>OX596021.1:31064166-32312487 GCA_951394055.1 Villa cingulata | reverse complement strand
TGAAATGAAGTGCTATGAAATATGAAATGGATTCATTGTATTCAATTAAAAAACGAAAATACATATCTTATAAATTACATATTTATTTTACTTTTAAATTAAATTACATATAAATAAAATCTTAATTTCTATTATTTGTTTCAAATTTTTTCCTTTATAAATTGATGTTCAGAATTAAGTAAAAAATTATTCTTCCCATTTGATCTGATGATTTCTGAAAATGAAAATATTAGAGTATAAGAAAACTTAAATATTCTATTTAATTTGAAATTTTTTTTTTGTATTTTTATAAATTTAAATATATCAGTGTATGAGTTTTAATCAAAGAATTTCTTTAGTCTAACATATGTAAAAAAACAAGTTCATCACAAAATTTTATTACAAATTGTTTTCAGAAATAAAAATTTTATTTACTTACCAAAAAAGTTAAAACAAAATGCGCTCGTTTTGTGTCCAATGATATAAAAAATTGTCTTTACTTGATTCACTGCAAATGAAAAAAGAAAATTAAGAAATTTATATTACATCTTCCATATTTTTTTTTTGTTAATTTTAAATTCAGTAAAATGAATTTTAATCAAAATTTTTTCATAGTCTAAGTACGAATATTCATAATCATCATTTATTTTATTAAAATTTATAATGTAAAATTTAGATTTTAATTTACCTAATTTCAAAAATGCGATCTTAATATTAAATTTTGTAAAAATACTGTTGTCAGTCGTAACTTCACTATTGCAACAAATTCGTTCTAAAAAAAATAAAAAAAATTATTTATAATCTGTGTGTAGATATTTCATGGAAAAATGTATTAATAAATTATATTTTCAGTTAATTTCCTATTAATCACAGTTTTCAGTGGTGTCCCAAGGTCATTAATATCATCATAACAAGAAATGAGCAGCAAAATTATTGTTTCACAGATACAAAATATAATTAAAATTAAAAATTACACTTACCATAATAAATACAAAAAAAGTCATTTTAGAATGCATATCTAGTTCGAATATCTTCTAGTTTCTTTGCAACTTCATTTGGAGTTCGTCCCAAATCAGAAGCAATGCTCTTTTGTTTAGATGGATCCAATGATGTAAATTGTTCACATAAATCTCCATCCATAACATTCTGAAATAATATAAAAATAAAAATTTACATTTGCATCGAAATAATTCAATTCAATTATAATGAAAAATTTTATAAAAATAAATAATTACTTTAACGGGATAGTATGAACTTCGATAACTTAAATGATCACGACCACATAATGGTGGATTTTCATTTCTCATGTACATTTCTAAATGTTGAAAGAAGTCAAAATCTTCACGACTAGTAAATGGAACTAATGCACCAACTGTTCCACTTAAAGTTGCGTACAATAATGATTCAGATCCACCTGGTATTAGTGTAGCTTTCTGAAGTGACATTACAATTTCTCCAACATGAAATGTACAAATATTTTCTGCTTTTTGAGATGCACCACTTAGTAATCCTCGATCCCATAGGGATTTTGTCCCAGTCGGATCTTCATCAACGTCATCTGTTATCGAATGAGCTAAACGTAAAACTGCTAAATTTCCAAATTTATCAGCTGTCGCTATTGTATCGTAATCGAGCAATGTTGTTGCAGTTACCCATCTCGGATGAGTGTCATCAGCAAATATTATTAATTGGTTCTCCGCCCTTTTATATCTTATGAAGAAAACTGATTCCTGAACATCGGACACATAAATTCGATGGCCCATCGCTTTTATATCAACTATTTGATTTGGTATGTGTTTATTTTCACACTTCCGAAGAAGTTTCTTTTTCCCGAGATCATAAACTCGTAACAGTCTACCGATTCCAGCAAGCAATTTCCCATGGAAAGCACATAATGCCATTGGAGCTTCGTCTGTCTCTGTTCTGTGAATAAATTCCAAATTAGAACACGTCGCATCAACTTTATAAACATCAATAGCTCCTCCATTGCATGTTTTTGGATTGAGTTGAAACTCCTTAGCAATACCAATAGCTAAATAATGTCGACCATCACCGGGAGAATTAAATTTTAATAGTGCCATTGACATAATTGCATCATTTTGTTGAAGTTGAATTTTATGAATTGTGTGTCCGTGAATTGGATCAATGACTCGAATTTGAGATGCCCACATTCCTTGTCCGGCTTTCGGTGCCGAAAATATATCTTCTGGTAAAACTTCATTTATAAAAGCGTCTGCCATCTCGTTTGCTAATTCCTGTTCATCTTCTCCAGCTGCCTCCCGCATTTCATCTGCCATTTGCTTTTTTCGTGCATTTTTCGTTTCTTCTGTGTATGCATTGTGATCAGTTTCCGATATAATCATGCGACCAGTATCGTTATGAATAACGAATCTACGTGGTGTATATTCCAATGGAAATGTGATTTGATTAAATACTGCACCCAACTTTTCAAGAGCCAAAATTCGTAGTGTATTCGTCGAAATAGCAACTATACCTTCATTACATTGTTCACTTGAAAATCCTGATGCAAACTCTAACGTTTCATATGAAAGGGGAGTTAAATGAAATCTATTTTGGTAATAGTAAGATAACCAAGTTCGACTAGACATTGCTAAAACTGCTTCTGATCCTTGCATTTTAATTCTAAATAATTTTACTGCTCTAGAACCAAGATATCTTGTCCGAGTATCGGCGAGATCTCCCGTTACAGGATCGAGAACTGTTCGTAAAAGTACTCCATTACTTAGTCCTATGTTCAAATAAATAGAACCACTCGTTTGAGTAGTTCCTTCCTCTGATGATGCTTCTACCTGTCCCATCTCTACCAAGCACAAAGATTCAGCTGGAGATGGTAAGGCTTGCATTGATCTTGGTGAAAGAGAATCCGATGGATCCAAAGAAATAATTCTAACCGTATTATCTGCCAATCCAACAGCTAAGAACCACGAACGTTGTTCTCCTGGTGGAACTGTTCCCAAAGCCATACACATAACTTCAGCTGGCATTTCTTTTCTTTCTGTGTATTCATTAAGTTCACCCGTCTACAAAAAATAAATACATAAACCAAACATATAAGTTCTTCATTCTCAATAATTTCCTTCCGGACATTTAGTTTTGTCTAAAACTTTATCAGTACTGCAGGACACAAATTTATGTCTTCATACGTTAGAGTCAGTGCGTGTCATTTTGTCATCATATTTCATGCATTAGGGTAATAATGAAATAATAAAAACAAAAAAACGAAATTTATTTTGCTTACCGCATCCATTTCGAAGTAAACTAATTCTTTCCCAGACAATGCAATCACAACTTGTCTCTGATTTACTGCACATTTTGTAATTGATTTTTTTCCAGGTGCTTTCCATTCATTGACACGTTTATCAGCTCTAATATGACGGATTCCATCTGGATAAACTTGGACTAGTGCATCATCACCCAGTGAGGAACAACTCAAAGTCGGTGTTGTTCCTAAGAAGCCACTGTCCGTTACTTCTTCTACCGTTTCACCGATACTTAGTACTAAAGTTGCATTAACGAATGATACTATAATATACGCATCGTATTCATCTAGAAAATATCGCAAGAAAATCAAAAAAAAAAATCATTGAGAATTAATTTATTTTCGTTTAACGATCTCTGTGAAATCAATTTAAATTTGTTCATCAGTAAAAATGAGTTTATAATCAATGTATTTCAGCTGAAACACGGATATTAATTTCATCATTTGGTGCATCGTTTTTTTGTTTCTTTTTGAATATCACATCTGTTATTCAGTTTTATTTTATTCATATTTTATTTAACTTATTAAATTTAAATCACAACTTATATCACGATGAGATACCTACCTTACCTATATACTCATTCTTTTTTTTTTCTAATCTACTCAGAATCCTTATTCAACACAATCCATCACACATTATTATTTTGTCTGAAATAGAAAAAACTGGTGTTTGATCGACAGTTTACAATATCAAATTCACCAGTTGTTTTAGTAAAATACTGACTGATTTACATACTAAAATTTTTATTTATTTCAAGTCTATCAAGCAAGAATATCAATATCGATGTATTTTTATACGGATTTTACAAAACAACAGATTTTAATATATATATATATATATATATATATAAAAAAATTTTCAAATTGACTTACCGTCTATTTTCTTCTTAACTGTCCATACTGCATTCGGATTACCGGGAAGCTCCGAAACTGCCATCTCAGATACTTCTAATCCATGTCGTAAAACACGCAATGATGATCGAGGACCTCGTCCACATAATAAATATACTTGTGGTGTATCCTCATTTGCTAAATCTGCTACTTGACATCCAATTATTGGAGCATATGAATGTAATTCATCGACCATTACTAAATTCTTTAATGGTCTGGGTGCAAAAAAGAATGTATCACCTTCCTCTAATGGCATTGCTGAACTGAATTCGGGTTCATCATCATCATCACCCAAATGTGCGATTTGATACAAATAACTGAAAATGATAAAAACAGATTAATTGTTAGTACTATCGGTATTTTTATTTTCAAAATATTTAGTAATCTATAAAGCTAGTGTAATAAATAGATCAGTCCTCTAAAAATTTAATCACTTATAATCAGTGGTTCCTTAGATACAATTTCATCAATTTTCTTTATCACTTTTAATTTTTTCAAATTTTTTTTCGAATTTATTCTACTTACTGATTGCCAAATTCAGATGCCATGAAAAGGAATCCAGTTTTCAGTACGCACATTGCAACTGCTGGTGGAACTGTATCGAAATATTTTAATTTGATTTCAGACACTACATCATCATCTGTTTCCAGTGTCACTTTAAATATATCTCCTTGTTCTGTTTGGACTAAAAAGAAATACATGCTTTTTGTACGATGTGTTGCAGAACAAATGAAAATCATTCCTCTTTCTGGATCGTCTAGATCATTGCGTCTTCTTGGAATTGGACATCGAATATCATGTTGATCACCGAGATTTTTATATGTTAAATAATTTTCAGAACAAATTAGAACTCCAGATGGTCCATCTTTGCCCCCAGGTACGGAAATAAGAAAGTTAGCGTGCTCTTCCAATGGTTCGGAATATTTTCGGACAACATGATTCAATCCCAAATCCAATTCATAAAAAGTTAGCGTCTGTTGAGTTTTTTGAGCTGCTTCTCCTAATAATAAAAATTTGATTATTGCCAATTTAAAAGTGAAAAACTGAAAATCGGAATTTTTCGGTAATTGTTTTTAAAATGTGGGCCTCCAATCAGTGAGAAGTTTACGTTTTCTTGCAAACTCCAATGGTTCAGTAGGCCCAAAAAATTAATATTGCACTCAAGCCAAAATACTTAGTAGCAATTGAGAATTTTGCTTTACTTAGTATGTCTAAGAGTGCATAAATTACTATGTGATTTTGTATCATTTCTTTTTTACCTGTTGGATCAGAATCTGCTTCTTCGTAATCAATTTCAAGACAAGCAAACATTGGATTTTCAAATCCAACATCTACTCCAACCATATGATAGCATAAAGTATTCGATTTGTGCGCTTCTTGCGGTGTTGAAATTGTAAGTCTAGCTTCTGCATCTCTATTCAAAACGTATGCCAATTTTTGTTTTTCAATTGCTCCTATCATTACTGCACGACCTTTTGGATCGATTGCAAAGTATTGCCCCGGTACAATACGTCTACATCCTGATTTACCGAATGTTTCCTGATGAACTTTCTCTAAAACATTTTTAGCTGGATTATATTCAAGAATAACTATTCGACCCGAATCAGAACCGACTACAGCATAATCTATAAATACAAATTTACAAAATTTAATCTAAGAATATATCTTAATATTAAAATATTAAGATGTTTCTCATAGTTTCAGTTCAATAAGAAACGGAAAATTCCTTACCGAATGCAACGTACAAGAATATTACTCTTTGCACTCGTTACAAGAACTTTATCAAGAAAATTAGAATGTTACTAAATTCTTAATAGGGATAGTGCAATTTTTATTTTACTTTAAAAAAAAAAAAAAAATACTTGCCTTTAGTGCTTCCAGTTAATCGAAACGACATTAACGATCTAATCACTCCAAATATTTCTACTGTTAACAAAGTATGCACTTTTCCGGTGTTTGGATCTGGCCGTAATAGTTCCAAGCTTTTTCCACGTGATATAAGGATTTCTTGTGCTTTAGTTCCTGCAAAACTACCATGTATGGCATGAGTAATGCCGGTAGCACGTTGAAGTGTTAAATTATACAAATACATTTCTGATTCCTTAATGCTTAGTCGTTAATTTAATCATATTCTTCATCATTCTCAGAATAAAGGCTGTAATAAAAAAATAAAAATGGTGTCCATTACGGAAAATGAAAAATTGTACTCTCGTGATGAAAAAAATATATATTAAAATTTTAAGTAAAATTAATGTATTGTTCTGAAAACCATGACTACAGTAAAGGAATTTCTGTGTAGACAAACGATGCAAGTGAACAAAATATTAATTTAGCACGATTTTTGCGACCAAAGCGTTAACTTGATTTTTTACGACCCTGGAGATACGTCGTGCAAAAAATTCTATTTTTATTTAATAAATTTATATTTTTTAATTATTTCTAAATCAAATTTATACTTCTTAGACGTACCTAGATGTAGATGATTACAGATTTCAATTATGAAAATTGAAAATCAAATGCACCATACAACAGCCGCCATTAATTTTTGGAATATAAGAATTCACTCCACTTTCACTATTGCTTTGCTATTCACAAAATTTTAAGGTTAAAAATTCACTTCCAATTCCAATCCAAGTCCAAGTTCCACCAATTTTATAAAATTGACTTGTCGATTCGAAGAATGAAATAAAAATGAACGAATCAACGAATAAAATGCAAAATGCAGACAAGAAAACAAAGACAGTATTCAAACTTCCAAGTTCAGTGGAGTGGTTCGAATCGTTCTTTGCAAAGAATATAAAGCTAAAGCCAATAGAAGTAACATTCCACAATCTGTCAAAAATTCAGAACACATAAAGTTACATAAATATCTTCGTTCGAAACATGTTTCGAACATAAATTTTTCCCCTCATAATTGTATTAAAATACACATAATTTTTCTTACTTACCATGTCTGAGGTAAAGATTGAAACAGATAACATCCGTGCCGTAATGAACAGTACTGACTATATATATTTTTTTTTTCAAATATACATACATATATACATACAATATACAATGTATATAGTATATATTAAGTGCACGCGGATACTCAGTCCATTATGGCACCGCCGATCAGTAATTTATGTCAGATATACCATCCAGTTTATCATCAGTAATCAGTTACTGGTGTATATTGCTGATGGGAAAAATTAATGATCGACTTGGCAAGAGTAGCGCGCTGGCCGGGGTTCGAACCGTGATCTCAAGATCACAAGACGAAACCCAACCATCGAGCTATTCAAGTCCCTCACGTACCTGACTATATAAATAAGGCACATGGATGTTCAGCGTCAAACAGCACTATCACTGAGGCAGCGTGATGATAGTGTACTGTACTGGTGAACGATGCTTGTTGACGGCGAGGAAGCTATCTGTTTGTTATTTAAGAGGTATTCGGAATTATATTATATATTTGCCATACAAATCATCTAGATTAATATCTGTTGCGGGGAATGGAATCGATATAAAATTATATTTTATATTATACATTATGTATGTGTGCAATGGAATAATGTGAATTGTATTGTATTTAAAGGCAAATACAAGTTTATTGTGTATTATGATCAGCGTTGCCACTTTGACACAATTGTGTCATTTGTGACACATTTTTAGATTTTCAGTTAAAAATTACACCATGACACAGTTTTTATCCAGATGACACATTTTCACATTTTAAATATAAACTGAAAAAAAATAAGTCATAGGTATATTCATCATTCGCTTTCACATGATTAAAACGTCTGGCCACACTATTTAGATTTACCAAGTATCAGCACTTCAACAGTGAAGTTGATTGCTGAAATTGTAATTGCTGAATGTTGACTACTTATTGATTAAAATTATGTTTATGGTTATGAGATGACGAATGATTTATTGTTTTTTCTTTTTTCAATGAGTAGGGAACAGCTGATGATCTATGATGTTAATGTTATAGGTATAGTTGGTGCTAATTGTGGTGATTCTTGAGTTTTGATATTATTCTTTTGCTCCTGTTTTCAAAGATAATGGAAAGGTAACGTAATGTAATTATTTTGATCTTAGAATTTAAGTTTTTATGACATTTTTTCTAGATATTTAATAAAAAAAAAAAACAAAAACACAGACATAGGAAAGGATAAAGGCGATCAAAGTATAGAAGTTGTTGACCGGTATATTTTATAGGTTATAGTATAGTTTTGAAAAATTTCTAAAACTTCTTCAAATAATTTATAGAAATGAAAATTTAGATGAAAACGATGAAGAAAAAAGAAAAAAACCAAACAGAGATTTTCGCAGCGAGTGGCTTACCACTTTTCCTTGGTTGGAAAATAAAAATAATAAATGCTTTTGTGTAGCTTGTGAAAGATTCATTCATAATAATCTTTGGAATTTGAATCGACATGGAAGCAATGATAGTCATAAGAAAAATATTTCACAGAAAAGTAAACAAGCACAAATTACTGAATTCACTGACATAAAAAAAACAAGCTTAAAGAAAAAAGTAGCAGCAGCTGAAAATGCTTTGGTCATGTTTTGCGTAATGCATAACCTCCCATTTCTAATAATGGATTTTTTACCAGATCTTTTGCGAAAATGTTGTCCTGACTCTGATGTAGCTCAACACATTCGTTGTGGACGTACTAAAGCTACAAATATAACAGAATCTTTGGGACAAAGAGGTAGAAGTGATGTGATTAAACATTTACAGTCAAAAAAATTCTCCCTAATAATTGACGAAACAACTGATATATCTAGCACAAAAGCACTGGTTATGGTAGCCCGGTATTTTGGCGAAACAGCAAAAGAAATAAAAGACAGATTTCTTGGACTTTTAACTCTAAGTACAAGTGATTCAAACTCAATTTTTCAAAAATTAGTAGTCTTTTTCAACGATAATGGCATACCATTAAAACACATGGTCGGTTTGGCTACAGATAACGCCAGTGTAATGTCAGGACAAATGAATGGCGTGGCGTGCAAGCTAAATTCGCAGAAAAGAATTCTAAATTATTCTTCATGCCGTGCATTTGCCACTCGCTCCACCTCTGTGCTTCGTATGCAGCTAAGCAAATACCATTTTTTATTGAGCAATTATGTAGAAATATACATATATAATTTCTTTGCTCATAGTTCTAAAAGAATTATTGAGTTTGAAGAATTTCAAGATTATTTTTCATTACAACATCACAGAGTACTAGGACTGTCCCAAACTCGATGGCTATCGTTACAAGGAGTTATTGACAGAATTCTCGAACAGTGGGATGCCTTAAAATTGTATTTTCTTTCCCAAACATTGGAAGCAAACGGTGTTAACTCAAAAGACTTGGCAGAGGCTATGGATAAACCAAGCAATAAAATATATTTTCTTTTTTTGTCGTACATTTTAAATATTGTCAATTCTCTGAACCTCGAATTTCAATCTGAGAAAATAAGACTGCCATATTTATATAATTCAATGGAATTGGGCTTCAAAAGTATTTTAATATGTTTTATAAAATCTGAAATTATAGAAAAACAAAACGATTTATGTGAAATTGATCTAGATGACGAAAAAAACTATTTAAGTGTAAAAGACATATATATTGGCATAAAAACAGAAATGTTTATAAATGAAATGAGCCTTGGTGAAAGTGAGATAATTGAAATAAAAGAAAATATAATAAAATTCTATGTAGAGCTATCTAAGCAAATCAAAAAAAGATTTCAAAATAAAAGCACAGAGTTGAAACTATTTTCGATTATTCAGCCAGAAAAGGTTTTATGCCAAGAAACATCCATCATACCATTGTTGACAAGATTTCCAAATTTGGTGGACACAGATATAGAAATTATAAGTACACAGTGGAGATTACTTAAATTACAAAAAGATCTTCCTACACAAGCTGTAGAGGAATTTTGGAGTCAAGTTTTTTTAATTAAAAATGCTCTCAACAAGCCAATGTTTTCAGAATTATGTAGATTTATTTTCAATATTTTATGTATGCCCCACAGTTCGGCAGCAGCCGAAAGGAAATTTTCTCAGTTTAATTTAATCAAAACTAAACTCAGGAATAAATTATTGATTACAACAGTCGATAACATAATGGCAGCTAAAGAACTAATAGCTGATCGAAACACCATATGGTTTGAGAATTAATAATAAATGTCGTAAAGTGAATACTCTTTGTGTATTTAATGTGAATTAATTTTGTTGATTTTTGTCATTCTTTATTTAATTTTAAGTACATACATTTTTTATTTTATTTGTTTTTGTTATTTTTTACTTTTTTCCTATTTTGTAAAATTAATGTAATGATATTGAAGGGTTCATCTATAAAATAAAAATGAAAATTTTGAATATTTGGCAGTTGTATCTTCTTTTTTTTATTGTTTACGAGCAAAATTTCTGTTGGCACATTTTGACACATTTTTTTAAAAAAATTGACACCTTCTCAAAATTTAGAGTGGCAACGCTGATTATGATAATATATATAGCTACGTGTATATAATATTCATTACGGAATATTATGTAGTATGGTAGTATGTAGTATCAAAGACTATATAACAAATTGTTATATTGGGCTTTGGTAAGATGTATATTAACAAAGATCCTTATCTGTATTATGTATTAGTATAATACGAATTTATATGCGAATATTAAATGTATGTATATATGTATATGAATTGTTGTGAATGATAAGTAAAAGGGAATAACAAATTAAAAATTTTTTCAAAGAAATGTAAACAAACATTTGTTTTTAATAGGGAGTAATATACATAATAATATATAAACGAATGACATAATGACAAACATACGTATGTTTGTATATAATTGGTATGATCTGCATTGATTATAAATTGAAATATTTTTTCCTTATGATCTGTGTTTTGGCGTGGTCTTATATTAATTATTTCATAAACTCTATTCGAGTATTATGAATTACAATAATAATTATCATTACATATTCGTATGAATATGTATAAGAATAATTTTTGAATTTTAATTATGAACGTAATAAGCAAAAAATCTTAAAAATACTATACATTACATATATGTGGATATTTCGCATGAATGGTATATCTATACACTTGCTTAGATATAATTTTAATATTTCAGGTGATTATTTATGCAATATGATTTAAATATTATATTTTTTATCGTTACTTTTTCTTTCCACCTGTATCCCTAAATATTGTAGGTATTGTAATATCACAAACAATATACAAATAATGTGGTAATATATAGGTATATACTTAATACAATACGCATATAAATAATAATATACATGTACATACATAAAAACGTATATGTATGTTAATAAAAATAGTACAAAAGCAATGTGAAATTGTACAATATCAATATCGAAGGGTAATAATATACTATATACATATGTGTGTGTGTACATTTGTATATAAACAAGATCGCACGAACATAAAAAAAAAAATAAAGAAAAAAATATAAGCCAACGAAAACAACAATAATTTAATAGTTATCAAAATTGAATATAATACCAATAATATTGTATTAAATATAATACCAATAATACTATATTGCTTACTTGTCTAACAACTTCTATAATATAATATAATACATAATGCTAATAATGTGGGGTTTTCCAGTAAGGACATAACAATTTTATATTTAAGTAAAATAAAGAATAATTAATATACATATAAGGTTAAAATTTATTCCAAGTGAAGTACACAAATTACATTTAATTATGGAATTCGATCTCATTCATATGACCACCGCGAGCACGAAAATTGGAATAAGCGCTCTTAAAGTTGTGACTACCGATTCAGAATTGCGGTAGTAATTTTTAATAATTTCTAAATGTTGCTCGTTCGTGAACTTCACCATGATAAAAATGTTAACATTGACTGACGTTCTGAAGTTGACAGATTATGCCAAATGTTCAAGGCCTCCTTTGTATTAAAACACAAAATCGTTATGTCCCTATTGGAAAACCCGATATAAATGCATAAGAATTGTATTATCCTATAACCAGCCATTCACAATTATTATTTAATTGTTTATTTTATATTGGGTCCTATTATGAGTGTCGATAATATCGTCTTGTCATCGACTATCGCCTTGACTCGACAAGTTTTGTATTATGAATGGCGATTTGAGGCGAGAATATCGACATTTTGAGTCGATCAGTTAAAACTAATCAATAGACATAGTAGTCTATGGTGATTTGACATTTCATGTATGCTTTGTATATAAGATAAGTTGTATTTAATTATTCTGCTCAATTTATTTAAATTTAATTTAATTAATTAAAGAAAAATCACTAAAAATGCTGTTTGAAAAAAAAACATGAACGCTCTTCTTTTATGCAAAAAAAAAAAAATCAGTATTAAATTAATGTTTTATATTTTCACTTATATTTTATATTTATAGCTACAAATTATTTACATAAATTAATCAAATATTTATTAAAAATTACAAAAATTAATTAAATATTTATTCAAAATTGAAAAAAAAAATGAATTATAAATTTTTGTATCGATATATTTGACAATTTTTATAGAAATTACATGGTGAAACTGAATGAAAATAAAATTTGATACGACAATATCTTACTGTCGAGATGACCGATTTGCATAATACAAAATTTACATCGTCTCGTCTCGTCTTAATTTTGTCGATAGTCGATATTATCGACATTCATAATAGGGCCCATTAATTTTTATAAACTCAATCCTACAAGTGTATACGTACATATGTACATAGTGTCTACAATATAATATGAACGTCGATATGAACAAACAGCACAGCATATACATTTACTTACGTACATTACGTAGTAGTACACAAATACCAAAAATCATTTTGTTCAATATTGTAAAATACATATTTTTATAATTATAATACAATATACATATATGTATATAATACATATATATTGTCCCTTTAAAAATATCTCGGCTAATGCATTTATAAAAAAAACCTGAAATATGTATATATTACATATATATATCATAATATCATATCATCATCATCATCATATTATGTATTATAATGATTATCCGCATACATATATAATCGTATTGCATTACCGTATACAATGTACAATATAAAATATAAATTTACATTGTATTATTTGCTCGTATACCAATTACCATTATCAATGTATGCTCTTATGCACAAATTACATTACAATACAGCAATAAAGAAATGATCGATAGAAATAAAAACATAGCAGTCAACCTCAACCAGCAGCAGTATAAAAATTATATATATATAGTATATATATCTACATTATATGCATATTTGAAAACTATAATGGCGTATGAATAATCAAATTAACGCACACACAAATGCTATGTGTAAACCTATTTTCATTCATAAATACGAAATTATTTTTCGAAGTATTTTTTCGAAGTATAAAATTATACACATGTCATACACATTAATTACAAACATGTGCGAAATCCAAAATTTTTTCGGTTCATTCCACATCATCCACATTAATTGTAACTTTCCCCTTTTTCAAAATTTCGAAGCAAGAAAATATGTATTTTGGCAAACATACAGACATTATTTGAATTTAACCGTCGAATGTTATTTCTATTGCTTTAGCTCTATATTCTTTGTTCTTTGGTTCTGTTCGGTGAAAATGTCAAAGAAAAACCTTATAAAAATACAAATGCCTCTACCTATTGACCTACCATCTACCGTCTGAACTCTAAATATAAATCAGTCATTTTCAAAGTTGAAATTGGTTGAAATGTAACAAATATTACCACTACCATCCGCATCCACTGCCAAGTGCAAGTATCACAAACCACAAAGATATAAGATAAAATTTTAATTAAAAAAAAATAAAACAAATGAAATAGAGGTTAGAATAATAATGAAATAGTGAAGTGACTAAAATGTCAAAATTAAAATTATTATTATTGTTTCTCTGTTATTGATTGTTAAATTTAGATAGTTTTAATTAATCAGTCATAACTAAAATTAGTCAAATTTAATTATTAATATGATATCAGTTATGATTTATTGAGTTCACTAAAGTAATTTTAAAAATCCAACAATAAATGGAAGATGCTCCCTTGAATCTTGTAAGAATTATTGTAAAAATTATCATTAAAACAATACAACATAATTTTTATAAAATATTTTCATATTTAAAGGCTCATTTTCATGAGCGTCGAGCTGAAAAACATTTAAAACATCACAGATATGATGAAGCTATTAAATGCCTAGAAAAATCACTTGAATACATTCAAGATGCACACAAAACTATACAAATGCCAAAAGCCATTGATGTCGTAATTGTACAAGAAAAGGAATACAAACGACAAATACGGCAAATCCAATTCAAAAAGGCATACTATGAAAGTTTAAAAAGTACAGACGAAGCATCGAATGATTCAAATCAAAGTGGTGAAGAACTAGGAGAACAATGCTTCCGTAACTCAGATCAAGTATTGTTAGCTATTGATAAAACTATGAAGGAATTTGATGCTAGATTTAATTTACAAGAAGGAAATAATGAAACATTATTACCTCTTAATAATGATGAATTACTTGAAATGGAATTGAAAGTAAAGGAAATACCGAATCTTGCTCCACTGGAGCTACCAACATTTGATTATAAGGTATTTCAACGTGTGCAATATGATCATGTAGATAGAAAGTTGGATGCTGGAAGTGCAAATGATAGAACCGAAAATAACTGATTACTATATATCTAGCTTAATTTTTTAGATTCATTTTAAATAATTATTTTTAAAAAATTTATGTATTTAATTTAAATATAATAAATTTGTATATATTATTTATGAATACTTGACTAGTAAATTGAAATTGAAAATAAAATTGTGGAAACAATTTATTTGGTAGTTGGTGGCCGTGATTGGATTGTAATATTGTATTAGCTAAGCCAACGCCAAGGTGGCCAAGCTAAGCTAAACCAGCTAAACAGCTAAACTGTAAAAAAATAAAGATGATGCGATGCGATATCGATCATGCAGTTCGAAATATGACAAATACATGATAATTACTAAATTTAAGTAAAAACAATTCTATATATACATACTAATAAATAGCTTTGGCTAAAATTATAATTGCGAAATACATTATTCCAAAAATTATTTCATTTTTATTTATTTTTTGATTTCTCATTCTCAATAAATGCCACTACAATACATGAATTGGAATGTTTTTTATTTTTTACTAATCGATTTCGATGACAATTGAATTGACTATTTTATTTAGACAATTTAGAGTAGATATAGAGAGACTAGACTGGAGTAGAGATTGTACTAGCATTTTGTATTGTATTGTATTGTACAATGTACAGGCAGAGGTACACTGACTGAACTGAGAACTGACACTGACACTGACACTAGCCCTAGCTAGCAAAGCAAGCACAGTTCACCACTTCGTTCAAAAAACAACACGTAACGTAATAGGTAATACGTAATTACCAATTAGTGAGTAAAGTAAAGTGAAGAAAAGAAAAACAAAAAGAAAAATTTTATAAAAAGCACAAAATAGATTTAAAAAAATTAATAAAATTTTCATACTGCGATCAAATCTAAAAATAAAATTTAAAATAAACATTTTGGAAATAAATTTTGAAATTAATAAATTAAATAAAAAATGAGTCTAGTGTGGACTTTGATCGCAACTTTCCTTTACATAGAAGTTGGAATCATTTTGTTATTAGTTTTACCGGTAGCTAGCCCAAAAAGATGGCAAAGATTTTTCAGATCTAGATTTTTGGCAATGTTGGGCCGGCAAGCACAAACATATTTCTACTTAATATTGGGGATATTGGTACTTTTCTTGTTGGAAGCAATTAGAGAAATGCGAAAATATTCTCATCATGAGCCTGGCGGTGAAGCACATTTGAATATCGAAATGCAGCATAGCATGAGACTATTTAGAGCTCAAAGGAATTTCTATATATCAGGATTTTCGATTTTCTTAACAATCGTTATAAGAAAATTGGTGACATTAATTTCAACAGAAGCAACACTTTTAGCCCAATACGAGGCATCAATGAAACAGGCAGAAAGTGCAACTGCAGCAGCTAAGTCTTTGCTATCTGAAAAGAACACGGAAAAAGCAGAAGAAGCTAGTGAAGACAAGAGCAAGACAGAGGTAATTTTTAGAAAGAAAAAAAAGTTTTTTGATTTATTTTTAGTAAATAAAAAAAAAATCCAATCAATGAGTCATTGCTTGTTTTTGTCAAAAAATTGAATTCCATAGATAGCAGAACTGAAACAAAAAATTCATGATCTAACAGCAGATTTGAATAGAGAACGCAAAGATAAAGAAGCATTAAAATCACAGGCCGAAAGTTTAAATAAGGAATACGACAGATTGACTGAAGAGTACAGCAAACTGCAAAGGAAAATTGCGATTGGTGATGGAGCCGGTGACAACAAAGAAGATTGAAAACTATCAATTCATTTATGAAAATCTTCGTTAAATTATGTTTAGCTTCTAAATTATTTTTTCTAACAAATTAATTTGTATTGTTTCTCGGGATTATATCTAGGTATCACTTAACAAACGAAACTCTTGTTTTTTTAAAAAAAAAAAAAAAAACTATCACCATTATATGACTTTATAACTAATGAAATATATCGATATCGTTATAAATTTAAAAATAAAAATACATATATGCTTTGTGAAAAAAAATTTAATCTTTCTTTCTTCTTGAAATCTAATCTAATTTTTAGTCATGATTAATTTATTCCCACCAGAAGCTAACTGAAAAACTTTTACTTAATGATCTTATATAGTGCCACCATTTCGGAGGAATATAGACGCATTCACCTTCTTGAAGAGTTAGATAATAAAATTTCACATGTTTTGTTAATGGAAATTTATCAAAATCGATATTTTCTGCATCTATTTGTGACGTATTACTCAGAAATCCATCTTGATGTGGATATAAATATTCTGTATCATCACAAGATGCAAGAATTATTTTCTTATTACCAAATACCTGACATAAAATGTTATGTTTCGGATCTTGATGTAGTTGTGAAATCGTTCCTTTCGGTCCTAACCATGCTTTAATATCGACATCATCTTCATAATATTTCCCTTTCCCTAGACAGCAATATTCTGGAATTTTTATATCTTTTGATAAATCTGGTATTTGATCGAAAAGTTCATGTTGTGCTAAATATTCAATATTTTCGGTGGTAGTGTTAGTTGTTGATCCAAACTGTCTTATAAGGAAATCTTTGATTTTAACTAAATCCTGTGACCAATCTTCGTTTGCATAATTATATCCGATTTCTACAGGAACTGTTCTATAACCAGCTACATGTAATAAATAATTTAAATCTCTCCATTTTGTTAAAGCTGGCCAATGATATATAACGTCACGTAATAAGGCTGGCTTACGTGGTACAAAACAGTTATCTTTAAAAAAGTCTATGGACGGTCGATTATATATCGAAATATCACATGGTAATTCTTTATATTCTAATTGTTCGATGTATGGAAGTTCCAAAGAATATGCTTTCCCTAAAATTTCATATGAAATTAATTAAATTCTCTTATACATTGAAAATACGAATATTTTTAAAATATGCTATGTACATTAACAATATTACCTAAAATATCATTCAGAAAATTTGTGAGTATTTTTAGAAATTCTCTTCCTTTTGAGAAAGCATCATTTGCACATCCAATCAGAATTGCTTTATCTAAAATTTCACTACATTTTTCTAATTGTTTCACATTTTGGCTACAATTTAAAAGAAATATTAACTAAAAATTATTATTTTGTAAATTTATCTGGACTCTCGTGAATAAATAAGGAAAATCATTATTTTATTTCACCTTATAATAATTTGCTAGAGCATAAATTTGTCTTGTCTTATTGGATACTTCACTAAAATGTCCTGTATTTATCTTTTCCCAGTATTTGTCTATCAAGCATTCAATAAGATATGATGCTTCTTCATTGTCATTATTGACCAAAATCTGATGATTATCTTCATTTTGTTCCTGATACAATTTTAAAGAATCTGCAGCTAATTTTATAATGTATTTTGATTCTGGTTCTTCTGATGTTAGAAAATCAATTTCAATTGAATTCGGTAGTAATTTTATTAAATCATCAACTATTCCCATTTTTTTATTAATATTTAATTACCACCACACACCACAGTTTAATTAATTTATTATGTGCAAAGTGCAATGCAAGGCAGTTCTGTCCGCATTAAAATCAAAGACCAAAGATGAAATGAAGACTAAACTCCTAATCCTAAAACTTTACCATCTAGATTCTAGAACAACTTCTTTGTGCTTGTGACTTGTGAGGTTATGTTGATTGTGTTGGGTGTTGTGATTATCGAAATTTTTATTTTTGTTCATGCATTTCATGCCAAGAGGATATGCAATACTTCACGTATCGATATTACAGTTCATTTCCAACGTCAAATAAATTTATAACGTTTGCATTCTAGTAGGAGCAATAGAAACACGGAAATGGAAACAGAACCACCATTACGGCGTTTCTATTTTTGTTTCCGCAGCACTACAACGGTTTTTTAGATTGCTCAATGCTCATGTGCTCATGTGTATTACATTTTCTATATCATGTACATTTATGTACTTGGAATATTTCAACAATAATTCACTTAAATTATGGCGTGATTAATATAAAATTAATTGTATAAAAATACATAAAATATTATAAAATATATTTATTAAATTATTGTATGAAAATTACTAATTAATTATCACCAGACATTATTTAAAGAGTATGTATATGTATATGTATATTATGAGCGGTGGAAATAGATTCATGTCAGAAATTTCACTTGTTAACTTTTATTATTTTGGATTTTTATCGTATCTTCATACAATATATCCGTGCATAAATGAGTTATTAACATTGAACCACTGGTAATGAATTAATATACTCGATGTTAACAAAGAATGAATACATCAAACATGCACGCATATGACATTATATGTATGTACATACATATATCGTAGTATATCGTATTCAATGGTCTACCATGCACAACAGCACAACACAATTTAGTAGAACTCTTTAGAAAACAAAAAAAGAAGTTTTTAATGATAGCATAGTCTAGTAACATTGGAAAAGTACATACATACATATATAATATATTCTTATGTATGTAATGTATTTGTTCTATATATAAAATAGAATCAGGCCAATATATTTAAATCTTTTTTCTTATATATAACTAGAATATGACATTGTTACAATAGTATATTAATTGCATCTAAATAACTTTCAGTTATATGATGTTATATTACACTGTATTTGTTACATACATACATCGATGAACACGTGCGTCCGGTTTAGGTCCATCTATATATCCAACATTTATATGTATCGTTTATCTTTTATTAAATATTATGTACATATATGCATAATATTTAATATATGAACACATAAAAGTACAGTCTATGTATAGTAAATTGATCGAGATACATAACTAAAAAACTCATGTACAACATAGAAGATGCTCCTCAAATATATTTTCAACTGTATATGTACATATATGTATGTATACTTATGATGCATATGCATATGCAAGTGTATATGTATGCGATGCAAGTAACAATGTTCCATTGATTAACCCCAAGAGGCCGGAAAGAAATTTTATGCTTGATGCAATCTTCATTCAGAAAACTTCTAATAAATATATGCTGCATATGATATGATACATGTACATACTGTATATACTAGATTACATACAAGTTGGAGAATGTATACATAAATATACAAATATACAAACAGGCTGGAGTTCCGAAAAGGTGTTCCCTCTGATCCTCTTGAAATTTTGACCACAGATTCTACTCGACAATATCAGAAAAGTCACGGAATATTTTTTGTCGGAAAGCCCTCTATCGGTCACAATTCGCATTTAAAATTTTTTGTCGAAATTCTTATTTTAGCAATATCTCTGTAACGGTACATGATACAGGTATGTTTTACATCTCAAAAGATGTGTCTTAAGATGCTCTATATTCTGAAAAAAAGAAATTTTCAAAATCTCCTAGTAGAAGGATAATAAAGGACATTTTGTGATTTTTGGCTATTTTCACATTTTTGACAATTTCTCAGAAAGGAGTAAGGATAATCGGTTCAAATTTTTTGCAAATAAAAAAAGACACCATGAGCAAGATTTTTCATTCATTACTTTGAACCTGATGAAAAAGGAAAATGTCCTACAGAGAAATAATTTTAATAATGCTGAATTTTGCAATTTTATGTTCGTGTGCACGTGTATATATGTGAGTATGTGTATTTGTAGAAGTCAAATATATGATAGTTTGTGTATGTGCGTATATATGCGTGTGTATGTGCATTTGTAGAAGGTAAATCTAACAGTGTGTACATTAAGTATTTTCTATACAGGCATACATATACACTACACGTATATCGGCAAATATGATAGAGTACGCTTGTGTGCGTGTGTGTGTGTGTATATGAATTTGTAGAAGGCAAATCTGGTAGTGTGTGTATGTAAGTGTATGTGTGCGTGTGCATTTGCAGAAGGAAAATCTGATATTGTGTGCATGTAAGTGAATGTGTGTGTGTGCATTTGTAGAAGGAAAATCTGATAGTGTGTGTATTGTTAGTGCATGTGTGTGTGTATTTGTTGAAGGCAAATCTGATAGTGTATGTTAGTAAGTGCATGTATGTGTGTGCATTTGTAGAAGGAAAATTTGATAGTGTGTGTATGCACTTGTAGAAGGAAAATCTGATAGTGTTTGTATGTAAGTGCATGTGTGTGTGTGCATTTGTAGAAAACAAATCTGATAGAAAATGCTTAATGCACAAATTATCAGATTTACCTTTTACAAATGCACATACGCGCACGCATATACACAGGCACGCACGCACACACAACACAAACGCGCGCGTTTGGTATTTTCAGATTGTTTGTAGAGTATTATTCCAGTCATTGAAATAAATGTAATATAATATAAAATTATATCTAATAATAATAGTAATAATCACACATGCACTTACATACACACAGTATCAGATTTTCCTTCTACAAATGCACACACACACGTGCACTTACATACACACACTATCAGATTTTCCTTCTACAAATGCACACACACACATGCACTTACATACACACACTACCAGATTTGCCTTCTACAAATGCATACACACACAAACCAGCAAGCGTACTCTATCATATTTGCCCATATACGTGTAGTGTATATGTATGCCTGTATAGAAAATACTTAATGTACACACTGTTAGATTTACCTTCTACAAATGCACATACACACGCATATATACGAACGTACAAAAAATATCACATATTTGACTTCTACAAATACACATACTCACATACACACACGTGCTCACGAACATAAAATTGCAAAATTCAGTATTAATAAAATTATTTCTCTGCAGGACATTTTCCTTTTTCATCAGGATCAAAGTAATGAATGAAAAATCTTGCTCCTGATGTCCTTTTTTATTTGCAAAAAATTTGAACTGATTATCCTTACTCCTTTCTGAGAAATTGTCAAAAATGTGAAAATAGCCAAAAATCACAAAATGTCCTTTATTATCCTTCTACTAGGAGATTTTGAAAATTTCTTTTTTTCAGAATATAGAGCATCTTAAGACACATCTTTTGAGATGTAAAACATACCTGTATCATGTACCGTTACAGAGATATTGCTAAAATAAGAATTTCGACAAAAAATTTTAAATGCGAATTGTGACCGATAGAGGGCTTCCCGACAAAAAATATTAGAGTTCTGTGCTTTGCGTCACAAGGACTATCTGTGGTCAAAATTTCAAGAGGATCAGAGGGAACACCTTTTCGGAACTCCAGCCGTATTTATATTAATCGTATTCATACACAACATACCAATATTATACTGTTTTGCTGGGTCTTATATGCTTAGACTGCAATTTGTTGGAATTTTCATTCAGTCGCATTCAGGAAAATAAAAAGAAAACAAAGATGAATGAGTTAATGATTTGACATCATATTGTTGACGAGATTATTATTATTTTTTCCAAATAGTAACTATACGTACACTATACAATTGAATAAAGAGGTGAGGCCGCCAATATTATATGCGAGATATGTGAATATTCGTACGTCGTACATACGTATACATATGTAGATAGTATGTACATACATAGTATATTATTACTATAAATTATTAACCAGAATTATAATACATACTAACAATACTTTTAATAATATTATTAATAATAATAATAATGGTAATATGTAATAATAATAATCTGGGTGATCTGTGGACATTGATGCATGACACAAAATAACAAACATGCACCTATACAATACCTGCCTATATTTATACGTATACTCGTATCCGTATACATAATAGGTATTTAAAATATGAACAGATTATTTGATTTGAACCATGATGACGATGACATATTATTTATTACAATATATCAAGATATTAAATAATTTTTTTTCTATTATTAAATTAATATATGTATATGCATTGAAAATGAATGGTCAAATTTACGATGTATGCCTTTGTTGTATGTACACATATACAGGTATAAAATAATAGTATTTATACACATATATCTACAATCTTCCTACACTTATCTTATTATATCAGTCATTTAAAAATCTCATTTACAGACTGAAGTGTACTTATACACAATTTGATTAGTTTTATTATATTGCTGAAATTGGGATTTTGTCAAATACGTTGGGTAATTAATCAATTATCTATATACATTATACAATGTATAATTTAAGTACATATACAACATGCATTATTTAATCGTATATCTATATATCCGGATATGCAGTTGAATGAATTTTAAGGATAGTCACAACACAACTCATAGCTAAATAGTATGATAGTAAAAATTATTTGTATAGTTTACGTTCTTATACCATATCCCATATATGTACATATTTAAAATTTAAATTATCTATAATTTAATTTTCACACTCTTCTTTTTAACTAGTATAGCCACAAGTTCTACAAATTTAATTATTTTTCTTCTTCTATTCCATTTTACTATATATGTACGTTCATGTATATAATATATATCATATATACCTATATATATGAAAATTTATCTGATTACCAGTCCTGTCTTCATTTTAATTTGTATTCAATTCACACATTAATACTTCGTTTTATGTCATTTTTAAAATTTTCCTTGACACGAATTTATTTTTTCTAGCCAGTTAATTTTTTTTTTTTTTTAATTTATTTATTTTAAATATTTTTGTGTAATTTTTTCATACATTTGTATAAATATTTGTGTATGTGTGAATTTTTTTTTAAAAACTTTATCATAAAAGTATAGTAATTTCTTTTGAAAAATGGCATAAATTGTTTTTTTTTTTATTTGTCTGTTAATTATTATAAATGAATATAGAAAAAGACAAAAAATGAAAATAAAAACAAATAAATAGATTTTTTGTTTTATGAGTGAATATGTAAAATATATACAAGAAATATACTATATACTCGTGTGTACATCATTTATGTATGTAATTTCAGGAATGCGTAATTAGTGGTGTAATGTAGTCGTATGTACATGTAAATGTTCGTATCTGTGTAATAACTTCTTAGGCCAGTAAAATATACTTTTTAATAGTTTTTGTTTGTAATTTTCTTGGAAATAGGCTTAAAATAATTTATTTAAAGGGAAAATTAATGAAAAGATAAATGAAAATATACCTATATGTGTGAGTTAAATTTCTTTTATATTTCTTTGACTATTTACTTGCACCACGGATACAGCGTGAATGTATAAGCAAGCATACTTACTTAGCTAATTAGTCACAGTCGTAGTCGTAGACTTACATTTATGTGTATACTTATTTTTAATTTTTATGTTGGTGTACGTATATGTAAGTATGTAAGTACATTTGCTTACATCAATCATCAGAAAAACTCTTTTAGACAAGTCCCTGTCAGCATATAAACGTTAACGTTGAACAAGTATAAATTCTATGATTTTTTTTTCTCTTCATCATTGATTGGAAAAAGAATTTGCATAATATACGTCGTATACGTAAACCTATATGTACACATAATCTACAGAATGAATATATATGTATAGATAAAAGTTTATTAACATCATTGACATGCTCTGGATTGTTGCAGCAGCCGGAACGGAATCTTTTTTATTTGCTCAGATCACATATAAACAAATTTTATAAAACAGAATAGAATTTTAGTTGTTATTTATCTTTTTGGTATTTTCTATATCTGTAGACATACCACACGTACATAATTACATATACCTTAACTTCAACAGTTCAACATAACTTACATACGTACATAATGTATACATATATTTGTATGTATTCGACCTGAATATATATGTATTTGTATCTGTACATAAATCTAAGAAAATTTAAAATTTTTTTTTATATCTAAACATTTGAATTGTAAATATGTATGTAATGTACTTGTATATCAGAAAATTTGAAAACCTGCGACTATTATATTTGTCAGTTGATTAGTTTTTTTAGAAAAACATGCACAAATTTTAGATTAAAGGTAATCTATACATTAGATATGTCATACAGCAAACTTTTTATGTGTTTATAATAAAGATAAAGGCTTGTATGCACGTACATACATACACATATTATACTCGTATAAAGGCGCATATAATTCCAAAAATTTCAGAAAAAACAAAACCAAAAACAATAAAATGCATATCTTAAGTACGCTTATAATAGACTGTTGTTAAATTCGAATGCCATATGTGACATTTTGTAATCAAACAACTGACAGAATCCGCACCTTTTTAACTTATTCGCAAATCCAATATATGCATGTAATGTTTACTCGTATTTGCTCGTATCTCGTACATTTGTGTGTACTCATATAGTTACGTATTTAACGTGCCAAATGTATACATGAACAGTTGTATATCTTTTATATTAAACTGAATTATGTACAATTATTATATATTGAAAAAGTAAATTTAATATTTGTAATGTACACTCAATAGTATATGATAAATAATAATATGCATATATGTAGCCGACATATTCGTATATGGAGGGGGAGGATATATACATACATTGTTGGTTAGGTCTTAGGTCTGTATATATACACAGCATATTATGGAATATAATTGTAAAACATTTGTTGTATACATGTATATTGTACATGGTAGACAACTAGCCATGTGTCACAATAATGACAAAACATTGGCATTAGTTAGATATTTTATAGCTGGTTAATTTATATATTGTATGTATGTATGTACATATACTGCGCAAGAAATGAATACATATCACATATGTATTACCTTACCATAGTATATAGAGTAGAAAAGGTATGTTAGTTAATTCCTAAGAGAGAAAGTGACGTCATTATGTCGACCGTTATTCGACAGGCAATATAAAGCTAAAAAATGAAAAAAAATATATCAAATCTACCATCTGCACTATACACCATAAGAAGTTTACAAGAAACAGGAAGAGACAGTACATAGTAGCAATGAGGTTATTAGCAAAGCAGCTAACCACAGTACGATATACGATATAGTAACTTGCATAATGTAATCGTACTTTCATTCATGAGAAAATTCATTCTCCTTTGTACTTACTATGCACTGCATACCATGCAGTAGCAATGAGGTTATTGGCCTCTAGCTATAGTACGATATACAAATAAACAATTAGTCTCGCATACTATGCACTCGTATTTTCATTCATGACAAAAATCAATTTTTTGTTTTTACTTGCTCTGCATTACGAAGAATACGAGAAACAGAAATAAAAGAAGTTATATAAGAAGCAGGAAGAGATAGTATAAGGAATAACAACTAACTATAGCACGATATAGGAGGAGTACGCTGCAGTATCTCTATCTCGTATATCATGTACTCGTATTTTCATCCATGAGAAAAATTCATTTCTTCTTTATATTTGCTCCGTATTATCAGTATTATATATTTGCTCATTACAGGATAAGGAGTATGCGAGAAACAGGAAGAGTCAGTAATACCAATTCATTTTCCTTTTTTACTTGCTCTTCACTACACACCATAAAAAGTAAACGAAAAATAGGAGGAGACAGTAATAAGTAGTAGCTGTAGTGCGATATACGAGTTCGATAGTATTATGTATTATCTTATATACCATGCATGCATGTGTACTCGTATTTTGATTCATAAGAAAAATTCATTTTTTTCTTTTTACTTGCTCTGCACTACACACCATATCTACTCTATATACCATGCATATTACCATAATATTACATATAATTTATTGTACATATATTCACATACTTGCGCATACATATTATATGTTTAGTATAGTATAATGTAAGTTATGCATTTAAGTGGATCGATCAGAGGTCAGTAATTGTTACAAACAAGTGTTTCATTTCATATAATTTTTAAAAGTCCAAAGAAAGCGTTCATTCATATGTGTTGTATTTGTGTACCTTATCGTATAGTACATTGTAATATCCAAACATGCATTATGGTATATGATAAGTTCTATAAAAGTATTAAGTATTTTTGCATTGGTTTAAATAATTTACCAATCAACGGGTTAATAATCAAATGGAAAATGCCAGCTAATCTATTATCTATATCTTCATATAACTACTATACTGTATGTGATTAAAATAATAAGTAAAACTTTAAAATGCAATTGCAGCAACAACAGCAGCAATCATTTTCATTAAATACAAATACTATAAGATATGCATTATAATAGATAAAAGATAAACATCATAGTATATAGTCCATTTATATACGTGTATGCATATGTATGCAAAGTTACATACATATCATGTGTGGCACGAATATATATGTATATTTAAATTCCATTTCAGCTGTATTGGATTTCATTTTTGGACTTCAATTAATCAACGATATTATGTGAATATGTATACATTATTTGTGAACATTTTTCATTTATATACTCGTATATACCACCAATATGCCCATATGGTACCTTCAATCAGGCATGATTAAATTTTTGTGTGCGCCTTTCATTACATTACATCTATAATATAATGCTGATACTATTATGTATAGATACAACAGTAAATGTACATGCATACATATGTACCACACACTTTAATGAAAAGAGAAATTAAATTGGTTTGTTTTGCTTTATAATGTTTTATGAAGGTTTTTCATTTTTTTTTTCATCAATATTTACGTACTGTACTTGTATTGTGTGTAACTTTATTTGATTGTAAAGTTTTTGTGTAAACATTCCATCCATATGTAATACTTTTAACCAAATGGCCTTTTATAGTATATCATGTACATAAACTCGCGTACATACAATTGAATTTTGACAACAAGATATACATTTTGTTTTTAATTTTTCATATAATGTAATTGTAGAGAGTTATATTTACATCTACATTTATATGTATACATAACATATGGATTAACACTTTATTTAACACACACTGTATGTTCATATATAGAGATTTTCATTTTGTCGTTAAATCTAATCAAATTATTTATTACGTACATTATGTACATATACGAGAATACTTAATAAAATAAAACGAATAAATAAATCTAAATATACTAGCATAATGTATAATATTCAAACATATGTAGAAAAAAAAATTAAGTTTATAAATAATAAATAAATTTGTTTTTTTTTTTAATTTTTTAAAAATTCATTCTTAATTTGATACAAAATACTAATTGATTGAAATCACGTACATACATTAATTATTTAATGCATTTGTTATATACAATTTTTATTAGATATGTATTACATATATGTACTTACATATATGAATGTTATGTACACTGTACAAATTATGTATAGAAATAGAAGGATAAACAAATGTGTAATACGGAAATTATTATTATCAAAAGGGACACTCCTTATTTCTTTTAATAATGTTTTAGTTTTATATACATACTAATATAAAATCTATAACAAAAATAATATAAAATGTACCAATGTATATCTATAGTTGTAGACATTAGGTGCTTTCGATTTGGCAATTTCAATTACTTGCGAGTAGAAAAGGTAAATATGTCTGTGCTAAACCATCCATCTACTCGCAGCTACTCATGAAAAATTTTTCAAGTAGCTACTAGTAGATGCAAGTAGTTACGAATAATTTTTGTGTCGTTCGTTTTAACAAATTTATCCTAGACACATTTTAGTACTCGCAAGTACTTGAAATTGCCAAATCGAAAGCACCTATTATATATTATAATATGTACATTTACCTAAAGATTATAAGGAAAACAAAATAAAAATGAATTTGTTTTGTATATAAACAATGTATATAAACTCTTTGAACTTACTGTAGACTGTATGGAGAGTATTTTACAGTGATTTTGAAATCCAAATAAATGAAGTTATCTATCTACAATTTATTATTCTTTTGTATTTTTGTCTACGTACATATGTACATGTTCTTTGATTTCTGTACATATGTGCATACGTAATGGTGTGGTGTGGTGTGTACTGTACATTGTACTGTAATCTGTAACGTTCATTACATATATTAATCGTTTAACAAATATAACAAATGTTTTTGATATTGTACAGATAATTGTTTATGCTGTTCGTTATCTAAATTTTAAATAAATTTCATTATCTTTTATTTAAATCAAAAGTTTAAATTAAATTTTTAATATTATACATATGATATCTATATAGATATACCTATATGTACATATATATTATATAAATTATATAAATTTATTTTACATACTTGTATTCTTGTATACGTAAATACGTAAAGCATATGTAAATATGTATATAAGTATATTTATTATTTACATAACGTATATGGATATAAAATTAACAAATTCCCAGTGTGTGTTACAATTCAAGAGATTTATGTAAATTTACATAAGTACATATATGTATTATGTTGGTATAAGTATGCAGATATACCATATTTTTATCTCGAATCACAAATCTTAAAATCAAATTTTAACAATGAAAATTTATAGTAACGTATTGTAACTGATTTTGATTTGTTGCATATGTGTAAAAATTACCACTATATAGGAGTACCCGTACGCGTACCACGATAAACAATTATAATACGAGTAGTTGTTGTATAATTGAAATAAATTTTAAGATATTTTTTTTTTTGTTTTAAAAATTAATTTAAAAATAAAATTGAAATTTACAAAACGGAAATATTTTGAAATCTGTCTACTTGTACATACATTTATCGAATATGAAAAATTATGAACTGATACCACACACACAATTCATAAAATATATAAATTTTCTATGCAGTATATACATATAATAATTTTCGTACATTATATTATAATCGTGTGTTTTGATTCAAAAAATTTCCTCATCTTAGAATGATTTTGAAATTTTATAAAATGTTAGTAAAATAAATTTTCTACTTTTATTAGTAAATTGTGTTTGGCTTTTATTTAGATATATATGTATACAAATTCGTAAATGTAACAGCTGCACATACGAGTAAATATGTAGACTAAAATATTGTGAATACTCATATGTTCTAATAAAAATAATTTTTTAATCATTTCATGGAATAAATTCATAAAATTGATGGAGTATGCACAGTTAAAATTTGTTAAAATTTATTTAATTTTTTTTTATTTTGTTTTTGGAAAAACACTTGGATAAAATTTCACTACATAAAAATAATAAGAAGAAAATGATGAGAAATAAGTTGAAACAAAAATTTTGTATATAGTATTTTGTATAGTATAATAGAAGAAATGAAACACGTGTTAGAAATCTTCTCATCTAATTTTATAAATAATAATAAGCAAATACGTGTAAGCAGCGCCGGTTTTATCCTCTTGGGCACCCGGTGCACTTCTAAATTTTTCGCTTTCTAGGTTAAAACTTCACTATTTTAAACTTTGATTTGATTTGGTTTTTTTTTATTCTAATAGCGCAAAATTTCAATTTCTATGTTTTTCTTAGCGAAAAAAATTACATACTTTTCACGTCACCTAAACCATAAACGGTAGAATTATAAACCCGTTTTTCTCATAGAAGCTTAGATTCTTTGATAGGCCTAATTTTCTTTTTCGAAAACTAATGCAAGGACATATAAATATTCGTGTGATGAGTAGAGTAACAGAACCTAATTAAGAATATCGAAAATAATAAAGGAATATTTAACAACAGAAAGAAGAAAAACTGAATTTCATATTAGCAAGCAAACATGTCTTACATTTATTTTAAAAAAATCCAATCTTTTAAAAATTATAATGAAATAATTACCAATTGTACAGTTCGTACTTCACTCATTGAAGATCTTACATAGTTTTAAAAATTTTTAATACTTAAGAATTAAAAAGAAAAGGAGAAGAAAAAACACTACACGAAGAATTTCAAATTGAAACAAGATGCGTGTAAACAAGAAAAACCGATAAATATTTTGACCTATATTTTATTTGTAAACAAACATGGTCATTGAATTTTTGAGTATTTTAGATGTAAAAAGAGAAGTAGAAGTGATTTGTAAAATTGTTTTTCTGAAAACGAATATGTGACTTTCATTCTGTTCTTTTTCGCACCGTCGAGATTCGTGCCCGGTTTTAGTGAACCCTTTCTACCTATAAAAGAACCGGGTATGCGTATAAGTGTATAAATGTGTATATAAGAACTTTATTTCATTTTATTTTATTCATTTTAATTTTTCCACGATTCAAAAATAAACCAAATACTTACATGCATAAATGTTTGTTGTATACACATGCATATGCTCATACTAATGTTTTATGTTAATTTTATATATTTTTGAACTAAAACCAAAATATAAAAAAAAACCAAAACAGAAATATACATATACATCAATAGAAAATCATCAAAAAATATACTACATACATATCTTACACACGTGATACAAAATATTTAACAGATTTCGGATTTTTCATTAAAATACATACACATACAAAAAATATTAAAACTTTTATGAGTATAAAAAATATAAAGTGCTCATAAACAGTTTTTCATCGTCGTCATCATTATAATATTATTATTATCATCATCAACAACATCATATGATACCAATATGAAGAACAACTGCATGGCAAAACATTGGAAAATCTGTTGAATGTTGAATATATTTTTTTTTTCTTTTCATTTTTAGTTCATTTATATTTGTTTCTTGTTGTATTTTTTTTCTGTAAATTTTAAAATTGCAGAATATGTGAAAAAAAAACCAAAAATACTACACAACGTATATATTATATGCATGCATAGTACTTATATGATTTATAAATTCATATTTTTGTTCGTTTGTCTTATGATGTATACTCTACTGTCTACTCTAGTGAATATCACATCACATATGTTGGCAGTATATTTTTGTAATGGAGCAGATCACGATATCTACACAAATTAATATACAAAAATATCCACCACATTATAATGTACCCGCAGTATGTCTAACTACTATGATACTTTATGTATTTGTTTTTATGGAATATTGAAATTGTCAAAAATGACATTTATATTTTTTTGATATATTTAAGTAGCTTGATCACTTGTTTGTGTCTATTAAACAAAAATTTTTTTTTCTTCAATTTTGTTTTTATTTTTTTTGGATATAAAATAAACATTACAAATTTGTTCAATTTTAATTTGAATTTTTGTGTAAGAAGGTATACGATATAATAGCATCATATAATAGCTAATCATAATGGATAATAGATAATAAATCAAAATGAAAGAATATTATTTGAATCGATTTTTATTTTAAGTCTGAGTCTATACGGAGGTAGTAATTTCTGGAAAATTGTGAAGGAAAATTTGTTGCTAATTGACTATAAAAAAAAAGAAAAAAAAAATGTAAAAACAAAACCTCTGAAATATGAAAAATATCAATTCATAAATGCCTTAAAATAATTAAAATGATATACACACATACAATGCGAATGTATGGCATGCAAGGTAATATAACGCATACTTACATTATTGCTGGTCTGCTATACTTAATAACCTCATTGCTACTTTCTACTTACTTTTTCTTCCTGTTTTTCGTACACTTCTTATGTTATGTAGTGCAATAAACAAGGCAAGTGTGAGGAGAAGAACAATTTTATTTTATTGTATTTTTTATTTTGCTAACCTAAATCTGATAAGGAAAAGGAGAAGTAGAAAATGTTAAAAAATTATCAAAAAATGTTTAACGATCTCAAAGTAAAAAGTGACATTAAATTTTGTATTCTATAATTTATTTATTTACGTAAAATTATAATATGTAAAATGAAATTTCTATCACAAAACATTTTGAAATTAAATTTTTACATATTCGTTTGTTGTACTTACTTTTCTTATTGTAAACATCAGATCAGAGATCTGTTGTGTCATTATGTGTAATATTATCATTATGTAATCACTTGTGGCATATCCATATAATATTTACTTACATTATATTTATGTACTATAACTATACTATACGAGTATACATTGATTTGTCGATTTCTTTTATTTTTTTTTTTATTTTCTTGTCGTTTTGTTTCTAATTATATGTGATAAAAGTTTATGTTTTTTATCCGAATTTTTTCTTTTTAAATTGGAACTTAGATCTTTTTCTAAAAAACAAAAAAAAAAAAAAAACAACAACAGTAGTGTACGTACAGTATTTTCGCATAAATGTATATCCATATGTATGTATATATAATGAAAACCAGATGTGTAAAATTTTATATCAATTTAATTGCGAATATATTAATAAATAATGTTAGTTTAATGTTCATTCATATCATATGTTATATGAGCGCATATATTTTTGTAATGCACTTTACATAAATGTTCATATGTGCATACAATATAGTATTATGTACAGTAAATATATATGTATAATGTACCTACTTAATGTAAATTGTACATAAAATTTAAATATAATCATACGGACATACATGTATTTATTGTGTATTTATTATTTGATATTATATTAACATGCTATTTAGATATGTACATTATAAAGTGACAAATAATGTAAGAAAAAAAAAAATAAAAAAAATGTATAAAAATAATAAGATATTAGATATTATTAGGCATTTAATTAAATTGAAATATTATTATGTATTTATTTTTATAACGGTATTATAGTATAAAATACATACACATTACACATGTAATTATTTATTATAAGTATCTGTTCGGTATAATCAATGCATGTATACTATCATTGGTTTTTATCTATCTGCATAAATACATAATGTAATGTACACTCTATTATAATGTCTTAAAATATTATTTGAATAACAATCGTTTGTATTGTTGTTGTTGTTGTATTTATTTTTTTAATTATTTTTCTAATTCAATTGAAAATATAATATGTTTTAATTAAAATATAATAAATATGTATTCAAATATAATTGTACATATAACGAGTATAATATGTAAATAATATGCATAATAATAATTATAAATGACATACTATAGTAGTACGATATACGTACGATTTAGTACATACTCGCGTATCTAAACTGTATCACAATTAATTTATTTGCATATGTGCACTATACTGTCACTATTATGTAAAATACAATATTTACAAGAATTTACTGTATTATTTTTCGTTTATTTAATATTTCTCTTCATTTTATATTCAATCGATAATTTTTCTTCATTGATAAAAACGCTTATACAGACATATTCCACATATCTACTAGAGAAGATGTTAAAATGTTCATTAACAAAAACACTATATTATTTTTTATTTTTTCATAGAGCATTTTGCTTTTTCATTTAACTTCATTACTAATTATGATGTCTATAGATGTAATTAAGTTTAATCAAAAACAGAGTTAATCATAATTAACCTTTACGTTACGAGAATATAATATTTAATATTTTTTATAAACTTATTTAAAAAACAAAAATTTACGCAAAAAATAATGAATGGAATCAATGATAAAACATTTAAAATGCATATTTTTGTACACGAATGTTTATCAATTAATTTACAACAGTCATCGCGTAATAAAAGTGACATACACAATGAAACATTATGGTCCGTTTTGTTAATTTTTTAAAAAATTCATTTCAGTTCACCAACTCCTTGGAGTTTGAAACAAATTAAAAAAATTATTTTTCAATATTACAATATTTCTTGGAAATTTTTATTCCATCATAAATTAATCCTAAAATAAAATTTTATAAATCAAAAATATGAATTAGGTAATTTGTTTTATTAATTTTTGCCTTAACTTTAACGATTTATATATTACATATTATATACTCAGGCTCACTTGTTTGCAATTTATTTTTACAGTTTATTTATTCATTTCATTTTTTCTATTTCATCATATACACGATTACATACTTACATACAAAAGATTGTTCATAATACATACATATTATTATAGGATAAGCAATGTTGAATTTTGATAAATTATCTGCTTTCAAAAAGTAATTAAAAATAGATAAATCCAGTTAAATATTATGTCATATTCTTGTTAATAAAATGCTACATCTTTTAGTAAATGACATTAAATGCATCTATTATTATTAATGTTTACAAAAAATTAAAAATTAAAAAAAAAGAAAAAAAAAAGCAATAAACAAAACAACAATACAATGAAAACTTATATAAATTGTTCATCAAGTGTATACGTTTACAGGAAAAAATACTCGTACATACCACATATTCACATAATAAATTTGAATTGTAATCAAACAACACTATTAATCGATTTCCACTATAATTAATCAATAAAATAAATACATAATTATTGTGTTTAAATATGTTTGTATTTATGTTAGCTTGTAATTGTAATGGTTCAAACCTATAATTCCTATATAAATAAAATTGTTAGAATATAATTTGCTATATCATTACGAGTAATTTCGCCTAAAACCACAAAGCATATCGGAGATTTACTATGCAATTTTTTTAAAAAAAATTTCAAATCATATATTAATTTAATTTTGAATCTTTTTTTATTGTGTTCGTTCAATTATAACAATAGGGATATGAAAAAAAAATATGTGTATTAGCAAAAATCATATATACTAGTATATATGATTTTTGGTATTAGTTAGGAAAATAAAGTTACATGGCAAAGCAAAATTTCGAAATTTTTATGAATCGCTAATTTTGAAAATGGCATGCAAGTAAATATTTATGAATTCTATTCGTACAGACATTTTGTGAATTTTATTTGTCATATTATGTTAATTTTATATACTGTAAAAATCTTAAAACTTATCACACAAATAATTCACAGAATTTATTTTTGCGTGGAATTCTTACTACAACCTGTACTCAATTTATTTTCATATTTTCTAAAAATTAAAAAAAAAAAAAAGTTATGACTTGCCTCTATTTTCAATTCAAATGGATTACGTAAGATAGCGTAACGTAAAGATAAAAAATACATATTCTACCGTAAGTATAATTACCCATTAAAATTAGAAAAACTAATCGTTGAATAATAAAACAATTGAAAAAACAATTTTTCGTATATTCTTGATCACTGCATGTTGAATCGTCATTCAACATTTTTAATAATCTGAAAAAGAAAAAGAAAAAAATAAAGATTAAAAATAAAAATAATTAATTATAGTAATAATAATAAATAAATAAATTAATAATAAATAACACAAAAATCATAAACAAATAGTACAAACAGAACAACACAAAATATAAACAAACAACATAACCAAAACATATCACAAATAATGAATACAATACATAATAATATACCATAATAACATAGTTACAACAAAAATAGAACAAACAACATAACATTAAAAAAAGAGTGAACTACAAATATTCCACAGAAATATAACTATTACACACTTCTGCTTATACATGTAAACAAAAGACAAAATTACTAACAAGAAACATAACATTAATTGCACAAATCACATAATGAACACTATATTATTTACACCATAATCACAAAATTATTTACAAACATAAAACAAACAAAAATATCCACACTGCACAACATAAATTAAATACATATAAAACATAATTAATTATTAACCCATATCACAAATAACAATTATTACAAATTAAAAAAAGAACTTTTAAATAAAAACATTCACAACATCACAAACTTAACTATCATAATAATTTTTTGACAACACAACACAATCATGACACAACAATATGGTAAACAAAACGTCACTTACATATTACCAACTGTTCCAATTAAACGAATAATCATTGTCAAATAGAAGCTGAATTACCAGTACCAGTAGAGTTATTCACAATCATCAAAATTATCAATCGATTTACCAAACTCAAATTTAAATAAAACAGTTTTATAAAAAGGATGAAAAGATGAGACAAATATAAAGATAATTTCACCAACGGAGAAAAGGAAAATTCTAGAACCGTGAAATTTTTGTATATAAAAGATTGCAAATCGCAGAAGAATTTGTCTTTTTGCGATTATCTGTGTATAATATCGTATTGAGATTGAAGCAGAGAAAACAAATAGACCAAAAACCATTGGACGTATTGAGTCCTCAAAAATCTAGCGTATTGAGCTAGTACATAGGGAACTTAGGAATTTCTGTAAAAAACTTACAATTTTTTACAGAATTTAGGGAAAAAATTAGGAAAAAACTTAGAAATTTTTTTTGGAAAAAATTTCTAATAAATCGCCGAAAAAATACTTAGAAATTTTAAAGAAAATTTCTAATCAACGCTGCTTTGGACTTAGAAAATTTTTACATTAAAATTTTCTAATAAACAAATACTTAGAAATTTTAAAGAAAATTTCTAATCAACGCTGCTTTGGACTTAGAAAATTTTTACATTAAAATTTTCTAATAAACAGAAAAATACTTAGATTTCTTCATCAACATTGCTGTTTGAACTTAGAAAAATTTATTTAAATTTTTCTATTGCCGAGACAATTCAAATCCAAGTAATTGCAACCAGCAGAATTGAAGTTTCTTCATAGAAATTTTTATCGTCGAGAGTTGAACAGTGATTTACCGACGGTAAATATCATTAACATCACCGGAACTATCCTTCAGCGCCATCTACATCAAAATTTAAAAAACATCGATATTTTTGATAATTCATCATCATTTTGAGCTAAGACACAAACTATTAATTGTCATTATCATTCTATGTAAATTAGTAAATTTTATTTTTTAATTATTGCATATTTTTTTGAATTTATTAATTAAATTTTGAACAAAATTAATTTCCGGAAATTTTTTAAACTGAATATTTGAATTAGTAAATTTTTAAATTTTAAACAATTGAATTTAGTAAAATTATAAATTGTAAACTTAAATTAATAAATTTAGAATTTGAATAATTTGAATTAATTTTCCGATTAAATTTAATTAAATTAAACAATTTGAAATAATTTGCCTAAAATCAATTTTGTAATTTAGTTTAAGATTTTTTGAATTGTTAGTTTTTAAGACATTATTTTTTTTAATAAATTTTATAACGAATTGTAAAAAAATTGTGTTTTTATTCTATATAAAAATTTTTATGAATTAGCACCTTTTCATTTTTAATGTTAATCTTTTAAGGGGATTTAACATTTGGTCCTTCGAGCCGGATAGAATAAGAACACAATTTTTATTTTGATAAAATTCTATAAAAAAAAATATATTTGTAAATGGTTAAACCAAAAACTTCGACAAAAAAGAAAAAAGATAAAATGGATAACGTTTCAAGTATAATTAAATTACAAGATGGCCTGATCGAACAATTAAATGATATAACTATTAACGCACACGAAGATATTGCAGCAAATAAATCAATTAAGGTCTATGAGCGAAGGATTTCCACCTTAAATAGCTTATACGATAAATTCCAAGAGAATCATTACATTATCTGTCAATCAGAAGATAATGCTAATACAACCACGTATAATGACCAACACAAATTTCGTGATTTTGAGAAACAATATTTTGAATTGATATCAGAATTAGAAGATAAGGTTGCTGAATTATCTACAATTTCATTGAACAATTCTGCCAATTCTACGCATGTCTCCACCGTAGTTTCTACACAGAATCCAAAAATTAGATTACCACCAATTGAATTACCAAAATTTGATGGTACTTACAAGTCATGGAGGTCGTTCAGAGATCTATATGTGAATTTAATTCATAACAACAATGAAATTTCTGACATTGAAAAACTTCATTATTTAAAATCATGTACGTCTGGTGAAGCAGCTCGAATCATTAAACCATTTGATATCATAGCAGCAAATTACCAAAAAGCTTGGTTCGCTTTAGTTAGCCGATTCAATAACAACAGAGTGCTAATTAATACCCAACTAGAGAAACTATGTAAATTCACAGCTATAAAGACAGAAAGTGCACAAGTAATGAAAGAAGTCTTGAGTAACGTTGAAGAAACTCTACATGAGCTGGAAACATTACGTGTAAACACTGAAAAATGGGATCCAATTATCACTTATTTAACGTTACAAAGATTACCACCTGAGACCAGAGAACTTTGGGAAGTAAAACAGAGTTCGAAAACCGAAATATGTAGTTTTAAGGAATTGGTAGAATTCCTAGAGGCTAGATTTAGAGTATTAGAAGCTATAAAGCCCCAAAAACAAAGCAATGTATTTTTAAGTCAAAACAACACAAATGATAATAAAAATTTGCGATGCATAAAGTGTAATTTTGATCACAAACTTTTCAACTGTATAAAATTTAAAACATTATCAGCGATAGAAAAATTGAACTTCGTTAAAAAACATAAATTATGTATGAACTGCTTGACTACCGGTCATAGATACAACGATTGTAAAAGCAAATACACTTGCAACACATGCAAAAAGAAGCATCATTCCCTATTACATAATAGCCTCAATACGTCCAATAAGATACAAAGTAAAACTTCTGCTCAATCAACTCAAAACGATACAGGAGACGGAGCTCTGCCTGCTACCAACACTAGTGAAAGGAATGAATTGAAATCCTTCTTTTCGTCAAACGTGAATCAAGTACTTCTATCTACAGCTTTGGTCAGAATACGAAGTACACATGGTCATAATGAAATTCTGCGAGCCTTGATAGACTCAGGGTCACAAACAACTTTTATAACTACTGCTGCAGCAAAACGCCTGCAACTTCAACTTACACGAACGAATCAGCACATCAGTGGACTCAATCAGAGCAGTGCCACTGTGGCTAAGTCGCAAACTGAATTTATTCTAGAATCAGTAGACGGAAAATTTGAATATTGCGTAAATGCGTTAGTGGTAAAGAGTATCACTAACGATTTACCTACTCATCGGATTGAAACGACAGGTTTCAATCATTTGAAAGGTTTGAATTTAGCTGACCCTAGTTTTGCAATACCTGGAAGGATAGACTTATTAATTGGAGCAGAAGTATACGCAGCTATAATTCGAGAAGGAATTAGACGCTCAACTGAACCGAATCATCCGATTGCAATAAATACTGAATTAGGCTGGATTGTTATGGGTAGCATAGGTGATGCTACACAATTCAGTAGGACGTTCATGACAAGGGTTCATGAACATTCAATAGATACGCGATCAAGAAAATCTTGTAAACAAAAAGAAAGGTCAAATGAAATTAAAAACGAAAAACTTAAAAATAAGATATTTGAAAACAGTTGTGAAAATACATCGAAACGAATAGCGAAATCAAAGGTGAAATTGAAACAACCACAAAACGGTGGACATAAGAAAAAATTTAAAGAGAAGGTAAAACGCAATGAACCCTTTGAAACAAGAGGACGAGTGAAAAATCCATCTAAAAAACGTATGAAACCAAAGGTACCAAATTGGTTACAAGCACCAGAGGACATAAAGCATTTCATATCCCATTGGTCCATTCCTTGGCAACAGATTCACAAAAGTAGAACTTTCAGATTAAAACAAGAAAATATAACAATACGCTTTACGAAAACAAAGGATGGCATGGTCAGAGTAAAGGGTTTAAATTTTTTAACAAATCGAAAGATGAATTTCGTGATTAAAAATAAAGAAAATTAAAATGATTAAAAAGTGATATTCTTTTATTACATAAATAAAATTAAAACTAACAAATTATTCACAATATATACAGTATATTAAGTTTATTTTCTTTTTGCGCGTTCCGGGAGGATGTTGAATCGTCATTCAACATTTTTAATAATCTGAAAAAGAAAAAGAAAAAAATAAAGATTAAAAATAAAAATAATTAATTATAGTAATAATAATAAATAAATAAATTAATAATAAATAACACAAAAATCATAAACAAATAGTACAAACAGAACAACACAAAATATAAACAAACAACATAACCAAAACATATCACAAATAATGAATACAATACATAATAATATACCATAATAACATAGTTACAACAAAAATAGAACAAACAACATAACATTAAAAAAAGAGTGAACTACAAATATTCCACAGAAATATAACTATTACACACTTCTGCTTATACATGTAAACAAAAGACAAAATTACTAACAAGAAACATAACATTAATTGCACAAATCACATAATGAACACTATATTATTTACACCATAATCACAAAATTATTTACAAACATAAAACAAACAAAAATATCCACACTGCACAACATAAATTAAATACATATAAAACATAATTAATTATTAACCCATATCACAAATAACAATTATTACAAATTAAAAAAAGAACTTTTAAATAAAAACATTCACAACATCACAAACTTAACTATCATAATAATTTTTTGACAACACAACACAATCATGACACAACAATATGGTAAACAAAACGTCACTTACATATTACCAACTGTTCCAATTAAACGAATAATCATTGTCAAATAGAAGCTGAATTACCAGTACCAGTAGAGTTATTCACAATCATCAAAATTATCAATCGATTTACCAAACTCAAATTTAAATAAAACAGTTTTATAAAAAGGATGAAAAGATGAGACAAATATAAAGATAATTTCACCAACGGAGAAAAGGAAAATTCTAGAACCGTGAAATTTTTGTATATAAAAGATTGCAAATCGCAGAAGAATTTGTCTTTTTGCGATTATCTGTGTATAATATCGTATTGAGATTGAAGCAGAGAAAACAAATAGACCAAAAACCATTGGACGTATTGAGTCCTCAAAAATCTAGCGTATTGAGCTAGTACATAGGGAACTTAGGAATTTCTGTAAAAAACTTACAATTTTTTACAGAATTTAGGGAAAAAATTAGGAAAAAACTTAGAAATTTTTTTTGGAAAAAATTTCTAATAAATCGCCGAAAAAATACTTAGAAATTTTAAAGAAAATTTCTAATCAACGCTGCTTTGGACTTAGAAAATTTTTACATTAAAATTTTCTAATAAACAAATACTTAGAAATTTTAAAGAAAATTTCTAATCAACGCTGCTTTGGACTTAGAAAATTTTTACATTAAAATTTTCTAATAAACAGAAAAATACTTAGATTTCTTCATCAACATTGCTGTTTGAACTTAGAAAAATTTATTTAAATTTTTCTATTGCCGAGACAATTCAAATCCAAGTAATTGCAACCAGCAGAATTGAAGTTTCTTCATAGAAATTTTTATCGTCGAGAGTTGAACAGTGATTTACCGACGGTAAATATCATTAACATCACCGGAACTATCCTTCAGCGCCATCTACATCAAAATTTAAAAAACATCGATATTTTTGATAATTCATCATCATTTTGAGCTAAGACACAAACTATTAATTGTCATTATCATTCTATGTAAATTAGTAAATTTTATTTTTTAATTATTGCATATTTTTTTGAATTTATTAATTAAATTTTGAACAAAATTAATTTCCGGAAATTTTTTAAACTGAATATTTGAATTAGTAAATTTTTAAATTTTAAACAATTGAATTTAGTAAAATTATAAATTGTAAACTTAAATTAATAAATTTAGAATTTGAATAATTTGAATTAATTTTCCGATTAAATTTAATTAAATTAAACAATTTGAAATAATTTGCCTAAAATCAATTTTGTAATTTAGTTTAAGATTTTTTGAATTGTTAGTTTTTAAGACATTATTTTTTTTAATAAATTTTATAACGAATTGTAAAAAAATTGTGTTTTTATTCTATATAAAAATTTTTATGAATTAGCACCTTTTCATTTTTAATGTTAATCTTTTAAGGGGATTTAACACTGCATGTGTACACAGTAGCTAACAGTTAGTTGTAAATGTATCTAATAATTTGTGTAATTATTCTCTTTGAATTTAATACATATACATATGTACTTTCATACGACTATACGAGATACATATATATATGTATGTAACATAATGTCTCTGTCGGATAATTTTATTTTTTTTATGTCATCTTAATAAGAATTTTCTTAATAAAAATTAATTTTTTTTCTTATGTTTTTCATCTTTTCAAATAAAAAAATTCCCCACATTATACGAGCATCTGTATTACTTATGAAGTGTAGGCGAATTAATTATTAGCTTTTCAAAGACAAACAAGTAGAAAAAGAAATCAATAAAAATTATTATTATACGATTATAACTATTAGAAACGCAAGAAAATTATTGTAAATATGTGCGATATATGCATATACTTAAATATATACATATACTTCATACCGAGAAGCGAAAAAATCATCCAGTTCTTGTGCATTTACTTATAAAATAATGTGATATAGAAAATTTACGTAAGATTCTTAACATTTTTCTTTCCTCTAAATAATATAAATATTTTTTTTGAATATATATTTTATTTAAAATTTTTTTCTGTTTTTTTTCTTTTTAAAAGAATGTAAATGATGTTAACGACTAGATTGCTGACATTTATGAGAGATTTTACATGAGCATTTGTATTTTTTTTTCTTTTTTAAATGTTTTGTAGATCATTTTTACTACCCGATATCAGGCATATTTTCTCTGCAGTTTAACTGTATAATACACTTCGCTTTGGTGTAAAAAAAATATTAAAATATGGACAATTTTTCATTACAAATGCGCATAATATAATCGTAACAGTCAAGTCAAAAAGGTGTTTTAATCATAATTCATATACGTATGTGGCGAGTGGCGACACATTATTATGTGTGAGATATTGTTCACAAAGTTATCCATTATGAATTCTTGTTTACTTATTTATTTGATTTTATATTTACCTCGAATTGGACAAGTATGTCATAAAAAAAAAATGTTTTAAATGTACATGTGCAGAATGATTTATTGCCAATTAATAATAAAACTTAATTTGAAATTCAAAAATTATGTTCAGCTCAAGATAACGAGAGTAATGTAAATAATAGACCATGAACTGCGAGGAATGGAAAAGTTTAAATGGATTTGAAAATACATATTCAATTTATAAATAAGGAAATAATCACAATAATGGAAAGTTTTTTATTTTGCAAGAAGAATATATCTGTACGTACACTATGAAATTTCATTATTGATCATTTCTCGTAGTAAGTATATCTTTTGCGAGAGTTCATCAAATTCAATCTTTAATTTGGTATTTCACTTTTGTAAATTTTTATTTTGACACATGTTGTTTCTTGTGTGAAATGTCTTAATATAAAAATAAAATTCTATTTTTAATTACTTTGAGTCTAATAATGTTCGAAGAGACGAAAAATATTCTTTACAACTGCTACGTGTTCAGAGAATGTAATTATTTCCTTAAGACAAATTAGTTACACAATTATGCTCTATTGCAAGTCAACGCGATAAAAATAAAATTTATTTTATATCAAATGTTACATGCAGTGTAATGTATACGGCCGTTTAACTTCCTAAAACATACGAGTATTAAGCATTGTGTTCAATTAATGATTACATGTGTAAGTAAAACCATGCGTATACGGTCAAATTTGAAATTTCATTTTTTATAATCCGGCCTAAACAATCAATGTAGCAGTTAGTAATTATGACTTTTTATTAACGAATACAAATCATGTGTTACGTATACCAATACTATACTGTACATGTACATATTTTACGTTGAGGTCGAGCCAATCCTATTCTGATTGCGTCATTTTGTATTCAACTTATAAGAATAACAAGCCGCTAAATTGATAAGACATTTCCTGTCAGTAAAAATTTTTTAAAAATAATCGATTTCCTTCTAAGGAAGTACATTATATTTTGTTATAGTGTTAGTGTATTTTTATTTTAGTTTTCTTAAGAATTTCTTTAAGAAGTTTGTTAATATTAAATTGTGGTGGTCGCACCAAATATAAATACATATAAATATAGAAAAATTATAAAAAAAAAAAACTCCGGAAAGAATTGCGTTAAGATTTGCGATTGCGATTTTATTTGGCATTCCAAGAATCGATTCGTATGTATATAATTCATTTATGGATTATATTATAGTAGTGATTATAGTTTTGTCGGCTCCTTATAGAACTTCTAAGGATTACGATTAGAATTGAATTTGTAAGTTATAAAGGTGATGGAATTTTATTCCCTTTTTTTTTACTTCCCAAAATGTAACCGTGAAATGATGACAACATCAATGACAATGTCTTCATTGTATAATGTCCTGTACACAAAACCTATCCCAAATATTTTCTTTTATTTTCATTTTGAAATTTTTATTTCGTTATAACAAATTAAATTTCACTAATGTCGTAATATTAACGTAAGTAAATATGTATTTGTATAGTTCTACGACAGTGTTAGAGTCTGTAATTTACCAATCAAATTTTAAATTTCTCATTATATCATCAAAATAAAATGCATCACGTATTTGTTTACAGGAAATGCGATTAAAAAACAACAATGACAACATACATATTTCTGCTTTTTTTTTTTTTTTTTTTTGATTCAGGATTGTTTAGGTATATTACCTGAACTGCCTGAATCTAAATGATTACGTATGTATGTTCATTATGAAGATGATTGCACAAACAAATAAAAAAAATAATATTTTCAATTCAAGCGCATTAACACATCAAAATGATCTACTTGACTTCATAAATATCAACATAATATAAATATTTTACCTTGTGATATTAATACATTTTTCTTCATTTTTCCTTTTTCTTTACCTTTGTATGCTGTAAAGAAGAAGATAGTTTATAAAGAATTCGACGGAACAATATACAACGAATATGATACGATAAAGTGTAGTAGTAGTAGTAGTAGTAGAAAATATTTCAATTTATATACTTCAAATTTAATCCACAACAATGAGTTATTGTGTTGTTGTTTTTATTTTATTATTATTTTTATATTGATATTGTATTAATTTTTATTAGTTTGTAGATGAGTGTGTATTTATGTGTGCGATTATTTTTTTTTCTTTCTAAAATTATTGTAATAATACTCCACTCATTATTATAGGGACGGTCTATTTTCAAAAGGTGAAAAATCATTATAGAGATATTCATTTACAATATTGTACATGATTGGTTGGCGTAATATCGTGACGGATAGAATATTACGTGAGTTTAATTATTAATAACAATAAATAAAAATATAATAATAATAAAATAAATAAAATAAAATAAACAAAATGAATAAACTATATAACAAACTACTAAAAATAATAAAATACTCGCGTACATAAGTAAGTATTATACATATACTGCGTGTGTTTTATGATTGTTTTCTAAATGATATGCCGATCTTTTTTTATTCAATGAACAAACACTGTCAACTTTATTTGTTCATACAATACTATGTAGTAGGTAAAAGGTAACATATTATATTAATATGTATATGATATGTCTCTATCGTAGAGATATTGAATTGACGTGTTACTGACAAACCTCTTTGTATTCATTTATAAATTTTCAAAGAAATAACAAAATATGTACTTATGTACAAACCATAATTGTATAATGAAAGAATATAAATCTACCACCGACAATCGACTTATTTTAAATTGAACACAAAATAATAATAAACGATATTTTATACTCGTCGTATATTTTAATTTTTATTATTGTATTAACAAATTAGCATTTAAGTGATTTATTCATATCATAAATGAGAAAAAAAATACACCACTATTATTATTTGTTATTATTGTTACAATATTAATTAAATGTATGTACGAGTATGTATCGCACATTTTCAATGATCATTATATTTTTCAAAATATACAATAAACAAGTAGATAGTTATATACACATACGAGTATTATACATACATAAATGGATATGTGAATAATATGTAAAGTTAGTGAAACAATTAATTTACCTACTGCAACTGTATAACACAAACACACATATGTATACATATAATATAGTTCATATAGTGTACGTAATAATGTTATTGAAATTAATATTGAAAATAATATGAATATTTGATCATTATTATATGCAATTTGTTATTTAATTGTTGCCGATATTGTCTTGTCCTTATGATACTATAAAGGTATACATATTTTCGTTATTATTATTAAATGAAAATCAAGATGAAATCTATGATATTAACACCTGTCATTATAATATGAATTTGAAATGATTTTAAAGAAATAAAAAATACAAAACGTATACAATGACATAACGATCAAGTAAAAATGAACGTGTGTTGTAGGTGTAGGAGAAATAAGTATGATCACAATATTATTTATGGATTTCCCTTTTGTAAAAATTATTTGATTTTTCATTTCTTCTTATTTATTATCAATTATGGCCGTGTCATTCAAAATATTTCAAGGTTCTAGACATGAAAAATTTTCTTAGTATGTATTTTCTTTATAGTCTGGTATATTAATAATACAGTGTATTGATATCACATGCATGGTATTGATAACAAATTAATCGTGCAAACTTTTTGTATTATCTAATTTATTTATTTTTTTTATATATCAATTTCGCTTATAAATATTATTTCATTAAAAATTTTTAACATTACGGAAATTTCATTATATTCATCTCTAGATTTATATATCCCGAGTATTTAGCTGAATTTAATTTAAATGATTTGCGAAATTTTCATTTCTGAAGATGAAATAGCATAAATTAGGAAGAATAATCATGATCATCAAAAGCTTGTCACATTTTACAATTAGATACATTCATTTGCACATTCGATTTGCATTACGATTTACGAATACATAAATTCTCTGGAGAAATTTGTTAACAAAAATGTTATGAAAACGTTGCGATTTCAAATAATAATTTGTCGCGACTAATGGCTGGCGCCTATGTCATTTATAATCACTTAACTTGGATTATTATTATTTTCACTGTTTATAAAATGTGTACCTACCTATGTACATAATATAATCGTACTTACAAATATGTACGAGTTTACATATAACTATATGTAGGTACATTTTGTCTTTCGGTTGTTTGGAGCAGGTTACTCTTACTATACTTACAAAACGATATACAGACATATCAACTGTTAAATATATTATATAAAAATACAAAAAAATTCGTACAGTGTAGGTACCCAATAATATATGTATGTATGAATATGTATGAAATATTCTCACTTTTTGATAAAATTATATGTACGTATGTGTATATAGTATGTATAACAATTATTATAAACTCATGCTTGTACATACTTAGTTAAAATGCATTATTACTTTCGGTATTTATTATACATAGTATATTATAACATATACATTCTCGTATTTATTGTACTTATATACATGAAAAAAAAAATATATATATATAAACATACATTACTATACACATAAGCCTAATCGGTTATATTATAGGTTGAAATGGTTACTTAAATCGGGCGCGAAGTCTCGGGGGCACGAAAAAAGACAGAAAAACAATTTTGCAAATCACAGTAAAAAAGTATTCTCTGAGAAAATTTTTCTTAAAATAATATAAATAAGAAAATGAGAAGAGAAACTACCATTCGCGCATCTTTTTACTTTTCTTTCTACATCTCAAATGCTCGAGAGTTTAATGACCATGCTAGTTTACTAATGAAAATCTAGATCAAAACATTTATTGCTTTTTCTTGTTTACACGGATTTCGTTTCAATCTGAAATTCTTCTTTGAAATTAAATGTATGAAAAATGTGTATTTTTTTCGCATTTTTGGTATGTTTGTGCATTTATTTTTTTATCTATGCAGTTTCTGTACATGCATGTGCTATCATTGGAAAGAGGACAAAAAAACCTTTCAAATGATATAATAAAATATATATGTCATAATAGTTCAAGTTTAGAAGTTATACCGTCATCAAAAGAACTTGAAAAAGTGATTTTTAAAAAACACAAAATTTTGATTTTAAGTCCTTATATCTCAAGAACTATCCAATCAAAGTGAAATAAACTGTGACAAATAGAACAAGAAGTTCTCTTTCAAATGGTATATCAACTAATCCGATCCAAGATATTGATCTGGAGAAATAACAGATTTCGTAAAACCCGCCATTTTGGACCAACAAGTTTTAAGGGTAGTTTGCGTCCTCTAGATGAATTTGCGCCAATAGAAACATATACCACGTTAAAGAGGACATTCCAAAGTATCATTATCGGAAGGTCTCGTTTCAAAATCTGGCGGCACCAGTTCGGAAGTTTCCCCAGAAATTTTTTAAAACTATATGTAAAATCTTCAATGAGTCAAGAATGAGTTCCGCAATTGATACTGCTTTCATAATAACTTTTAAAAGATTGGATTTGGTAAAATTCAGTTTTTCTTCTTTCTGTTGTTCAATATTCCTTTATGATAGTCTTTGCTTTTTTACGCAAAAAGAAACATAAAATTGAAATTTTGTGCTGTTATAGTAAAAAAAAATTAAATTAAAAATTAAAGTAGTAAATTTTCAACCTAGAAAATGAAAAGTTTAGAAGTGTACCGGGCGCCCAATACGCTAAAACCGGCGCTGCATACAAGTACATTTATTTCTTTACTGTGATACTGTCTACCTTTGGTAATTTTTGTTTTTTATTTTTTTGTTTTTACTTTTTTAGTTTTTCTCTAGAGATTCTGATTGTTTCATTGTTTCATAGTTCACATATGTATATCCATTTATTTAGATGGTATGTAATGTAATAAACTCAGCTAAATGGCTAAATAGATTTTCTTTTCATCTATACCACATTGATATTTATCTTCAATTAACTGTTATATAATGTAAAATTTAAACTGCACATAGTACATAGTCTACACAGATACTTTATCTAAAGTACATATTGCATACAAAACATTGTATACATATATGTGTACAGAAAGTAGTAAATATAGTATATACATGCTTAGATACAAAATATCCAAATTAGACGATCTATTAAATAAGACAAATCTTATACATATATGAGATGTGTAGCAAATGTATGAAGAGAGAAAAATAAAATTATTTTTCTTATTTATTTTTCTAATATGAATAAATTTTCCATAAAAGAGGCTATTTATTTATTTATTTGTTGTAATAATAACAATAATAATAATAATAATAATAATAGTAATAGTAATGACAATAATAATAATAATAATAATAACAATGATATGGTGGTGAATTGTTTTGTTGAGTATATTTGCACGGTTCATTTGATTCAGCAGTTTTTCACGAGATACTTAATTCATGCCAGCACCATTTATTGTATATGAATATATATATGCATATACACTATATAGAATATTAAAAAACAAAAAGTAGAAAGAAAAGTTAAATAAAATCCATACCGCACACATTGTTAAAAATGAACAATAATAAAGTACGCGATTAGACTACCATATGTGTAATAGTATTTTGATTTACCAGTAAAAATACTGTGGATGTAAGTATATTGTATACGAGTATATAAGAAATGCTTGAAAAATTTTTTCAATTTTTTAAACGCCGACGCTATTAAAAACGGCGAAAAACTTTAAATGGAATCAGTGTTCAGTGATGCTCATCGTCTATATATAAAATAACAAAAATAACAAATCAGAAAAACAGAAGAAAAACAAAAATATTATAAAGGAACCAAATGTATACAAGATATGTGCATTATTGCAATCTTGATAACACATATCTATTAGCAATGTATAAAATAAGCTAAATAAATAAGTGGTGAGGTGAATATATATGTACATATCTACATATTTACCAATTCATTTGTTTTATTTTTCATTGATTTTATTTTTCTTCTTATGGTTACAAATACAAATGTACACAGTACACACTCGTATATGTATATGTTTTATAACTTATCCTTATATATATAAAGATCTACCTACACAATATAACAGTATATATGTATATGTATTATACCAACGTATAGATATCTGTTTTATTCGGTATATATTATGCAAAAGATTATCATGCAGTGCGGTTAAAAAATTTGATTCAAAGATCCATAATATTAAAATACTTACGAGTAAATTTATATAAAAAGGTAAAGTGTTTCTATATTTCCATTCCGTACATACATATACATTCTTACATAATATTCTTCATAAAATTTAAAGTAAGAAAATATTTTATTTTTTTTATTTTCATTTTTATTTTGTCAAAAGCTTTTTTTTTTTTTTGATATTTTATTATGCGCGATGATCATAATATTTGGCGCCATTTGTAGACAATAGAATACAGTATATCATATGTATGATATTTATTTATTTATACAATTCCGTATGTTAATTTGAATATGCGCTTAGCAAAACATTATATAGGTACCTACATTATACCTTTTTGGTCTTGATTTGATCAAAAATTATTATTATTATTAGTTGGCTCTATAACAAAAAGAAGAAAATTAAAATAAAAAATAAAAAAAACGCAGGTGGTGCCCTAACTAGTTTTGTTTTTGAATTTTTTATCATACTACCTATTATAATGTATCTACATATGTGTGATGTGTATATAATCGATCACATATGAATATATGAAATGAATAAAATAATTATTAAAAGAATAATAATTTATTTGATATTCAAATTCGTATATAGAAATTTAACTGTACAAATATATAGATATGAAATTGTCCAAAAATTATATAGGTACCGTATACATAAATGTATACACAACATATATGATATGTGTAAGCATTCAAAAAGAGACATAATATACAATGAAAATTATAGTATAGTTACTTTGATTGTTTGTTTTTATCAAATTTATTCGTCATTGATCTTTAATGTATGAATATATATATTTTAATTTTGTGTTGTTTTATTTTGTCATTCATCGAATTCGAAAATGTATAATCTTTACAAAAATCTTTAATTTAGATACATAAACGAACCACCTTATTTATTTTGTATTCTTAATAAAATATGTAATGTCATTTAAATTTAAAAATAATCTTTATCTCTGTATAATAATTGGAATTTGAAATTAGATGAGATCATTACAAAATAAAATTTATTTTATTTTTTTTATTTAAATTTTTAAAAATTTTCGATAGAATTTTAAAAGTTATATTTTGGATATTTAAAAATGTTTATATTCATAATATCTTTTATATAGGTACTTCACTTTATTCTGGATCAGAAGAAATGAAAGAATCAAAAAATGAATGAAACATTTTAAACAATTATTGTAATCTTGTACGAAAATGTTTTAATTTTATCAGTTTTCTTTCAAAATATTTGTGTATGAAATAATTATTTCATCAGTGAAAAAATATAAAATCAAATAATCATTCATTCAAAATTTTATTAAAATTTTACAGTACATAAAAATCATAAATTATATTACTTTCACTTTGCATTGAATGTGAATCCAATAAGTTAGTGACAAAAAACCAACATAAAAAATATTAAAAGTCTAAGATGCATATAATAATAAGAAAAAAAATGTTAATAACTTAAATTTTGAATAGTGCTTTTAGTAGAGATTTTGGTTCACTTTCAGTTTAATTTAAAATTTTTTAATGCATTTTTCGTACAAATCCACATAACATATAGCTATAGGTAGATATATGTATAGGCTTTTGCACTGGTACATGAATCTTTGAATTTTAACATACATTACTACATAAAATGTACATATGTACTATGGTACTCCATTCATCTATCCATCCATCCGTTTTATTCGTTAAGAAAGTATAAAACATGAAATTCAAATAATAATAAAAATGTACACAATAATGTGCACATGCATTCAAATATAAAATTATATAGGTACATTTTACTATATATTTTACAATCATATACATATACATTATATATTATATGTACATTTATATATGTATCTAATATAATACATTACCACATATTCATTTAACGACCTCTTAATTCTCTTTCTTAACAGTTAATGTCTCAATTAAAACTCAATTTCGTTTTATTTCACTTTATTTTTTGTACATATTTATACATATGTATGTACATAATTGTATTTCTTATATGTGCATTAATATATATACTTATATACATATACCTACATGAATATAATGTACATATGTACGAATTTTCTTGTATCTACACATACGTGTATATATGTATGATTTTATATAGCTACATTATTGTGTACGCGTTTATTGTACATATCAACTTGTTCGTATATGTTGCAAATGCAATTCGTATGTAAGGTATTTCGATGCAAATTATACATCGTATACATATTTACATGTTAGCTTTATTTTATATTTTAGGATTCTTTTATATGTAAACACATGTATGTATGTAATTTTATATATCACTTTGTACAGTTTTTAATTTTTTTTTTTTTTGTACTTTTGTAAAGTAACACCTTAAATTGTACATCGAAAAGATAAGCAATTTTCATTTTCTTGTATATTTTTTAAGTATAAAATTGAGTTGGCATCTCGGATTTTCTACGTCTTTTTTAAAAAAAAATTTTCTGCTAATTTTTTATTTTATTTTAGTTTTGTTTTTTTTTGTAACTAAATAATCCACAAATCAGCATTCCACATTTTAACAGCAGCAGCCAGCAACTTTATAATTAGCGTTACCATTTAACTACAAACAAACATATGTATGTACGAGTATGTATCTATACGAATACGAATATATTTTGTTTGAACATTCTTTCTGATATTCAAAACTGAATAATAATAATAATAATAATAATACGCTCGTCGTAATGTAATAAATAGTCAGCACAGCATAACTCATCCAATCTTGAATCTAGAAAAAATATATATACATATATATATAATGAAATGAAGAAAAATCTAAAACATGAATTTTCATACATACATAGGTGATTTTGGTAACACGAAAATGTGTACTAGTACTCGTATATAATATACCTTTTCAGATTAAAATGTTACGAATATAAACATCAGAATATGTACGTTCGCATGCATTTTATTCAAATATATAAATACTATACTCGTACAATATAAATAATAATAAAATCAGAAACTATCCTATGTTGTTGCAATGCAAATGTTAATGCAATGCTTGATAAATTATAGCCATTATTATCATAATTATTAAAAGTAGTCTAGTCAAACGATTTATTATGGTATCGTTTTCTGGAGCACATTGAGAATTTGTGCAGATCGCAGATAATGGATATCCATCACCACACCATACATATGTACATATATGAGAGTATATGAACATTTGCATGAGTATGAGTATGTTCAAAGTATTAAATTTTTTATTCAATTTAACATTCATGTAATTCATTAACACAAAATAAAGGATAAGTAAAAATTTTTATTGCAATTCAATGTACTACCACTAACATGTGTATGTACTTAAAGAATTTGTTTTCTATATTTTTTAAATTTCTGTTTAGTTAGATATGCATATAAATGTTTTGCATATAGAATTTACAATGAGAAAAAAATGAAATACGAAAAACAGGACGCATCACAAATTATCCACAAGAATCTGAATTATTTGTGAAAATTGTATACATTCACGATCAAATTATTTAGTTCAACGCATTGCATTGCATTCCATTTCATACATAAGTATTATGGTATTATATATGCGCTGTGCACTTGATTTACATTAACCGATACACATTGATGATTTAATTGCATCAATTCACATTTTTATTTTTATTTTTGTTTTATATTTTTTCATGTGCACCTTCAACACATACAGTTTTACACATACTCACATTATGAGTGTAAATATGTACGATCATTCAAATTGTAATCAAAACAAAATCCTTAAGTCTTTTTTTTTTTGTAATGATATAATGCTGGAATTTTCATATTTATATATAGTTGCGCAGTGACGAACTGTGCAACAATAACTGTACTACATAAAGCGAGATAATTGCAGGAAATATTTTCTCTGGATTTATAATTTTCTTTTTATTTATGCTTTTTTGTTATAGATAGTTAACTGTTGCGAATTTGAATTTGTAATAAAAGTTAAAGCGGAAAAATAATCTCGGTTAGTTAGAGAATGTAATTTCATAAACAAAACAAAAAAAAAAAAAAAAAAAAAGCCACAATATGAGTGTATTTATGCGGTGATCTGATATTCGTGTGAGTTAATAAATTCATCATCATCATCAGGCAAGTAATATGTAGTAATGAATGGAGCAATAATATCACCACACCACGTAAGTAGAGTAGTCATGGTAGCAAATGGAAAAAAAAAAATTATAAAAATACCATAAAAAGAATGGTGAAAGATATAATGGGGAATGATATAATTTAAAATTTAAAAAAAAAATGCAAATACAAATACAAATAAATGCGTCATAAAATCACGTGAGTTTAATAAGAGAAATGAAAATTTCATATCTTAAATATGATATACATACTCGTATATGTATGTAATACCTGTAAATATCTATACATATGTACATGAAACATGATACGTAAATCAGGATACACTCGCTCATTCGAATTACGTGTATTCATGCATATGCTTAGATAAAGGTTAAAATTCATTACATGTACGACACTAATTAAATTTTGTAGTCATGATTTTTTTGCTTTTTGAGACATTAAATCACACCTAAAGTATTTTGTATACATTTTTCAAAAACAAAAAAAAATGTGTATTTTTTTCTTTATTTTTACTCCCCATTAATTTGTACAAAAAAGTATCGGTACTATACCATGCATTAAACACTTTGTAGGTGATTTAAAAAAAAAATATTTTGAACTGGAATACATTTTGCATGTGCAAAAATTATTTGAAATGAACACATATATGTACATACCAGTCGTATTTATGCGTGCATGCACCGATTATAAATATGTGGAGGAGTATTTTTAAGTATGTGCGTTATTTTATATGAACAGAGGCCAAAAAAAAAAAAAAATAAAAAATAAATAAAATAAAATGTAATGTGACAAGAAAAGCACATATTTTCCTTTCGGATATACATATGCACATACATTACGTACATACATAGTAAAAATAGTACATACACATACTTTGATATTAAACTTATACACATCTACGACTATACGACGATATTTATATACTTGTGTTCCATAAAGACAATTATTGTAGGTGAATGTATAAATATGTATGTAAGTTTTTTTTACTTAAATAAGTTGCTTATTTGCTATGATATTAAATATACGTAAGCTTATAAAATATTTAAAATGAAAAATGTCACAAAACCAAAAAGAGAAAAACAAAACGAAGAAATTTTCTGTCCAAAAATCAAAAGCAAATTAAAAACTACAACGAACATTTATAATGGTCTCGTTATTTATGGGATTGTTTTGACGATGCAAATTTTATGAAAATTAATTTTCAGATTGGACATATTTAACTTTATCTTATATATACAGACAGTGTACATACATGTGCATTTATATGCATTTGTATTAAAGATATGTGATGTGAATCACGTAAATAAATGTATAACTTACATAATAATACACATTATAACATACGTACAATACTTATAAGAGTACAGTGTGTCATATGCATATGAAATATTTTTATAATCCAAATAGACCAAACAACAATAATAATGAATAAAATGGATCTAAGAAATGCACGAAATGACGAAAGAATGAAAAATAAATGTTCAAAAAACTCTCTGTTTCGTTCGCTTTTTTTTTTTTTTTTTGGTTATTGTCATTTTGGTCTCTTTATAATAAAGGTGACATTAATCCTGGATAATATGTCATTTGACATTTTGGAAGGTGTATCATATACGCTAGTGGTATGGCTAGTTTGTACGTAGTATGGCATTATATATCTATACATTTATTATAATAAAAGATATAAAATTTATGTAGCAGATTTTCAATTAAGACATACAAATACACGTACACACAAACATCTATTTACTCACAAAAATATGTGTACATATTGTATTTGTATACATTTAAATATTTGAATTATGTGCATTTACAATGTGAAAGAGAAATGAATTTATAAAAAGAAAATGTACACACAAGAAAATTTTTAAGATATTAATTGCTTTAAGGAAACTGAAATAAAAGTTGATTAATAAAACATTTTGTTCAGGATTAAACCAAAATTAAAAAAAAAAAAAAAATACACAGTTTTTTCTTTAATTGTGTATATATGCATCATGTACAAAAGTTTATGAAAATTTTTGCATATCTATTATGTACTATATGTATGTATGATATATACATTTCTACTTATATTCATATGAGTATCTATTTATCTATACGTACTCGTACATAGACTTACATACATACTTTTTTTTTTTAATTTTATTATTAAACTGGATTTCTGGTATCTTTATGATTTGGAAAATTGTAAGTTGTATACTCGTCTATGTGTATACGTACTACGTACATATACGTTCAGTCATCAGATATGTATGTAAGTACATATTCAGTTTTATAATTGAGTAAAATTATTGAATTAATTGAATAAAATGATAGAATAAATACATTACATTTTGAAGGAAAAGATTTTTGTTTTGTAATAAAAAATTTAAAAATAAAAATTGAAAAAATAGCAACATTGTCTCAGTTTAATTGCAAAATAAATTATAATTAATATCTACATTTACATTTCGTTGTTTTTTTTTCTTTTTTTTGTTTTTGTTTTTACAGAAATCATTTCATAAATGCAGCTGTTTCATTTTAATCTGGTTAAACAAGTACACTCACAGCGAATTTATATGCGAATCGAATGGATTCATTTCCTCTTTAAAATATGTAACATATCGCATAGTAAGTAATTTGTATGTTTTAAAGTGAAATGTACTCGTCGTATGAATTTGTATTTTTATGTAGATATTAAATTTCTTTTTTCTTTTTTTTGTATCTCCTTTGTAATATATTTTTTTTCTATTTTAAAAACATCTACAATTCATGTAAATAGAAGTATTATTAAGGTGAATCTACTACTGTGACCATTTCTATACAGTGTGATCATATTTTCTTTATTTCATTTTATTTGATATTAGTTGATTTTTTTCACCCACCAGGCACCAGCTATACATGCACAAACTTGAAAATATGTACACAAGTGAATAAGGAGTAATAACAGTGATTTCCAGTTTAAAAATTGTTATACAAATATAATACGAGGATGTATGTGAATCGTGCTGTATGCCAAATGAAAAATTCATTTATTTCAAATGAAAATCATATACAAAATTATATAAAATTGTATAAAAGGAGTAACTTGAATAAAATGTTAATAAATGTACATACACTGTATTTTATTAAAAAAATATATATATTATACAGATGTACAAATATGTTGTATTGCATGTAACGGCAACTGTTATATTACATACCAAATAACAATGGACTTTCTGTATATAAATCATTTTCTGCTGTTTTTCTTTCGTTGAATAAAAAATTATAAAAATATGTACACAGAAGAAAAATACATAAGTATAATGCATGAAAGAAATAAAAATAAAAATGGAAAAATTATATTTCCTGAGGGCCTGCTTAAAAACTTTTCAAAAGTTACTACTTATACTATACGACTGACTATGGATGTCTGTATGTATATAGCTGTACCTCCGTACATGTACATATGTACATACAGAGATTTTCTCTTGTTATTTTTCTTTTATTCAATTTATTTTTTTTTCATTTTTCTTATTACCTTTAAAGAGATCGCCTTACCTGTCGGTTTTTATTAAGTATAATGTTACTTTTGGCTTTATTTTTTTATCTCTGCCCAAAGATCAGAAATCACGAAAAATCCCCCAACTAACATTTATGTATATAAAACAAAAAAAAAAACAAAAAAAAAAATAATAAAAAATAAAAAAATATGGCTCCTTGTCTGAAAGATTTACATTTCTTATGCTTATATATCCAACACACTAAAAGCAACAACAATAACAGCAGTATATGACTACAAAATATGTGCAATTGTTCTTTCTTTTCCACAAATCCAATCCGATCTCAATCCAATTCAATCTATTGCTGCTTGGATACTATGCCAAAAAAACAAAAAAAAAATTTTTTTTTTTTTTCAAAATAACAACAAAAAGCTGTTGAATTTAGCATGAATGATATAACAAAATAACACAAGAAAAAAGGACAAAAATTCATTTAACATACACACAGTAGTAGACATATAATGCGGTAGTAAAGTCTCATAAATGTCCACAAATAGAAAATATGGACTCGTATTAATAAAAAGTGCATCTAAGCAGATATTTTATTCGGTGCACGTGCTAAAAATTTTTCCTCTATCCGACTGAAAAGATATGGTATGTGTACCTACTACTTAAACTTATGTGTATGTATAAGAGTACGAGTAGATAATATAAAAATCAAATATTTTTTAATACTTATCTCCTGTTCTGTAACTAAACATATCTGTACATGCATGTAGAGATACTATATGTGAATGACTGTTGTTATATCACTACAATAATACTAAAATTCCTATATTTTGCTATACTTATTACTACATCCATATAGATATAAGATACTTACGTGCAATTTTTTCTACAATTATTACAAAAACACTATAGCCATCAAGTTAATATAAATAATTCAGATTCAGATTTCTTATTACAGAGCTGCTTAGATTTCTTCTCATATTTTTTTTTTTTTTAAATATTCTACCTTTTCATTTGCTTTTTCTTCCTCATCATCATCATCTTCTTGTTTTTCTTCTATTTACCATGGAATTAGAGGATTTGTTTTCAAAGATTATTAAAATAGTAAATTTAATAGAGGTTTAAAGATTAAACGCCACCGTCTGGTTATAATGCATGCAGATTTATATCTCTTAAAATGAATTCCTGATTTTTATCTTTATACCAATACTCTCGCATCAACTATACACATAATTGTGTACACATACAAGTATAATATTATCGTACATACATACTATCAAATCAAGATACAAAATGTATATTTATATACTGAGAAAAAAGAAAATTAAATAAGAAAGAACTTTTGCATTTTACATTCATTCATATCATAATAAGATAAATTTATAAATTTTTTTAAATTTATATTTCAGTTGAAATTAATGTTGCTATCATCAGAAGAGAAGAACTTTGTCAAGACTTTAAATCTAAAATATAAAGTGCCAAAGTCTAACAGTAGCGCTTATTTATTTATGCATGTACATAATGTACGCAATCAATAATTTTTATTTACTCTTTTTCCTCGTTAGTTGGAATTGAAATTCAAAAATCTCGAAACATATTGGTGATGTACATGCATTAGGTGCTTGTTTATATGCTGCATAAATCAATAGAAGAAATTTGAACTATACAAACAAGCATTATAACGTTTGTTTCAATTTAATCTGAATAAATAATGGGTATATATAAAGATTTTATATTTGATTAGATATCTGATGATAATGCTAATCAAATACCTCATTGATGAAAATTCATATGCATCATCCACAAGTGAGTAATGTTTGCTACTTGTAAAAAAATATGCGGAATCATAAATTTTATTTTGAAAGATCGTTTGAATTTAATAGAAATGTGTTGCAATAAATCCTTAAATTTTAAATTCCATAATAATTGAATGTTGAAAATTTCATTTATATGTGAAAAAATTTTAATAGTTTTCCAATCAATAAATCTTACTGGCTTCCAAAAACTATGTACCATTTACTTGTATGTACAAAAGTAGGATTAAATCAATTTATACTTGTGTTATTTTTATAGGGAAAAAAAAGAATGTAATTTTAGTTTTGAAATCAGAAGGAAACCAAAGTTAATTAGTTTTTATGTTTATTCCGCAAGATTTTAAAATTTTTTTTTAAATATTTTTGCTTATTTATTTTTTTGCATCATCATCATTAAGTTTTTTATTGTATATTGAAAGCGCGCAGGTTTAATCAATATCTGACGCCATTATTGAAATTTTAATTTTTCCATCTTATGCTGTTATATAGGAGTAGTTTGTACAAGGGTATGTAAATATATTTCACGTAGACTCGTATACAAAACTAATGTATAGATATATAGATAAATATACAATAATGCTCCCCTTATTTTGGGGAAAAAGTTTAGAGACGCCCAGTAAAGTTTCCATAGTTACAGGATATTATATACATATACATATATATTTTATGCTATATAGGTGCTGTGGTACTTTTTAACTTTTCTCTGTATGTCTGCCATTTTGATGCTGTGTTTACTTATCCTGCTTTTTCTTAATGTATAGTCGTATTTATTTAAATTTAGAAAAAAAAATCGAGAATTGTATTTTATTTTTATTTTTTATCACAGAGCCATTATTATCGATTTTTCTCATGTATACACGTATACACACATAAATAAGCTATAGTTTTGGATAATTTGAAATTAAAGCGAATATTAAATAAAGTAAGTAAGTGCACTTTAAAGTCTTCTCGCATACTCTATCTAGAACGTATAGAAATTGAAGTAATTATTTCCTGGGAATTGTAATACAAATTTGCTTTTTAATTAAAATAAAATGGAATTAGAAATTGTGTATAAAATAAACTTTCGATTGTGTTTATGGAAGAAAAAATCAATGATTTTCCAATTTCTATTTATTTTATTTACATATACTATTAAAATTAAATTTCGATCTACGGCTATTGCTATCAATTTATTGTAGTATTACATGATGAATAACACATCAATAAAACATTCGAATAAAACAATTAAATAAACAGTAGTACAATATGTATAGAGTTAAAATATTATAGAACATATACTTATAACCGCAATCCTCGATATTATTTTAGCTACTAGGTATGAGTATCTGCGAACGTTACACTTTATATGTATTTGTACTCTTCCTTTTTTTTTTCTTTTAATTTTTAATTCTTATTTTGATATGATGTATGTATGTACAATTCAAAGCGCAATCATTTTAATGAGCCATCGCCCTTTTCGTATAGTTCAAATCAAATAACTTTTAAAAGATGCGTGTCTTGGCACGTGGCGCTTACTAAAATAAAATGCAATAAATTTTTCTTCTTCCTTCTAGGGGTCATGCATTATTTACTTATTTTAGTTACAAATAATAATAATGATGACGACTACGACGATAATTTTTTATGTAGTGTTCTATGTAAGTATATATGCTCATTAAATATATATAAAAGGACAGCTGATTAAACTAAAACCTACATACAATATACAATGTACAAGATACTTTAACTTTACATAAGAAAAAAAAAAATTAAAATATGTAAAAATTACATTAGAAAAATTTGAGCACACGTGGCGCTTTGGAGACTTATAGACGCCCTTGCATTTTTATAAAAAAAAAAAATTAATGCACTTCTCCTTGTTATTTTTTGAAAGCCAATATTATACGGATGTAATATGACGTGTAAATATGAGCATAATTCACCTATGTGTATGTATGTAGATGTGGTATAATATTCATGAGTATGTTTGAAAATAATTTTATTTTCCGATTTCTATGGAAAATTTTGTAAATTTCAAATTCACACAAAAAAAAAAAAACAAAAAAATATACACATAATAGACAAAAAATTTTGCTGATTGTGTTTGATGATGCTATTGTTATAAATTTTCAAAAAAAAAAAAAAAAAAAAAAAATCAAAAGAAAATGAAAAAAAATATAAAAAATTCAATTAATTTAAGTAAAAGCGTACACAAAAATGTACATATACATACATACATGCAGATACAAAATTTACATTATGTATTATATGTGTACAAATACATACTCGTACATGTACGAATTGTATGATGCACATATGTAATTAGAAATTTTTCATGAAATGAATTGTAAATTGTTCGTACTCATATCATTAAATTACATCAAATACAAAATTATGTGTTCGAGTACACTATATGTACATGTACATGAAGTTTTGTAGAATATACTATACTCGTATATACGCGATGAACACGTGTTCCAATTGTAAATAGCAAATATTATTCATATGTACTCATACTCGTTGTATATGAGAATAAAATGTATATACACAAATAAGCATTAGGATATGTAAATTTACATTATAAATTCATCTAGATAGCTATGTAATGTATGTATACAGTGTTATGCACATTATGTATACACATATGTATTATATATCAATGCATGAATGTAATTCAACGGTATTTTTATGTAAAAATTTATTTTATTTTAATTTTTTTTTGTTCTTTTTGTTCTTTTGTATTGCTTTTTATTTATAATTTGAAATTTAATTCAATCGAAACATATGGTTTTACTTGATGATGATGATGCTACGGCCACGACGGCAAATGTTTTTGTTTCTTAATTTTTTTTGTAATTTAAATAAATACATAGATAGCTGCTAATATAATATATAAATTTTTGCATCTCTATTTCTGCAATGAAATAAAAATAATAATAAAAAAAGTGAACAAAATATCTGTGAAAATATCTACAAATGTCTGCCTTTTTTTTTATAAGTATAATGTATAATATATAAAAATAGTTCAAAGTACTTTAAAAATTCAAACAGACATTAAATTATTTTAACTAATAATCATTATACAGCAGATAATATTCGTTGCGTACATATACATATATGTATATATAGTCACATATTCTACACATATGTATCTTGTTATACACTCTAGCAAAAGAGATAATTCGTTTTTTTTTCGGCAGAGAAATGCATGAGTAAAAATGCAGTGCTGTCTTTAAAATACACATGCGCATACTTACATGAATATCTTTGTATGTGTTGTAATATGCTTATATTATATACGCTGTATACACTCGTAAGTATTTACATGTGTTCATACATATGCATGTATGTACTTTCGCTGCTGCATGCCAAACATGTCGACATGTTTAAATATGCGCAAATAGATTAAAACTTCATTTTCATTTAATTAATTACATGACGCGTGCTAAATTTGATTCGGTTAAGATTTCATTTGAAAAAAAATTTAATTTTTATTTTTCATTTTATATTAAAAGAACGAATATGTATGTACATACTCATACGTTCACATATGAAAAAAAAATTATAATTAAATAGTTAAGTTATTACCTTTAGATACAGGTACCTGTACCTTCATATATTACGGATATTAATCTATGTGCAAAATGATAAAAATTTTATTTAATTTTTTCATTCATTATATTTGTAATGAATTGATACAAATATAATTTTAAATTCATTGATATTATATAGGTATCACACACATATAGATAAAGTGTGTACCTGAAGATATAAATACACTTTAATCAAATTTGTAATACAGTAGCGAGATAAAATTTATAAAAATTATAATTTTCATGTCATAAAAGAGAACATATAAAAAATTTTCATAGATTTTCAAATTTAATTCATTTTTATTTATTTTTTATTTTTGTAATAATTGTCTAAAGTGTTTTGAAAAGTTTATATACAATTTAGTACTGTAAATAAACATTTTGATAAATTTGAATCAATATAACGATAAATAATATCTTCGTATTTAGTAAACACCAGAAATACTTTTATATATTTATTACGATGGTAATGGTAAATGACCGTTTATAATATTTCAAGTTAACATTTTAATTTATATTCTTATGAAATTTAAAATCAATCATAATTGATAATTGATTCAAAATATATAGAAAAAGTCGAACATTTGAAAATATTTAATCAACTGTTAGGTATGGTTCACACTCCTAGATAATATGTGAGATAGAAATGTCGTCGGAGAGAATTATCGGAAATATTGCGATTGTGTTAGCAACATTCTTCAGCAACTTTATTGATTTTGTTATATGATACGAGTGCAGTCATAAATTTAACTTTTAATGAGATTTTTTAACATGTTTTTTAGGATTTTTGAATGGTAACAACAATATTTTATTTATGCGATAAAATATTTCACTACATATCGGTTGCGTTGAATTATGATGTAAATTATGCCTCGAATATGTACATAATAAAAATAGCGCTGAACATTTACAAATTATGACTCCAAATAATGATTTCACTGTGAACATACCAAAAATATATTTTATTCGAATCAATTTGAATTGATCTATATCTTTGACAAAAAAAAATTGTTTCGAGATTTGTTTTATTCGATAAATTTTATAATAAATGGTGATTGAAAAAAATTCTTGTGATCGATTTTTCAAAAATTGTTCAAAATGAATTTTTCTTGTTTGAGAAATTTTTTTTTTATTTTTATTTTAATCGATTGGTCTAGATGTGGTATGAATAAAGTAAATAACATTGAAAATAAAATCAGACAGATTGATTAAGTATTCATGACATAAATAGATTTCATTATTATTCGTTTCGGTTAATCTTGATTAAAAAAAAAAATTAATATAATTTTTTTTGCTAGTTTATTCACTTGATCCCGAATAATTTTCGTTATCTCTTGAGATATAACTCATTACCGGAGGAGAGAAAGAATGAAAAAAAAAATTAAAGCAGAAAAGATGTAAAGATATCGAAAAAATTTATGAACACGTGCATTATTCATAAATGGACTAAAACTAAAAGTATATAGATATTGGTTATGACATCATCATAATAATATCTACAAACGTACATATATGTATGGAAAAGCATTTTGTTAGCTTCCAAAAACTAGAAAAAGATATTACAATAATGTCTGATCTGAAGCCAAAAATCTAATAAATGTCCTTTTGCACGTGTTCAATTGTAATCCCTAAGTCCTTATTCTCCCTGTGGCATTATTTTACATTTTTATTATTAGAATGCGGTGCATAGTAGAAGGTAGAAGTAGAAGTAGAAGACATTTATTTGTATGTATTTTGAAACCCTATATAAAGAACATAATAAACAGCTGATTTTGCTTGTAATAAGTAACAGAAATATGAATGCATGCATATGCTCGTACGAGTATTGTGGGTGTCTTAAGTATAGATTTCTTTTAATTCCGGTCACGTGAATACGTATTAATGTTCGTTTGTTCATTATTATAAGGACTAAATTTTTATTCTCACACTTAACCGCGTACTTTATATATTATATACAGATGTATATGTACATACTTATATTTGAACAGGAGTTAAATAAAAAGAAACTCTTTGCTTTTCCATTTTCATAAATTTCTGCCACATAATACAATATATCGTTGGGAACACAATGCGCAAGAACCGGAACTTCCATTCACTACAGTACACAGTACCACATATGAAAAATATTTTGCGGAAATGTACAAGAAACAGGAAGAATATAAAAAAATATAAAATATGACATAAGTGCAGAGAAGCAAGGATAATAAAATGAAAAAATTGTTCACATATATACACACACTCAAATATATACTCGCAAATAACTTACAAAAAATACTGTGTCAGCTCTATAAATTTAAAGAAGAAAAATGAAAAAGTTTTTCCACATTTATATTTCGTCCTTTAAAAAGTTAAAATGAAAAAATTTTTATTCATAAATTTCAATTTTGAATTAATTTTTGATTTTAAAAGAAAAATAAATGCAAAAGAATATTCAATTAAATAACGCACAATTAAACTTCAACTTTAATTCTCTGTTTATAAAGTCCTTTGAAGCTGATGAATTTTTAACTTAATTATAACTCCCTTTCAATATTACAAGTATTACAAGAACAATTTAAAGACAAAAAATCACGACAATAATTGCTCAAAGCACTTTATGTTTATACAAATACAACACAGAGATACATAATAGCAGAAAACTTAATTATATGTTCAAATGTCCTGACTGGCATATATTGGTAATAATTTGTATATATAATGTACATATACGACACTGGTGCAAAGAAAAAAAAATGAATAAATATACAAACATGAGAATATACAGAAACTATATTGTAAGGGAAAAAGGACTCTTTAATTTGGCTGGTATTTCATTTAATACATATCATCTTCGATATCAGGACTTGAGCACGTCTCTGTAGAATATGATGATGGAAAAGGATATTACCAATATTACTATATATTCTTACAAATGAGAAAATATTTATATTTTATGTATGCATATATGTACATTTTAATGAATTTACTTTACATATTATGTACATATGTAACTCGGGAATTGTAAAAATCAAACACATGTCGAATAATGTATTGCAAATGTTCAAATATCCGCATATGCACTACACGTAACTACATCTACGCCAGTTATGTATATGTGTGCACTTAGAAGTTTATGAATGCAAAGAGCACTACGAAATTTCTAAAAAGACAAAACAAGGAAAAATTTGGACACGTGTTTAAAATCGAAATGAAAAGCAATAAAATTATGAGAGTTTTTAATCAACTTCTAATGTCGACACTTTTATCCATATATCTGATTGATATTGGAACCATCATATCGATTTATTTCTGAAATAAAAAATTTGAAAAATGTTCATTAACAAGATACGTTTTATTTTGTTTTCTCTTTTTTTTTTAATTAAATATTTTCTTCATCATTTTGGAGATATTGATTGTTTCGAAAGTGATATTTGCTGGTGAAGTGTTAAAATTTGATTGCAAATGAAATAAAAATGGAAAAGGGAATCTGTGAGATGTTTTACATACATACATTGAGTATTCATCTGAAAATTGATCGAAAACCAAAACTGAAAAACAAATAATAAAAATGGAAAGGAAAATTCAAAAATATTTCGCCATTTTCCCTTTTTTTTGTATGCAAAATTTTTCATAGAAAATTTATAAATTTTCCAAATTTTCCTTTTTTTATGTTATGGGAATCCACAAAACAAACGATTTTACAAATCCCCCCATAATACAATACATTCCTCAATGTATGTAAGTATGTGTATCACACATTTAATATCGAATAAGAAACCCTCAAAGCTATTTTAATATTGTGATAAAGTATTCATATTGAAATGTATGTATATAGTGTAGTAAAAATATTTTCTATCCAGGGTGGTTATCCTGAGGGAGTATGAAAGTAAATGCATAACAACATCATGAATATATTGAAGCTCGTTAATTTTGACACACCCCAACATTTGCGGAGTTATAAAATATTTTCATGTACATGTATTTGTTTGTGGGTATGAGTATCCGTATGTGTATGTGTAAAATGTACATTAGATTTTCATATCTTTCATTCGAAACATGAAGATTTTATATTAGAAGAAAAGATCTATAAATATAGAAAATCTTTACGTATTTTGTTATTTTTTTTATTTTAGCCAGCTGTTCAATACATAAAATTGGGGATGTTATTTAATCGGCTGTATTATGTTAGTTTGTTCGCTAATACGAGTACGTACGTGTGTATTAACTATGCATGGTATTTGAGTCCTGTGCACGTGCACAAATTTGACTTAAATTGGAGAACGTATTATTGGAATTCTTAAAGAGTTATGTACATACTATATATGTAGAAATTGTATTGAAATTGATACACATACACACTTAAAAATATATACATTTTTTTTTACATTAGAAATGGTTGTCATAGAGGACATCATGTAGATAGTTATCTTTAAAATTCAATATTATATGTACAAACTTTATAAAATTAAAAAAAGTAAAGTTATAAAATTCGTATTTTTTCCTATATACTCGTACAGTGAAAAAAGGAATCAGTACAAGTGCTCGCAATTAATTTGATTTCTTTCTTTTTTTGTATTATTTTTCATATTGTTATTGTAGTTAAAATGAATGCAATTAAAATTAATTGAATTTAATGAATACGCACTGTTGGCACTGTAGATACACGAATAAATAAAATCGAGATATATAGTAAATCAAAATGTCCTGAAATATATTAATGGATGGAGGAAAATTTTATTATTTTCTAATGATTTTTCTGGTTTTACATATGTATTTTTTTTTGCGCAACTTTTCTTTATCGTTTTTCAGTTGTATAATGTAAACTTTTCTTATACCATATTGGTCAAAAGAATATTCGCATGTAAATAATAAATATGAAGATTTGTATTCCTGTCAATGACTATAGAAAATTATTTCTCAATTCAAGAAAATATATATTTTTATTTGTAAATTTATTTATATTGTATTTGTATTAAATATTTTTCTTGTAATTTAAACTCATAGTTCTCTGAATCCATGTACCACATCAGTGCAGTTTTATATGTACAGTACAGTTAGTAATTTATGTATCAATTGAAAGTCTTCTTGTATATACAATTAAATGAATTTATTATTTTCTTGACATTTTCTTATTGGCAAAATGACTATATAAAGATATTTTTTTAATGAAATTTATGAATAAAATCTACAAAGAATAATAAAAAATAAAAGATTGAAAAAAAAAAAAAATAATAATAATAAAATAAATAGTGAAAAAAATGAATAAAAAATGAAAGGAGAATTAAACTATTTTGCGGTTAAAATATTTAACACTGAAAAATTGATTATCACATACGCGTACTCGTGTACATTTTAATATCTATACCAACATGTATATACATCTTATATGCACCTACTTACATTTATTTATACATATTTGTGTGAATGTGTTCATAGATTTTCATTTATCTATATATTTCTATTATTAAACACTCTACTAGAAAATTGTCTTTTTAATAATTTTTTTTTTTTTTTAAATAAAAATATTTTATTAGGTTTTATTATGTATAGACACATTTTAAACGCAATGATAACCGCAAGTTAACAACTCTTCATCACATTTCTTATTATGCGTTTATGTATGTACACATTTTCATAATAAAATATAGCGGATAACTTTGTTACAATGTTGTTACCTTTATGAGTGTTGTGTTTTTTGTTGTCAATTATTTTTTTTTTTTTTTTTTTTGCAAAAATTATTTTTGTATTTTGAAATCTGTATGATGACTTTTTGTATAAGTCATAAAAGTATTATCTGTGCATACATATCTGCGTATTCCGTCCGTATAAGATTCCGTATATTATAAGAGTATGTATGTATGTACATAATGTATATATAGTTTTATATTTGTATGTTATCAGACAATATCTCTGTCATAATAAAAAAAATGTTCATTTATGACAAAGATACTGACACCGTATGTGTGTATATTTATGTACCAGATAGATATAGAAAAGTCAATTTGACTGAACTCTCTGTAAAAAGACTTATATATAATCATATATGTGTAGTAATATATGAATAATTCACGTTATTTATCTACTGCTTTATATACATATGAGCATATATAAAAAATATATGTACATTTGGATACATATTTATACACATAAATTTTATATCTTTCACAATACACAGAATGTGCATAATACTCGTATATTATATAGAAATATTATTGTAGTTTGTAGACACGACTAGCCAATATTATACTTACGATTAACTATCTATAACGCTATAACGTACTATGTACTATAACTTAAAGTAGTAAGTGAATATTGATAGATACAAACATTTACTCGTATATATGTATATGTACATAAATTTGAAATCAACAGAAAATTCTTTCATTAATGAAAACATCTCTTTAAAAACCGCATATGATAAATGACATGACGTTCAATAGTTTTTTTTTTTTACTTGTATTATTTGTTTTTGTTTTCTTGCTTTACTATCGTGAACAACATATAACAGAAAACTTTAATAACTTACTTATTACTTTTATATACATATTTTTATTTTTCTCATTATTTTTTATTGTACTTAGTTGATACAGTGTACTTTATACAGTTAAATCTGATATAAATTTACACAGATAACTTACCAGATTTTAGTTTTATTTTCGTGTTATGATTTTTTTTTTTTTGCTTTTTGAACGCGTTACAAGCAAACTTCTTATTTAAAAAAAACATACACAGTATCTAATAATAATATTAATAATAAAAATAATAATGATATTAATAATGATATAATAAAATAAATAAAATTTGGAAAAAAAAAAACTAAAAACATAACAACTAGACAACAATAATAAAAAAGTTGCAACAACATTTGATTTGTATCATTATTTATAAACTTTTTAAACGGACACTTTATTTCATACAGTACTGTACACTGCACTAGTACATCATATATAGTAGATGCAGTAAACACACTATAATACAAATTTATATAAATGTGCATTATTTTATTTATACATACTAGGTACATACTTATATTCGGGTGTATTATGTAGAGTGTAATATATATGGCATACTACACGAACATTTATACGAGTAATATAGAGGTATATTGATTATTGAGGTGTGAATTGAAATTTCGAACTATGGATAACTATATACATACTTGTATATAATATTACCTATATATAGTACAGATTGCCACGACTAGTCACATATCTTAGACTTTATTTACTATACTTGTTTCAAATGAGTAATAACTTTATAAATTATCAATAACACAATAATATATTCGTAGCAAACATCTATTAACGACAAAATATCTATGTACATTTATATGTTATTTACACATTTTTTTTTTAAATCGAGTGCTAAAGTGCATGTGTATTTTTCTAGAAATGTAACTGCGGTTAAAATTGTGTATGTATTGATTAAAAAAAAGTATAATTTGTCTAAAATATCCAACAATAATAATACTTGTATAATAATCATGATAGCCAGCCAACATATTGCAGGCATATAAATTATAACTTCTTAATAATGTGTGTTTGACAATGAAAATCTAACAAAAATCATACAGTTTCATGAAAGAAACAAACATCCATTAAACTTTGTAGTAGACACTCTGTATCAATATAAATGTATCCTCTCAAATCAGAATTGTTATATATTAAGTAGCGTATTGATTATAGGTACAATGGGCTTTTAAGTCATTTACTGCAGATGCATAATGATTTTAGTAAACGACCTCACAAAAAGTCATTTATTTTAAATATTAATATTGTACTGAACTTACTATGTATTATGTATTACTAGTTTATTATTTGTACTATTAACACATATTCAGTAGATTTCCCAATTAGACGTCCCTGAGCATCATACTCGTACAAGTTTCAAAATGAAAATTCATAAAATAAGTTCACATGATGTATGAAATACTTCTCGCATTAACAATATTGTACATATGGCAACACGAAAAATTAACTACCAACTAACAACATATTTTATACTTACTCCTCGTATTTTCTTTCTTGCTAAGAAGTTGATAATCTTTTTCAGTAAAATGCGAATATTGTAGACATGTAACAAAACACGGAAAGCCAACTAACAACATTATTTACTCGCATCTCTCCTTTCTACATATACTCTAGATCAGTGGAGTATATTGTATATAGTATATGTATAGAGTAGAGGATCAAGTACATATTAAATAATGTTGTTAGTTGATTTTCCGTGTTTTGTCATGTACAATATTCGTATTCTACTGAGGGAGAAAATCAACTTTTAACAATAAAGAAAATACGAGAGTATACATAATGTGTGAAATAATACTCACAGTAGTGTTGCGTATACTATAGATACTGTACTAAAACACAATATTCGCATTCTACTCAGAGAGAAAATCAAAATATTTTGAACGGAATCGTCGATTCAACATAGATATACATATATGTTAAAAATATACGAAATATTCAGACATTCTGTTATGCTTCGAATACACATGTCAACTTGCATCACTTTCAAATCAAATAGCCGTAATATAAATTTATAAGATTAGTACAAAATTACATACAATAAAAACATAATTCACGGTCACTAATTTTCTTCTTTTTTCTTTTTGATTTATTTTATAACACGTTCTTATAATAGTCACAAATGTCATAATCAACAGAAATGTTTTAATTTTAAATACAATAAACAAATGTTCAAGTATTTTATTTATATAAATTTACATAAGGACACATATTTTCATATTTTAAACTCACATTAATAATTATTATCCTTACTAAAAAAAAAAAAAAAAAAATACTTACTAACAAAAAAGAAGGCAAAGATAAGTGGTCTGTTTGAAAATGTACCTTTCATATCTCTCCATAGACACACAACATCATATGTAAGATCTGTATACCATGCATATGTACAAAATATATATTTTATCCTTATTATTATTGCTTAAACATTTGTCACCATTATGCCATATACCTTTTAATATAATTTTACAACCCCTTAAAAAATTTGTTCCCAATTGTTTTTTTTTTTTTTTTTTTTTAGTTAACAACACACAGATTGATATTCATGATTTTTTTTTTTTTTGTTCTTGTAACAATAATACAATAATAAATGAAAAAGATTAGTCAGCCTTATGGCAGTCAAAATGCTATCGCGTTTTTATATGAATACGCATAGAACACCATCAGATACATATTACACAAAACAAAAACAAACCAAAAGAAAAATATATTCAGAAAATTTTGACTGCAATATATGCATACAAACAGAGTCTTTTATAAAATGATTTTCTTTAAAAGGATATACAAATACAACAAAAGAATACATACACAGAGGGTTAGTGGAAAATGGAATAAAAATTTTTCGTTTTTCAATGATCCTGTATGCAATACACAGAAACATATGTATATGTATGATGTACAATACGATTATTTATATAGATTCGTATATGTTGGTGTTGCATTTGTAATATTTTCATTATATTGATGGATTAAAATGTACAGATATGTAGTTCCTTATTTTTTTATTCGCCTCTCTCACTCTTCACATATGTGTACATAATATAATACATAAACATTCAAATAAAACTCTTCATCATTATTATTGCAATATGATTATGGCGTTTATGACCTTTTTTTCAAAGGACTAGAAATACAAACGGTGTATTATTCTGTAATATAACCTATAAATGTATACAAAAACAGTAGCAATAGTAAGGGAAATAATATAAACATAAGAATAATCCGATATAAAAGCTCAGATTACATTTTTATTTGGTCACGGATATTTGTTCGATATAATCATCATCATCGTAATCATCATCATGATAGTCATATTGCATTCAAAGTCATATAGAATATGAAATCATATAAAAAAGGGGGATGATTAAAAGAAGAATTAGAAATTGATGACTGCTGTTTGCAATACGAATAGGAACACTTGTTATCCTTTATCGTAATTAAGTTAATTAAATACTAAATACTACCAACATACATTCCATTCGTTTATGAATTTTATATTACACCGTGTATTAATGTGTAATACCTTGAAGGAAAAAACAACAACGCTATAAATGTTTACATAAATTTGTAATAAGCGCGATTATATTACATACACAGGTGGCCAAATATAGTTACAATTATTATAACCATATGACATATGAAAAAACCAACTAACTAATGTGATATTAGTGCAGTTGCAGAATTTTTATAAAAGAATTAAGGCACTTGAAGGATGTCCTAGAATATTGAATATAGCATTAGTCATTGTAGTGACTCTGGCTATATCTATTTATTTTTTTCTTTTTGTTTTGAATTCGGCCAGTCGTCCTCATGATTATCATCAGTATCTACTATATCCGTATATGAATTTTTGTCGGATTTTTGTCTAAAAATAAAACGCAATCTTAATCACATCGAACATACAACACATTTGTCAGGTGTCGTCTGAAATAATTCACATTTTTTATTCATCTCTTTTGTCTCTACTTTATATTGTGTCACAATGTAGATGTATCGTACATTTCTATATTCTTGAATGTGTGTTTTGTTTTGTAGTCAATAAGAGTGGGTGGTAGCTGAAATAGATGAAAAATTTTTCTGTTTTATTTTTTTTTTATTATTCTTCTTTGTTTTTTCCTGTCCATTTTTTTTTTTTTTTGTAAATACATATTTGTTTTCCGATTGTTTCTGATAATACACCACACAGTTGTTGCTTTCGATTTAAATTAACAATAACAATAATTTTTAGAGAAATTCTTTATAAAATCAAAAACACAATGTGTCAGAGATAAATCTACAAAAATTAACTTATAATTTTGAAAGTGAAGTAAGTTCAATTTTATACGAGAAATTTAGTCTTTGATTATATGAAATCTTAAACGCATTCATTGTAAATTATTTTTTTTTTTTATCAAACACTAAATATAACTAACACACACGAAAATAACATCACAACAAATATTTCATATGCTTATGCATATATGCATATAATCATTGAAAAAATGTAATAAAATCTTTTCGTCTTTTCAAAAATACTTACGTTCATAATTTTAGATATTAGCATTATATAATTAATGGCTTCTGTTACAGTTATTAATCATATTTTTAGTTCATTTCAGAATATGATAATAATCTTTGATAGTTTTTTTTTTTTTTTTCAATAATTTCAAATTTGAATATAAAAATAATCTGTGAACTAAGAAATACGTGTGCAAAATTAAATTCATAAATTTGAATTTCACAAAAAAAGAAAAAATTATAAATTCAAAATTCAAAATTCAAAAATAAAAATGTTGCAAAATTATTTTTTTTTCTCCACGCACATTTTATGAATTAATTATATTATTAATAAAATTTTATAAATTAAAAATCCATATACGATATGTTTACCTATAATAATCATAGATTATAACTATGAATATTAATTTTATTTTTAGCTAAAAAAAAAAATAAAATACGGAAAATTATATTTTTAACTATTTAAATTTTCATAAAAATGTCAGTCACATAATATTTTTATAATAAATTTAATTTTGTTATTCAATATAATACTTTTTTTCTATCCTTCACTTAATTAATTACAAAACGAATTGTACATAAACATAATAACTTGAGAATATACATACTTATATACATATGTACTTATGCATGAATATTCATTTTAGAAATTGAATTGAATGAATAGCAAAATTAATTTTGAATAAAATTTCATTGGAAATTTCATTTTTTTTTTCTGTACTTTCATAACCATATCAACATCATCATTATCATATTATCATAATTTTTGTCTGTTCTTTTAAATGGATGTCATCTTTAAAGAATCATTTTTATCTCATATTTTAAATTTCCCCCTTTTGTTTTTTATTCTAAATCATTACACAGATTATTTTTAAAATAAATAAAATCCATGCAGCTGATATGAACAATTTAATTATGATACTGAAATTTTGAAATCTTACAAGTAATTTACGGAGTAGCTATATCACGTCGATATTCCATATAATATACCGTATGGGCACAAATTGGTGGATGGGATCAGTTATATTATTCTTCTTATTCTTATTCATTTCATTTAGATTTTATACTATTATGTTTATATACATTTTTTTTTTTTCTGTAAAGCAAAAATCTTTGATGACATATGGTACCCATAAAATTATTTTCAGCGTTTCACCTTGTTGAATTGAGTAAAAGCACACCATTAAAAACTTAATAATAATAATTTATTAACGAATGTATGTACTACAGTACTACATATACTTTCGAAGAAAGAGAAAAAGAAAAAAAATATAAAAAATAAATTAATAAATTCAAAAGAAAATTTGTTATTATTTTCCTTCAAAATTATTTATGTCATTTATATTATAGGTATGGATATGAAGAAAACCGAATGAATGGCTAAAAATTTTACCATGTATCCGTACTGTATAATTCTTTAATATTCTTCTCTTATACATCATATATGTATGCAATGCATAACCTATACATGTATCACTCAGTCACAGTCAGATATCAGATTTATGTTTAATTGCGTGAATGTGTTATAAATATTATGTGTAAAGACTAAAGAGCTCCTGTTAATCATAAATCATTTAAATTAAACTGAAAATGTTGAATAAAATCAAATTTTATTGATTTATCATGTCAAATGTTAACATTTTGAAAATTATGGTACATAGGTGTGCGTTTCATGTAATGTTTTTCATCATTTCGAATTATATTTTTTACTTATTGGAATTTTTTAAGTGAATTTTATTATTTATTTTTCTGTTTTAAAAAAGTAAAACAATAAAAAAAAAAAGAAAATTAAAAGAAAAATTCATTTTTGAATGTATGTAAGTGGTAAAATTGGAATATTTTGGATTCTGTAATTTTATGAGTGTGCAAAAATGTTTAAATTATCATTATCGTTACAAGCATTATTTTATTTTTTGAATTTTCTTGAAAAAACGGTGGACTCGACAGACAAATAATAATTCAAATCATTCCGAATGTATCTACCTCTATATAATTTATACATCCTTTAATGAATTACTTACATATTATGTTTTATAAATGTAAACGCGCTTATATACGCACATAATCAATTTATCCTTAACTATATATTTTTACTTGCATTTTTTTTTTGTTCGTAATCATCATCATCATCATTATACAATGGAATTTTAACGAGAAATTGCATCTGATATCACTATATACAAGTATTTACTTATAGGTATATACATATATACATTAAGATGCATACTTACAAAGGAATTATTTTGTGTGTACATTACATACAAAATCGCACTCACTTACAAACAGTCGTAATATTTTTTAAATTTCATTTAATTCATCCATACAATCATTAAACTATTCGTCTATATATTTATTTATCCTCGCCTCCATCATTATTATTATTATTATTATTATTATTTTATCTGCAGTATACTCGGTGAACATTTTGTTAAGTATTTGCCTGTAATTCGAGTAAAAAGAATCTCAAAACAAAATCCAAGAGAAAATAACGAGAAGAATAAAATAAAAAAAAAAAAAGAAATTACTACCGTGAAAGTGATAAATCTCTGACAATCTATTCATGCTCGACAGACCAAGTGATGATTGTCTGATGGTAGCCTGTTAATGGCCTGAGTGGTCGTCTATTCTTGTAATTTTATGTACGAAATGTACATCAAGCAAAATATTTAAGTATGTATGATCATGTATCCACAAACATACATAGTTGTATGGCAAAATAGAATAATCATGTAATTCAGATAAATTCAAGCTGTTTATATGCAGTACCAGTATGTATAGGTATCCCATCTATATACCATAATCTATAGTCTATACGTTCTGTATGTGTCACTGTATGCGTTTGTGCCATGTAAATATCAAATTTATTTAGTAAGTAAGAAATATACTGATGAACTTGGATAAATTAGAATTTGTTACTTCAGTGAGAACATTTTTTATATGCGAAATGAAAGAAAAAAACTACAAAAATTTTGTTTCTTTTCAACATTCTTTTAGAGAGTTTTCCTACAACAATGTTTTCTTTTTCATTCATTTTCTATTTTAAAAATATAAAAAACAAAACAAAAAACGTAAATTCAAAATGAGGATCAAGGGAGTTGCTGATTCTATAATGCGCTGCATCTATATATATATTCAATCTATTAAAAAATGTATATAAAAATATCAAGATCAATAGAAATAGGATCCATTTGTATATAGAGAATGAATGGAAATATATTTTTTTTTTCATTTTTCAATTGTAGACATACGGTAAACATATGTGCAAAAACTGTGGAAAATCTATAATTATTTGTTTATATAAATTTATGTGTATATGTTCGCGTTTACATCCACATTATACGTACTTACTGTAAATAAATGGATATTATACTGATGCAGAGTTAATCGAATTTATCTATTAACGGAAAACTTTATTATATGATGCCCCTGTAAATAAAATCTTATTGTAGATACTTTAGACATACATAACTTTCGGCATCAAAGTGTTATTATTCTGATGTAAAAGTTACATTAAAAATATAAAATGCCCGTCCCCGTTTTCTCGTTCCGTTGATATCATAATGTAGGTAGAGGAATAAGAACAAGAGAAGACAGGAGATATGAATGTGTCGTAATACATATATAAAAAATGTTTATGCAATTTTTTATCTTTCATCCATCTTTCCAATTTGATGCTGTTTTTATGTTACACTGATATGCTACTCTCTAATTTATGGACTGTATATAGAAACAATTTGTAATATGTTATTTCGCTTCTTGTTCTTATTCTTTTTTCATTCTTTGAAAGTATATATTTTCTTCAAAAGTATATGCATGTATGTACTAAGTATTTTTCTTTAGGTTAAAAAATTTACATTTTTACGTACTTACATAAAATATATTCATACTCGCGCGTATAAAATAGCGGCCTTTTGTTCTTTCTATTGAATATTAACACATAGTACTCCTCCTAACGTAATGCACACCGATACATACATAAATAAATCTTCTTTGAGAAAATAAAGAAAATTACATTAATGGCTGTATTGCATTAGTTCTAGTGTCAATGCGATAAAATTATTTCTTTTGCTTTTATATAGTGATAATTTTGTGGTCAATTCTGTAATTTAAACTCTGCAAAAACAAAAAAGAAAATACAAAAAACAAATAGAAAATATTTTATTAAAATTGTAAATTTGTATGAAAAACGAGTGGTATACAGCAAAGACTGTATAGTATTCGTAAGTTTTAACTTATGTGGAGGACAAGATAATAATGGATCCATTCATTATTCAATTTTGACATGATGTATTTAATCTTGAGGCCATCAAATCGTTCAAAATCTCCAATGAAAACTCGAATGAAAAATTTATGTTTGTGTGTTCGTGTTCGTGTGCAGTATCGTAAATGGAATGGAAAGAAAATTTTACGATTCATTTTTAATGGAGTCGTTGCATACATATACGCATACCATAGTATGTACTTGCATATTTGAAAAGTTCATTCTTGATTCATTTCGATATATTTTTCTGTTTTTTTTTGGTTTTTTTTAGGTGTTAAAAAATGAACACCCCAAGCTTTATATGCCGCAAACAATAAAAGACCTTCGAAAGAAAAGCATTAAAATGTTTTCGAATTTTTCTGGTTATTTTTTTTTTAAGTTTTTATTACTTTTTTAAAATTATTCTCCTTACAAAGCCTAACTTATATTTATACAGACAGCGATGTATTGTATCGAAAACAAAAAAAATATTTATTGTACTATAGATTGTATATGTAGCGTACACGTGAATTTTAACATTTCACCTCCATGTAAATAACTTTGTGATGCATTACAAATTGATTTGATTTACACTGTAGGTGATCGTAACGAAGCTACATACGCAACGTTGTGTAAACTTTTTTTTTTCTTAAATTTGTTGCTATTATATACTTATTCGTATTTTCTTCGTAATTATACATATATGGAGAGTATTTTTCACTTTGTGTATTTTGTATTGGAGTATAAGACGAGTACATCTTTTTTTTTTTTAACATCGAACTATTCAAATGGAAAAATGCATTCATTTATGATAATTTCTGTTGCACATGTATGTACATATGTACTCGTTTTATTTGTCTGATATGATAGGTAATTTCCGAAGGAATTTCGTAAGCTGTATGACGAATTTTTATTTAAATTTTGAATCGATTGAAGAATAATTATTACGATCGCATATACCTAACATACATTAATGCACCTATACTATACTCATTTGTATTTCGTATGCATAAATATTTCTCATCATAACATCATCATGGAGGTCTTACAGGTGGGCGTAAATAATTTCATTTTAATTACACGTCTAATTACTTCTCTAAATGTGTGTTGTATCGTTTGTTGGTTGTATGTAGTAAAAAGTTTTGATTTTGACCTACACGATGTATTTTTCCTTCCGTAAATATTCAATTTCTTTTATACAAATTTATGTATACAACACATATGCCTATATATACATGTGTAATTACATGATGCAACTAACAGTCATGACGATAAAAAAAATCCGAAAATAAAAATTATTGACCATTTTTCTCTACATGAAAGAAAATTTATCCATATTATCAATATTACACATGTTGAGATCAGATCATTTCATGCATAATACTCGATCACTATGGGGTAATTGTTTTTCATGTTGTCAGTTTTTTTTTCTCTGTTAATTGGCATAGAGAGAGAAGATTCTTTCTCAATAAAATTCTTTACGGTGGTAAAACATTATTTTTGATTTGATCCTAAAGTTATTTTGATATCTTTTATGATCCATAAGAAATGAGAATGATGCGATAAAAAGAAAATGACAAGTTTATACACCACATATTATACAACCTAATAACAATAAATTTATAAAATGAAAATATATTTTGTAAAATTATTCATTTTCCATAATTCATTTTTATTTTCGTAATTTTTTTTTTTTTTCATTCGAATTTTCATTTTTTAATTGCTTTGAGAGAAAAAATTAATTTTGCTTTCTTCCTTTTAACCGGAAGAAAAATTGAAAATTGTTTTCGGTTCGGTAAGTTCAATAAATTTTTCAATTTTCTCATACATTTACATGCATATATCCGTATGCATTCATACCAATACATAAATCATTTTTATATATACAGACAGACATAGTGGCATGGTGTTGCATTGGGCTGAATGTCAGTCATTAGCGTAGATTGATTTCTTGCTTTCTGTAGTATATTATTATGAATCTTTCGATTTTCTCACTTCTTATAACTACGAGTGGTTTTTTTTTTGCCATTCGATTACGAATGTTTTACCTGGCCTACCCATAACTTCATGCACGTAACTCGAACTGCCTGTCTGCCTGCCTGCCTTCTTTCTTACTAGCTTAAGCCTTCTCTGAACTAACTGACTGACTGATTGCATGATTGACTATATACTCATTCTCGAGCATATAAGTACAGAAGTTGAAAAAAAAAAAAATACAAAAATAAAAATAAATAAAATAAAAAATATATAATATTTAAAAAAAATGTGAAATTTATTATAAGAAATCCATGTAATGACTAAATGATCAATCAATTATCACGTACTGTCATTTTAAAGCTATTAGCGCATAATGGATTTTCATATAATTTTCCACTTTTCTTTTTAGCATTTACTGACTACGGTATATAAGTACGAGCATAGTACATCATGCTGCATGGTTTTTATATTATCATATTTATTATTTATCTTTTTTTCTCTATTTTGAAAATAAATCTAGTATATGATTTCATGTTTGTCGCTGTCAGTTTACTGTTTACTACTTATTTTTCTTTTCAATAAAAATAGTCGTATATTTTTCAATACTTTATTACCTGGTGATCATAAGACAATATTTCTTGTATGCATGCGTGTTCACCTTTTGTTACTATAGAAAACTAAAAATCAAAAACAAAAAAAAAACAACATTTACGATAACTAAAAATTGAAAATTTGAATATAAATCAGAATATGTACATATACTTATTGTAGTATACATATGTGTGAGTTTTTACATTTTGAAAATTTATGATTTGCTATAAAAATTTCATAAAGATGACAAATGATTCATAACCCAAGGTGAAAAATTATTCATTTCCAAAAACCAAAAACAAAACGTCTAGAATGATGAAAAAATGAAGAAAAAACAATTCATTTATTTCATTGTTTATAGTGATAATTTAAAAATTAAAAAATTAAAAAAAAAAAATACATAAAAATAAAATATGATCAAGAAAACAAAACAAAAAATAATGATGATAAAAAATAAATATACAATATACACAAATGGTGATACTTATATGTATATGCGCAATAAGGTACATATTCATATATGTATTTGTATAGAAAAAAGAAAATTAATTTGATTGTATGGTTCATCGATTCATGAATACTTATGTACGGTGTGTGTAATAATTTCTTTGCAACATTATGAATATAAATTTTCATTTTAATTAACTATTCATATACATAAATGCACGTATTTAACTGTTAAACGGTTAAACTGTTAAATAAACTGTATATACTCGTAATATGCGACGATGATGATGATGACAACTCTCGTGATTAACTCAAAACATTATCACATCACAATCGTAAAAGCTGAGCTGTATGCTGTATATACATTGAAAGGTGAAATAAAATAGAAAATAAAAATAAAAAAATACAAAAGAAACGTAAATTAAAACATAAAACCGTGTATAATTAAGATTGAGGAAGAAATTAGCGTTTTTTTTCTAATTAATTACAAATTAATTCTATTGCTAATTATTAAATTCCTATTTAAAAAATTCTTTTTATTTATTTAATTTCATTTTGTTGTTGTTGTTGATTTCCATTTATATGGCTGCATATTTTCATTGAATCATAAACGCCGCTTTTTCTTGGGAAATTTAACATACGATTTTATACATATATAAAGAATGGTATGGTGGTGATTTTTCAAAATTAAATTAAATAAAGAAATCTGTGCGAAAATCAACTGAGATTTTATTCTTTTAATTTTTATAGAATAACGTAAATATAGTTGTAACGTATTGTCGTATCGTATTGGCAGTAATGACATCACTAGAACGAATGACTTTAAAAGTCATATAGTATTGTCTGATAATTTTTTTTTTTTTTTTTTTTGGTACATTTTGAAAGCAATACACGAGTAAGCAATAAAAATCAAAGTTAATCAAGATTGATCGTCCGAATAAAATAAGGGATGCAAACACACATCATCCAGGATCATCTACATTATTTTCATATATACTTATTTTTATACATGTAATATGAATTCAGTATGTATCATTTCCGTATCCACCCTTCAAGAAAATGACAGTTGTTCGTTTTTATTCATATGCACTAATACTCATCGTAAATCTTTACATTTGCCTATGGTAGATGATACCATAACTTTCTTTATCATCATCATCATCATCATCATATAATATAATGACAAGTAAAGTGTACACTCCCAAACACCAAACAAATGAATGAATATAAACATGTTTACTTAGAAAGCGGACAAAACATTCAACCCCAATACTTATCATCGCATCAACTCATCCGCCACCACCTCAACTCATCTCGTGTACTATCTATACGTTTGTATAGTAATGTGTAGTCTATGGTATATAACGAGATACAAACCGTATAGTAATCCTGTTCCTTTATGTATGAAAATTTAAGGAAAATACTCACTCTTGTATAAGTGAGGGTGAGAATTATTTTATGTATAATACAAGGAGAAATACTATTCGCGCTGATATAATGAATGAATGGCAACTATGAAATACAAAAAAAAGGGTGTTTATTGCACAGACAAGCCCAGATCAATGACTTCTTGGCGATAATAAGAATTGTGTAAATTTGTAACAACAACACAACTACACCGAACATAACAGAATAGAAAAAAAAACAACCTTTGAGTGGGTGAGTATAGAGAAAAAATTAAAAAAAAAAATATTTATTCTCATTGTGTAACATATACCCAATCGCATGTATGTACATATGTATGTATATAATATTGTGATTGTGTATTATTTTAGTGGTGGCTTTTAGGTAAATTAAATGACACATGGATGCATTCATATGGTTTTTAAAATAGAGATATCGTGTGTGTGCAGTGTGCAACACAAATATATCATCATTCTCCTCATCATCCCTCTTCGTCTCTGTTGATATTTATTTTTAAAAATGAAAATGTTTCAAAGCTACTATATATATGCGCGTATATATGAATGTATATACGTTATGCACATATATTTTAAAACAGAAAACGAAAAAATTTTCTTTTTTCGTTTATTCTTGTAAAGACATATGGCATAGTTGAAAATTAATTGGAAACTCTCATCCTTAGGGAAATTAGTGTAAGTATACATGTAAATATTTGTTTAGACATATGCATGTTCGTTACGAGTATATAATAAATGTATACAGAATGTAGAGTTAAAGTATGTAAACTTTTATTTATTTATTAATTTTTATATTGAAAAAATATACGAGTATGTATACATGGATGGACAAAGGTACATAATAAAAGTGCTAGATTTTCAATTACGTAAATTAATTTGGAAAATAAATTACAAATTTTATATGAGCTCATAACAATTTAGTTATGAGTGTATGTGTGTATTTTCTTTCAATTTATTTGTGATTAACTCTTAGATTTTGACAATAACATGTAATAAAAAACAAATTAATATTTTCTCTAAAACGAAATGTTCCGATACATTTGATATTTAGGAACATGTTGCACAACTGTTCTGATTATGAAAAATCATAAATTTTAATCAAATTTTGCATCTTCTATTCACATTTCTAAATTTAATTTTTATTTTTCTTGCCATTTTCCATTCGATTTTATTTTTGATATACTATGATGTGTACATGTGCGATAATTAAAAACAGAAAAATATACAATTATCCATAAATAAATTCAAATACTAATAATTTTTTGTCAACAAATGTAAGACATATGTGTTTCGGAAACTATAAATACAACGAACATAAATGTGTATACGCTGCATCAATAGAAAAAAAAATAATAACTTTGTAAGAGGTCATATCATTCTCCTCTCTTGGATGTACTATTATACTCATACATAGGATACGATTACATTTTGTATAAAAATATATTTTAATCTAAATATGAAATAAATGAAGAAATTTAAAAAATAACATATTTTTCTAATTATTTTGTAATTTTTTTCCAAATTTATTAATAACTCTCACTGGGTATATTTCTTTAAAATTGATGACTAAAATAATTCATTTGAAAAGGAGCAATATCAGATCAGTGTATTTATTTATTTTTTTACACTTTTCGATTCATTTTTAATTTTTTCAATTGCTAGAAAATTTTGAACTTTTATACCTCAAGTCGAAATTCATCATAAAAACTTCAAATTTTTTTAAAATTACATTATTTGATTTGAATATATACTCCCGTATATGGCGTAGTAAATAATTAAAAGTTCATATTTACTATTCGTAATATTTAATTTAATTAATTGATTTTTAATTACTCTCCATAAACAGATACATAATATTAGTTTTATATTCAATTAAATTCCTGTTCCAAATATCAAAAGTTCAAAAAATATTATAAAAGAAAAACGCATTAAAAACAAAACAAAATTTATTTTTTATTTATAATTTATATGTGTATAGTAATAATTTTTATGATCATAAAACTCTTTGTGACATAATGTGACATGATGTGACTTTTAAAATTCATTATTATTCAGAAAATATATGATGCATATATAGGATTATAGAAGTGATATCTTATTCTAAAATAGAAAACCAACAAAAATGGAATTTATGTTTCAATCCTTTTTTAATTTATTCTTTGATGTACGACGATGACGACGACGATGAAGACCAGCAATATAGTACAACTATTACTACATACTTTACGACCAATATAAATATATTATGTTCGAGAACGATATTAATATTGCAATGCGATAATATATGTGAGTGAGTATATATTACTTGGCGTTTATTTTAAAGTCAATTGAAAAATTTATGATTTGGCCATTTGGCTTTAAAATATTAAACTATTAAGCTGCTGCTACCTACTACCATACACTACTAGTCTACTACCATAAAATATGTACTCTCGTCGTTTCTATATTTTAAAAAACTATTAAAAAAAATGGAAAAAAAAATTATTTTTTCAAATTTGAAATGTTGCAAAATTTTTTTTCAAAAAAATACAGAATAAAAATAAATTAATTAATGATAATCGTATCTTTTTTTTTAAAAAAATATTTTTTTTTTGTTGTTTTATGTAGTAACAAAAACTGACTGTGACTATTTACACTTGAATATTTCAATCATTAACCATAAAAACATATAAAACAAAAAGCGAACAAAAAAAAAAATAGAAAAAGGAAAAATAATGCGACACGGCACGGAAAGAAAAATTAAATAAATAAAAAAAAAAGCAACTGTTGAAAATTACTAAATTTATAATTTTCCTTTTTTTTTCTCATGAATATGCGAGACAAAAAAAAATTGAAAAAAAATATCAAAAAAAAAAAAAAAAAAAAATAATGAAAATTGAAAAACTTAAACGAAAGAAAACTTGAATTTTTCTTTTACGTTTACTTACAGAAAATGTATGTATGTATTTTGTATATATAGAAGCGAAATGGTGGAAAAAAGAAAACAAAAATTACACGAAAAAAATTAACAAACATCTTATAGCCATTTATACGACAAACATGACATTCTAAAGATTTCTTACAATGAATCACGCCAAACATTTGTTGCTATAAATCATTAAATAGTTGGGTACATGTACGACAATGATTATTTAAACTTTTTTAATAGTTTCGCTTCGTTTTCTTTAAAATAAGTTTACATACTCTCATATGTGTATATATATATATATATATGTTTATACGTATGTACACGTACGCTAATATGCACGTATGTATATAGATCCAATAATATTTTGTGTAATGATATTACGTATACTTGTTACGTATTAGTAGATACGTACATACAAATGTATTTACACAATTATATATTATATTTAATATCCATATACTACGTATGTGTATACGTATGCATGTTATTTAGAAATTAATTTGAACATCAATTTTTATCTACATTTATACGTTTATTTATGCATTATACTAACATACATATGAGTATGTGTATGGGCATATAAGTAAGTATATACCATAAATATTTTGAATATATTGCTTGGATGGATATTAAAAGGCTATAAAGTGATATTTAGATTTTAATTTATTTATTTATTTTTTTGTTTTTTATAGTGTACGAAATATCTTTCACATTTTGATTAATGTTTTGTTAATGTATAGAAATGAACGATATATGTATGTAAATGGATCAAAACCACCTGTCCATATAGCGAATCATCATCAATTTAAATGAGCGTAGAGATATATTTTAATTTGATTTCTTTGTTTTCATATTTTTATTTTTTTTTTATTTTTCGATGTAAATCCTTAAAAATATACTATATACTATATGATATAAAATTATACATCCAGGATATCCATATAATAGGGATTTATATTTATTACATTATTTTAAATATTATTTTTATCACATTTTAGCTACTACGATTATTATCTATCTCATAGACAACATCTGTCCATATCCGTTAACTGAAAGCGTACACCAATAATCGTACAATACACGGTAAGAAGAAGAAAAATAAAATAAAATTTCATGCACTTCTTATCATCATTATCTAATCGACGATAATAATTCATATCCAAAATAATGTTTCTGTACTCTGGTAAGTATGTATCTATATCTATATATTAAAGTGATTGCATAGATTTTTATATAGTAGGTGATCTTTTACAAAAAAATCAAAAAATCAAATCTAGCACAACACATAAACTGTAAACTGTGTATGACTGAATGAGTATATTTCATAGAAGAGATAATAGCAGGTGTATAATTGCCATTATCGTCATTGTACACATAATATACGGAAAATTCATTTTTTTTTTATAAATTTAATATCTAGATACATTGTTCGCGTATTTATTGCAAGAGAAACTTATTAAAAACTATACAGATACATGTATATCCTAACAACTGAATGTACTTAGAAACATTTATATACTCTGCTATATACTGCACTACACTACCTATATGTTATCTGGTAAATGTAAGTGTTTTTGTATCGTGATGCGGATAGCAGTTGATATACGGTTACATGGTTTTGATTATACAACATACGAGTATATTCTTACATAAATACGTAATACACGTATATAACAAACCACTGTTTAGTACACGTAAGTATGTATATATGTATTAGAAACCAAATGTATGTAAGTATATAAATTGGTAAGTTAATCATCGAACCGCAATCAGGTGTTAACTGGCGACCTAATTCCGTCCCAGGTGATCATATTGTCTATCTATCTATATATAAATTGTACAACACTAATTCACATTTTTCACCTGAATGTCGATCAACTGTACTTGGAATATCATTAACATTATTAAAAATAACGATTTATATACATTATATGCAGGCTAAAAACAGTATGTTATTATGTACTTATATGTACTCGAATATTGTAACATAAAGCTATATACAACCATCACACAATAATGGTTTCATGCAGGTTAAACAGAACGTTTGTACATATTGTAGTAGTCTACTATTATACTTTTATAGGTATGTACATTATTATATAAAAATGGTAGTGAGCTTCAATAATTTTTATCGTTTTTTAATGAAATAATTTAAATAAAAAAAATAATAATAAAAATAAATTAAATAAATAATAAAAAGAATACAAAAATAGGGGAAAAAATTGGATGAGTATATAGAAGCAGTACAAAGAAACATATATTGAATTTAATAGAAAATACTAAATTACTACCACAGTTAGGTAATTTTATGAAAGAATTTTCTGCATAATCATGCATGCATATATGCATATTATAACTCCTTTTACCTTTAGTTGCTTTGAATTTCCCAGTACAGTGCACACAACATGCCATTTATAATAGCAGACTATTGAGTGAATTCCATTATTTTGTAAAATCAAAACAGAGTAGAGTACTTAGAAAAAAAAAATATTTTCATGCGCTTTTCAACTAAAGTATATTTATGTATAAATATCTGATGTGTATAACCTTTAATTACAACAGTCACTATGATTTCATTTTTTTTTTTTTTCAATTACTATCAGTATATACTATATTATATATTGCACTTGTATGTAATATGCTGTAGGCGATGTAATGAATTTTTTTGTATATTTTTTTTCTCGTTATAGTATAAAAATGCAAAAATTACATCTGCACTTTCACGATTTTCTATGCAATTAAGGTGTAGTAGTACTCACTACTCGAATACAGTGTAGATATTTATTGATCAGTAATCAAATTGTAAACAAAAAACTAAGTAAAATAAGACAAAAAAAAATGAATGAATATTAAATTAATAATAAAATGAATAAAAACATATTTTAATAAATTATTACAACTAAAATATTTTTAATAAAAAAAAAATGATAAATAATAATCGTTCGTACATATACTCTATTCATGAATGTAGCTCCAATATCTTTACTTTGCTATCAGCAACTCTGTAAGAAAAAAAAAAATACGTGTACTTGCACGAGTACTTAATGGAATTTGGTAATTTTTGGTCTTTTGAACTAACTACTACCAACTACCCGACTACGAACTACCAATTAATATCGTATACAGTATATATAAAATATGGATGCTTATAATCTCTATCATAATCCACAAAGTGGTTATATAATGTAAGTAAATACACAAAAAAAGTAAGGGGATTCATTTGACGTTTCAGTTTGTCGTAAACTTCGTAATCTTTGTAGTTTTTTAGTTTTCGTAGTTCATTTCCATACATTTACAAATAATAACGAAAGTTTTGAAAAACTGCAAAGATAAAATGTTTCGCAGTTTCTATATTCTGTATTTCGTAGCTTATTAGTAGTTAATGTTTGACAATTCTTAGCTGGCTGGTGGCATAGAAATTAAAAAATATTAGAAAATAAATATGTATAACAGTTGAAATAAAAGCAACTAGTAGAAAAGTAAACTACGAAAATATTTTGATATGGTCGTTTATTTAAACAGAAAGACAGAACTACGAAATTTGAAAACTGAAAAATTATAGTGAACTGAAAAATGACATGAATCCCCTAAGTACTTATTATTTATATTCGTATATGTACGTACTTGCACTTTACAGTTACACTAATAATAAAGCACTTTTCATCAAAAATGATTACTTATATAAATATTTTATTATATTTTGATCGTATACAATTCAATTTATTGACTGATCTGATACAGATTTCTTTTTTGTTTTTTGTTTTGATTTAAAAAAAAAAAAAAAATTGTTACATAATCGACAATAAAAACAAAGAAAATGAAAAACGAAAGAAAAATAAATAAAAATGAAAATTCATAAAAAAATAATCACTTCATGAAATACATAACCTTTTAAGATTTTTCATAACATTTCGATATTACATTTAAAATACAGCTGTAATAATTGTATAAGAAGTAGATGCAAACAAATTAAAAAAAAAAAAAAAAAGAAAAACAAATCGAATGAAATTTTGATTTATCATGACTTACAGACAAAAAAAAAATGAGTAATTATATTGTATGTATGTACATAACAATACAAATACACCATACTATTACTCTTATGTACATATACTTTATTACAGAAAGAAAGGAGGAGTAGGTAGTCAATAAGCGGATCAAATTTCGTAATAAAAGGAAAGTTGATCGATATTCATTCATATACGCATATAATTACTCACTCACTTGTATCTTGTATCTTGTATAATACATTATACGAGTACGAAGTTTTAGTACGTTGTGAGATACAGAAAAACATGAATTCCAATATATATTTTTTGATGAAAAATTCAAGATTAATTATCTTTGAATTTTGTTTAGTTTTTGTTGTTGTAAAAAAGTTTCCATGGAAATGGATTGTTTTTTTTTACTAAATTTAATATTTTCCTAAAGTTGTTCCTCGTGTATCTGCAGAAGAAATGAATGTGTACATAGAAGATATTTTTGTAATTTTTTTGATATTTTGTTAAATCTGTTCTCAACATTTTTGTTATAAATTTCTCGTATTTAGCATAAATTTAACTTTTTTGTTTTTCATTTTAGTTTTTTTTTGTGTTTCTGATGACATAATTTAAGTATTTTCACATTGATTTGCTAATTGAAAATATCCAAATACGTACATATAATATGTATCCATTATATGAATTTTGAGAAGAACAAATAAAATAAAATATTGTGGGATTATTATGGATATCTCTTTGAATTCCACCACACCTCCAATAAAAATACATAAAAATTTACCATAATTTTATGAATGAAAATTTTTTGTTAATTTATTTTTAGAATTTTTTTCTTCAAATATATTTCTTCTTAAATATTTTTTATCTCATTTTTATTTATTCACAGCAAATTGTTTTTTTTTTTTCATGTGTGCTTAAAAGTTGTCATAAGCATAATGTACTCATAAAAAATCGCAAATATGCATGAATTTAAGTTGAAGAAAGTGAAAAATAAAAAAAAACAAAAAATACAAACTCGTATGGTATAATCATATTTATTTTTAGAATCTACTCGTATAATTTTTTTTCTCTATCATTTTCATAAGAAATTTTATTATAATTTTTATTTTTATTTTAATTTTTTTTTTTCAATTTCGTTCAACAAAAATCAATACCAAACCTGTTGAATCCAATCAACATGATAACCTGAAAATAGAAAATAAATAATTAATTAATTAATAAATATTATAATAAATAACAGAAAAAAAAAACAGAACACTACACACAAAACATAGAACAACACAAAATGTAAACATAAAAACATAACCAAAACTACATATATCACAATTACAAAACTATGTACAAAACACAACAAAACAATAAATAGAATTATTTACACCACAAAACACATAAATACAAATTTAACAACTATATATTTAAAATTACATAAATCACGATCACAAACATATAACACAATAATCACAAAATTATAAACACAAAATAAAAAATTAATAATATTTATCACACAACACGTCAAAACTTCACAACATTTGACACTTTTAAAAAACAAAATGTAGGTAAATGTAAACAAAACATTTACCAAGTTATTTGATTAATTATTAACTGTTCCAATTCCAAATAATCACTATCAAATGTACCAGCTGAATTGAAAATTACCAGCTAATATCATTCACAATCGGAAAATGTACCATATGTCACATCAGTTACCATTCGGAAAAATGTTCCAATAAGAAAGACAGAAGATGAAACAAATAGAAAATTTATCACCAACGGGGAAAATAGAAAATTCCAGAGTTTGCAAATTTTGCTATATAAAGAATGAAGTTCGCAGAAGAATTTGTCTTTTGCGATTACCTGACTATATTGTCGTATTGAGACTGAACCAGGGAAACCAAAAGATCAAAAAACCAGGACGTGTTGAGTCCTATAAAAATCTAGCGTGCTGAGCTAGTAAATAGGGATCGTTAGGAATTTCTGTAGAAATATTTGTCATTTCTACAGAAAATAGGGCAAGTTAGGCCAATTTATCTACGTTGGGAAACGTGTTGAGTTTCCAAGTCTAAATTTAAAAAAGGACTTAGAAATTTTTTCATAAATTTCTAAGCAACGGAAATCTTTAAAGTATAAAATTAAAAGGGGAATTAGAAATTTTTAACAATTTCTAAGCATCGGACAATTGTTGCAGAGTATAAATTTTAAAGTGACTTAGAAATTTTTTATTAAGAAATTTCTATTTGTTAAAACCGAGAGCTACGATATTTGGTTTGATCCAATATTTATATTAAATTCATCGAACTTACAAATTTGCTCATCACAATTTGGGATAAATAATTTTCCGGAAGTCGTTGGACGGTTAGATTTTTTTTAAAAAATTTTTTCTTCAGATTCGGATACGAGTTCTTGAATCAACATACTGCAATCAACAAACGATTAGTAACGCCATCTGCATCAACAAATTTTAATTAAAATTAATTTTGTAATTAAATCTTTGAATTAAAATCAATTATAGTAGATTAAAATTCTTATTTGAAATTTAACGTTTATTGTAAATTAGAGTAAATTCATTTTTTTGAGAAAACTAGTAGAATTATTATTTGAAAATTATAAATTTTGAATTAAATTTTGCCAGTAGATTATTGTTTTGAAAATTTGAATCATTTTTAAAAATAAGAAAGTTGCAACTTAACGTTAAATTTTGTAATAATAATTTCACATTAATTAAAGGATATATATGTATATTTAAATTATAATTAAATTTTCATTCATTTTTATTTTTTTTTGATATTTGTAATTAGAATTAAGTTTTGAATTGTTAGATTTAAGAGATTAATTTTCAATAAAATTTTTATAACGTTTTTGTAAAAAATTGTGTTCTTATTTATAAAAATTGAAACCGGCACCTTATTTTATTTTTTTTTTTTATTATTGTTAAATTAAATCATTTTGAGGATTTAACATTTTGATGATATGTTCTAATTATTGTTAATATTGTTTTTATATTTATTGATTTTATTGTTTATTTAATTGACTATTATTGTTCTGAATAAATGATACTTTGAAGCAAATTTGTTCTGTTTTCATTTATTGATGTTTGTTACCATTCATTTCTCGTTTCCATATTTCGCTAATTTGAGTATTTAAAATTCGTTTATAACTGATACGTTCATATATTTTTGGTGCGGTAGTTTTGCAATAATTTTCTGTCTGTTCCAATATGTAAACCGAATAATCGTTTTATCATCGACCCTGTGTCGATATGATTTTTTCATAGTTTTGACCTTTTCCCACGGAATAGGGGATTTTCGAAGCGTTTTTCGAATGTTTGTTGCGTTTTCATTTTCTTTAAATTTTGTTCTACAAATTGTTGCAATTGTTCACCGAGAGTACGTGGTTCATGTGTGCGTAACATGAATATTTTAGTTGATTGTGAGACACGTCCTGTGTTGCCCATCACAATCCAACCCAATTCTGTTTCTATTGCTATTGGTTGATTTAATTTGTCAGATCGTATTATTCCTTCTCGAATAATACCAGCATACACTTCTGCTCCTAACAGCAAATCTATATTGTCTGGAATATTATAGTTAGGATCAGCTAACTTTAGATTTTCTAAATGATCGAAACCTGTCGTTTCAATGCGTTGTGTGGGTAGTTGGCTAGTGATACTGTTTACCACTAGCGCTTCTACTCTCTGCTTATAATCTCCGTCTACCGATTCCAATGTGAATACGGTCTGTGATTTAGCTCTAATGGCACTGCTCTGGTTGAGTCCACTGATGAGTTGATTGGTTCGTGTGTTAGAGAGCTTCAAACGTTTTATCGCCGCAGCGGTAATACATGTTGCTTGAGACCCTGAGTCAATCAGAGCCCTCAAAGTTTGTAGCTGACCCTTAGCATCTTTTATCTTCACTTGTGCTGTAGCTAGCAGTGTTTCGTTTACATTTGTTGAAAAGAAATTTTTTACTGAATCTTCTTTTTCATGAGATTGAGCAGAAGTCTGATGTTTTGATAATGAATTCGATGTATTAAAATGATCGTGTAATAACGTGTGGTGTTTCTTCATACACTTCTTGCATGAAATATTGCTTGTACAGTTGATGTATCTATGACCTGGTCCAAGGCAGTTTGTACATAAATTATTTTTGATGATGAAATTCATTCTCTCTGTAGCTAATAATGATTTAAATTTCGTACAGTGCCAAAGTCTATGATCAGACTTACACTTTGGACATCGAGTAATATAGTTATTAGGTTTGTTATTTTCGAACAAGGAAACATTGTTTTGTTTAGGTGTATTGATGGCCTCCAATACTCTGAAACGTGCTTCTAAAAATTCTACTAATTCTTTAAATGTAGCTACCTCAATTTTCTCACTTTGTTTTACTTCCCAAAGCTCTCGAGTTTCTGGTGGTAATTTTTGTAGTGTGAGATAAACGATGATTGGATCCCAATTTTCGGTATTAACTTTCAATGTTTTCAATTCATGAAGAATTTCTTCAGTGTTGTTAAGAACGTCCTTCATATATTGAGCGTTTTCAGATTTTGCTAGACTGGGTTTACACAATTTTTCTAATTGCGCGTTGATTAACACCCTATTATTGTTAAACCTTTTTTCTAAAGTTTGCCAAACTTTATGATAGTTTATTCCGATAACTTCAAACGGTTTAATAATTCTTGCAGCCTCACCAGAAACACAAGACTTTAAGTAATGCAATTTTTCAACCTCCGAAATCTCCTTATTATCGTGTATTAGATTGGTATATAAGTCTTTAAATGAACGCCAAGATTTGTATGTGCCATCGAATTTAGGTAGAGATATAGGAGGTAACCTTATTTTAGATTTTTGTGGAGATACGAGTGTTGTGATATGTGTAGAATCGTCATTGGATGCGTTACCAGCTTTGTTTAACGAATTAATTTTTTGGTGTAGCTCAGTAATTAAATTGAAACATGTTTCTTCAAATTGATCATACTTATTCTGATCAAGATATTCAGTTGTACTATTGCAATCTTCTGCTTGACATATTAAATAATGATTATCTTTGAACTTATCAGTTAGTTCATTCAACTTTTGAATTCTACGTTCGTAGACATTTACCGGTTGATCTTCATTTAGATTCTTTTTTATTCTAATAGTAACGCTACCTAATTCTTTCTCTAAATTTTTTTGCAATTTGATTAAATTTTGTATGTTATCCATTTTTTTTTTTTTTTTTTTACAAATTGATTTCAAAACTTAAAATGTTGTATTGTAAATAAAAAATGTTTCTAATTTTGAACTAATGTTTTAATAAAAATTGTGTTTTTATTTATATCCGGCTCGAAGGACCAAATGTTAAATCCTCAAAATGATTTAATTTAACAATAATAAAAAAAAAAAATAAAATAAGGTGCCGGTTTCAATTTTTATAAATAAGAACACAATTTTTTACAAAAACGTTATAAAAATTTTATTGAAAATTAATCTCTTAAATCTAACAATTCAAAACTTAATTCTAATTACAAATATCAAAAAAAAATAAAAATGAATGAAAATTTAATTATAATTTAAATATACATATATATCCTTTAATTAATGTGAAATTATTATTACAAAATTTAACGTTAAGTTGCAACTTTCTTATTTTTAAAAATGATTCAAATTTTCAAAACAATAATCTACTGGCAAAATTTAATTCAAAATTTATAATTTTCAAATAATAATTCTACTAGTTTTCTCAAAAAAATGAATTTACTCTAATTTACAATAAACGTTAAATTTCAAATAAGAATTTTAATCTACTATAATTGATTTTAATTCAAAGATTTAATTACAAAATTAATTTTAATTAAAATTTGTTGATGCAGATGGCGTTACTAATCGTTTGTTGATTGCAGTATGTTGATTCAAGAACTCGTATCCGAATCTGAAGAAAAAATTTTTTAAAAAAAATCTAACCGTCCAACGACTTCCGGAAAATTATTTATCCCAAATTGTGATGAGCAAATTTGTAAGTTCGATGAATTTAATATAAATATTGGATCAAACCAAATATCGTAGCTCTCGGTTTTAACAAATAGAAATTTCTTAATAAAAAATTTCTAAGTCACTTTAAAATTTATACTCTGCAACAATTGTCCGATGCTTAGAAATTGTTAAAAATTTCTAATTCCCCTTTTAATTTTATACTTTAAAGATTTCCGTTGCTTAGAAATTTATGAAAAAATTTCTAAGTCCTTTTTTAAATTTAGACTTGGAAACTCAACACGTTTCCCAACGTAGATAAATTGGCCTAACTTGCCCTATTTTCTGTAGAAATGACAAATATTTCTACAGAAATTCCTAACGATCCCTATTTACTAGCTCAGCACGCTAGATTTTTATAGGACTCAACACGTCCTGGTTTTTTGATCTTTTGGTTTCCCTGGTTCAGTCTCAATACGACAATATAGTCAGGTAATCGCAAAAGACAAATTCTTCTGCGAACTTCATTCTTTATATAGCAAAATTTGCAAACTCTGGAATTTTCTATTTTCCCCGTTGGTGATAAATTTTCTATTTGTTTCATCTTCTGTCTTTCTTATTGGAACATTTTTCCGAATGGTAACTGATGTGACATATGGTACATTTTCCGATTGTGAATGATATTAGCTGGTAATTTTCAATTCAGCTGGTACATTTGATAGTGATTATTTGGAATTGGAACAGTTAATAATTAATCAAATAACTTGGTAAATGTTTTGTTTACATTTACCTACATTTTGTTTTTTAAAAGTGTCAAATGTTGTGAAGTTTTGACGTGTTGTGTGATAAATATTATTAATTTTTTATTTTGTGTTTATAATTTTGTGATTATTGTGTTATATGTTTGTGATCGTGATTTATGTAATTTTAAATATATAGTTGTTAAATTTGTATTTATGTGTTTTGTGGTGTAAATAATTCTATTTATTGTTTTGTTGTGTTTTGTACATAGTTTTGTAATTGTGATATATGTAGTTTTGGTTATGTTTTTATGTTTACATTTTGTGTTGTTCTATGTTTTGTGTGTAGTGTTCTGTTTTTTTTTTCTGTTATTTATTATAATATTTATTAATTAATTAATTATTTATTTTCTATTTTCAGGTTATCATGTTGATTGGATTCAACATCCTCCCGGAACGGCAAAAAAATGATATGTTTTAATTTGTTTATTAATTTTGAATTATTTTAAAAATAAGAAAAGTTGCAACAAACAGAAATTTTGTAACGATATTTTCAAAAATTAGTAAACTCATTTATTTATATATACATTAAAATTATAATTAAATTTTCATTTTTTATTATTTAAAATTTTAGTATTTGTAATTAGAATTAAGTTTTGAATTGTTAGATCTAAGAGATTGATTTTCAATAAAGATTTTTTATAACGTTTTGTAAAAAAATTGTGTTCTTATTTATAAAATTGAAACCGGCACCTTATTTTATTTTTTATTGTTAAATCAAATCATTTTGAGGATTTAACAAAACCAATAAAACTAAAATTAAATATTTACTTATTTTTATTTTTTTTTTTGCTAAATGTGTTTCTTATCAGCGTGGAAAAATTATTACCAAAGAAAATGTTGATAAGAAATTTGTATTTCTTGTGTTTGTGTATATATTTAAAGTGAAAAAAAAACATCGAATATCTAAAAATTTATTACATTTTTACTGTAGTGCATGTGTGTGTGTGCGAAACATATTTACACTTTGATTTTAGGTTGAATACATCAATTTACTTACATGCACTACTCGTTCATATGTACATGCATGAACTGGAATATGAGTATGTGTTCTTTGAACAATTGAAATATTTTGAGTACAGGTGTACGTATAATGTGGTGAAGGTGAAACCTTGATGAGTTATCTATTTTATTCTTAGATACGTGCATTATGTAAAAATGTAAAGTACCTGCTTATTTTTTCACACACACAAAATAAAAATTACAGAGGGGTGGTTTTATAATACATATAGCTATAGTAAAAATATAGTTTTTGTATTCGATTCTATATAGATTTCTTCTTATTGCAGTACATTGAAAAAGTGAAAATGGGATTAGAGAGATTCGTGTCTCCTGTAAAGACAGATAAACACAATTTCTTATTCTCGGTAATAGTTGAAATAGATAACCCGCATACCTATATTATAAATTTCAATTATTTTCATTGCCGCATATACACACCACACCGTCTTTTAAATTGAAAAACAAAAAATACGAGAACATGCACATTACTCATTCCAAAATGAAATAATTTTTTTTTTTAGAAAATTTGAATAAAATTAAATCGTCTTCTTTACTCACAATTCTTTCCATGGAATATGTTCAATTTTTGATCTCAAAATTGCTTCAGTAAATTTCATTTTGAAATCAGCCCAAACATTTTATCTGCAAAATTTTTCAAAAAAAAAAAAAAAAAATTTCGAAATATTATGAAAAATGAAAAATTCATTTTATTTTTTTTTTAAATAAAATTCAAATTAATACATATCAGACTCATATATGCATATAGTACACACGTCATTCAAATACGAGTATACAAGTTACACCTATTTAGCATGCTATTTGTAACTACAAAAAAATAAAAATAAAAATTAAATTATGAGAATGACTAAAAAAAAAATTTGTTTCAAAAGTAAATCAACTTAAAAATAATAATATAATATTGAATGAAAGAAAATTGCTAGCAGGTGTTGATTATTATATGATATATGTATGTTCATATATGTACGTGCGTTGAAACAAATATTTTATTATATGAAAATATAAACCTCTGTATTAAAAAATACATGTAAATCTACTCTGTATATACAAACTACAAAGATACATTTTGTATACATACATTACAATGTTACATTTATATTATATGAGTAATGTATTCATTATAAGTGTATGTAGAATATACTTATTTTACATATTTGTGCATATATATGTACATTAGTGTACAAACGTTAGACAAAATATTGAAAAATTTTTACGGCAATAAATTCCAAAAAGTAAAAAGTAAAAAAAAATAAAATGTATACCAAAATATAATAATTTTTTTATAATTTTCCAAAATCTTTTTTGTTTTGTTTAAATTTTCATTTGATTGCGCATATCACATTCTATACGTAAGTAGTATGTATAGTATCTTTACTGTATATTCCGTACGTTAATTTAATGGATGTATATAGTGTATATCATACTGACAAAAGTTTAAATTTACTTTAAATACACATCGAATTCAGATCGAATGTTAATAATTTTTGATTTTATTAGTTCATTTTTATATACATATACTAGCTACATATACTATCCAATATATGCAATGCATTTGTATACTATATTGATATGCATTACACATATCCAATCATGTGTGCATAATATTTTTGTCTATATATCCAAATAATATGTTTCTAAAAGTATATTATTCACTTTTTATTACATATCATTTATATATGCACACAATCATGTACATATTTATATGAATATTCTACATAAGTATGTATATTAAATGTGTAATAATGTGTACATTAATTTACTGGCCAAGTTTAAGATAATATTTTAAATGTTGACAGATTTAACTGATGTGCCATGATTATTATTTTATCCTTTTTATATAGGTACGAGTATATAATGTGTATATTTATTTTTATTATTTTCCTAATATTATTTTTTTTTTCGTCGTCTTTTCTATAAATTTTTTAATTATTGCAAATTTATTTACTATTTACAAGTGAACAGGTGTTCATTCTCTTTTTCAAAATTTAATTTATGACTCGAATTGTAATACACGATTGCTGCTACTACTGGCTATATACTCAATAAAATCGGTTTCGTTCATTTCATACACTACTGCCTGCTTATATATTTTATAAATTTTCGTATGTAAATGTACAAGTGTATGTACCTATGTATATGTATGTATAATTTGTGTGTGTGGTGTGTCTATACATATCATTATACTATAGACTAAATATAACAACATGAATATACATATCCATTTTTTCGTTATTTATTTGATCTGTTGAAAGTTTTCTTTTTGATCTAAATTTTATGTTTTGATAAAATTTATACTAAATATTATGTGCTATGCTATATCCACGTAAATATGTATAAATTGATAATTATATACCTATAGTTATATTGTATTTTTGTTATATATAATTACAGATAATTATTGGCCAAAAGTAATTAGAAAAGAAAATTTATCAATGCAACTACATAGTAAATTCGCATGCAGAGTGAAGAATTTACAAACAGAACTACTACTAATGATAGTCTTTTTTTAGATATGAATCTATGTATTTATTTTTTATATTTAGAAAATATATATACACAAAAAATCAAATAAATAAAACTTAAAAAAGTTGCATTATAAACATAATCTGACAGATATACGTACCATACATACGTATATATGCTTTAAGAGAATTTGCTTTTATTTGTGATATTAAATTTGGCTTTCCTTCATCGTTGATGATTTTTTGTTGTTGTATGAAAATGCGGGTGTATAATTATTATGCGCGCAACTTACTATTACATTGTTTACCTACTCGCGATACTCGTATCGTATTAGAATACATATAATCTGCTATTTGTGAATGAGTTTGAGTGTATGTATTTAACCTAAATTTTAATTTTTAAAAACAAATACAGTGATGACAAATTATGTGGTTGACACTCAATTATCATAATATAATGATGACTGCATTTTAAATCAAAAAAATTAAATGAATAAATAAATAAATGAAAAATTTCTTTGAACAAAAAAAAAACAAATAAAATTTAAATTTTGTTTACTTTCGCCTCTACAATTTCTACAGTTGAATTTTTTAGTTGAATTCTTCTCTCTGAAATAAAATTAAATTCTTCAATTATACGATCTCTGATTTTTCATGTAAGAAGTAAATGAGCACCTGTACGTGTATATAAAATGTATAATAATTGTGCCAAATTTAAAAATAGCAAACAATACAATAAGTTACTGTGTAATAAAAACAAAATAGAGGAACTATTTATAATTTTGATTAATTAATTTTTTAAACATTTCTGATACAATTTTCAAATTATTTGGGGATATCCTTTCATTAAATTTATTTTCCAACGCGTGTGCATTTTTTGGACAATTAAAATTTTTGAATTAAATCAAATTGTAATTTTCTCTTGAAAAAATTTTCAGAGATTTGACTTAATCTAAATAAATTTTGTCTACAAATTGTTAAAAAATTATTTTATTTCATGAAGTACCTGTGTACTTGTAGACATATAGTACGACTACGAGTAAGTACAAACTAATACTCGTATAATATATGCTCACATCTTATATACATATATGTACATTTCGATTTGTTTGTTTATATAACCTAAAATTTCAAGTGTTTTGTACTTAAACCTCTTCAAATTCTTTTATACCTACTACGTCTAATATTATTTAATGAACATTTTGTCTGCCATAGAGTAATTAAATAATACGAGTACTCATCGTATGTACATTTATTTGTATATGTACGATCGAGTATAAGTACATTATTTTGATAAGAAATTTATGTGTGTTTAAAGAACGACTAGCGATTAACAATTATAATTTTCGTTATTCATTCAACACAGGTGTATGCACTTAAAAAATTTATAAAGTACAAATGTCCTCAGTTAATTATTACATATACCTATATAAATATTTTTAAAACACCAAACAAACAGACATATATGTATGTACATCACACCCATATGAAAAGTAAATCATCTTAAAGATAATTTCATATCTATGAGCAAGCATTTCTTACGGTTTACTTATTGCTGTATTATTTACCTTAATTATTACTCTTATTATTTATTTTTATCTTTTGAATATAATTGTGTACATATACGTTTACAAAGTTTTGTTTATATACTTCTATGATACGTAAATGTGTATATACACATATCGATAAATTTAAAAATCTTTAGTATATTTACGCGGTCGTTGGTAATCATTCACAGAGTAATTTATTGTTAATTACGATAACAGTCGATAATATGAAATCAATTTAATTTTCCATGGTTTATTCTTCCGTTTTATTTAGTTCACAGGTGTTACATACAGTTTGGTTTGATAAAGTTGAAGAATTAGAAACAAAAAATTTTCTAATCTTTATATTAGATTTTTAAATTTACGAAAACAATGTTCAAGGCGTATTTTATTTTTAAAATTTACCCAAAATATACACATAATTTCAAATGAAAAATGCATGTTAGCTATATGGTATGATATCCTAAAATTCAATTTGTTTTCTGTTTTCTATATTGAATATTTTTTTTTCTTCGATCGAAGTTGATTATCCAAAAATTTTAAATTGAAAAATTTGTTAATTTCTAATTAAGTTTTATTTAAATGAAATTACATTATAATTCAATTTGATTCAGTCATTTTACAGAAATTTACAGACAATTTACATTGTACCATTTGATTGATTCATTTCGAAAAGTTTTCCAATATTTTCCAACGTTCATAGGCTGTGTTCCGAAATGTCATATGATCGTTATTCTAAATTATCTGGACATTATTCAAATGCAAATTATTATAGATGATCGTCGAGTAGCAGTTAAAAAATTTTGACAATCTGTAGTCATTTTTCTTTTGACAATTAAAATGCATTCCTAGACACGATCATAATTTTTGATTTAAATTAGCGCCACATAACAATCAAATTTTAAATAATCGAAATTTTACTGTATTCAATTTAAAAAAAATTTTTTTAATTTAATTTGATTTAAATCTTTCAAAATGATTATTATAATAATTGATCTTACATTTTAGTATTTCATTTTCATTTATTTTTGTTTTTTTAATTTGTTTCGTTTCTTTTTCAGATTTTTTTTTCAAATTTTCCTCTGATATAATATGTATAGATAAAATATAAATATATTTCATTAAAGGGCCGGTTAGGCTTCACAACTTAAAAAGAGTGCATTAAATGTCTCTCAAATTTAAATGATATACACACAATACGAATGAAAATACGATTGTGGTATGCAAAGTTTTATTAGCAACTCCTATATCGTACAATAGATAGATGCCGATAACTTCATCGCTACTATGTCTCCTCCTATTTCTCGTTTATTTTTTATAGAGTGCAGTGAAGAGCAAGTAAAAAAGAAAAATGAATTGCTTTTAAACTACTACCACTTATTGTATCTTCCTATTCCTTTTATACTTCTTATACTGTATAATGCAAAGCAAGTATAAAAAGAAAATGCATTTTTCTTATGAATGAAAATACTAGTACGTTGTATGCAAGATACTGCGTACTACTAGCATACTCGTATATCGTACTATAGTTTTTATAGTTTACTAATATAAAATTCATTTTTTTTCTATACTTTTGCCACAGATAAGGCAAATTTTACTGTGCTATTGCTTGGCATTCTTTTATGAGAGTTTTAGCTTTTATCGAATGCATATTCTTTTCTTTATATTTTGTTTCTTTATTGTTGTTTTACAAGTATTTATTTGTTTTTCGAGTTAATTTTATGGATATGTTTAAATAATTATTATTTTTTATATTCTTTAATATGACGTTACTCTGTTACTATCACGAATATTTATGTAATCACCTTGCATTAGTTTTTGAAAAAGAGAATTAGGCCTACCTAAAAACGTTGCTATCGCATCCTACCTCTTGGGTGACTTGAAAAGCATGTAATTTTTTTCTATAAAAAAAAACTTAGAAATTTAAATTTTGTACTATTATGATAAAAATATCAAAATAAAATTTAAAATAGTAAAGTTGCAACCTTCGAAACGAAAAGTTTAGAAGAGCACTGGGCGCCTAAGATGCTATCTCCAGCACTGATTTCATCAAATTACTCGCATTAATTGAGCAATTTTCTAAAAAATCTAATTGATTAATTGAGAAATTTTAGAGAACGTGCTTTTTAGAGCCTACGTATAGGTATGTATGTAATTTGTACATTTTTACTATATAATATGAACGTATAGTAAGTATATTGAGTATATTGTAAATACAGTGCATTATTATTTTTATCATTCGAGCATATTGCATTTATGCAATGATATATCGATATATGTATATGTGTTATAAGATTTAGATTTTTCTTAATTTATACATACATACATACATTTGTGTAATGTTCATATTAAGTGTACCCAATATACATAACATTATATCGTGTGCAATGCTAGAATAAATATATTTATATACATATTTATTTGATTTATTTAATTCCAAATATTTTTTTTAAATTTTTTTTGTTTGTATATGCTTCTTACTATAACTATAAGTAATATTTCATAGACATTAAATTAGTCGACACGATGTCGACAAACGAAACAGTCTTTTAACATGCGCCTTTTATTCAATTTAACATAAAGAGAAAAATGCTTATATTAGCCATAGTATTGTACAGTACTATTAGTGGTCTATAATACAGCAGTGAGCAGAATCACTACATAATACATATGATTATATTTTATGTATGAGAATAAATAGTTATTTAATATCAGTAAATGACATTGAAAAATGAACTGCACCTATCTTATATATCTATTATACTTGTGTATGCTTTTATACAGTACACACAGGATCAATTATGTATGTATGATAGTATAAGATTTGACCAATTCAAAAAGAATAAAAAATATTGTATCCAATCCTAGTTGTATCAAAATGTTTTATATGTGAATTCGAAAAGATATTAGGTACTATGTAGTAATATAGCTATTATATATTTCATGTGTTATGTGCAAGATACTAAACGAATAATTGCACTCCAAAAGTATTTAAATAATGTAGTAATGTAATAATGTCTGTTATAATATGCGACTTGTATAAAAAATAATACGAGTATACTTAACGATATTGCACTTTACTGTGGAACATTATGAAAATTATTATAGTTGACTATTATTGTTACCACTGTTTTTTTTAGCTGTTATTACATTATGTGCCACATTATACTCGTATATGAACATAAGTTGCTCCAGTTGCTCTTACTAGATATGTACTCGTACATATACCAGTAATGTACACTATGAATGGTCTTTGATTTTCGATTACATTATATTCTCGGTATATAATCTAACACAGATTTATCAAATTGCACTGCATTACAGTAGCAATTATTTTTCTACTTGATACTGTTTTAGGTGTAGTTGTTATACAATTGCAAATTTTACTTAATTCTTTTTACATTCAAGTACATACAAGTATTGTATACTGACTGTGCCATACCTATACGAATATACAGAATACGAGTGTATATCTACCATTATCCATTATTTGTAAAGCGTACATCTAGATTGTTGGTAATACAAATTTTTAGTTGATTATAGTTTTTATTTGACACTTTTTAGATATTGATTGTACTTCATAAATAGATACATTCATATTGTATGTATGTTTGCATGTATACTACATTATCTTTTTGGTCGAAGTGAAAATGTCGATGACTTAAAAGCGCCACCGTATATGTACTCGTAATGATTGAATGTGATTTGTTCGTTGATTACGTTAATCGCTGTCACTGTCATTGTTTCTTAAAATGTTCGCTTCTTATGAATGTACATATCTACACACTACACGTATAATATTAATCGTTCCAAGTATATAAAAAATATAGTTGCTATTGCTAGTTTTGATGTCGTTCATTCATTTATATAAAAATGAAATGTTGCTTACATACTCGTCGTATATGTACTTGTATAATATAGTAGCTGTATGGTTGTTGCATTTTTAATGTTGCATGCAAGTAAAGTATACTCTCTAATATGTGCAATTTTTTACCTGCGATAATATTAGGATAATAGCTAGCTTTATTATAATGAAATAATGTTACTTAATATATGCATAAGTTTTGAACGATAGCTACTTACTTTTGTAATGATAATGAAGGTTAATCTATGGCATTGATCATGTCATATATAGTCATTGCAAAGAATTAATTTGATTTTCATTTTAATAAAGTTTTATTTTAATATTTTTATTTTGCATTTTTTTTAAATTTTATAATGTTAACCTTTTTCTGATTTAGAATTCTGCATATACGTGTATGTATAACGAGTCTAATGTGTATAAAAAATAATTTTGCAGGTGCGTTTTAATATATATACAGAGCAAAAATTATTCATATTGATTTCGAATCAAAAATATCTGAAAAATTTTTATTTATTAAAATTTTCAATCAACTTTTCAATCTAAATAAATAATAAAACAAAAAAAAAATAAAATAAAACGTAGGAATATTAAATTATTTAGAAGAACACAATCAAATTTTTAAGGAGAACTTAACTTGAATAATTCAATTTTTTCTAGATTTACGGTATACACGATTATGAGATTTTTGATTTAATTGAAAAAAATTTTTTGATTGAAATAAATATGTACGTATATTCGAACATTTCAATCTTTTCAACTAATATATATGCATTATACTACATATCAACCTATCTATATACATACATACTTTCCAATTGTTTGTTTTCATTTCGTTTTGTCCGATATGATTGCCCATTAAATTGCAGAACGAGATTGTTTATGGATTTTTCTTTGAATTTTTATTTTGAAAAAGAAAATATCATTATATGCAAATTGCTACAATGTGATACAACGTTACAAGTATCTTGCAGCAACAAAACAACAAAAAAAAAAACATTAAAAATAAAAGCAGTAACAATTAAAAAAAAAAGAAGTAAAAAAACTCCTTAAAAAAATCTCATGATCATAAATTCTTAAGAATGCCAATGTTTTATGGTACATAGTCCAAAAATTTAACAAAATAAAAACATAAAAACTTTCTTGGACTTTACATGTACGTTTACCTACGTGGGTAGTTCAATTAAAATTTTAAAATAATTTTGTATAAAGACAGTAGTTAAATTTGAGTTGTTTTCTAAGAAATATGTATTTCAGTTTCAGTTCAGTTCAGAAGTTTCCTACAATATAATTCTATGTAACAATCAATTTTTTCAAACTTCTTTTCTTTGATGGCTAAAAAATAAATAATGCCTTACAATCCAAATCGAACAAGTGCTCTGTGAAAGTATTCTGTCTTTCATTTTCCAAAAAATATTCTACTATTTAGCTTCCAATTATATTCTCTTTCAATTTTCCAAGTCTCAAAAGGAAAAATTATAACAACAACCTTATATATTTTTTTAGTTTTAGAATCTGAGTAAAATTGTTGAAACTTACAGATATTCAAAAACGTTTTGAACCTTCCACGTACAAATATAATGTATGTACGAGTACATACAAGTATTTTGAATAAAAAGAAACAAAAATAATGTATATAAAACAAATTAAAAAATTTCAAAGAGAAATTATTTTCTTCATCATTTGAGATACCTACTTAAAAAAAGATACAGTTTTTTTAATAACTTTATATATGCCGCATTCAAAAATGCTTTTTTGGAACACTGTTATAGTAAAAAGCGCTAAAGATTAACACAATGTACAATGAATATACATACGAGTACGAGTAAATTTCTGTTTTCATTTCTTCATAATGAAAGATACAAAATATACTCGTACATTTATACAAATATTCGGCCTGGATATTTTTTGGTTCTGATTTAATAAAAAAAAGAAAAAAATTATTACACACAATAGGCTATTTAAATTACATTAAAAAATAAAAAAAAAAAATAAAAATTACAAATTGAAATTGAAAAACAAACCGTAAGGAAAATGTGGAAAAAAAATTTTTTTTTCCATCCAACCATTATATAGGTACCATTCGTATTCGTATTTTGTCAGTTGTTTATTGTTTTGGAACCTCATGATGGTGATATGCTGGTGGTGGTTGGTTAGAGTGCATCGGTTTGTTATTTCTTATTTGGTTGGTCTTGGTCCAATTTGTTAACAGTTTGTTAATGAAAACAATCAAAAATATTATCATATGTATATGATATAATATATTGTATAGTAGTCGTCAAGTAGATATTACTTACTTTGTATTAAAGTAAAAGTACCAATCAAAACATCAGAGAGAAAATGAAAACAAATAAAGAAAATTGAAACAATTTCGTTCATTTTGAAAAATCGTATCGAAAACTGTACTCGTTGTTGCTGATGATAATGACCAAAAAGAAAATTTTTTGAACTTTTCAAATCTCGGCGTCATATCTTGTTGGAATTCTTTTATTCATTTACATACGTATACAATGTAAATATGTATATTTTTTTTTCTTCATATATTAACATTAACGGTATTGCTACACTCTTATATACTTATGTATGTAAAGCAGCAAGAAACATATTACAATTTGTTGATTCATTGCGTGCTATTTAAAAATGATTTTGTGGTTGTGTCTTTTTTAGATTGTTTATCTGAACCGAAGTTATTTATTCATTTATTTGTTGTTTTTTTTTTGCTTTTTAATTTTCATTAATTATTAACTGAATAAAAGATACACATTCTATCGTCGTATATAGGATGTGTGCTTACAATATGTCTGATGTATATATTCGGCGAGTATATAAATTGAATATTTCTTTTCTTTTTCTTATTCTTTTTATTTTATTTTTTTTTTATTTGATGTACTTTATGTAGATATTTTAATTCACTAATGTATGTACTATTGTATGTTTGTGTATGTAGAGATCTAGAGAAGTTTTAATTCGCGCTCTTATTAATAATTATTCATATATGTACATTACATATTTGTATATTATTATTAACACATGCACATATATGTTATTTACATTCTCATTGTATGATGTGTACAAATATGATGATCATATTAATATAATATTGTGTTGTGTGTTGATTTAATATTTGGATATGTTATTTGCACAGATGTTCGAATATAGCATTGTTGTTGAATTAAGGAACTTGATTAAAATACATAAATTATGATTTTTTATTATTATTTATTATTTTTTTTAAATACAAAGTCTTAAATGAATATCATGTATAATATTATGTGGATGTAAACCTATAGTAACATAAGTACTATGTACTATGTACTATACACGAACACGTTAAGTTTCTTTGTATATTGAAGCAAAAAATATGTAGACACAAAATAAAGATTCATGACAATGTTGTAAAAAAATATAAACAATTTTTATTAATTACAATTAAGAGTCAATCGAAACAATGTATCTTATAGCCTTATAGTATGTACATCATATATGTAATTCATATTTCTGACTGTATGTAATACCAATTCATTTATTTATGTATCACATCTGCATGTCCTAAGATGCCATCGCCCTAAAAATTTTTAAACTTGAAATTGTATATGTATGTATACTCGTACAAAAATTACTATTTTCCACAGAACGAAAAACAAACAACAAAACACTTCGCATACAAATATTCTTGAAAAGATACTATGTATTTGAAATTAAGATATTCTCTCTGAATATTTACTGAAAAATTGTTTTCCCAGAACCCTCTTCTAATAAACTTTTCGACCTTTTTCTGCTTACTATACATTACGAATTCATGACAATATTTAATCCTTTATTTATCCTTAATGGAGTTTTCATTTTGTCATGAATTTTATATAATTTCCCATTTTAGCCATTTCGCCAATTTCAATTCCCTTTTACTATGGTACACAAGTTATTGGTATACATTTTCATATTGATATAATAAAATACAAAATGAAAATGAAATTGCAATCTCAATTACTGCACGTTCTGTACATTTTTATCATATTTCGATTTGTATTTGTTACAAATTTGAAAAACCATTTTCATGAATATTTTATGATTTTGTAATGTTTTGTATCTAATCTTAAAATTGTAAAAAAAAAACCTTTGAAATTATTTTTTCCCAAATTTTTTTTTTTTTATATATAAATTTAGAATAATATTCTAAAATAATTTTATTATCAATTTTATGCCTTATGCCTGTACATATAAAACATATGCTAAGACAGTTCAATATCTAGGAAAGGGATTGTAAAATTCGAATTAGAAAAATCGAAATAAAAATCCATTATAAATTTTGTAATAACACTGTACCGACCTGACTAACTGACAGTTGTTCTGTTTTGTTTCAATATCCCCAAGGAAATCATTTTATAATCGATTTGAAAAAAAAATAAAAATAAAAAAGAGGGATTGAATTAAAATAATCACATCCGAAAATTTTTAATTTAGTATTAATCTTTAGATAATTCAAATTGAAGAATGCATGTGACATGCATAGTATTCGAGAATGTAGTCCCATTTTTTCCAAAATATTTTTAATGTTAAACATAATCAAATGATAAAGTTTAACTATGCTATAATAATGTTCTGTGTGACGCAAATCAATTTTGCATATTTTACTATTGGAATTTTTTTTTTTCCAAAAATTTTAAAAAAGAAAACAGGAAAATAATTATTGACTGTAGTCACTATATACTACTCACATATCATCATCATATTATCATTCAAAAATTACAAAATCAGTGTCACAAATTAGCAATTTGATAAAAAATAAAACAACAAAAAATCCACATACTCGTATAAGCATCGAATTGACGTCAATCTTCTTAATTTGAAGATTTCAGCGCCAGTAATCGTACAGGTTTCAGTTCTTTTTTTTTACTCTTTTCTTTTCAAATATAGATTTTTTTTATTATTTTATGAGTTTATTTTTATAAATTTAATTTTTACTTTAAATTTTTTGTGTTTCTTGTTTGTTTGTTTTTTTTTTATTTTATTATTTTCGTTTTCTTTTTCGTTTTTAATGTCGTTTGGGGTTATGACTTTGATATAAACCGTCTTGTTCGATATGGCTATCTACTATACGTTATATGACATGCATGCAGGTGTTTTGTTGAGTGTTTTTGAACTCAAAAATCCGTGACAAACATTTTTCTTGCTGACAATAAAAAAAAAAAAATTAACTAAAGTCAAAAAAAAAAAAAATCATTGATGTAAATTACATACACATATCAGTATGTATTTATAAAATTGCACAGATATGGATTATGGAATGGTAAAATCCATGCGCTTTATACGAGTACATTTTACAGTCAGTGTTGCCTTTTAAGATAAAATGTTCTTTTTTCTCTACATAGTATTTCGTTTTCAAAAAATTACCAAAAAAATTTTATTCATAAAAAAGCCTTGAAATAACCATCATAGATTTTCATTCATGTATAAGGAAAATCCACATTCTCGGTTAATGTAAAAATGAAAATTTTGTAATAAACTTCCACAACGGCAACGCTATAATTAAAGTGTTTGAAAATTATACAGCCGTGTACATATTGCATGTTTATAAATAGACAAGACAGTGTACTAAAGTAATACGAATACATATATGTATATATATGCATATGCATTTACGTGTATGTGTCAAAAAAGAAATCTTTGCATATTGTATACCTATTTATGGAGTATATGCGGTGAATTAAAATTTTATTGGACGATATGAGTTTTTTGGCCGCATACTTAGTTAATATGAGAATAAATTCATATATGATATAAACACCTCAAGGCACTTGTGTGGTGCTTGGTGCATGGAAAAATCAACGTGAACTGAAATACAAAAAATAACTGAAAATTATTGCAGGTTTCATAAACTTAAGTACTCAACGAATTTTTTTTTTTTTTTGTGAAAATGAAATCGAAAAAGCGTGTCAGAAAAAAAGAATAATGAAAAATTTCAAAATACATGAAAAAAATTCGACAACGTTATTTAGCAGTGTAGTGCGGTTTTGTGAACTGTTAATTGCAAAACAGCTAAACAATGCAATATAATTATACTTTGGAAATTATTCGAGAAAGAAATAATGTATTTATTTACTCGCGTATATGTTTTTCCCATTAAAAAAAAAGAAAATTTATTAATTAATGCAGCGCAATACTCGTACACAAATACAAGCCATATATTTACAAACAAATTACAAAGGTATTTGTGTATTGTTACTAAATTTCAAGTTTGAAGGAAATCTGATATTTTTGATCCGCATAATCCCGGTATTATGTTCAATACCACCTTATTTCCGTAAGAACATGATGACTGCAGATGGTTATTATTGTTAGCCGAGTAGTATATTACTCGTAGGTATTTAAAGGTATATAGGTATAGATAAATATAAACTAGTATATTGTGCATATATGGTTAAATATAGGGACATGATTATTGTTTGGTTTCATACACTCATGCATGTTCAATTCACTTATAAATACACATACACATAAAACGATCATTTATACAATACATACATAGAGATGATGATTATTATATGGAAGAGGTGATGTAATTGAAAACCACCACATTATAATAACTGTCTGAATGACTTGTGAATATCCAATTGAAAACCACCTGCAAAAATCAGCCTACACACAATATGCGATTCATTGATTTTCCAATGAAAATAAGAAAATCTTCGTCTTATATAAGTATATTTTATATTATGCATATACAACACACATAGTACATGTATACGCTTTCATATTTAAATATGCGCTTAAAAATAAATAAATTACTGAAAATGTTTAAAACTGACTCAGCGAATTGGCATGGCATTAGCTTAACTTGAACACAGAATTTAATATTTAGAAAAAAATAAAATTAAAAACAAAATATACGACAAGTAAATACATAAAGTTTTGTGTCATATCAGAATACAGCAACGCGACAAACATAAATGTATTTAGTGACATACATATACATATAGTATACATTATGTATGAATTTGAATGTGTATAAGATGCAAAAATAAAATTCAATGCAAATAATAAAAATAATAAAATGAGGTGAAAAATTATTAATTACGACGTTATTGTTCGATTAATATTTCCTGTATTTTATTTAAATTTTATTATTATATATATATGCGTGTGTGTATGGGTAAGTAAATAAATCTCACCTGCGCTATGACACCATGTAATTCGTGTCTTATTATTTTGCGACTAATTTATCAAAAGTGCACTTCAAGTGTAAAATTGCATACTATGTATGTACATATTATATTCTTGTACATTTTTACTTTATATGTATATGTACACAATGTACATATGTCTACACCATTTCATATATACTTACCAAAATACTTAATGCATTTGTCTATTTGTCATTTTATGTTTACCTCTTTTTTACGTGAAAAACATAAAAATATTGCATTGGTCTATTTAGATAAAAACTTAATCCTCCACTTTATTTCGCTTCATTCACTCAAACATCATCATCAGTGCATAAAAAAAGCCAACCAAAAACCAAAAACCAAAACCAAAACCACTATAAAACGAATCGAATGGTAGGTATATAACAGCATTCGATTTAATGAGATTTATGAAAATAATGCGGAGGAGGATAATTTGTAAGATCATTAAGATGAGAAAAATATATTTCATGAAAAAGTACTGTGTGTACTTAATATTCACTGTATCTATTTATATGTATCTACATAACGAATGATTGAAATTAAGTAACTAGACTTCTTTGTTTTTAAGATTGGAAAAATCTATGAAAGAACTGTAAAAACGATAACGATTAACGATTAATTGCGAAACTGTTGTCTTGTGCTAAATGAAAAAAAAAAAAAAAACAAAAAAAAGGTAACACAAAATCACTGCGAAAAATTTAGAATGGAAAATTGATGACAACAAAATGAAAAAATATGATCGATATTTATGTATTCGAAAACGATTAATAGCCGAAAGCCGATATAGTTTACCTCTTCGATCCATCAAAATAATAATTCCCGGATCTGCTTATACACACACATACATATGTTTATCAGTACGTGCGTATATGTGTGTGTGTACTACACCAAGTATAAAATTCGATTCAAAGTTAAAATTCGTTTTGAATGCACGCATAATTCGATGAAATTACACTGTACGAATTTAAAATATTTATGTTACGTATGATATATACGAGTAGGTATGTATGTAGTATCTATGTATCGTAAAATATTCATTAATCCTTGTATGAGTTCATAAATTGGCATTTAAAATTTATAATGAAAATTGATCAAAATCGAAAATGTCACGAATCAAAAATTTGTGAAATAAGCACACAAATACACACTCTCATTGATACATACGAGTATTGCAACAAAAAAAAAAAAAAAAAAAAAAATGGACAAAAATGTTAGGTAAACAGTAAAAAAACAAAAAATTAAACTTCAAAGTTAAATTTATAATCCACCCATTTTACTCTTATATAAATATGAAATGAAATTGCAAAGTGATCGCACCTGAATTGAAGGGTGACTCAGAAGATTTAAAATGACAGCTATTTAGCTGCAGTTTAATTCTATGTAGATGTAGATATGTAAATATATATATGTATGTATGTACATATGAGTATAGCAGCTTAAATACGTATGTACATTATTCAATCAAATATATCCCGCCCAACTGTCAACAAAAATACCATAGTATATCTCGGTATATGATGGTGTGTATATTATATAGTTGTTTAAGGTACTCATATAAACTTCAATCATATATTTATTATGGAAATACATAAAAAATACTCGTAATATATATATAGTTGTTGTGTTTTGGATAACTTTTTGTTTTCCTTTTACTTATAATAGTTCATGTGGATACCATTTATTATATGTACACTAAATATGAATACTGATACTCATATGTCGTATGTATAGTAGTACAGTACGTCTACTTAGTGCTCGGAGTGAGTACTATACGCATATTTATACATAAAATAAAAAATAAAAAAAAACCCAGAAAAAAAATACAAATCACGGAATATTTTTATTTCATAATAATGTATGTACAGATCAAAAATTTAAACTTTGAATTAAAGGTGACTTTTAAAACATGCATGCATTGATATATAACACATAATACATACTCTTAAATTTATGTACATATGAATATATGTACGTACCAGTAAGCACCTATCTTAAAACGCACACCTGACCACATATTTACTTTATTATCTTCTGTTTACCTTTCTCTATAATATATCTTAAGAATAAAGATAATATCACGTTCATTTTCATATGGGTGTACTACAGAGTATTAAATTAAGTATAGTGTAGTGTACTATACATAATAATAATGTGTTTTTTACATACTCGCATATTATTATACATTATGTATATATATGATGAATTTTATGGAGCAATATGTATGTACAGAAGAGAAGATTAATAATGATAATCGTTTAAAATATTAAAAAGTCTTCGTATCCAAGGCTAAACACAATAAAAGCTGTAATGAAAGTTGAACTGTGATTTGATTATTGATCCAATATAATATCCGTAAAGTGTTTACAAAAATAAGTGGAGCTCATTTTTTTTGTAATTTTAAACATGGAAATTGGCCTGCTGAGGTAACTTTTCTATTTTATCAGAAAAAAAAATTAAAATTAAAATAAACTGAAGAAAAACTTCGACTTAAAATACCCTACATCCGTTTGAATTCAATAATGAATTTTTAACCAACCAAATCTTGTACATACATATGTATATTTACTAGTCACCATGCATGATCCTTAAGAATTTCAAGGTCTCACAGGTGTGGCCATCTACATCCCATAAACAGATTTAGAATTCAGAGTAAGAGATTTTTTGTTGTTGTTGATTTAGTGCCTTTTTTTCTGTTTTCGTATCAATAATATACTCGTATTCGTACATATATGTGATGTGTACTTTGTGTGCCTATAAAATAAAATCTGTATCTTTACGAGTAAGTACATACATCGAAAAAATATCCATACGTATGTACATGTATACATAATCAAGTGTCATCATGAGTTCACTTTTAAGTTAAGCCGCCGCCACCATCAAAAAGTACACGTGCATCATTCGATAGTTTACTGTAGGGATTATCGACCAATTTCTTGGAATTTTATATGTTTCCCTTTTACCTTTTTGGTATTTTGGTCTTCGAATTGAAAGAAGAAAATAAAGAACAAAAAAACGAGAATTTTATTGAAGAAAAAATACCTTACATTTAATACACAGCTTCATTCGCAGTTAGTTAGAATCTTTACCATTTAGATACTCGTACATTTTACAGAGACAGGTATGTATAATGAGCATTTATGACAACACTGGTGCATATATGATGCATTTTTGTAAATGGTGTGTATCATTGTATCATACATAATACTACCAATTCTAAACATATGCGTACATACATGCGATATTAAGAACATTTCTTATTCTCATATTCGTGTCAAACACCTGAGGCAACCAAGTTTTTTTTTTTTCTCTTTTTCTGATTACGAAATGAAAAGTTCCACATAAAATTCCATTGATGAATCTGAATAAGTATTTATATACGATCGAGTATGTGTACGCAATTGAGTGTAAAAAAAGATTTATTTTTTTTTATACTTTTGTTTGAAATCATTTTACTTTTTGTTATTATTTGGATCGTTATGTAAAGATAAGAAAATATGAATTTAAAGAGGAGGAAACCGTGAAGATGTGATGTGATGGAAATGAAAATAACAAGAAAAAAAAAACAAATCAAAAGCACCCAAAAAGTCAGGAAAAGAATGAAGTCAATTTGGAAATTCTTTTGATGCAGCAACAACAAATAAATGATGTGATCATAAATCGGTGTTTATGTGTGTACACATATGTACTAAATACATACATACTCTTAATACTTTAATATAGAAGAAGGGCAGTTATATACATATACATATATACAAAGATACACTATAAAAAATTCACTTTTTTTTTCACGAAAATTATGATCATCTTTTTATAAAGTAATTTTCTGGGTATTTTTTTTTTTTTTGGTACTTTGATAAATTTTTGAATGAATTTTTGAACGACAGAAAATTTAATAATGAATTTTGATACAGAAAATAATGTGCCATGGAATTATTATATAGTGTTACACATGCATTATGAATAATTATCGTGAATGTAGAGGTACTTCCTAAGTGTAGAATGTTTTGTATGTAATCATCAATTTTTCACTTGACGCATTTTATCCGGATTTGAAGGAAGGACTATTTATGCACAAAATTTTCAAAATATTCAAATTTTAAGCGTATACAAATGTACAGTACGTGCTTTAGTTCATAAATACAGAACAAAAAAAAGAAACCTGCAAATGCAGGTGTTCATCATCAAAAGTAATCTGTTTACAAATAAGCATCTTGATATCTTGACGTATATTATCCTGTAAAATAATTTTTTTATTTATCTGCACAAATAGGAAATCACACCTTAGTTCATTTTTGTTTTCATTCTTCTCATTCTTCGGTTTGTTTGTCAATTTCCAATACCAAATTGACTTGTACCACCTTTTACATACGAGTATTTTATATCTTAAGATTTCGAATTACCAAAACAAACTAATCAATACGTTTTCTTAGTATTTAATTTATGCGCATATTACATATTTGTTTTGTCTTCTTTTCTATCCTTAGGATAAAGACAGGATTTATATGTGTATACCTTAAGTACCTACATAAAATTCATAATTCACACCGATATATGTATTTACACAATTTCGAATGAATTTCGATTCATTTTTATATTTTTGACGGAACAAATGAAATCATAAATGTTACCTTTCCGATATGGTGGTAACTCTAAACAGGAAATTGATTTTCATTTCATCCTCTTTTACTTTACAATTAAGAAATTTGAACAAAAAAAAATTGAATATCTTTGAAATAGTAAAAAAGAGAAGAAGTGTGTATATATATGCATGTTAAAAATTCATTTTTTAGATTTGAATGATAGAGAAAACGTCATCAAATTAGCACCTGCTGGACAGCATTTGAGTTTTTTCTATCATAAATTTTCTGAGAATTTGTATATTGACTGTAAATTTAATTTCAAATGGAAAACAATTTTGTGGAATTCTTCAAAAAAAAAAAACAAAATAAAGGAAGAAAAAGTTTTTATTACTGTCCATGGAAAATCACTGAATTCATTTGAACAGATTTCATTCTGTACTTCAACTTAACCGAGTGACCGAGTACATTAGAAACACTTATCAAAACAGTTTATTAAACAGAAAACAGTTATTCAGTCAGTTCCGAATACATGTACACAACACATTCAAATGTTTTTATTCATCGTAACTATGTGAGGTCTACAAAATCATCAATATTTGTATAGATATATTGATCATTCATTAAACCATTCAGACGAATCTTATATCAATACCCGTTTTCAATAATCATATATAAAATAAAAGAAAAAATAAAATATTCATAATAATCGCGTTTATGATTGTGATAACTGGGCGGTGTTTTATACTATCTGTGTGTTTGTATCTGTATATATATAATCAATTAAATCACATTTTTACGATCATATAAAATATTTGAATGTTGCAAACAACATCATCATATCATCGTAAATCTATTTTGTGATTATAATCATATTGAAAAAAATATAAAATAATATAAAATAAAATCTGTAGAATTTCATATAGACCGATTGAGATTAAAAATCATTATTTAGATATAAAAAAAAAAAAAAATTATATAATCACCTATAAATATTTTTAGATATAAAAAAATGTACATCGCGCGTAGTGTCAGTAAATTATTAACCGCATACATATATAATATGTTTATCCGACTTTATCTGAATATAATATCTGAGCGTTATAATTAATTGAAATCAGACACACTATAAAAGAATCAAGTCATAATATTATATAAACGCAATGTAATAAAAATAAAAATTTCAATAATATTTCGCTTTTGATAACAAGAATAATTACGAAGATAGAGTGATAGAAAGATCATATCGATCCGATCGTACCTGTGTACAAGAGTACAAATGAACGTTGTTAGATAAAATGTATAATTTTTATTGGAAATTTTTGAAATGAAACCACCACATCACGATCATGACCTGATGTGATTTTTTTTATTGTATTGATCAGGATGTTATAAAATGCGTTTAATTTCGATATTTTGAAATTAAAAAAAAAGTTTTAGAAATTTTGTAGAAAAAAGTTTTAAGAGCATTTTTAAAAATATTCCATATATCATTATAATATTTAGCAAATCAAAGGAATATATGATCATCATAATTAATATGCTACTACCATTTTCTAGCCTTGACTTCTTCCAGACTCTTCGATCGCGTGCTTTTGTTTTCCAGTCACAAATATATAATTTAACTCAAAATTTTTGAAGTCTTCTTGGGAATTTTTCATTTTTTTTTTTCTGTAATTAACACAATGAACAAATTATTGACTTGTTAATTAGATTTTTCAATATCGAAATCTTAAACGAATGTAGGAAAGAAAAAAAAAACTCAAAAATTTGAAAATTCCAAAAATTCTTATAAAAGCAGTTTCAAGTTTACATAACTAACTATACCAGCAACGAGTAATTTAGGTTTAAAAATTATAAAAAGATCTTTTGCGAAACATTTTTTTTGTTTGTTTGATTTTTATTTTGTACAATCAACAAAGTAAATAATATAAATAATGTCTATCTTCTTCATCTACGAATAGCTATAGCTACATGGTAGTTACGTATGTACGTATATACAAACATGTGTGATGATATTTTAATTTTCAAGGCCTTTTGAACAGTCAGTATATTAACATTATTTACAGCAACTATAGCAACTTTAGATCAACTGAAAATTGATCAAAATGAATCACTAATTTATTTGTACATACAATTATGTATACATGACTAAATTGATACCTGTACATAATGTACACACAAATGTATGTACTTCATTTGTATCTTGTACATTAAATGTGAAATCAAAAAATCATCACATTAACACGTAAAGTTAATAAAATACTGAGAATTTCAGGATTGTAATAAGTCGACATTATCAACAAAAAAAAAGCGATATAATTAATTTTGTAAACTTGAAATTTAAATTCGTTCTTTATTCGTCTGTGTGGAGAAGACCTAAAAATATAAAAAAATATATATATACATGTACGAGTATATGTACTTATAAAAATACAAAAATAAACACGTTATTCTCGTAATATAAGTTATAGAGTAATGTAACGAATAATCAACATAAAAATACAATACACAATAAATTACTTACTTATTATTATAGTACATAGATAGAATGGTGTTGGTGTATCTGTACAAGTTCGTTTTTTTCTTCTTCTTTGTTTTACGAAATATTTTTGCTGGATTTTTATATTTTCGAAAATAAGATTTTTATAATTTTCGTAGTTTCACATACATGTAAATATGTACATTATACGTTTTAATTGTACATTCAATCCACATTATAAACACACATCTGAATATAAAAATTCTCATAGATAGAAGTGTTCAGTCGAGATGCTATTTACTTAACATGTGTATGACCTTAATTCAGTTTCCATGGAATTAAAGCAGGTAGCATCGTATATAGACTGGAAAAGGTATGTAAGTTAATTAATAGGAAAGAAAATGACGTCATTGTGTCGACTGTGCCATGTACCGCTACCGCCCCGTATTTCGTGCAATCGTATTCTCGTTCGTGAAAAAAATTCATTTTCTTTTTATACTTGCTTTGCACTACACACACAACAACACCATAAGAAGTAAACGAGAAACAAGAAGAGGCAGTAAGTAGCTAAGCTTAGCAAAGCAATTCCATTTTTCTTTTTTACTTGCTCTCCACCATACAGCATAAGGAGTATATGAACAGGAAGAGATGGTAAGTAGTTGCATAAAGAGTAGTAGCAAATTAGCAATTAAGTTATTGGCATCAGCTAACTATAGTACGAATAAGAATACGAATACGCTAGTAGGTGCTAGTAGTATGTTACTTACCGTAGTAGCTAGTAGGTATAACGTTTCTACACGTATCTCTACATATATGTATGTGTATGTAAATACTCGTATACGTGGCAAATATTTCATAAAGATAATAGACAGTTGTATTTTTTTAATTATATCGTGGAAGGAACTTACCAACATACATACAAACTATACTCCAACTCTGGACTATACGTTTACATATATGCATATGCATACATACATCTATGTAGTACAAGCACTTATATGGTAAACCGGTGATCTAGTACATTGATTACTGAACAGGTGTTTTTTAAATTATTAAATCTTCTGTGGGAATTTGTAATTTTTATTCACCTTTCGAAATACTTATAAAATTAAATTCATTTCGAACGATTTGAAGAAAAAGTATAAATATAATACAGACTATAGTAATAATAAAAAGTTTTTTAACAATCGACTATGCATAGAATTAAAATATCCCACGCAATGAACTTTAACCTAATCCGAAATTATTTGTTGCGTACTTGTATGTACCTACTTTCGAAACACACACAAAAAATTGCCACATCACTGGTGCGTAATCGTTTTTGTCAGATTTTAAATTTTCATTTCAATTCGAAGCCAAGGTCCTTTCCAAAAAAAATTAAAATTATAAAAAGAAGCACTTGTCAATTTTTAATCTTGGAAAAATCGTAAATACTGGCAGTGCAGTCTTTAATATATAAAAAAATACAAATTTACAGATTTTTTAATCTGAAATTGAAAACGGAAAATCTTAATTATAAGTTTTTTTTCAAACGAACACGAATAAAAGATTATTATTATTTTACTCATATACACTCATATAGATTTGTGTATTTTTTTTTTTTCTTTGTATTATATAGAAAAAAATTGAATTTACCTTCTCCTAATTTTTTTTTTCTTAGCTTTTCAACAGAATACCGTGTAATTACCGTACCGTAGCATTTAAATTTTGACCTCAGCAGCACCCAATAATACACTCATACACGCACCTGAAATTCATTGTACACTTTTTTTTAGGTTGATTTTATTATTCTTGGTCTTTTCTTCTGTATTCTTTCTGCACTAAATACAGTTGTGTATGTATGCGTACAAGTATAAAGTTTGGATATTACGTCCGTTTTGTGTATGAAAAAGAAAATATCAAATTTCTGATCGAAATCAGTCAAACTATTTAAGAAATTCTTTTTCTTTACTTTTTCATTTGGTTCGTTCTTAATTTTTAATTTTTCTTTTTGTTGGATTTTGGTTGACTTTTGATTTTTGAACAAGAAGACGATGGTTGAAGTCAATGAACAGTCAGCCCAGCCCATTTTATTTGAAACGTTTGCGAAATTGAAGAGCAAAAAAAAAAATTATTTTCGTAGTTTTTTGTTTTCGGTTCAATTCCATGGAAATGTGATTTTGTAAATCATTATCGCCGCATTTATATTCAATTATGTATGTACACACATGCACATGTACGTATATGTGTATTTGTCACATACGGTATATGGCAATGTGTTTATTAAATTCGTGGTAAAGATTGGTGAAAACTTTCTCAGGTGTTTTTGAATTATTAATTCGCGATCATGTTCACATATCATGTACATATATTACAAAACATATTATATGCATACGTATTATGTGTGTGTTACTCATATATTTATGTTGTTTACTTGATGTTTTTCTATTGAGTTTATGTAGTCATATTTGGAATTTGTATTTTGATCGCAAACACATAAATAACATATGCATACATAAATGTACATACATTTATACGAATATGTAATTAAATAAATTATTGAAAATATTTTAACAACATACTCATATACCTATACTCCTAACACTAACACATAGTGTACTTACAATATTAAATTGATCAATTCCGATTCGATCAACATCAACAACTCTATCATAAAATAAATGAAATGGAAAAAAAAAAGTCAACACGAACACACACGCAAACATTTATCACGATGAAATGCAGAAGACAAAAATAACAAACAGAAACAAAAAGAAATGTTAGGGTGTAGGTTGATCGCGGTTTCATGTGAAATGTCAACCTGAATGTGTTTCTTATTTTCTTATCTTCCTTGACTTGAATTGAATTTCAAAATAAAATAAAAATAAATAAATAAATAAATAAAGAAAAATAAAATAAAAATTCCTGAAGATCATTACATATTCCAAAGAGCTCCTCTTATATACATAGTTATTATATACAGGCACCTATACAAAATTGTATTTTTTTTTGTTTTTGATAATTTGCGTGTGTACTTAACGTTTATTCTCTGTTTCATTTCGTAATATTTTTTTTCTCTTCAATGAATCCCACGGTGAATAAAATTTCGAAAATTCAATATACATACTCAAACATGCATACATATTCTTGCATACATATAAGGTGGTGGTGTAATGATATTTTACATGTATGTACATATGTATATGAGGTAAATTGAATTGATAATGCATAAACGCTTTTCATTATTATTATATATGTACTACACACTTAAAGATAAGACATTATTCTTGCACTTATACATATACTAGCAGCTATATTCAAATGATTTTTATTTATTTTTTTTTTTTTTAGATTAAACGCACAGGTGCGTCTAATTATTTTTGCCTTAATGACGGAAACACGTGCAAATCTCAACCGACCGTGAGGTTTTTCTTTTGGCTTTCATATATTTGTATCTTTTTCACATTCATACATGTTTGTATTCATATGTGTAGTGTAATATGAATATGTAAGTAAGTACGAGTATGTATGTAGATTATGTGCACCCCACAACTATCTGATTTAGTGTTTTTCAACATCTAAATAACATATACGTAATATTCCATACATGAATACATATTTAACTTTCCATATCAAATAACGAACAATAATTATTGCACATTTTTTCATATTACATATATTACTATTTTATTGATGGAGTATGAGCACAACAAAAAAATTAAGGTCGCAGATCATGTATAAAATTCATTTAGTTACAAAATATTATACATTCAGCCACTGCGAATGATAATGCGCAAAGGGCCTAATAATCTCTACTCGACTCATAGAGTATGCTGCATGTACAACAAAAATATTCGTAAAAGATGAAAAAAAACTAGTCAAAGTTTGTTTGTCGTCAAGAGTTTGTCAAAGATTTTGTAATAGAATCTGTCCGATTACAAAATAAAATCTACTAATTAATTCTCTTTTACAAGAGTTTTGTGCAGTAAAAGCTTTTGGAGGTTATGAAGTTATTGCACTAAATATTAAACTAAACTGGCTGACCTTATCACATTTCAGAAATAAAAAAGAAATCTTGTCAATGTTAAACGCCCAACATGAAAACCTTTAAGAGAATATGATGAAGTTATTAGTTTTAATTCAATGGAAAATGAATTTCCCACTCATTCTGTCGTGGTGAATTTTCATTTATGAAATGTTTCAAACCTGATTTAATTTTCTTGAATAGATATATAATGTAAAAAAAAAAACTTTTTTTTGAAAAGAAATTGTCCCATAATTTTGTTTCAAAAGAACTCCATTAAAAGAAAACATTTTTTATTTTATTTTTTTTTTTTTTCATTTTATTACTTATTTTTATTATTTAATTTTATTCATATTTATATATATAATGTGTTTTATTTCATTTTTTGTTTTTTTAATTTTCATTAAAATTATATAAGATATTTATAATTCTATACACTTTGTACAAAGTATCCTACAGATCACAGAACATTTTTTTACACATAAATATGTAAATTTTTTTTGTTTTTAATTATTTTACTTGTTTATTTTGTAAGTTTTTTAATCATCATTTTTTGTTTTTATAATTTTTATTTAATTCATTATTCAAAATTAAAATTTTTTCTCTTAAAATATGTATACATACAATAATTATTTAATTATAATTGAAAAATAAAAAAAAAAACAACAAAAATTTTTTTTAAATTTTAATTCTTAAAAGAAAACTAAAAGAAAAATGAATAATTTGTTCTTTCTGCAAATAAATATTCAAAATTGTAATATTCAACAGTGTTGTATATTTTGTTTAGTGTTAAATTTTTTTTGCAATTTTCTAGACATACATTTTAGATTTGCATTTGAGAGGGATTTAAATCAATTAAAATATGTATATTTGACGATGAACTGAATTATTGCTCATAAATAAAAATATTGAAATATTATTGCGTAAATGTGTACATATGAGTAATTATATTGCATTAACCCTGGATCTTCTATTTTATTATAGTTAATGATTATTATTATTATTTTTATTTCATTTTTTTTTTTAACTGATGCTTATTCTAGATATTTATTATCTGTTTACAATTATTCCATTATTCCAATGCTAAATATTTCAAAATAATAATTTATAATATTTATTTTTATTGATTACTATATAAAAAGTTAGTTATTGTATTGTATTTGTTATAAGTATGTATGTATATTTTTATTGTATTTAGGTAATATATGTATGTAATTTACTCTAAAAACTTTTATAACATATGTGTATGTCTGGTTCTTTTATTTTTCTAATACGCGATTTGATGGTTCCTTTTCTATACACAAAAATATTATCGTTATATAAAATGATCATAATCATATTATCATTATCATCGATGAAATAATCTACTATGCACATACTTAATTAAATGTAAGTTCACCGTTAAATAAAAAATAAAAATTAAAAAAAAAAAACAAAAAAAACAATAAATATATTGTACATCTATAGTTCTCTTCCTCCTTTTTTTTTCTAAATCATTTACATATTTTTTTGAATTTTTCAACTAAAACTTATTACAATAATTGCATCTGTGCCTGAATTAATTTTTTTTATTTTTTTTTCATTTTATTATTAAAGTGATTAATTATTTTTAATGTGTATTTTTCATTTTTATTTAATTGTTGTATTATATTTGTGTTAAATTATACACGCATTTCATATTTATTTTTATTATTTATATTATAATATGAATACTTAATAAGGTATAAATTAGTTGTTGATCTAACAGGATTTCGATCTGTCGTTAGTATCCTTATCTGATATCTGTAAATATAAGATTTGAAATAAAAAAATTGTTAATAAATAAAATCTATTAAAACATCAAAAACAACATTAGTAATATTTGTGATAAGAAATTATTAAACTTATCAACATGTTGCAAAAAATTATTAACTTAGAGACATGTTGCATCAAAATTAAAATTAATTTTCAACTTGTATAAATTATCAATTTATTATCTAACATAATGAAAGTTTTCAATTTTGTTTATTTTTTAACGATAATTCAAATTATTTTCAATCAACCCATCCCATTTCTTATTAGTTAATTCGTACTCAGTACAGTAAATAGTGGAATTTTACGTGTTTTTCAAAATAAATTTCATAAATAGTGGTTATATAATACGTAATATTTTATTATTATTCGTGTATCATATACATATTCTGACTAAAACCAAAACTAATACATTTAAATTTTACGTAACCGCAATTAAATTGTTTTCCACCCTCTCCCCATTTTGTTCATTATTTTTGTTTCTTATGGATAGATTTTTAATGGGCTTTTCGGGTTTTTACATGTTTACGAGTATTTTCTATAGCAATACAATGGAATGAAGTATAAAATTATGTATTTTTTTCTCTCTCTCTCTCTCATTTTGTTTCTATCGTTGTATTGATGACTATTTAATTTGCTTTATAATTAGCATTGTAATACTATGTAGTATTAATTTCTATTATAAATATCGTAAGAATGTTGCACAACACAACATTTTGAGAAAACATAATTCTACATTATGTTACTTTTATATGTTTAAATTTTATATTTTTATTCATAAATTCAATTCAATTTTTCGATAACAAATTAATTGTATTCTTATGTACAGTACAGATATATGTATGTATTTCAAATATCGTACATTATGTTTGTGAACTCATATAGAAAAAAAATTTAATTTCAAATGAGAAATTTTTATTACCTTTATGAAAATTAAAATTTAAACAATGGAAAATATAAATTTTCACAAACAACATACTTAAATAAAACAATCAAATTTTCATAAATGATTCAATTGTTGTTCATTTACTTTTTGAACTTTTCTTTCTAGGTATAAAGTGTTTGTTTGTGAATACTTTGCAAGTCAAATCAGTTTTTATTTTTATTTTGATGAACTTTAGTACTCATTATACTACATGAAAATGTTAATACGAAGTGTTTAGAAATAAAAAATATATATATACCTATATATATTGTAGTGTAGGTATTTTATTCATACAATAAAGAAATCATTTATAACCGTCGAATGTATTCGAATATTTATATTCTCGTACTTCGAACAAACAATGGTATAGATCTAGGAATATCAAATGAAGAGAGAGAATGAGAAAAAAGTTTAAAAATAAAAAAAAAATTACATTTAAATTGCATTATGTACATAGGTAGTACAGTATGTTTATTTTAATAGTGTAACAAAGTTCATTTCAAAACTATACAAGCACAGATTATTTTATTCCATATAACCTATTATTTTATAAATGTATACATAAATGATATCGTATAATGTATAATATAGCAAGATTCAAAACGAAATGTAAACTTGATCAAATGAAAATTGAAAAACACATCACATGTCCAAATGGAAAAAAAAGTAAATAAATAAATATTTATGTGATCAAAAACGTTCGTAAACAAAATGATTCTCATATTAGCGTTATCATCTCGTATCAATTCAATTTTAGAAAAACAGATTACAGATGCCCGATTGCAATGTTAATTCAGTTTTCAGTTAAGTCACTGCATATCGCAGCCAATCATTTTCTGAGAAAATCTGAAGCTTTATAAAATTTTAGACTTTGATACTGTTTGTTGCTAGTATTTTTGTACTAGCACTCTATCAGTTACAACAGTGAATTATGTACAGACTTTAAAAAATACTTAACGTCATATACCGACAATTTGATATGACCTCAAAATAAAAAATAAAAATTATATATTCGCTGAACGCTGAACTGAGATACATACATACATATGCAATTAGAATTGGCCTACTTCCTTCCCTTCAATCGAAATAAACGACGTTCCATTGAATCTAGAGAATACATATATGTATGTATGATGGAGAATTAAATGAACTACCACAAACAAAACAAACAAAAATCGAAACAGAAACCGTCACATCCGTCAGTTGAGAAAAAACAAATGTTGTGTTTTGTAGGCAGAGATAATGGAATTCATAGGAAAAACCGCTAATATAAACTAACTTACTAACAAAAATATAAAACACACGTGCAAAACTTTTCAATTCAGTGATTTGTTGTTTGTTATAAGCAGATGGTACCCGATGATTACGCCTTTTGTTTATCGTTTCAATCATTTTGAAAACCAGCAACACAATAATATTTAACAAAAAAAAAATACAAATAATTGAAAAATGTTAATTTCAGAAAAAATCCAGGTGAAAATGATAATGAGAGACAATTTAAATAGAACCAAATTTTTTCTATGTACACATAAATACGTAGCTGTATGATGTGTATTTCGGAATCGCTCTAGGAATTTACTACGATTGTTCGTTGATTTTTTTTTTTTCAAATTAAAATTTAAGATTTGTTTTAGATTTATAAATGCCCTGTAATGAATTGGGATTTTTTTTTTCATTAAAATTTACACCCCCCCAACAATAATTATTTTCTCCATTTCAATCAAATTAAATTAAAATCTAAATTAAAATTTCAATGAAATTTTAAACTTAATTTTTATATTGAGTAAGTATTTGTATTTGTGTATGTATAGTTAAATAGTTTTTTATCTACATATGTATTAACATGAAATATAATCGCGCCTTAATTTAGTGAAATTTTCATGGTGTGATGATGACGCCATTACGAAATATATCTGCAGGTGTTCAAATACATCACAATCATCTAATATTAATAATACCTATATATCTAGCAACATCTAATCTACTCAATATCACATATGTATTATATGTATTATGAATATTTAGCTACATCTGTATATCTGTATCTGTTTGCGCGATCGCGACCTTTATTTAGCGTTTTTCGCTTATTTTATTTTATGATGCTTTCACATACAAAAACTTTTTTAGACCCGCAGCTGTGACTGACTAACTGAGTGATTGAATCGAGTGAATGACTACAAAAATAATGAAATTAAATTCAAATATTCAAAATACCTTATAATAATATTATAATAATACCTCATTTTATCTAATATAACGAATGATATTAAATTAAAATAAAACGGATTTCGAAATGTTTTTTTTTGCTTTGCTTTTTGTATAATAAAAAATTAAATGAATAATAAAAAAAATAGTCAAAGGTCGAGTATAAAATTTAAATATAATTTGAAAGAAAAAAAATTTACATACGAAAAAAAATGATAATGAATGATTTATGTTTATGGGAATAGTGTTGTAATACAACATAACATAAAATAAATTTTAAAACTGGAAAATCAGAAGGAAGATGAAGATCAGTTTTTGAGCAATCATACAATTCTATTCGAAGTGGATATTCTTTCTGATGTCACTGAACAAGTATTTACAGATTCAAAAATATGAAAAAATTTTTAAATATCAGTGAAAGATATTTATGGGCCTGGAACTGGGATTTATATGTAGTACATATTTATTTTATTTCTTATTTCCGGAATACAAATAACATACAATTTTTGTGGTTTGTAGTATAGATTGTGGTTAATAAAGAAAAAAAGACTTACCGTATGCAAATGATTCTGTGTATTAATTGTTAGGTGATTTGATTGATGTCCAGCTAATATGACTGTAGGAGAACTTAATGGATTATTGTGACTCGGTGATAAAATTGTATTTGGAGCAGGCCGGTCACTTAACGGTTGTCTAACTGATGGACTAGATGTCATAACTGATAATGGTGATGATGATAATAATGATGATGATGCAATTGAATTACTGTTACCACCATAATTAACACGTGATGGATCAGCTGCTGAAATTGCATTATTCATTTCCGCTTGATGATAATTTTGTTGCTGCTGTTGGTACTGATGCTGTTGTTGATGATGATGATGCTGTGTTTCTTGATAATACGACTGTTGCTGTTGTCCATTCAATGCTGCAGCTGCATCAAAATTGTTTACAGCTGGATGAGTTTCCAATTCACTTTGTAAATCACATATATAATCGATAACATGCTGAATTATTTCTAATTTTGATAATTTACGATTTTTCGGCATATACGGTACTAAATCTTTTAATTTCGATAAATACATTTGAATTTCAGCATTTTCACCGTCACGATGACGTGATATACGACCATTAACAATAGCTGGTACCGATGCACCGGTGGCACAAACTGCTGTAATTGCTTTCATTTTATTTTAAAAAAAAAATTTTTTTTTCTTCAAAAATTTTCCCGAAATTTATTTTTATTTTTTTTAATACAGATTTTGTTTTCTGAAATTGCGTTTACTAATTAACACAATTTTTTATAGAATATAAAAACCAAATTAAAACTTTAACTGTATATTTTTTATATTATGTCACTTAATCCTCAGTTTAGCACTATTTATTCCAATAATTAAACAATCAATTGTTTTTTTTTTAATTTTTTTTGTGTGTATTATGTATCAGTCAATATTAAATGAGCTGTTATCACTTAAACAAATTTTCTTTTATTCAAAATATTTTTTTTTAATTCTTATCTTTAGAAAAAACACTCGGAACAATATTTTATTGATAATTCCACAAAATATAAACTAACTCGTGAAAGAATAAACTTCAAGTGACGTTCATAATTGCATGGCACCAATATTTATATTTTCTTTTTAACTCCGCCTATTGACCAATGAAAACACGACGTTAAAATAATTTTCATTCGGTTTTTCTCCTCATTTCCGAAAATTTAATAATTTTGAATTTCTGACCCCACTCTAAGCGTTATCAGTTAACATGACATGATACGAATTTTATCATCGGTTTTCGTATTATACAATTGTGTCAATTGTGTGTGTTTTGTATTCATTCAATTTACTTTATATAAAAAATTATGGATTTGTATTTTGTAAATAAATATGAAACTGAATTTAATGAATTACAGAAATAAATAATTATTTTAATATTTTAGTTTTCCAGACTTCAGAAATCAGAATGATATGAAGCTTGTTAGTAAACATGACATCACATTCGTTGGTCTCAGTCTCACATTAACTTACTTCTTCTTCTTCTTCTTGTTCTTGTGTTGATATCAGTGAAGAGAAAAGAGAATATTGAATCACTGAGATTTTTAATGATGACGTCAGTGGCGCTTCTGAATGACGTTTACTTACACACAATTTTAATTGAAAGTCTCAAAGTTATGTAAAGTAAGATTTTTCAATATTTTTGTTCAAAAAATATACAAGTTATACATATATGATTATGCACATGTGTATGTAGATAGTGTAATGGTGGTATATGTACTTCTTTTTTTTATATCTACACGTAAATTTTCAGGATATTTTATGTAGATAGTGATATTGATATTAGATATTAGCACATTAAAAACAAAAATATTGAGGAATTTTCAATAAATTCATTAAGGGAAATTTTTCAAAAAAAAATTAATAGAAAATATGAGCATTTTGATAACTATAGAAAACTATCACTAATATCTAAAAAAAAAAAAGGACATATACCTAGGTATATCCTGACAAAAATCTGTTCAAAATGTTTCAAATTTTGTCAACTTTTTGGTCATTATTTGATCCTAATTGATCTTGAATTCAAAAAATCACTGATTGTTATTGGTGAATTCTTGTACGTTGAAAAGTAAATAATTTTTTTTATTTTGACGAAGTTGAAGTCCTTAAAAATTACAAGGTACGATGTATGGTATTATGATCGTGCTAAGGGTGACATGAATGTACATACATAAGTAGGTATATAAAAAAGCGATATAATCGTGTAAGTCTAGATGGATCAATGGTAAAGACGTGAATGTGATAAGCAAGGATAAATGCGAGATCAATATGAAAGATCGAAATGTACATACATGCATACATATTATGCTGAAGATGACTGAAAAGTTGGAGCTGGTTGGAGAGACCTTATTCACTCAGATCTAGATCCAGATCATCGTCAGAATTATGCTGTTTATATAATAAAGATACAAACCTGTTGAATGAGTTGTATTTGGAACGCGTTCAACTGAACAAAGAATCACTAAATCCATTCAGAGCTGGTGCATTGATGATGAAAAAGGAAAATAAGAAAAAAAATATTTTTTTTTTAATTATTTTATTTTAAAATAAATGAGCAGCAAAAAGTTCATTTTTATACTTGTGCACTCGAATAACTTTGCGGTTCTTAATGATGGTTTTTCTTTTTTCCATTACCTTTATATATACCTACATATTACATTATATATTTTGGTTTTGATATTGTTTTTTTTTCTTTTCATTTATTATTTTTTTTATATCTTTGGTTGATATTCAACCGTGGGAAATTTTATTTATGGAACATTTATGGTATGTAAGTTAGTGTATGTGTATAAGTTAATTTGTAAAGGTGTTAAATATATGGTATCTATATCTATAATACTTTTGTTTGGAAAAGCGAGTCTAACAAATTTCAATACTTTTTCAAAAAAATTCCAATTAAAAATAATATTTTTTTTTCTCTTCATTTATAATTTATTTCTCGTTTAGTCATAATTACACAATCAGTCAATTTTGAAATTATTCTGTTTTTGTCTGTGATAAAAATATATATGCATATACATATACAATGCTGTGTATTATGATTGTACACTATTGGATATGTATATATGTAGGTAAATGTACTAACAATTTGTATACTCTACACACCACATACGAGCATACACGTATACAATAATTTATTTGTATATTATGTAGAATAAATGGAATTGTTGTTCTTTCATGAAATATTCATGGATGAAAAACATTGAAAATTCTACGTGATGGAATGCAAAAAATACTGAATATCTATTTGTTTTAGTACATTTTATTTTTCTCTCATTTTTAAAAGAAATACTCACGTTACGCTTACGATACGAGTACACATATGTATATATACTATAGTAAGTACGATGAGAAAATAATATACAACATAATATACCTAACACGTATGAATTTTTCTTAGAAATTTTTGGAACAAAATAATCATTGTCATTATTATTTTAAAGGTCTTTTTACAATCGTTTGAATAATATTTTTTTTTCCTTTCATTTTTTACAAAAGGAAGAGCAAATAAAAGATATCTCAAGAAATTTGACTGTATTTATGAGTAATATAAAATTTTATTTCAAATGAAATTAGATAAATTGCAAAATTATAATAAAAAATGTTTAGCATCAATGTTGCTAAACATTTTGTAAATTTTTGAATAATTAATTTTTGTTTTACATTTTACTTTTTTAAATTAATAAAAACTATGATGATTACTTTACTGAGACCCATTATAGGAGATTCAGTTTCAAATAATTTCACTTCATAAAAGAATTTTGAATGATAATAATTTTATGAAAATATTATTTGCCAACGAATGTTGCTTTTCCTTATCATACATGCGGAATTCATATTCTTATAAAAAACATATAACAACCACTTAACAAGAACATAGAAAATTATTCTTTCTTTCCCAAATAAAATATGTACAAAAAAAGAAAAAAAAAAAACAATAATTGTCCCATACAGACATTTACAAATACACGCACTAAAGCAACAAGATCATTACAACATTCATTTATTTATGGTGTACGATTGTACTTGTACATTTATATATGTTTGCACGTACATATTCATTTTTTGACCATGAGAAAATTATAAGAATCTTAAAAATCTGCCTAACAACACGTTTTAAATTTTATACTTAACTCTGATATATTAACTCTCATATATACATATGTATGTACGAGTATACGCGACTTCGTATATATACGGAAAATATTATACAAATAACCCACAAAGGTATTGCACGTGTTTTATACATATTATTATGGTACATGTACGAGTTATACATAGGATCAAATGTATTTTTTTTTATTCTCATCCTTCTCACTTTATATTCGTTTATTAATTTTATGAAAAAAAAAAAAGAAAAAAAAATAAAATATAAAAAAGTAAATACAGAAAACATGAAGAACAGTCGATTTAAAACAAAATTCTTGGAACACAAGATCTAAAATTGAACACAGAAAAGGGCACATTGTTCAATGATTACAAAATTCTTTGTGACAGCATTGCGCATATATACACGCGGTCGCATGAATACATTATAAAATACACGTACAAATAATAAATGAAGAAATATATGTGTACATATATACATACTTATATTTATACATACTTTACTTTGCGTATACACAGCATCCTTTCGAAAACAGATAAACTCGAAATAATTCGAAATGTGTGTTTGAAGACGAGAAAATATGCAGTCATCATGAAACACTTTAGAACGCTTTAAAATCTCTGTTTTATTTTCTCCAAAAAAATGTTCTTCCTTCTTTATTTATTTATTTATTAGTTTTTCTTTTTTTTACTGCGTCGGCTTGACCAAAAGGAGCTTCCAATTTAAGAAAACGACGAATATTTTCAACTTCAATTTGTTTTTGAATCGTTTTTTTTTTTTTTTTCATTTTTTCCATTTTGGTGGATTTTAAGCCACACAAACTCAGTGTGATATCCAACCAGAAACTGAATGATATTTGAAAAAAAAAACATAATATGTACAGTAATGTATAAATTGATGATGATAAGAAGATGATGAAGAATTCCTTAAGGTGAGTAGGTATATGATGTTTCTCATAAATAGGTACATTATACATTATACTGATTATACTTACATACCGAAAGACCATCTAAGTATTTATATACTAGGGTACAAAAAAATAAAATTGTTTGTAGAAGAAAATAGTATGTTTTGACAGCAACAACCTTATTAAAGGATGTACACAGAACATGAAGTAGATAAATACACACATATGAAAATAGACAAAAAAGCAGATACTATCTTTTGTCTGTATAAAATGCATGTATAGACATCGTATCGTAGTCTAGTTATCGTATTTATCTAAATCAAAGAATCCCCCTGGAGAATCTAATACCATATAGGTATATAGGATCGAACAAAACGAACAACATTTTCGATTTTGATTTCTTGATGAAGATTAAACGATCAGTTTCGCTGGCTGACAATTAAAATCTGGTAGTGATCGGTTCGATTCAGAATGAAGTGAAAATTATAAAAATTCAACCATTTCTCGGCTATAATCATAAAGAAATGTGATCGTCAAGTGAAAAATATATGTGATATGATAAGAACTCTAATACATTGAACTCTTTTTTGTTCAGTCAGTTCAGTTCTATTTTTCCTATTTAAAACGCATTAGAGCATTACATTAGATAGTCAGTCATGTCATGTCGTGTGATAGATTGATAACAAAAATTCAACACAACACAACAATATGTTCAGTCTCAGTTTTAGTGTATATCTATCAATTTATAATTTTCATGATAAGTGGCTTCCTAAATGAATGGATGAAAAGTAAAGTGTACACTTCAATATATCAATACCAATACCAGTATACTGCGGTAATACGGTAATGAACATTTTATAAAAGTTTTGAAACGATCATGCCACAGCCACACATACATATATACAATTTATCAGTCAGAATTTTTTTTTTTTCTCGTTTTTGTTCTTGATGTTATTTTTTTGTTCTGTTGATTTTCTTTAAATTTAAAAAGAATTTGATTTACTCAGGTGTTTTCAGGTGTTTCGATCGTTATTGTATTAAATGAGAATACACGTTGTATACCTGATCAATTGGTTAATACCAAACCAATCAACCATCTATTAACAACATTGTGAGTGTACATATGTTTATGTATACTTACTTACACAAAGGAAACAAAAACATCCAGGAATTTATCTACAAACAAAACGATAAAGTAATAAGGATTTTCTTTTATTTTTTTTTTCTATCAGAACCTGCAACCTGAGAAACATCTTAGAATATTATGCGACAGTTCTACCATGTTCTACCTACTAAGTGAGCAAAGAGTACTCACAGGTCACAGTCACACAATCAACACATAGTGAAATCACAGTGTAAAATATTGTAAGAAAAAAATAAAATAAAAATTATAATGGAACGAAAAACTTGCTAGCTGCGGCTATAGGTGAAATCTTCTTGTTAATTGGTTGTGACTATCTGGTGGTCGTTTACGTCGATATTTTTAACAGGCAACAGAGCAACAGCCAGTATATTACCAACTATACAATAAGAACAGAGGCTTTCGCTCATATGGTGGGCTAAAAGTACGTGACGCCTGAGTACATTACCATGTTCGAATATAAAATACCTTACATTATTTCCATAACAAACATCCATACAAGAATTTTATGTAGTACACATCCAGTAAAATAGAATTCTCGCATATATAGATATAGCGAGGTATTGGTGGTATTTAAATACTGATTTCTGTGTATTCATATGCACAAATACATACATACATTTCTTGAAAAGATGGTAATTATGGAGTGTATACACAATGAATTGTTGATATGCCCATACCTGGCACCTGTGTGCAAAAATATTAAAAAAAATCAAAAAAAAAACACTTATTCTGATGTTTACTCTGGAAACTAACATTATATGGCACTCATATGTATATTTATGCGAATAGCATACTTTTATTTATGCGAAATATATAAGTGAATTTCTTAGAAAATTTTTATGATTATGTTTTCAATATACGAACGAGGATATATGTATATATATTTGCGTTTCTTTTATTATTTGTCATATTTTTATTTTTTCTTGTTTTCCTTCTTAAAATTGTTTTTCTATTTTATTTATTTCTTTATAACCACCTTTAAGAAGGATTACAACAGATGATTTAAGTAGTTGGATACCAGGAAATAAAAAAAATATGTACCTACGTCATATGCTTGTATACTCATATAGGTATTCATATTCGTATACGCCAATAGTTCATTTTTAACACGTGCAAAATTTTTGCCATTTTTGATAACAGCAATAACAACAATTTTATATGATAACATTTTGGAATTAGTAGCACTTTGTAATAATGTAATTAACTTTTTCGTTTCAACTTATCTTCTTTTTTAATGAAATTTCCGTTCATCATCGAAATATGTAACTTTTACAAATAAATCGATAAATTTAAATTTCATAATGTGGACTTTTTGTCTTTGTTACAAGAAATTTTTCAAAAAGGTTATTGCTCTACAAAAATAAATTTTTTTTTTTCATCATATATATATATCACATTTTGAATCCGACCGACCGCCAGTACGCCACATTTTACGTTCCAGACCGAAATTGTAATGGACCATTAACTATATAATCATTAACACTCGACAGTATTAAAAATTCACTGTAATTATGATTGACGTATACACATATTTAGAGATGAGGGTAAGGAATTAAAATTTACACATACATATTCGAGCCCAAAGTTGATGTTTATAACAATGAAAGAAATCTTTTATAACCTCATTTCTTATACATATTTATGTAGGTATACCATTATGGACCAACTAAATTTTTTCTCACACATAAAAATTCAAATTCTGCTGGTCAGTCTATATTAGAGATGATATAAACTGTGATTTTAAAAGAACTGGAACAACCTGTGACTGCTCTTTTAAAATCACAGTGATTGAAACCTGTGATTTAATCACAGGCTGTGATTTGCTTGTGTAAATAATTTGAAATTGTGAACGGTTAGTTTTATACCATATAGTTATATCAAGCCACATCCAGCCGAGATTTTTTAAAAGAATTTGAATTTTGAATGTTACCGTTTCAATTTCACCTTATTTCTAATATATTAATCAGTTCTTTTGAAATGATAAAAAAAATGAAAATTCAAATTTAATTAAACAAACTGAACAACAACATATTTAATAAGTAAAAGTAATATACAATTAATTATCATGTTATCTAGGTCTTGCAAATCAATCAAATAATCAGTTGATTCATGATGTTAAATGCGATAACAGCTGTAACAGCAGCTCTCCCACTCGTCCTTTCATTATTTCAATTCAAATATCAAGTTCAACGTTTAAATGATTTATGAACAATCAGATAATGGAAATTGAAGAAAGAGAATGAAACACAGGAAATTGAACAAAGAGAATGAAACAATAAATAATCTACCTTATTAAACGCTGAATATATAATAGTGATCAGTGATCACAGTTTTGTGAAATCACTGGTTTTTTATAAGATGAGCAGTGAACTGTGATTGCTCTTTTCCAAAACCTGTGATTAAATCACAGGTTTTGAAATCACATACCATCTCTAGTCTATATACAGATATCTAGATAGCTATGTCTACATATTTCAATAAAATTCAAAAGATCAAATAAATTTTTGTACATATTCATACTACAAAATTGACGAAACATTGTTTAAATTATTGAATTTGATTTTATTATTGAGACCATGAATTTGTGTATATGTATGTATTTATTTTTCTTCGTTTTGGGATTTGGTTTCGTCATAAAAATGAGGCCAAAAATAAAAAGTAAAATAGACAAAAAAAACACGTGCACATTAATAAATCAAATCAACATTGTTTTTTCTTTTTTGTAGTTATTTCTTCTTCTCATTTTAGACCTTTAAATAAAATATAACATTGATCAACATCATCAGCTCCCATAATCACTCTACACACATTGCACTGTTGCATCAATTTTCATTAAACATTCATCTATTCTTCGATTATTTTACCGCAATGCGCCCTTGTTTTTGTTATACATACAAACATGTAAGAGTTCACGAGTATTTCCAAATACAGATTTATATGTTCAAAAGATGCCTAAAGCTGGTAAGGCAATGCCCAAAAATATTTTATTTTTTTCTTTTGTTTTACATATTTTCATTATTCATCATCATCTTATTTAGTTTTAGTTTAGGGAGTATTTATGATGTTGCTGATGCTATACTGCTGATATAGTCTTCAAATTTTTCGTTGTGTTATGAAACGATCTCAATTTTCACCAATTATTCATTATGTGACCAATCGTGTTTTATCGATCATTGTATTCATTTCATTTTAAGTAATGTACATAAATTATATTAACGTAAAATGTAAGATGTAATGGTAATAATATAGTAATGAAAATGAATTAAAAAATACAGAACAAGATCAGCAACAACAGCAACATCAGAAACAATGTGGAAAATAATAATAATTTAAAGATGAAAAATGTGAATGACTGACTTTAAATGTGCTTCTCAGTCATAAAACATGAAATTATTATTTAAACTACTCTACTCTATTATATAGAAAAGAAGGCCAGATTGTATCTCTTCAATATGTTGAACTATACACACACATACTTACACACAAAGCCAAACTTATCAACCATCATTTAACATATACGAGTCTGTTGATTATTATTATACGCAAGCTATATATGTGTACTATTTTGTAATGATTAGACCAATTCAAAATAATTCTTCTTAAAGATATGATGATTACTATTGTAATAATAAGTACGAGGTACGAGCATGTAACCCACATCCATATGATTATGATCATTATGATACACGATAATATGAAGGTTTTTCAATTGATATGTAAGTCAGTGCCGGTTTTACCCTCTTATGTGTTCGGTGCATTTTTAAACTTTTCAACCTCTAGGTTGAAACTCTACTATTTCAAACTTTAATTTGATTTTTTTTTTATTCTAACAGCATGAAATTCCAATTTCTATGATTTTTTAGCGGAAAACAAATTTTTATTTTAAAATTTATTCTTCTTCGTACACACCTACTACTGTGCAATACATAATTTATACAAGAACAGGAGAAGAAAAACTACCATTCTTGCATCTTTCTATTTTTATTTCTAATTTTCTTTCTATACATCTCTAGATCCGTATAAACAAGAAAAACCGTTAATTGTTTTGACCTTTATTTTCATTTTAAGAGAAAATTTTCATACTATATATTCTTTTTACAGTGGTTTGCAAAATTATTTTTCTAAAAATGGATTTGTGACTTTCATTTAGTCGTTATTCGTGCCCCCGAGATTTAGCGCCCGGTTTTAGTGAAGCATTTTAACCAGTAAAAGAACCGGGTATGATGTAAGTTAAGACAAGACCTTAAGGGGACAAATAAATTATTTTTTTTTATTTTTAATTTTTTTTAAACTATGTAAACTGGAAAAATTCATTCATATTAAGGTCTTGATAAGAAACTTTATGGCAATTCATTCATAACGAACCCTGAATCGTTTAGTTATTTAAAAGAATATCATCGGCTTTGTTCCATATATATAATCTTCAGTTCCACTATGATCATTCTAATCATAATCATCATCATTGTCGTCGTCTTTTATTATATCCATAATCAGTCAGTAGTATATTTGTATATCAGCATGTTCCAATAAATTCCATTTAGATTTTATTCGAATCATTCAGTTATCAGTTGATGACTGTTCTGTTCTATGGAACATTTGAATATATTTTTGTTGGTGAATACTAATGGTGAGCTATAATTCTGATTTGAAACTATAACAATCCTCTAGAATAATTACATTCACATAACGACAGCGCGATTAATGAGATTCAAGATAATATTTTGTCTGAAAAAATTTGATGCACATAAAATATTAAACATGCCTGCATAATTTGTATAATCAGTATGATCTTAACAACGAATGATTATTTCATATTACTAGCGCAACAAAAACAAACAAAAATCAAAAAGCAAGAAGAAAAAATGTGGTCAAGATAAGAGAGGATCAGGATACATATACTGATTACTGATACTGGCACTGGCTGATTAGTTTATTGGCTTTTATACATTATAACACTGCATTGACACTTGTAACTGGCACTGACATTATTTCCAGACGACTTATTCAAATGTAATTACAGATAAATTAGTGCATTGCATTGCACTGCTAGTATATGTACATGAAGATACTCACATAATAGGGGTTTTGATTATTTTGAATAACAGAGGAAAAGAAATACACATAACAAATTGTACTCAAACTGATTTCATGATAAAATTACTTACTAAAAATATTCAAATTTTTATCAAAAACATCATCACATTAAATTCTGTTAATCGTGAAGCAAAAAACTTTGAAAAGAAAAAACAAAATAAAATTAAGAAATCAAAGTTGAAATTGAAATAGTAGGGATGATATCGCATAAAAAATATCCAACAGAGAGATGAATATCTCTCTATATATACTTCCATAAATGTACAAATACACAATATCTAAATTTCAATTTCAGTCAATTTGTAATTAATTATGTGTTGTGGAAGGCCAGGCCATTATATGCAAAACTATATGCAATGTACTCGTTATTATGTTAATACATTTTTTATTTAAATACAGACATTTCGCATATTTTGTTTATAAACATTTTTATCTTGAAATGTACGATTAGTTATTAAAAAAATTAAAGTCGACAGAAAATCATGTAGTTTACATGAATAATTCAATATGCGTTATTTATTTTCATATTTTTTTTTTTAAATTATATTTTTCAAAATTAAAAATTGTTATGTGTGTATACATACGAGTATCTTAGCAATTGGACAGTAATTTATCTGTCGATCTTCATTTAAAATTTCGTATCAGATAATCAAGAAAGAAAACAAAAAAATTACAAACATTACATGAGTTAATAACAGATTTGAACTTAATTTGACCAAAGAGATTTGTGAATTTAAGATTCAATATATCCTTCTGCGAAAATATTTCGTAATCATGGAGATACACATAGTCGTACTTCATAACGTATATTATGCACTGAGTTTGGTTTGGATCATATTGGAACAGGGTACATGATGATTGATGACATGAAAAAAAAATACATATACCTATATTTCAAATATGAAACTTGACAATTCTCTATAGTCTATACACACAATTATATATGTATGTGAAGTACCGTATTGTGTGACTTTCTGTTTATTTGCATTCATGATTATCATATAAGAAATAGGAAAAAAGATCAAATAATGAAAAAAACATTTTTATTTACAATGAATCTACACATTGATAGTCTAAAAATAAATAATGAAAATTTCGGTCAATCAATATGTCAGTCAGAATTTTTATTTTTATATTTTTCATTATTAACTTTTTAAAATTTCTTAGTCATTTATTATTATGCACATACATTGTTACATTCATGCATTTATCATGATTTCAGCGGCATATACAAATACAATACAATAGTTCATTTGTTTGCTGATATGTCCAGCTCTTTTTGATCATTTAAATATGCAACAACGAAAAAAAAAACCGCAAATCTAAAAACAAAAAAAGTAAAGAAAATTCCTATTGCATTTTATAATATGCTGCAGGAAAATCAAAATCGTGAATAATTCTTAAAATCGATTGTGCCCAATCATATACGAATATGTTGTGTGTTTATGTGCCATTGAAAAAAAAAATACATTTTTTTTTTTTTACATTTAAGAAAAACAAATGTCCAACTGTCAAATATAATCTGTGTAAACATTTGTTGAAATGACGATGACGACAGCGATATGATTACCATTGCAAGTGATCGTATGCATACAAATACAAGTCCAAATAATATGCAAAAATAAAACGAAAATTTATAGTTTATCTCTAAAATATGTACATTTAGTGTATTTACATAGAAAATACATAACATCACATATACGAGTACAATATATATACGTCAGTGGCGGATTTTTCGATTAAGCGACCCTATGCATCACTCGAAATTTCAAAATAAAAATCCAAAAATGATCACACATGATGTGTAAAATACTTACTACTCGTAGTACTAGCGTAGCGTACTATAGATACCGTATACCGTACTAAGTCAATGATCTATACTGTTCTAGAGTATGTAATGTCGATACGTAGATAAAGTAGAGGAACAAGAATAGTATTAAATGTTGTTAGTTGATTTTTCGTGTTTTGTTACGTACAATATTCGCATTCTATTGAATTTTCCACAAATTTCCCATTATTATCCATTAGATTCAGTTGTGATTTTTGACCAATTTTTTGAACACTAAAATACTGATCTTCTGAAATTCCAAATTTGGCATGAATTAACCATAGTCTTTTTGTATGCTAAATTTCAGATTTGAATATATGTATTTTTAAAATTATATGTATATGCAATTCCTTTTCATATTATGTTTATAAAAACTCTACACTGTCATCAATTGACTTCATGTTGAAAAAATTATGTTGTCCGTTTTCTATAGTAGATAAAATGTAATGCGGTCTCTGTTCTGTTTGCAAAATAACATCGTTGATCGTTGTCAAGATACCGTACATAGATAATGATAAGCAACAGTATGTTTTATATATTACACACACTAATACTATATTATATGACGACTATATAAAGAGGGAAATCATTGATCGACGACGAATGAAGATGTCAACGAGTTGACCTCCCTCTTTCGTCTTCAATCTTCAATTCAAATTTTTATACTTGCATTGCATGCATATACCGCATAGCATAGCGTATACGAATACGATTATATAGTAAACGAAATTATTTAGTATTTTCTATCTGATGTAAGATGTAAATAATAAAATTGCAACTTCCTCTTAAAAAAAAAATGAAAAATGTCAACATTCGTTTGGTAGTCATAATCTTTGTAAATATAAAATGTAATAACAGACAGATATACGGATGCTGTGCGAATACACAACTATGTATATGTACGAATGTGTACGATTATTTTTCAGTTTATCTTTATAATATGTATAGCGGTGGATTTTTATTTACATGTGGAAATTTATGATTTGTGTATACATATCTCGTATATAAGATTTTTAAAATTGTATATACGTACATTTAAATTTTGTGTAAAAGTGCAATGCCGCAGGAAATATGAACGAAAAATTAAAAAATAAGAGAAGATATGTATTTGTATTATAAAAAATTCTTCATGATTATACCACACAGACAAAGATTTATCTACATTCCTTCTTATTCAATGTACTAGCATGGAAATGTATATATACGCATGATAATTGACTTTGTAGTATATGGATATACACATTTTTGTTTCGCAACTCTATGTAAATTTATGTATACAAACATGCATATAATTCAATTGCTTCCTGTTTTATGATCAAAAATGATCTGTGGTACAAAATTGAAAAAATCAAAAAATTTTCACTACTATATATATTTTTGTGAATTTAAACAATTTTTATATAAATTTCTTTCGAGTTTCAACTGAAAAGAAAGAAAAAAAGTCTATGTGTGGTGTGGAATTGACGATTGACGTTCTGTTTTATTGATATATTTTTGTTTGCTGTTACTTGCAGATGGCTTGTATGAGTGCTAATCATTTGAAGCTGCGTAAAGATGTTTCTTTTTTTTCTTGAATTTTGTTTGCAAATCAAGAAATTGGCATATGGAAGAATCGCAGCAGCAGTAGCAGCAGGATATTTTGCCCACCACATTAATTGTTAGAAGTACATTTAAATGTACGTGTAGCTATATGTAAACGGTTGGGAATTTTTAAAAAAAAATGTTTTTCATTATTATTCTTTCAAATTGTGTGAAATTTTGTATTTTTCATTATGTAATGAGGTTTAATAGTGTATACGAGTAATACCGTTTTAACCCTCATTCTTAAATGATATTCCTTGTTATTTCCTTAACCTACTGGCAGAATTTTATTTTTTTATTCTTGAAATAATTACACAATGATCTGATATTGTATGTATATTGCAGATGTCTTTAAAAAAAAATTTGACTTATGCGTTCAACATTATTATAGACAGGAATTTCTGTATATTATCACATCAAGCAAGCGCATTATACTGTATAAAATAAAATACCTAATAAAGTTCCTATCAAACTAGTCAAGAAATTGGCATTTTTATCTTTTTTTGTAAATATTTTCCTTAAGGATTTAAACCATAGATTAACCCTATATCTTGAATTTCAATTTTTTTTTTTTTTTTTTTTTTTTACTTTCAAAAATATTCGCAGGAATAGCACAACATGAATAACATTTGGCGGACTTATATATAGTCACAGTTTCTTTTTTTTTTTTTTCATTTTGTTTTATGTTTTTTTTTTTTTCAAATTCGAAGGATGAATAAAATGATCAGATCAAACATCAAAATTAGAAAAGACATCATCCAGGATAATAGAATTTGAATTTTATTAACTTCGTATATAAACGGTTATGTTTGTTAGAGAACAGATTGCATTTTTGTTAATTTTCAGCTGTTTCTCTCTAATTTCTTATATGTACCTATCTATATAATACTCGCACACATATTAAAAAAATTGTTTTTCTACGATAAAACAGAAGTTTGATTTGAAAAGTCCTGGTTAACATATTGCCACATTGTGTTAATTGAAAAAGGATACAGAATATACCGCAATCACATATGCGTACGCATATCGCAGTTTTTTGATATGTTCATATTAGAAGGATATACATATAATTGTGTTTCATTTAAAATAATAACAGGAACGGGAAGTATTTGTATATACAGTACACATACGCATATTAAATGATGATGATGATGATCATGATAAATAACAAAAACGAACTATTAACATATGTCCTTTAAAATATATACACATATGAATAATATTATTCAAATATATGTATATGTATTTGTAGTCCATATGTATGAACAATTTTCCAATTTCCCCACATTTATATATGCCATATTCCTCCTCATTAGAATCGTCTCATATCATCATATCAAAAAAAAAAAAAAAAAAATCGGTCACACGGTTCGATAAAAATTTTCAACAGCTTGCGTTACTTTTATATCATGACACATTTTTTTTTTTATTTTTTACTCACATTATGATTATGTATTTTATTGCAATTGCAGATTCAATTATTCTACTATTTAACGTTAAAATTGTTTACCGCGCTGTTGACACGAATGATACAAGACAAGTATGTACGCGAGTGTGTACTAATATGCAATATGTACAGCTGATATTTTACTTAGACCAGAAATTTGAAATGCAGGCAGATTTTTGTGATGCAGCTGTACGTATTACATGGTATATATATTGGGTATGTATATGTATAGCATGTAACTTAATTTTATTTTTTTTTTCTTCTTCGATATATGAGTGTGAGAGATTTGTATATGATGCTGCGATGCGACTGACTGAATATATAGATATGTATAATACTTTTGATGACGCTTTTAACGATCATTGCACATAAATTGTCAGTTAATTGTTTCCGTAATAGAGGCATAGTACATAGAGTGATATCAATTACACTGTTATGCTATTATAATTTTTTAACTATACTATAGCGTATACAAGAAGATACACAAAGATTAAGTTAATCACATGAATTAATATAATCACAAATTTTAATGGATATTACGACTTACGAGTATAGGTACACTGTAATTATAGTACCTCGCACAGACATCTTGTATAGCTTTAAAAGTAACAGGTAACAGTTAGTGCGCAGATAGGGCAAAAATCTTATTAAAATATTATTATCTATTTATATATGACAAAAGTATAGGATAATTACCGAAATTCACCAAGCCAATTCCAATTCTGTAATTTTAGTCGTTTTCAAAAGTCATTTACTGCTGATTAATTTTCTAATTTTCATTCAGATGCGTAAGTGACTTAGAATATCGCTACGGCTATACACTACATATATACACACACACACATAATGATTAATTTAATTTTCACAATTTTATTCATGTAATTCAATAATGCAATCTATGCTGTATACGTCAATGACAGAGGCAATAATGATTAGTAACGTGATCAATGATCGTGATGATATTCATCAAATTTCAATTAAAAATCAATTTTTTATTTTTGTTACCTATAATCGCATACATATAGATTATACGAGTACAAAGGAATACATTGCACTTGTATAAATTTTATACGAATTAATTGGATATATTGCATGCATATACATGTCATAGTTATGATGTCGTTTATACTACCGTTAATTGGCGCCTCATATCTACTTATGCCTACTACTTATATTTTCATAAAGTAAAATATATCTGACTGTAATCGTAATTTACAATCTGTAATAAAAGAAAAAGAGTTACACACAGTTATATGTGGCAATATATAACAAGTATTTATGTACATAAATGTATTTTTTTTGATTTTATTAAAACTTTTGAACAGGAAAATTCATTTTCTTTCTATATGAATATATGTATATGTATTGCATTTTTGTTTTGTAATATACAGAACAACGATTTAATGTTTTCAAACGTACACTAATACAACGCATTCATATACAAGAAATACATATGTATATCAGATAAGATTTCGCTAATTCCTTTTTTTTTGTTTTGTATATTATCTTATTCTTTTTGTTAATTTATCTGTGATGATCCACTGGTATTCATCACTCAATTTTATCATAATTATATACGTTATGTAATTCTCGATATATGAATATATCTTGACTTTAAAACAAATTAATTCTGAACGGTTTTTCTGTGCATGTAAGTACGTTTATTTACTCTGTATAATATTTTCTTTGATTGCTATGTTCATTTGTAACGAGCATTTAAAAAAAAATTTTTTTTATAACCAGTAATTAAAGTTATTAGAAATTTTTCAATTAAATTTTGGTATACCATATCTATACATACATATAACAATCTAGTATTTCTGTATCTGAATATACGCGTATGTGACTATGTGTGTTTCTGTATATACGTATATATACAGATAGCAACAAGTGTATCTTCTTTAAACTCTTCAATGCTTTAACTAATTCAAACATTGTACATGCTAGCTATATAAACTTATGCGTTTGATCTTATACAATCCAGTGCTGTAATGCAATAGTCGATCAGATATTTTTTGTATCCTTATAATAAACTTTTATAAAAAAGTTGTAAGATGTTTAGATTAAAAAAAAAAAAAAAAAAAAAAAAAAACATTTTCTTCTTCTTTTCAAAATATCGAAAATTGTAAATCTTTTGCGTTTGTCATTTAAAAATAACAGGATAAATTCTTCGATTTTATTACCGCTATTAGTTCTAAAATATTATTAACATAACATTTATTTACAATATTTCTCTATATAGATTTTCAAGTATGTATACATATGTATTTAATTTTTGTTGCCATATTTACACATGAAGCTAAAGTTGAATTTTGTGGTCGTTTTTTTTTTTTTCATTTTCTCGATAATAACTGACCGATAATTAAACTGAAAATTATTAACATTAAAAAGCTGATAATGTCAAGAAGTCAAAATTGATTACAATTTCTTATTTTTCGAATGTATCCGGATAATTTAGATTTTTTTTTTTTTTTCAAATTAAATGCAATATTTGTAAATAGCAAATCATCATCATCATCTGAATGCGGTTACCATATAGTAATGGTAATTTATGGTTGTTGGTTATATACCATACCACATTACGTATTCTCGTATATAACTAGTCAACAGATTCGGTAAACTTCTTTTTCTTCTTTTATATGTTCAATGTTGATTCTCATTATTTTAGGATCCATTTAAAGAATTCATGTCGGCAAATGTGTGCACCTGTAATTATCCAATTTTGAGGTTTTAAGTTTTTTTTTTTGTAATCATGTTCCCGCTATATACAACATCAGAGTGTTTATCATTTTAATGTATGCGATGAGATTATAATCACGATAAAAAAAAAAATAAATAAATAAAATGTATGTATGCCATTATATGCCTTTTGTATATATATATATATATATCATATATATGATAAACCTGTGGTATTTTGTACCGTATGTGGATACATGAATATTTTGTAAGTTCCATCGACGTATCATCTCTATATATACGCATACTATGTACATATATACAATATACGATTAGTGCGATATATCGTATTACAACAAAAATTATGTAAACAGCAAAGTAACAAAACTCTTTAAAAAACATTTTTAGTATATTCGGAAAACGATTAAATAATATGGCATAATGTAAAGGATTTTTAACTGAAAAAAATATATAGAGAAGATTCTAAAAGAAACTGACTCCGACAAAGTTATTTAGAATCGATCAAATTCTAGTTTAAAAATTTTACTAGTTGGGTAGTGGTAGAGTATAGTACGTAGTATAGTAGTATATACACATAGTAGTATACACTTACAAAATACAACTATGACATGGATAGACAATTTTCTTTCTTTGTTTTTTTTTTGTCTGTTTAACGAGGTGATTCGATCATTAAAATCAAATAGCAAAAAATATAGAAAAAAATGTTGTGATTAAGGTGCTATAAAACGATGCAAAATTACTTAACTATTGCCCACCACCTTAACTATGATCTGAGCGATAGAGCCCTTTTCAGTCAGAAGAAATCGTGATTTCCTGTAGATGCTATTCAGATGCGATATATACAATTTTTTTATTTTATGTTTTCTTTGAACAGGTAACGAGTTATGTGTCCTTGTCGTCATATATGCAAGAAAATACAAATGGAGAATACTACCAATACTACTTACTTTATGCAATACAAAGAAAAAATTTTAAATTATGGATATGTTTATTTTTTAACAAAAACAAATAAAAGTAAGAGATAATTTTTGTGTATATCTTTTATTTTATTTTATTTTCTGCTATTTTTTACTTTGGATTTTTATAATTTTTTTAAGAATATAACTCTTTATTAGGATATATTATATGTGTGTGTATATATGTATAGACATGACGTGTTACATGTTTTGTTTAAAAAATTGTTATATTTGTGTTGTATTCGTGTATAGTATTATTATATGAATAGTTATTTGTTGGTTACATCTGCTATTTTGCTATTTATATACATACAAAAATCGCCTATAAACGACAGGTTGTTTAGTGCCGAGAAAACATCTGCCTAGTTGGAATGCAATCAAATCTAAGAACATCATCATCATCATCATCATCATCATCATAGTCATCATCAGTATTATGTGAAAAATACGATTCTTGGCGCTTATAAACGGAATGTACCACTTAAATTGTATGTATATATAAAAGTATCTAGTACATCGCTGCATAAGTATGTATTTGTAAACGCAGATTTATAGAGAAATACTTTTGTGTACATACATAAATGAAATTACACTTATCTTTGGTAAAAATGTACGTATAGACAGACACAAACTAGATACATTATTATATATACGGAATGAATATTGTATGCAGAATTTAAAGTCAACTAACAAGTGCAAAGCAAATTCTCTGATGAGAATATTTATCTTTTTGAAAAACATAAAAAAAAATAATTTTTTCGTATTTTTTTTATTTTATATTATTTTATTTTTATTTATTTTATTTATTTTTTTTTCTTGTAATTGCAAAAATAGTTTTATAACTCTGCGTAATATTTTCGCGTGCAATATAATCATGAAGTGAATGCATATAAAGCACTACAAAATGTCTACTCGTATCTCGTATATAGTAAATTAAATATTAAATGCACCTTATAATAATACAGCAGGTGTTATTTTCAACTTTACAGAAAAGCGGAACAGAATAAAAATAAAAAAAAGTTGTCCTGTATATAGATTTTTATAAAAGATGAAAAATAAAATTGACTAACTCGAATTTAGATTTGCATACCAATATAGAGATAGATAAATTTGTATCGTATTTGCACAGAAACATATCAAAGTTTCAAAAGTATATACATGTAGGTACTATATCTAAAAAAATATAAATTAAAAATGAACACGATGTAACGTTAACGTTAACTGTCAATAAAATGTAAAAAGGAAATGATGATGTGAAAATTCTATAGAATGTTAATTAAAAAATATGACATGTGGATATACTCGTAATAATGTAGAAAAATTACACAAAACATAAAACATAGTTAATTTTATATATACAAATCATTCTCGTACAAGCAAGTACATTCTCGTATTTTTATAGCTAAAGCTAATCGAGGTCAAATCAATTGGAATTGATTCTAAATGATTACTGCATTGAAATACGAAAACGTTATAAAAATATAAAATTTAATTTCAATGGCGCTTCGGAAATTATTATCAATTAAATTTTGAAGTTTCTTTATCTGAGACACTTTCCGAATTGAAATTTTATTGGAATTATGAATATGTGGGGGACATATGATGTAGAAAAATTTCGAAATTGATCCAGTCTTCCAATTTTGGTCTCATTTCATAGAATCAATCTAAGATCATTTGAGTTAAAACTCAAGACATGAAATAATGTTTTTCCCTAGACAATTTCGGGTATATCAAACATCAAAATGATTATGAAATTATATATACGTATATTTATTCCATAAAACTTGAAACTATCATTTTCAAAATTACGAGTATGTAGTATGTTTCTATGTTTGGAAATCAAATTACCAAAAATGTCAATACTCATCGCATTAACAGTTCAAATGACCTGACCACTACCTACTCAATTAAATATTTATTAGCTAAAACCAATCGAAATGTTTTGAAATGACCTTTTTTTTTTTTTGTTGAACAAAAATCTATATTATTTGCCACAGAGCACAAATATCAATAATTCATTTTCCAAATGCAGTTACTTATGTATAGTTATAGTTATTTGGTTAGTTAGTTAACTTGCACACGAAACAAATTACAATTTTTCATTTTTGAAGTCAAACAAAACAAACGAACCAAAAAAAAAAATATATATATGTACATACATATATAGATATTATATATCACCACCATTTCGAATTGATTGAAAATTAATAGCTTTCAGTCTTTCTGTCAATTGGCGTTCCGTTTTATTTTATTTCATTTTTATATTATGTATTTTTTTTTTAATTTTTCTATTTGTGTTTGTCTTATTTGGATATGTGAATTGCCTTCAAATACCCACAAATTGTATCTTAGATACAATTTTTTTTTATCATACCTATCCATTATTAGAATTTCTTTCTATATTATTTTTTTTCAATTTTCTATTACATATAAATAAAGTATCGGTATCGGATCGCTTATGCTATGCAGGCTATATGCAGTACATACTCATACACACTGCACACTGTCTGTCTGGGGCCTCTGTAAAGTTATTTTTTTCTTGTGGCTAAATAAATGATTAGAATACACAGTCACATTATGTATGTAGGTAAGTAATTACATATACAATACAAGTACTATTTACTATATAGCAAAAATTACCCACACGCGAAATTGAAGTTCTAGACAAGATACGGTCGAACATTGGACAAACTCGTACATATAGGCACATTATTCACAAAATATATTCGAAAACGTTAAAAATGTTACATAAATCAGCTATAGGGGCTTCAAAAATATCCATATACACATATAGCGCATATAACACATACACTCTATATATATAGGTATACTGCTATATGTAACATTGTTCTTGACGAGATATTTACATTAAATTTGCCACGATTATTTAGATAATAATAATTTAAAATTAAATTATTTTTAGTTGATTCGATACACTTACACATACTTTACTTACTCTAATGCTAGTTTCTATATGTATATGCAGTCATTGCATATTTTATAATAGAGCATTTCATAAGATTTTCTACACAAAATGAATTTACGTAAATGTACTATGTGGCGATGAAATGTGTAAGTGTAATGCCTAATAAAATAATGATTATTTGTTGTTCCTTCACAATACCACATTTTATTATATGGTTTTCCATTTCCAATTATTTTTTTTTTTTGTACTTTTTCTTTCTTCTTTGGTTCGTTTATTTGTCATCCGATAATTGAATGTATTCATATCTTGCCGAGGCTTTCAATACTATGTATATTCTACGTCTATATATAGTAGTTTAATTTATTTACGACCGTAGAAAATTTTCTATTACAAAAAAATGAAAAAAATAAAAAAAAAAAAAAAATTAAAAGTGAATTGATACAATTACATATATTCAATATTCGATGGAAAGACAAACCTATTTATTTAGATCGATCAACATACATATACTATACTCTTGTATTTATGTAGGCAGAGACCAGAGATGTAGATACCCGCACATGAATAGTAGTTATAGTTCGATACCGATACCTACTTAATCATCTGATCGAATCGAATAATAAATATATTGTATGTATTTTACAGCATCTTTTTAGTGGTTTTCATTCAATTTTCCAATCATAATAATATGTGTATAGAACAATTCGTACATATTCAATATTGAATGAAATAATGGACAATTAAATATCATCAAATTAAAAGCATAACTGACGCAGAGTATCCATGTATACAGTTGTTGGCGCCCATTCAGGTCATAAGGTTGGTTCATCATCATCATCATCATCATCATTATTACAATTGAAATAATGTGTAATGGGAATTGTTTAGATTCAACGTTTATATAGTGTTTTTACGTACATGTAGATATATAGGTAGTCGTATATGCATTTACTCTTATTCGAAATTCCGATAATAAAACTACGAGAATATGAGCAATTTATAATTCGACTATTTTATTGTATAAAATGTGCGGTTCTGTTTTGAATTTCACATTTATTAAATATATGAGCGAGCACCTATATAGATACATAAGTACTTGTATAGGTGGGTACCTGAAAATTTACTTTTCTTATCTAGTGTATGTAAGTATTTTAATAGTACACTCTGGTATAAACAGCTAGCTTCATATTTAATAAAGATTGTTTTGAATGAATTTAATGTGCGGTATTTTATTGCATTGAAAAGATTTTAAATAGTTACGAGTATGCATATAAGTATATGTATATGCATTCATAAGCCGCGTATTCGTAAAAGCTTTTCTCTGTATTATAACAGATACTTGTCTAAATAACATAGATAGATAAATTTTACACTATGTAATAAGATATTTTTTATACAAATAAAAGCGAACGAAAAAATACAAAACACATCAAAAATATCTTCTAAAATTATAATTTTTTTTTTTTTTTATCTGAAGAAAACACGCAAGACGTAACTCAAGATTTCTAAGATCTAAAAGCCGAAAAAAAAAATATTTTTATTGCAACTTATATACTACTAATGATTTAACATGCACCTTTCATTAATAGATCCTCAGCCACAATAAGTTATTTCTGTAAGATATTACACACAAATTCGGTTTGGAATCCAAAAGATTTTATCTTGAAATCGATTAGTAATTAATTGAAAAATTTTTATTTGATTTTATAATTTAATTTTTGTTACTTTACTAATTGAACATAAAGTGATTGAAAAGATATTAAATTTTAAATGTGTTTCCATTTTTATATATTATTTTAGAAAAAATATTTGGCTATTAAAATTTTTCCAAATTAAATGTGCGGCTACTCTATTATCTACGAATTTTTATGCGGTTAACTTTGTTACTCTAATATAGAATACTTAAAAGGTAAAAATTTTGAATCAAAATTAAACTGTTAAACCGAGAACGAAAATTCTTCTAAAAAAAAAATTTTTTTGGCTCTTTACCCCCGTTTTTCCACTTTTTATATAGAATCCTCTGCAATGAATTCACATATATTTATCCGTGTCCCTTCGCAGACCTTATGTAATTTTTCTATTGAATATATTGATTAGATGTAATTTTTGTTTTTTTGTTTTCATTCAACTCGAATTATAGAATGCGGAAAATTATTATACATATCAGAAAATTTGAATTAAAATTATTTCTATAGATTTGAAAAAAAAAAACAATTCCATTTCACGAGTAATACATGTAAGTTTACAGCTAGGAATTAAAAAAATATATACGAGTTTTTAATTATTTATGCTGATTATTCTGTTATTATAAACGTATTCATACAGTTTGCTAATTCACAACAACGGTAGCACTTTTATGTATGCGATGGTGAATGCACAAACATTATGCATTCTTTCTACTCGTTATAATGAAAACAGAATGAAAACTAATTTTTCAATACGGTAGCATTCATAAAATTAAATAATAAAAAAATAAATAAATAAATAAAACATAGGTACAGAGATAAATATGTATGTTCCCAGGAATCTATGTACATAATAATAAATTGTTAAAATTTTTTTTTTACATTTTTATATTCTGTCATCGATCGTTTCAAAATACAGTCATGATCATAATATCATTGCCCATGTACCTAAATAAAAATATTTCTCATCTGTATCTTAACAATTTTGTTACCGTGATGCTGATCAATTCAAAGTGAAAAAATGTTTGAAGAGACTTTCATATTTTTTTTGTAAGACTGTTATTATTGTTACATAAAAAAAATTTAATATATGTATGTATATAGTCTATATCTATAGTTTATATAGGCTATAGTTTAACAAGAGAGAAAAATAAAAAAAGAAATGTTTACAACTCATGCATGACATTCCGTATGAGGATTATACGACTATACTGCTACTACTATATACCATGTTTTAATTTACTCTGACAAATGTGATTACTCTAAATTCTGTTATTTTCATTTAATTTTTTATATCATTTTATTTATGTTTATGTTATTGTTGTTGTGTATTGCTAACAAACAATAAAAATATCTAACAAGTTGTCGTATTCCATTTCATGCGATATACGATTTGTACTCATTGTATACTCGCAGATGATAGTTTATCGGCAATACAATTGCTATATTTATCTCATATACTCGTATTAATGTAATGTATATATGTATGTAGATGTACACGTATGTATGTTTTTTAGAATTTATTAAATAGATACCTCTATCCCATAATACCTTTCAGAATCCAGTGCAACTCTCCTTCTAGAATTGCTTGTTTTTACATCTACAGATACATGCATAGGTATACATAAATATCTAAATGTACAAAAATATACGTACTATTTGTACTTATATGTACATGCATGCATAATTTTTTGACGTAATATACATTATACAAATAAATAAACGAATATACATATTTGCATTTAATCCAATCCAACATCCAATATCCATAACAAATAATGCGATGTTCGAATGCAAATAACCCGTGACCCATTGCCTTGTTTGCTTTTACAAAATGCTAATTAACCATTCGTCGTCGATTTATTGGATACAGAAAAACATATCTAATAAGAAATAAAGAAAAAAAAAACTGTTTTTCCTTCTTATTTTTGGTAAGGAAGTTTTAAGTTGCAAATTTTTTCGTGACTTATGGCTTTTCATTAGGCAATTTTTGTCAAGATTGTTAGCAACATTTTATTTATGTGATAACTGATAGGTGAAACATGATATACGTAGTATATATGAGTGGTATACGTATACCAAAAATACGAGTACACATAATGTACTTATATAAATATGTAGGTATATGTGTATATAGTGAAGTAGTATATAAGGTAAATGATCTTTTTAACTATACATATAGTAGACCTGTTTGTTTGTGTATACTTATATATACCTACTTGTGATGCATATGCATATGTGAATTTTAATTCTCTATTATTATTATTATTATTATTATCAGATCAACTCAACTCAACATAGAGAAAAAGTCAATAACCTATGACGAACGATGATGAATACATTGGAGATACTGAAAATCTAGTACTAGTATGTAATTGATTTTTTTTGTTTCTTATTTCACTTTGTTTACCTATACTTTGTTTGAATAATACATCTACAGCAAACTACAACTTTACAACATAACACAACATTGCAATTCTAATACATTATAGGAGGAGATAATATAAAATAATGATAAGTATGTAATAATGGTGCAAAAAAATAATGAGCGAGTAGTCTATAGAAACATATGAACGACAAAAATTTTTTATCCAAAATGATAAAAAACATTGCTAAAATTAGAAGAACAAGTTTTAATCTCAGTAGCTGTAAATATTAAATGATATGTACAAGTATTTACATTTGTATATGTGTATATGTGTGTGTGTATAGAAGCCTCCATGATTTGCCTGATCAATCAATTTTTTCTTTAAATATTTTCTAGTACATACTCGTCGTAATATTAAGTATAAGAAGTACGTTACGTACAGTAGTACTAGTTACAGTATAATATAAAAATATGTATATTGACTTCGTATCAGGTAAATAAATGCGAAATGTTGTGCATGTATGCGTGTGTAGCGGATTCAACGCGTTTTCTGTCATTCAATTAATCAAACATATGTCGTAGTGACGGTTATCGCGGTAAATTGTAAAATATAAAAACTCCATATCATGTACTATATAGCATTATGTATGTATGTGTGCATTTTTGCAGTTTTCGTATAATATGCATGCATGTAAAAGTTGTTTGCAGTCTACATCAACGTTTAGGCTAAATAAAAACTAAGCAAAAAGACATGTAAAAAAAGAATGTAATTGCAACTGTTTTGTAGATCAACTAGAAAATAGTGATATTTCAACGATATAAACGCCCAATTACAAAGTAAATAGTGACAGTAACTGGTAATGATACACCACAGTAGCAGCAGCCATAAATGAACAACAACAAAAATAATAGCAACAAATAAACTACCAAACCAAGATTATATTCGACATTAACTTAGTAATGTTAGATGTAGTTAAGATGCCGCCGTTAAGTTTCAAATTGCATTACGTTTATCGTTTACTAGTAGACGGGTATATTATGTAGATACGAGTAGTAAAAAAATTATGAGAAAGGAGTAGAGAGAAAGATAAGGGGAAAGAAAGAAAAATATTGGCAGGCTTAAGCATTGCTTATAGGTCCAGGCAGGCAATAAACACAAAACTACAAAAAAAAAGGAAAATAAATAAAATAAAATTGTATATACAATGCAATTGCATAGATTTATTGCAAAATATGTTGGCAGTTTATTAATAAAAAACAAGTCTGCATAATGACCAATTAGAGATTTTTACAAAACTACTAAAAAGCTTCTGTTTTACTTGTTGCCTTGTTGTTTTACAATTTTGATGGCTGGTCATACCTATTAATATTGAATTCATGGTGCATTTATTTAAATCAATTTTGATTTGTAATTTTAAATGAACATTTATCTACATATACATATTTGCGCATACTATAGTGTGCAAGTATGAAATGTATGTACATAAATAAATACTTACACGTATCCAATACATCCTAAACCATAAACTATTACTGCCATTCTTAATTACGATTAGTGTGTATTGCCATTGCATTCCAACAAATTAATTTTATATTTTATATTGTTGCTTATTACGAAAGATTATTATGTACTTGTAAAAAAGCACTGACCCGACTGATGACGGTTAAAAAGGATAATAAATTTTATTTAACATCAAATCAGATATTCTTTTTATTAATCACAATCGTAATAATTAATTAGTCATGGATTCAATTAGTTTTTTAACTTTTTATACTTGTTACATGGGTATACCATAATTCATTATATTCTCGCAAAATATTTCTAATTAAATCAATGTCCAAAAAAAAACAATAACAACAAAATTTATCAAACATTCGGAATATTTTATACCACCAAAAAAATTCCACACAACGTTTTCTTCTTTTTTCTTCCCTTTTGTTACAAATTAAACGAATGACCTTTAAATACCATCAAAGGTAATCATATTTTTTTATATCCCGCAATAATTCCCAATTGTATTATCTGTTTTCTTCATCTGAATTTTGGAAATGAAAAAAAAAAAAAAACGATTGAAATTATTATTATGAGGCATTAAAAATCACTTTAACAAGCCGTATAAAACAATAAAAGCATACAACAACGAAAACCAATAAAAAAAAAAAATAAGGACCAGCACAATCAAAAATTATCGGAAGGATTATATTTGTATTCGAGACCAATTCTCGTGTATTCATTTTATACAAAATACAACTGAACAGAACAAAAACGAAACGAAAGAACCAAAGAACAAGAAAAAATGAAAATAAAAATCTGTTGTAAAAATTGTCGACAATAATGATGATGATGACGGTAACAGCAACAAGAACCTTAGCTTTTTCAAGATAATGTAAGTTCCTAAATTCCCATGCTTCATATCTTTACACACATGCACATAACTACGAGTACTTTTGTCTGTACGCTAGTGTGTTTTGTGGATATTAAATAACTTCAAAAGACAAGATAGCTAGAAATACCTTTTGCTCGGTTACCGTGAACACCTGCAGCAACCCACAAAATATTTTTGGAAGATTCCTATACTCGTACATTAACAGCAACGACAGCGAAAAAAAATCGATACCAGAATCCAGATACTTCTTAACTGAATGATGAGTACAAAAAGATATTTAAAAAAAAAAACAAAAACAAAACAAAAATTAAATTTCATTTTGCGGTGATTTCAAAAAATTTGTTTTTTTTTTGTTTTTTTGTTCAAAATGCCATTCCATTTCATTTTAGTTTTAATCTTTTCTTTTTCATTTATGTATTCCCTTTTCTCGTCAGAACTTTTCATAAAAAATGTTTTTTCTTATTTTTTTTTTCTTTTAGGGAATACTCGTGAGTTAAAATTTGCGAATTCATCGAGTTCAATTTTTCGTTGGTTTGACTTTTATACGATTACCAACAACATTCCATATACAAACTTATAATGTACATGTACATATATAGTATTCTGTGCAAAATATTAAATTGGAATTAAACTGCTCCTTCAACAAAATATCGGTTTTCTCCCACACTCCGCCTCGAAAATTTTTCTGTGGCTTTTCTGTACAAACAAGTGTAATGAAATGAAATTTAAAATTTTCAAATGAAATATAACCAAATTAATACCACCACTACCAGCACCATGCCCCTATAGCATCATCACGACCACATATACGTATTCGTTATGTCCAAGAAGTTGAATATATTTTTTATTTCCTTAAGGCTGGTGGGTTAACGTAAAATTTATTTATTACTCAAATCGACCACCTGATAGAAAAAACTATTCAAAAGAAAGAAAATTACAATCCAAAATCTTAATAAACATAAGAGAATATAATGATGAAGGAATAAATGCAAAGGCAAAAAAGGAGGAAAACATCCTTTAGGCGCGATCTTAATTTTGATTGAAATTAAAGTTTGATTTTAAATTTATTTTTTAATTTTTAATTTTCTTAGAATAGCTTAGAATAGTGACCATCTACAAATTAGTTATTACGATCATAATTATTTATATGTATTTATTTATTTTGGAAATATACATATGTATAATTGAATTAAGTGCATATTATTTGCAATAACTGAAATAATGAAATTCCTCGATCGCATACCACCACCCAAAATTTTTGAAATAAATTGTCCCAAATCTCATTACAAAAATTAATTTTCAATTGTAATCATTATTGCAAATTTAGTAATTAAACTGTAATCTGTAATCATATAAGACAAACATGTATATTGTATGGTAAGACTTTCCAGGGATATAAAATTTCGAAGATAAATAAAACAAGAAAAAATGTTGCATAAAATTTTTGTGATATGTAAATGTTATTCAGTAAAACCTTTCCAAATTCCAAAGAATTTTTTGAAGATCGCGATAAATTTATTACTGCGAGAACGTGATAATCAAATTTCAAAAATTCATTCAGAGCATAGCATAACAGTAATTAATTTCAATTTTGCCAACAAAAAATTAATCGTAATTTGAATTTAATAAATTTTGTTTTTATACATATGTACATGTATAATGGTAATTTTATACCACATTTCAGTTTGTATATTTTACATACATATACGTATACGTATATGCATATCATTATTACATTATCGCAATATATTTTACTTATTTATTCCTTGATCATGATCATGTATATGTACTTAATATTTATTCTAACCATTTCCAACACAGATAATAATTTAAATCCGTTTAGTAATGAAGGATCATTAAATTTCATTACGAATTCAAAATTATACTCATGTTTTACCAGTTGTACCTTGTACGTATCAGTGTTGTGTACATGTTAAATCGAGAAATATAATATTTTTACATTAATAAAAGAAAGAAAAAAACATGCACACACGCATACAGACAGATTTATTTTTAATGTTATGTACATATAACTACATTATATGAACTATATCTATTCAATATTCTTAATTTGTGTGTAACGTATTATACGAATGTTTATATGTACGTATAGATAAAAATAATAGTAAAATTTATATAAATACGCACATGATCGAACGTACATATATTATACGTTATATCCATGCATTCAGTTCACTTTAGTTTCATATTGTAGATCTCTGTGCTGCTGTATACTCATATACGCGTTATTTGAATCAAAACATACATATGCAAACGAATAGATGACTTTAACAAGCCTTAATTGCTCAAATTTATTATGTCAGGTGTTTGAATTAATTTTTTGCCACAAACAAACAAACTGAAAATTAAAATAAAAAAGATTTTCCATTATAAACGTTAAATATTTGAACATAAATTAAATAAACTCCTTCACTTTATCTAAATTATCATTTTATACGAGTGTATATACTATGTACCATATACCAACCACAACCATACCAATTGAATCGAATCGAATCGAATCGAATGAAACGAGATCACATACAAAAATGAGAAAATCTTAAATAGACTTTATATGTAAATAGTTAAAGATACATCGCTTTTACTTTTGGCAAATGAATGAATGCATCAGTAACGTAATATTGAATCTCTGTAATATTCATAATAACAACAACAACAACGATTTTTTTTTATGGATGAATGATGTCAAATGTAATCGAACTAACAAAAACAAAAACAAAAATTAAATTTTCTTCTTTTCAAATGAATGAGAGGACAAATATTTGACCGATCTTATGAAAATAATAAAAAATTATTGATAACAAATGTGAAACGAAAAGAACATATTCGTTTTGATCATTCAATATTTATGAGATCCCTTTAGCATCCGTAGTCAGCAGAGTGATTCACATTGAATATGTGCACACATTTAATAATTGAATTCAACGATGCATCCATGAATCTTTATTTGATTTCAAATGGATTTTAATTTAATGCAGAAGATTCAGATTCAGAAGAATATTATAATGATGATAATGAATAGCGTAGTATAATCATTGAATCACTATGAAAATGATTGTATACAAAGACAAAGTGGAGTGTCAGATAGATAGCGCGGATGGATCATATGCCCTCGTTCGCGTATACATTTGAGTATCAGTCCTCACTACTTTTGGTCACAAATTTTAATTTTAAGTTGATTTCTATTTAATTTATTGACTAACATTTTTGTATTATTACGAGATTGCAATCTGTTTTGACTCTCTTGTTATATACATGAAAGCAAAAATATCACTTGTTCGAGGGAAAAATATCAATTGATCTTACACACTTTACATATATGGTATTAAAATTCGCGTTTATTTTACATCATCATGTACAAGAATCATACACATATGTGCTCGTGTGTATACTCGTATATGACTATATACTTTTACTGGGAAAAATGTACTCGTAGCTATATAGGTACAGTACCTGTTCGAATAAATTGCCAAAGATAGCCAACCTAGTCAACTGATTCTAGATATCAAAAAATGTATGTATCCACATTGAATCGATATTCGTATGTTGTACAATGTACAAGTATGTAATAGACAAGTAAAATATCTCGAACAGGTAATCAGATAGATGTATAACGAATGTGTGATCACACATGTGGTATCCAGATCGAAATCGATGAATATATACACATACTGTATACAGTATTCACGTACGTAATATGTGAATAAATGCATTGACATAAAACTACATTATAGGAATATCTAAAATGCAATAGTTACATACTTTTATTCGTAGTCGCAAGTATGTAGCTAATCTAGTGATCATGGTACCATGTTTTTCGATTTGAACTCTTTTTCAGTTTGGAATTATTCACTTTACTTATACATGGAAGAGATGACTACAAACTGAATACTAACCAACCAACCAACCAACCCAGCTCAGCCAACCAAGAAAAAAATATTCAGAAAATTCAGATTGAAAACAGAGATTTTGGGCTTCTCATATTTAAGATTTTGTTCGATATCAAATTTCATTGGAATGAAAACCAAAACAAAAAATACAACAACGACAAAAGATTAAAAGACTAAAGGATGTGGATTACACATTGGTTCAGTTTGGCTTGGTTATGGCATGGCCAAAAAAAAAAAAAAAAAACTATTATCAGTTCTTAAGGCTGATGTTAATAAAATGAGGCAATCAAGCAAAAAAAAAAAAACGAAAATAAAAAAAATGAAAACCAACCAACAACCAAAAGTCAAATTTTTAAAAAAAAATTGAATGCAGTGTTATTGGAATGTACTGTGCCCAAAGTTAAAAAAAATTCTGATGATGATAGTGGTGTTGTTGTTGTTTTGTGTGTGTATGTTTTTTGTTTTTCTTGGCCTAAAAAGGAAGTCAAGATATTTGGTTCACGGAATTCTTATCTCTAATTACAGATCAATCTAATTGCCATATTTGAGTGTAATTTAAATTGTATTATGCGATATAATCACGGTATTTTGCCAACATTTAAATGGGGATTAACAAAAAATAAAAACAATCAAGAATTGAAATGATCGTGAAAAAAGATTCTTAGTACATGTACTTATATGTGAATGCTTGTATATACTCGTACATATATATACAAAATGCATATAAGTTTATTGTGATAAATGTTTTATACTGTGTGGAAAAAACAGAAGTTCTTAACAATTATGGAAATTTTTATATAATGTCTTCATGAATCATTTTTATTTATTTTTGATTTAAAAAGAAAGTCATTCTTTTTTTCAAAAAAATAAAATCAATTAATGAATTTGAATTTCAAGACAGTATATATACATTTATACACAGATAAGATTCCAACAAGTATGGTATTTATTTGTGGTGTGTAGTTTTATCAATTTTTGGTTTGATAATGATTCATTCAGAAATGTACACATTACCATTACATGTATGTATATGTATTATATGAAAGTAAAACGAGAAGAAATGTGTTAGTCAAGGGTCAACTGAGATAACAAATCACTTATCACTTGAATATATATGAATGCTCGTATATGGAGCAACAAAATCAAAATCTCAAAAATATGATTTTTTCTTCTTTAAATGTTTGAAGAATAACATATGTATGACTGTTATGACTGGTTATGACTTTGCTTTTATATGGTACTACACATGTTCAAGTGTTTTCCGCGTAAAAAATATAAAGTTCCAGAAGGATAAGTAAAATGTAAAACTCCATGTGTACTCTATATCAATGCCCATAGAAAAAGTATTTTTCCGATATAATCACATTCCAAAAATAAAGATATTGAAATTATTTCTCAGGCATTCTCCTCTAACAATTCATAATCTACTCGCTCTTGTGATAATCAACTAATGACCAACACAAATAGGCGTGAAAAATTCAACTTTGCTGGCTGTCTATGCATTGCATTAGTAGCATTAGTATAGAATTGTTAGTCACACGAGAAAATACAGGAAAACCTGCACCACACATTATCGATGAGAATGAGAATGTGAAATAAAAATGAATTCGGATTTTAGAATTTATGCAGCTGAATTGAATTCAAATCCGATCAAGAATTCCTTTTTGCCTGAAAAGGTAATAATCGCGTATAATGTTTAGTAGATATAGTAGACTGTTGTTTTTTTTTTTTAATTTCACAAAGAAAAATTGTATTGAACGGGTAAAATTTTAGATCTGATATTGAATGAACGATTTAATTGACTATAGGTAGTACACACAGTTGAAACGACAACGTCGCCCGATATTATATTTACATAGATTAAATGACGGTTAGAGTCCTTTATATAGTTATAAATAATCCTTGAATAATTTTCCATAACAAAATGAATGAATGTACAAAATTTGAAGTAAATATACAAAAAATTTGATGAGGGATGATGATGCTCATTAGGGTGACGTGTGGATGACACGTGTGTGGGTATACAACGACCAATACAGTTATTTATTTTCTTATCAAAATAGAATAGGCATGAAAATTCATAATAATCAAATATGTATATCGAAAAATTAAAAGACTTCTTATATGGATATCGCAGCAATTGAATTTTGAATTCACATAGGAAAATTTGCAGATGCTCAATTCTGATGGGAATTCATTAAAACGATGAATTTTTTTTTTTTTATGAGAATATTAAAAACTGGCAGTAATTATGAATTTTAATACGAAAATAATGAACGAACGAACAAACGAGCTGGATGCATGTTCATGTAGAGAAAGAATATAGAGCGTTTGTCTAAATTCTGTAAAGTGAATTGAACCTTGTGGGTCATTATGTAATTAAATTTAATTGAGATTTCAAAAAAAAAAAAATATCCAAATCAAAATTATTATTTTACGATGAGTATTTGTCATTTTGCTCAAATTTATTCAAATCGATATTCAATACCTACATACGAGACGAGATACATATTTGATGAATTTTCTTGGAATTATACCTCAGAAGAATTGAAACAGCCTTAACCACCTAAACCTTTATCATTTCATTCATATTCTTTGAAATCAACGACATGAATCCTTGTAAGTAAATAAAGTGAATGATAACCATTGATTGCAATTCACATACATATTTTTCGTTTCCTTTAGAGGAAAATAAAATTATATAAAAAACTTTGCAGGTGTACATCTTGTGCGGTTGAATTCACACCCTATTTTGCTTGAAAAACTCGGTACTAAAAGTAAAATAGTATATGTATATACTAATGTTAAAAATAAGAATCAAACATTTTCCAATAACAATAACTGACCACTAAAATTTAATAAATAGGATTAGGATTCTTCTATTTTAAAGCAAAATATTATATTGAAATCCTTTTTTCTATTATACAAATACCGCATAGATACCTACTTTCTTTTTAGTATCTTTTATTATACATTTTCTTATTATTTTTCTTAAATTATTAGAAATTTCTTTCAAATGTAATCATTCTCTCGTATTTTGTACTATTCATATTCATAATTATATGTACATAGTTCAGAGGAGAATGTATTATTATTCGTTTTCAATTGTTTTGTTGCAGATGTGCATAGTAAACAAAAATAACAAATACAAAAGATTTTAAACAAATCAAGTTGTCTTTTATGTTCAATTTATGTAATCCTTTGACTTGAAATTGAAATATTTTTTTCAATTTGCAGGATTCAGTTGTAATATCTATCTATCGCAGTATTGGAAATTAGTGGTTACATTCATATACTATAATAACGTAGGAATGTAAGTTTACTTGAACATACATTACATACATACTAGTACATATGTATATAAGAATCCTTTATGAAAAATAAAAATAAAATTAAAAAAGAAGGGTTCGCTGCAATCGAGAGTAAAGATATTGAGACATTTTTTTCTTCATTTTCCATACAGAAGTTAAGTAGCTGCAAAAATATGCACATATGTATGTATGTATGTACATAATAATAGACCAGTATAAAAAATTGACACGATCATGTTTTTTGTCATTAAATATATAATAATACAATGTTTCTTAAGATCCTATTCCTTTTATTTTTCTTTTTATTCATATGTTCTTTATGTTAAATGTTTTTTAGATATTGCATACCATTGTGATTCTACAGTACAAGAATTTACTATATTCTACCATACTACAAAGTAACTCTTTGTATTCAATCTTATAGAAACAAATTCCATTAATGGTTCATCATATGTGGATAATGCAATAAGCAAAATGAAGAAAACAAACAAACAAACGAAAAAAAAAGTAAGTTATCATCTAATCTAATCTATAAGAAATCTGTTCTGGAAATCTTTTAATATATTTTTTTCTTGGTTCTTTATTATTTTTCCTTTTTTTTTTTTGATTTCTTTGTAGAAAAATGAAAAAGTAATTGTGTTGACATCTGCGTGTAAATCACACACAGGGACCACTCAATCGCTCTGTTACTCTATAATATACTCGTAATTTGTATAATACGAAGAGTAGTAAATATACATTTGCAGTGTATTATGATCATCTGGATCTGGATTCCATAAGAATCCTTAATACTGACGAATCCTTTTAAAAATGCAATAATAAGGCAACGAATACATGTATATTTTTGTATGAATGAAATTTCTGAATGAGAAAAATAATTTCTCCTCTTCTATTTTTTTTTTTTTTTATTAATTCAAATACTATACATACATAATGATGATATGAAGGTAGTGTGTATGTGCATATGAGTTAAACAATGAACAGTTTACCGGTGGTGTGTTTTTCAAAAATTGGCAGATGTCAAAAACAAAAAAAAAACGACAAAAGTGTTGATGCAATTCCATATTTTACGAGATGCAACATCAGACCATATCAGAAATCAGAAAAATATAGGTATATAGTGTACAGTGTAGATCGAGTTTATTATTAATAAAATATGATCGATATTTTGTTTATAAAACAAAATACATATGTAGGTATGTACGTTTTTTTTTCTCCTCTGTGTACTAGGTACATATATGTTGTATTGTAATAATATTCGTTTATTTATTATTTTTTAGTGCTTTATGAAAACAAAGAGAATGAAATGATTTTTTTAAAATTTTTCATTTTTTATGAATGTGGTAAGTAAAAAAAAAAACGTATAGTAATAATAAAATGAACACGTGTTCAGCAGTCTATTACAATATTACATATTACGATTATCAAATACTTATATATGTGTACATACTTTCCGTGAGAGCTAAACTCCAAAACCCTAAAACCAAACCAAATGCAACGAACTAAATAAATTTATTGTGTTGTTTTTTTTTTTTTTATTTGTCTACTCTGACTGAACATTTTTTCTCTAAAAATTCAGACTCAGCTGTAGTAGCGCTAGCGACAAATGTTCGACTTAATAATAAACAATAATAATATAAAGATAAAAATCAAGGGGAATTCTTTGCCATACTCTGACTTTGATAACAATTATGGGAACAAATTTTTTTTTTCCAATTTTTACTCACACATTTGGGAAATTTTTTTACTATCAAATTAACAAACACACACAGTTGTCTAAAAAAAAAGCACAATATTATACAGGCTATGCAGTGCCTAGCAAAATAGTAGAGCCCACAAAAACAAATTGTATCGCCTTATCACATTATAGGTAACTTCTAAAACACTAACGAACAAACAGTCGAAAAATGTTGCTCAATATTAAAGACATATTGATTTTTTTTAAACATAACATCTTGATTTTTATAATTTTCTAAAATTGTTGAATATCTTTTTAGCCTTATCATTGAAAATTTAGGGTCAATCAAATTGATATTAATGCGAAAATTTAATTTTATCATTTTTTTTTTATTCCGTTCTTAGTGGAGTCAATAAAGACAAAAAAAAAACCAATTTCATGAAGTCCTCAGAAACAACTCCGATAATTTTTTGATAATTTTTTTTTAAGTTTTTGTTTTTTTATATTATTCAAAATCAGAAACCTTTCAAAGGGGGGAAATGAATATTTGCATTTTTATGCAATATTTTTGCAACTTATACAGGTATCCCTCCTAGAATGACCAGTCCGCAAACAGTAGATAGGTTTCATCGAGACAAACAAAAGTATATAAAGTATAAATGACATACAAGGTATAAAGTAGCTGAATCAAATCAATTAAAAAAGCGATTTAAATTTTTTCAAAGCACTCTTTATATTGACTGTCGAACAACAGTCGACACAATGACGTCACTTTCTCTTTTATAAATTAACTGACATACCTTACCTACTCTCCATATACGATGTCTTTGACGATGTTTATTGCTTGCCTCCTAAACATAAATTTGCTAAAAGCAAAAGCCAAACAAAAAAATAATCTGCCCGTATTTATATGGACGAATAACTAATATTTTATCATATCGATCCATTTCATAAATGTACGTGACAACTTGGTGACAACATAATAAATTACATATGCTATGTAAGCACAAAAAAGCTTTTTCATTTTGTTTTTGCTTTTTCCTATACACAATACCTACAAATAATTTTTTTTTCAAGCAAGGAAATGTTTTAACTGATCAAAATCATGTTATAGTATCTCCAAAAAAATTTTTAATTTACATTCAAATCTTATTTGACAAAAAATATTTTTTTTTTTGAGTTTGATAACATCCCAAACTGCAAAGTGCAAAATTTCGAATCGTTTCTATTTAGGGCAAATTGTCAAACTGACGAAACGAGTATTTACGTTCGTTTCATTTCTTTCGTCCCGTCACGTCTATGTATCGTTTCGTCACGTTTATTTAGGTTATAGGATAGCTGAACTCATTAAACCGAACAGTTAACAGTAAAACCCAAATATCTCATTTTGCCCCTCATCTTTGGCTTTACCTTACATACAATACACAAATACAACTTCTACGTTCTACTGGTTCTACGTAGTTCTACTGTACTGTGCTGCTGCTGCTGCTGCCACATCTATCATTTGTATTCCATTTTGCAAATTTGTACTACATTGCACTTGCACAGTACATTTTATACCTCAAGTTTTACTGGCGTAAATAAGATGATGAATAAACATTATTTATTTTTACCTAATATCAGTATGTATGTATATTAGCACAGCATAATAAATGTAGGTAGGCATCTACATTGTATATCTATATTTCTTCTATACAAATGTATAAATACTTGGAGTGGAGCTATGCTGTATGCTATATATGGCTACTGGCTAATAGCTAAATTATTTTCAACCAAACGCAAATACGAATACGAGTACGATGTACGAGTACAAACGATACACATAGTTCCACAATAATTCGTCCAAGTTTATTGTAGCGTAGAATGCCAAAATGGAAAAATATATTTTTCAAAAAATACATAACATGCTAACACATATTTGGAAGCATTTGAAGTATTTTTATGTATTTGGCGAAAATGTACATAAGACAGCAGCTTTTTTTTTGGCCAAGCTTCAAGCAGCAAAACGAACAGAAATGAGAATACATAAATACTCGCTCAAAATTTTCTCGCTAGATTAAATTGTGTTGTGTTATATCTTATGTGTTGTGCTGGTTGTACTATTCCAATGTTCCAACTTTCAATGTACAAAATGAAACAGAATATAAAATGAATGTGTGTGTGATGTGTAATATTGCTTATTCTACCTCTACCCTCTACTGTGTGGCTGCTGTGGACAAAAATGAATGAGGCAAAATTATCTACAAAAACAAAAATACATTGAATACATACATAATTCGCTTCTCGGTCGATACATTTTCATTTTATATTCGACGTATGTAGTCAGCAGTCACTATAATCAGTCAGTTATTTTGTACTTTGGTAGTGAGTTTTTGCGTTTTTGCCACGTTGTATCAGCAGCAGATTTCATTTTGGTTATTTTTGGTATACTGCTTCGGTGTCAAGAAAATTTTTGTCAAAAATAATTTGAATTGGATTGAATTTTTTTATAAATTTTGATAATTAAGAAGGACTAAATTTAAAGGAAATCGAAAATCTATATTAAATCTAATTATTAGTAGGTAGATTAGATTAGAATACGAATACAAAAGAAGGGCACATTTGGTACATTGCAAATTGCTAATAATTTGCTACATTCTATTCTATTAACTACACACGAACACGAACACATTAGTCATTATTTTAGCTCTATCAGCTGTGTAGAAAAAGGAAAAAACGATATTCATACGAGTACAGCTACAGATATACTCTGTGCTGCTGCTGTGCATTCAGATGTTTGTATATTCCATATTTGCTATGCATTTGCTTATATAAATAAACGCATTCGTTTTTGCCTGGTTCATCATAAATAAATCGATAAATAGCGGGCCGAAATTCTAAGAAAATTGCCACTAACGAATTCAAATTTGTATACATGCTTGGTTTAATTTCAATTTTAGTCATTATACTTTTATATTTGTCTAGCGAAATTTTTGAAAGAGCTGCCGTATAACTGTTGCTGCTTTTGTAATTATTTTAATTTTTAGATAAAAATGGCATTATTTAAAATTGAACAAGATGATACCATTGACGAGGTAATTGAGAATTTTTTTTTACTGATAATTCGCATTAATAAATTTATTTTATTTTGTATTATCTAGCCAGAAGAAAGTCAAGATAATTCATATGCCTCCAGTTCATATCAACATGAACATGATGATGACGAAACGCAAAAGATAAATAGATATAATGCTCTGCCCTTAACTGAAAGAATAAAAGTAATCGAAGCACATAAGAAAGGTAGAACAAATACAGAATTGGGGAATGAATTCAAATGCAGTAAAGCTCAAATATCATTTATTTTGAAGCATCGGAAAGAATATGAAAAAGAATGGGAAAATAATGGTAATCCAAAACGTGTTCGACGTTCAGTATCACCGCATGTTTTGGCACTTGGTATTATTTTATTTGAATACGTATGGCGAATGAGACATTATCCGGTCTCGGTAAATGATGATCATTTAAAAACTATCGGAAAAGAAATTTCATTGTTACTGGGAATGAAGGCATTTCGAACATCGAAAAGATGGCTGGAACGTTTCAAGAATTGTTATCGTCTAAATGGTTCAGCCCTATTAACTCATTCTGTTGTTAAAGATGATAAACCAAAGAAGTCAATTGGTATACGGGACATTTTTGAAGATATGGCTTCTGAATTCAAATGTAAATTCGTAACGATTAATAATTTAGGTGAGGAGCATTTATGCGCTTTAAAAACTATACGTGCAATGAAACTGAATAAGTCATTGGGTATAGATCCAAGAAGAAATCAAGTCAAAGTTAGAAGAATTTCAAGATATGCCATGAAAACTGGTTTACCAATAGCTGGGGTAACGAAATCTGAACCAACAGATGATGAACAAGATGTTGAGTTCGTTGAAATATTACCAGATCAGGGATTATATGAATCTGAATCTGAATCTGATAGTAAATTTAATCAAGATTTTAATTCTGATTATAATCCGTCAAATGAATTATCTACGACTATTGAAAAAGATATTGAAACGTACGGAGAAGCAATTGAATATTTAAAAAACCTTGAAAATTTTGCAATGTCACGAGGAGATTTGAGAGCTATCGGTCTCATTAATCAATTGGAAAATTATCTTAAAGAAAAATATAAAGAAACTAATTAAACGTTAAAAAAAAGAAGAAAAAAAAATTTAATGTCGTATAGGTATATCATATATTTTAGTTTTATAAGTAATAGATATTATACCTATTAGATATTTTTTAGTTTGTAAAATTAATTTTAAGATACACACTTACAATTATTCATTTATAAATTCACATTTTATGTACAAATCCTCCAAATAAAATATTTTGAACAGAATTTTTATAAAATTTTTTGCATTCTTTTATTTTTGGAAAACTAATAATTCATAAAATTTGCATGAATTTTACTTATCAAAATAAAAAAATGATAAATGCAATACTAGAAAGCTGTATATTGTATTTCATCCAAACTTCGGTTTTTGGCCTCTTTTTTGACATGGCAAAAAAACAAAATTTCTCTCATGTGCCATTGCCGTACATTATATAAAATAGTGCACATTTGTCCCTGGATAAATGGGCAAAAATGTAGATACGCATGTCTAAAGCAAACTTAAAAATTAAAGAAAGATTCTAATTGATGAGAAAGTCATCGAATAAATTGAGCAAAAGTTCATATTTGGCTGGCATAAGCTTTTTTTTTCTTTGATTTAAGGAAAGTTTGATTTGACCTACTTTGCCTACATGCTACATGCGCTACATTGATATTTGAATTATATTCGTGTGTATTGTACTATATTTATATTATGGTATTATTACTATGTTTATAATTAGTTAAAACAATTTTATTCATTAAGATCGTACGTATAATACATTACTGTCAAAATCGATAAAAAATAAAATTTTCAGTGATTTTCATTGAAATTATTCTCAAAAGTTTCATTATTCGGTCATAAGATGGTCATAATTCTCCTCCTTGTTTTTGATGTTGCTACTAGTTCTAGTTGCTAGGGATGATAATAAAATTTTGTGTCAAACTGTGCTACAAATAACAAAAAAAAACGATATGCACAAATGTAAATAAGAATTTATTACAAACTGATACATGAAAAAAACCACAAGCAAAAGGAATTTTTTTTTTTACAATATTTGCTTGGATTGTACACTCAATCAGATAGTCGTCGTCAGTTGTTGTTTGTTAGTCTGTTTTTCTTCAAAAAACCATTCAAAATGACAAAACTGACTCTTATTATACATTATATGCATGTATATATATGTATATATATATATATATATATGTACATATTTAGTTCACATGATGTAAAATACATATATACATAGTATATAGGTAGTACGTAATGGTAAAGTACACATTTTTTTATTTCAAATTAAATTTTTTTTTAAACAAAAATTAACAATGAACCATTCAAGTTATTGACTGATTGGTGATGATGATTGGTTTAGTGACATCTGTACATATACTCTTTGCTGTCTGGTCTATATTTAACATGTGTGTAGATACAATTTTGCTGATTTTCATTGTTATATATTATTGAAATTCAAAACAACTTAACATACAATCATTTGTATTATATTATATTGAATATCCATTGTACAAATGTCCCTTTTTTACCTTTTCGTCAAACATCATACAGTACACAGTACACACACCCGGTGGTGTTAAACTATAAACATTCACAGTATTTGGCCCATTCATATTGTGCCTGTGCGTATATGAATGGTGTGTTTCTTCTTGTCGTTTACTCTCCTTATTTCATGTTTCATATTTGACTGCAACTGTCATTTTCTGGACGATCTGTTCCTCACATATGATGTATGAGTACGTGTGGATGTACTTTATATTTACCAATATTTTTCACAGTAAATTCCTCTTTGATTTATGTATGGATTTGTGCATATATGTATTATAATGCAAGTATGTTGGTCAATAAGCTAACTAAATAAAAAATCTGTATATAAATAATTCAATCAAAACTTTGTGAATTTTATTGATTGAATAACATCCGTCAAAATTTTTAATAATGAATATAAAATTTTTTACGTACAATATCCATGATATGTGAGTATGTTATCTACAACGTATATGGATGGGTATGTAAGTTTGTAAAATTCAGTGTTGTTTATTATTATATTATAATAATAATGTATAAATGTGTACTCTTGTTTGATATAAAATTTTCGTATTAATTTTTAGAGGTGATGATTTTACCATTCAAAACTTAACCATCTGCACAACAGACATCATCAGAAAAAATATCATTAACATATGATTACTTATGTATGTACATATGTACATGATATGTACATGATGTACATACACAAACAGAAGGAATATGAAGGAAACTATTTGTTTGGTCGAGTTAACTTCCTTGAAACCGGGGAAAAAATAAATTATTTACACATTCGTACTTAAATGAGTGTACATATGTAAATACATATTTTTTTTAAATAAAATTGTTATTTATTTTTTCTTTATGAATTTTAATATCGAATACAATACACACTTTATTGATGATTCAAACTGATTTATGGTATATTTGAACAGTTCAATGGCATGAGAATTATTGTTAATTTTAAGATTTTATGATTGATTCATGCGATTGCGAACATTTATTTATAATCACGTGTAATTTTAAAATTATTACAATTTTTGAGTTAGAATGTGTAGGTAATATATTCGAATACTTGATTAACTCGCAGACAATTAGATTTTATGATCAAAAATCTAAAATATAACCAAACTGCAATTAGAACAAATTAATAATGAAATACTGAAACTCTTGAAGATTCCAAATTTTTTCATTTTTTTTTTCTTTCTTTTTTGGAACACAGTATACTCATATGTATTTATAAATGTGAAATGTTGCCACCATCAAAGATTTTTCTTCTTCGAATCTGTTCAGCGCCACATTTCAAATTCATGCAACATTTAATATTATACTACATTAGTGTACATACATTTATGTTGTACTGTGTGTTGTATATATACACCACAAAATTACCATCATCTAAAATTTGTAAATGGACACGTGTGAAATATATGCATACTATTTACATATGTATGTATACATACGAGTATTATACGAATGCATCCTTGATAATTAATATCGTATTTACCATTTTACCATTTAGGAAAATTTTATTTAGAATTTACAATCATTTGGTCGACATATTTGTCAATTCGGTTATATTACACCCTTAGAATAAAGCGACAATTATACATTATTAAGTGTTGAATTTGTTCTTCTCTTCTATACATATGTATGTGTTCAGTTTTTTTTTTTTCTTTTTTATTTTTTTGGAACAATTTTAATACAAGCTGAACGGAAAAATTCAAATTCAAGTACCTATATAGTAAGTTGTAATATATTTTTCAAATTATAAGTAGACGGATAATAATGATATACAACACAACGTTATAAATAATTTCATTTCATAGTTGTTCAAGATGTCATACAAATGTCGAAAAACACATATGTACATTTATATTGGAAAATTATCTTAAGTTAAATATTATAATACCCATTTCCACATTTACTTAATATCAGATTCAAATAGTCTATGAGAAGTTCTTGAAAAATTATGAACAAATTTTTTGTTTTACATATTGTTTTTTTTTTGTTTACCAAATGGAACATATGATTACCAAAAGTTTTAAAACAAAAATATTTTTATTTATTATACAAAGAGTATATGAAAAATACGTTCAGGAAGAATATTTCAAATTTGATCCATTTTTAAGTTTATAAATAATATTATTTCTTAGATGCAGAAGGGCATTCAAAAAGTTTTTTTTAAAAATTGAAAAGGTAAACAATTCATTTGAACATTATTATTTATTTGAAAAATTCAGAAATATAAATGAATTTAAACATTTAGAGAATTTATCGAAATGATCACCACGAACAGTTAGTAATAAATGTGATTTTGAAATGAAAATGTATGTTTTATTATCATTTTCGTTATTTAAATTGAAACAAATCAAAATTATAAATTTTTATTGATTAGGTACATAAAATTGAAAAAATTTATCAGAAATAAATTTTTGCGCGCACATAACCTAAACCCTGAACCTGAACTATTATAATAGGCTAGGTTAGGATTAGGCTATTTTTAATGTCATCTGGCTGGATGCATTCAATATTCAACTGAATTCTGCTTATGTTACGCACCCGGCAACATTTCAATAAAATTATCAAACAAACCCTCTTTTTAAAACATTTTGTATGCATATGTACAAATATGTACGTGTAATATCTACGTACAGTATAAAATAGAAGAAGAGTCACATGGAAAAAGTCAAAGACCAGTTGTTGTTTGTATACTTTATCTGCAGATATTTTTTTTTTTCACGTACAATAACTCAGATATCGTGTGTATAATTTTTGTGTATTTGTACTCGGCAGTGTAGTATTAAAAAATGATACAAACTATATAGAAATTTTATTGATGCCCATTCAAAAAAAAAATTACATAATACATAAATGCACATTTAACTTTTATTTTCAATTGTTTGCTAGTAATATTTTTATTTAGATACAAATTAATGTATGTTTATACACATGTTTCCTCCTATATATACACCTGGGAGGAAACGGTGACGGGATGAGAACTATTCCACGTTTTCTGTGCTATTATTTTTTATAATTTTTTTTTCTTTTTCATTTTATTCATTCATTAATCGTTCTGCACCTGGTGGTTAAGCGGTGACGCTATTTATGCAGATTGAAATTCATTTCGTCTTACATGGTCTTACGTAACACTCTATCTGTAATATTTTATAATACAATTACAATATAAGGTAAAGGTAAGTATAGTTATCTGTTATTTGATATCTTAAGATATATATAAGTATATGTGTATGTGTAATACAAAAGGTGGAATAGCACAGTAAAAGGAACTTATACATACACATAAAGTCTTGTGTCTTGTAATAACGTAATAAGTAATAATAAAACTCTAAGAACAATCAAAGTCAAAACAGAGTAATGAGAGTAGCTATAGTTGTATGTTGTATCACGTTGTATGTAATTTGTTATGTCTTCAATGACGATGATGATGACAAAACGTAAAGTAGATTTCTTATTTGTAAACTGGTCAATGTAAAAGAAATTCCCCTATAATATTCCTCAGTAATACAGCGTATATTATGATATTGTGGTGTACTCATAGACTGCGATAGTATACAGAAACACAGGTATATATATATGTATGTACATATATAATTTAACGTCATATATTAACATTATTCATTCATATAGGTAAAAGAGGTAACTTTCATTACAATCGCGGTCTTTGTAATAATGGGAAAATTTTTGTGTAATATCGCGTTGCAATTCGCTGATTTGGAACACCTTGCACATTATTACAATCATCATCATACACATCACATCATAGAACAATCCTTACCTATAATATATAAACATACATACATATTTACATATTCATCTGCATATATGATACATTTATATATATGTATAGTGTTGAGCAATGCGTAACACCGTTTCATTTAAATATCTTGGACTTTTTTTTCCACGGTCTATAATGGAATAAGAAAATCTCATCTGTACATACATATGTACATGGGTAGATTATTTTACAGATGTAACTTTGTTGAAATAATTACGTATGCATGCTAAATAATCTGTTTCATATTCCTGTTCTTCTTTTTATTCTTATTCATCCTCTTCTATGTATCTACGTACATATATACTACTTTTTTATTTCTTTTGTTCATTCATTCATTCATTTTTTTCAGTTATTATGTTGTCTTAGAAAATGAATGCATTTACATAGTAAAAAATTATTGAAGACCAAAGGGAAATATTTACTATATACTATATTCTTATAGTCGCGTTTTCATAGTTTCTTTTTCACTTTATAATTTTGCTAGTTCAACGCATATACTGGCGCAGATGTACATTAAAATACTAGATTTATTTCTGATATAAAAGTTTAAAAGCCATTCAAATTAAATAAATAATAAAAATGTTAATGAAAAAAAAAAATATTCTTAAAAAATTAACTCGCAGTGTTATGAATTATATTTTAGCGGACAAGGAAGCACGGTAGGTTGCGTTTTCCTTATGAGTACAAAAAAAAGTTCAAATCACATCTGTATATATATACCTTATATTTCTTGTAGGTATGTAATAATTTTCCTTATAAAAAAATACTGCAAACTCGTACGTAATATTGATTCCATATGCTCTAAATAACTTATGAGTTTGTTATATAGAATAAAGGTTAACTAAACTGCTAGCTGCTAGGGTGTGACATGACTTTTTATATCGTAATAATTGTCTTTTATTCACAATTATTATTAAAGACAATTCAAAATTTACGCGATATACTCGTATTTGCTTATATTCGTATTGTATACAATTTACAGAAAAATGAATGAATTACATATCAAACGAAATTACATATAAATATCATGTATAATGCATGTTTAACAGTTTAACATAAACAAAATTACAAAAAATTTCAGATAAACGCGATATGGGCAGGAATTGAAATTTAAAATTGAATTGAATCAACGTCGAAAAATATTATTGTCTTCTCTATTATATACTTTTATTTTAGGTATATGTAGTATAGGTAACAGAAAATTTATTTTTTGATTTTTGATTTCGAATGTGAAAAGGTAAACACAGAAACAGTGCGCGGTATATACATATGTATAATGTATAATAAAATATGCAGATGACATTGGAAGCACAGTTGATTGATTTTTGAACGGAAATTATCAAATTGATAATGAACAGTTGAATGTTTTTTAAATATGAACACGGGCAATAATCACACAAAAACACTCTTAATTATGGGAATAATTGGGCAGGCCGAAAAAATAGGTAAGTCATATGATAAACTGCTATTTTCAAATATTTTCATGTAGTTAAAAGAATGATGTATAGGTTTCAAGATGAACACTAATAAAATGATTGAATTCTTATTTATTCTATGGTTTTTAGGAGATCAAAATTATTTCTGGAACTGTAGACCTAAATCTGAACTATATAATACCACTGAAATGACGAAATGATTATGAAAGCTCGATAAATTCAAATTGTTAATATTTCGAAATAACACCATGGGCTTCTAACTACTTATTTACATGTTGAAAATTAATTTTCTGCATTTATTTGAAATAAAAAAAAAAAAATCAAATGTATACGAAGTACGAGTATTATGGCATTCGAGCATACAAATTCAACAAATTCATGGGAAAAATTCATTCTATTTGCGGTAGCATTTTCCATACATATAAGTACTTTGTGTTGTCGATAAAAGATACAAATCGATTAAATATTTTAAATAAAAAATTTTCAGACAAATTCGAATAATTTTATTTTTTCCGTGTGTGTATTTGTATTTTTTTGTTTTTTTTTTTTTTGTTTGTTAAATTAAAAGGTGAAAATTTAATTCATATTTGTACTATAGATTCATTGATCTATAAGTATAATAATTAATATATTCTCGAGTGTATGTATGCCCGTATGACGTACACACGTATGTGTTTGGAACATATTTATATATACACCAGAGGATATTTTGTTATTAATATTACACCACATATCATATTCAGCAATTTACATAGTTGTTATTCAAATAAATTTGTTTGTTCCTTACATATTCGTATCATATCGTACCTATATATGTATGTATTATTATTTAGCTTCGAGGTATAATCTAAAAAAAATGTCCGTGATTTTTTTGATATTACATACACCTTATCTGATGACTATACAGATATCTGTATGTCACATTAGTATTTACCTATATAAATGAATATTTGTATATCCGTATACAGAAATTCATATATGTATAGTACGTGAAAACCATACGTATATGGATAGGTATAAATGTGAGAAGAAAATTATGTCTTCGATTTTGCATTTCACATTATTGGTAACACGGAAAAGATACACGTATATATATACATATGTGCTCGCGTATGTAATAATAAACAACATATAATAACTTTGTAATAACACTACTTCAATAATATAAATTTAAAAAAAAAAAAAATTTCATTTAATATTGCGATTAAATAACAGCAATAATAGCAATGCAGTAACATATTCTACAACATATGCATATATACATTATGATTGTAATTTTATATACTATATACTACAATATATTCGTATATACAGTATAGGAACAGCTAAAATCACATATTATGTTTATATATGCATATAAGAAAGTAACAATTGTAATAATGAAAATAATCAATTGAACATGAAACAGCCTCCAGCTGAGCAGACTAATAGCCAAAGAATTTATTTAATCGTAGATCCCATTAATTCTGCACGATTCAATATAATAAAGTTCTCTTTTAAAAGAAACTATTTAACCATATTTAAACCAATCGTAAATAGTATATTATATTGCTGTACCAATGTATTTATGTATGTAAATTATTTACACATATGTAATCGTACATATTTGGAAATTTCGTTATTATACCATTATGGTTGTTGTTGTGGTAAAATATTATTACCGTATGTGAATGAGTTACATGTGATTTTTCTGTATATATATGTATGTACGTACATATATGTATATAATGCGTTCAAATTATTAATATTTGAATAAGTATGTAAAATTTAAAGCTTTAAAATCACGCATTTAGCCCAACCCACCTTGGATCATTAACCTTAAGGTGCCTTTAAGAAGTTTAAACAGTATATGTACTTATATATCTCTAAGTAGATACATATGTATAATTACGAATATACAGTAATATTACGAGATATTATCAATTTTAATATTTCTCTTTTATTTTTCAAATCTATTGTTAAGTGTCTTGGAAATTTTTTTTTCGAATCCTATAATAAGTTTATTTCAAACATTTTTTTTTTGCTTTTTTTCTTCAACATAATCCAAGAAATGTATAACATTTAATGACATGACCTGCGATATTTTTAAAGGTCATTTATGATAGTATAATATTAATTCAAATTTAAATGTTAAAACATTTATTTTATTTTGAATTTTATTTTTGAAGGTAAAATTACATATATATAGGTATGTATTTCTTTAAAATGTATACTCTCACAAAAACCGTTAAAAAAATTTCCAACAATTATATCAAGAATTTTATCTTAACAATATAGCAGAATGCGCTCGGTTTACAATAAAAATAATGAACAAACAAATCCTTAGCATGCTAGGTATGTAAGTATGTATAGGTACCAGATAATTTAAGTAAATTTGTAATGACATTAAACAATATCTAGAAAAAAAATGATAACTTAAAATATATAAATTAAATAAATAATTTGAAAACGATTTTAATAAAATGTGAAAAACGTGTGTGAATAAATAAACGAAAATTATGCATTGCAATTTTTTTTGAACGCATTTTTTATTTTTCATTTTAATTTCTACGTGAATTTAATTCAATTTATAAATGGCCATAAGCAAATTAATATCACGATAATAATTTTCATTATTTCATGCATTCAATTACTAAATCTTTTATGTAGCTATACATATATGTATATAGACATGACACATTGTACTTATATATGTATTCGTAAATGAATGTGCTCGTATACCTGTACACCTTATTATTACTTATAGAATCAAAAGTACGAAATAATATTAAAAATGAATAACGACGAACTGCAGATAGCCAACTGCTGCACCACAAACATGTGTATGTACATGTAGTTCTCATATTTTAAATAGTATAATATATGGTAAGGTGAGGTTAATGTATGTGTATAGATATTGTAAAATTACAAACGATCAAACTTGAATTGGCTCTAAGCCTCTAAGGCAAAAATTTAGAGAAAAAAAAAATAACAAAAAAGAATCAAAATTATTTTAATAATAATAAAATTTACGCTATTTTATTTATTTTTGTGTATTTTTGATATCCGACTGTGTGGATTTTAATTGTGTGGGTGGCTAATTTTATTACCGTGACTATTAACAATTAGACACTATAAAACATTGAATTGCATCTAACTGAAATGCATTCATATCATAAACTCTTATACTCGTATGTACATACATTTTCAATTTGTTTGTATAAATACATATGTATATGCACAGAATCGCATGCGGTGAATATCATATGAGAATATCCTTTTATTGATACTATGTGTGTGTATCGTACATTATAAATAATAGTGTTGTAAAGTGTAATAATTTTTCTTTTTAATTTACTACATTCTACATGTACAAGTGAATAGTTTAACTGTACAAAAAAAAAATAAAAATAGAAACATTATATTATACATATTATTATTATTATTAATGACTTTGAAAGAGGAAGAGGAGGAGGTGTGTTAATTTAAACATAATAATTTAATATTAAAAATAAATAAATAGAAAAAAATAAGAAAAGAATAAATTTTAAAAAATCTCACAACATTTTTATGATTTTTATGATCACGATAAAATCACAAAATAAACAATTACATATACAAGGCGAAATAAAATTCAATAAATTGTAGAAATTACTATATGATTTAAAATCAACGCTAGAAAGAGAATATTTTATTTTTCTGTTTTTTATTTATAGAAAAAATGAAATTCAATTTTTGATCTCTAGAGGATATATAGAGTCATTGTTTTTATTAATTTTATTGTTATTATGTGCTAATTTTTAAGATTAGATGTTTGATAAAAGCTATATATGGAACTAAACAACATACAATAAGCATAAAAGGTGGTATAATTTGATATGAGAATTGAATTTAATTTTATTGGCATTTGGTAGTTTGGTAGTAGACATATTTTCAAATCATTATGCTTGTGATCGAGCATAACGATTTTAAAATTATCAAGATTAGAAAAATCAGGATTCGATCGTTTCATATCCATGAAAATTAAGTGATCCAGCTCAAATTTATTGCGCAAGATTACTATCAACTAAGTATATACAGGTAATTAAATTATAATATTCAGCTGCTAAAGCTGTTAAAGGTGACTTCGCTCAATTTTCTAATTTTCTACAAGTAAAATTACTTCAAATCGTTCACATTAATATTTCTCTAAAAAAAAATAAATTTTTTTTTAAATTTTCTACAAGTGAATATAAAATAAGAGAGTAAAATTACTTAATGATCCTGTTTTATTCGATCATCCCAAAAAATTCTTCGTTTCCAGTTAACAGTAAAGTTTTAAAACTTTAACTAAAAACTATAAACAAAAAAAAAATAAAATGAAAAATAATAACGAAATTATTTTTAAGATTTTCCTCACATTTGCCTACTCCGATGAACTTCTCAAACGCGAATAACAACACCTTACGTAAATAAATCTTATTTTTCAAATCCATGAATTTTCAATGTGAATGTATGTATGAATGTATGTACATATATTAAGATTAAGCAATTTAACCATCAGTACCGTACTGTTAATGTTTACATGAAACGAACCAAAAAAAAAAAACATGTTGAAAAAAACAGTTCATCAATCAATCAGCCGCGAAGATATATCTTTAAGGTATATTTCATCCATCTATCAAGAAATTCCATATATTACCTTCGTATACACATACACTGACTAAAATCTACTTATACTCGTATACTCGTACGGATATATGTGTGTGTGTGCTTATTATAATACCTTTAACAACAAAAATATGATGATGATTTTTTCAGATTGGATTTGTTGGTTTCTTTTAAATTTTTTTGGTTGGATATAAACCGAAAACAAATTGAATTTACACTGCATAAGTAGTTTAAAATTTCACTATGTATAAGAGTGTTAACGTGAATTTATTGTATGTAGAAACATGCAAGTGTATGTACATATATAAAAATATAAAAATGAAATTCCATTGAACACCTGCACTCAATCAGTTAAAGGTTTTCACATTTTGTGGCTTGATGAAATTCCAAATTAAAATTTAAATTCTTCTTTCTTTTGGATTTTATTTAATTTTATTTTTAAAACGATTGAGCTATTGAGTGACTTTCATTGTTATTATTATTATTATTTTTTATTTTTTTAAATACAGGTATGAATTACCTTTGAAACTTATTACGAATACCGTCAGTGAAATAATATGCACAAACTCGTAGAGGATTTCCTTCTATGTACATAACAACTTCATATTCCTCTTCATCTCTTTTGCTTTGAAAAACGTATAGATATAAGATATGAGCCTATGAGCCTATGAAAGTACACACATATCTTGCATGAATGCATATACATATTTAAATCTTCAACTTAAACTATATACATACATACTTACTTACATATATATAATATGTATGGCATTAAAAAATTGAAGGTATAATTACTTTGTAGTGTGATTTCGCTTCCGATAAATTAACTTCAAAAATATCACATAAATTTACAGCTTCTTTTCTGGCAAAAACACTATCATATATACTCTCTACACGCTGTATAATGTATGCTAAACTATTTTTACTCATCAGAAGATCATTATGGTACGCATTAACAAAATTTAAGCTGAAAAGTTTCATCATCACATTTTCCTTTATACAATACATAAGAATATATAGATGTATAATACTTGAATAAAATCTTAAAATCTAGGATTTTACACACACAGACACACACACACATATACACATGTACATACCGATATCATAACATGACATTCGCTTAACTAATTGCCTCCTAGACACAAAAGTCATAATAATTTCTCTAGTAATTAAACTATACAACATACCAAAATGGAATAAGTGCCAACTAATTATTCAACCACAACCCAGATCGAATATTTTGAAGTCGAGATTTAATATGTTTCACACTAGACACGATCACCACTTATTTTAAATACATACTCCTTATAGTATAGTTAGTATATAATCGTATAGTTTTGTATATACGAGTACGTAGGTATACATGACGTACATAAAACACAGGCATATATTATGTAGGTTTGAAAATTGAAGATCACTTCTTGTACACACGTATAATGCCATGTATATACGTTCGAATGTTAAATAAATCCACATACATATATAATGTACCTCTATATAATAAAGGTACATATACAATTCAAATTGTACATACATATGTATATCTGTACCTACATATATAAATAATGTATAATGTATGAATGAAAATCTGACAGAATAACGAAGTTAATTGAATACAAAGCTTAAGAAATTCGTATTGTTAAAAGGTGGTAATTTTAATATTTCATTTGTACATACACCAACAAAGTAAGTACTTACATGAACACCTGAATAATGAAAGTGGTTCAAAGACGGAAACGTTTTAATTTTTTTCTCTTCAATAATACTTCTATTTATTAACAACAAACAAAAATCCATTTAACAAAATGTTGAAAAATTGATAATGGAAATGAGAAGTATTAAAAAGAAAAAATAAAAACCAAAAACGAAAAATAATAAAAGAAATTCATGACAGTGTTATTTTGATCATAATGTCAGAAATGAAATCGTGACCTGACCATTTTCAATATGAGTATTAAATGGTTATTATAGATGTTTATAGTTATAAAAATAGTTACACTTCAAAATCATAAGTAACAGCAGAAAACATTTTTTCATGAGATCTAATTACGAAAAATTTACACAACTATAATAAATAAGCTAAATTCATTTCCCAGTGTTATATAAAGTTATTAAAAATTGCAAATCTTTTGTGGAAAGCGCATAAAAATTAATTTGGCATATTTTTGTGATGTGAACTTTCCAATTCAGTTTTAATTTAAATTTCGAATGACTAACCTTTTGTGATTTGCATATTTGACTCGAAAATATATTTTGTTGTATGATCACAATTACCAGAGTATAAACCTTTTGCTTGAAGATCTTACAGTTTCATTAATCATTTCCAACAAGATTAAAATTGGTATTTTTACATTTCACCAAAAACTTATACCGATCGTATACGTTAATCTGTTAATTTTTCTTATTTGATTCAATTACATTGAATTCACGTCTTTTTTTTTCATAATGATATAACTCTTCGCAAAAATGAAAAAAATAGTCAATCACCTACAATACGATCAAACAGTATACTCAATCAACTCAACATTTAATTGCAGCAATTGTCGGTCACATTTTATTGTTACACATCTCATCAAGCATTTTCATTCTCCGCATTTATTGTTTGTTATGTTTCTTTTTTATTTTCTAATTGTTTGGAAATTTTTGGAAAATTTTTCAATATATTGAACATATTTCAGTTCTTTTCAGAATAAAAATTTAGATAATGAAAAAAAAAATGAAATGCTACGATTTTTTTAAAAAAAATTGTCACTTGATTCTATTTCAGGTCATCTTGCGCCCAACAAGGGAATTAATATATCACAAGAAATGTGTGTTATCTGTAAAAATTAATTTTTTTTTACATATACTTACAATTTACATTGCACAATAATTTTCCAAATTTTCTTACGCACCAAAATAATCATCAGATTTGAACATTCAAGATAGCGTTGAAACAAAATAAAAGCATTAAAATACATCAGTAGTTTTTTGAAAGTTCATTTAAATAATTTTCTGGTTTTTATTTTTTTTTTGTTTTGCTCTCAAAAATATAAACTACAAAAACTGTAAGTGAATTTTTCGTATTTATAATTTTATTTTTTGCGTTGACGAGTACATTATACTCGTATAGGATGAATGTATATGATTACGATAAAAAAACTAATGACGCGATTTTTGGAGACACGCAAAGTGAATTTATTTATGATATATTTTTTCATCTTTCTTCTTTCATTTAGTTTTTAATCTATTCTTGAAGTTTAACTTTTAATTTTGACTGCATAAACGTTTTTCATGATTACATTTTAACGAGTTTTAATCAAAAGACAATTTATTTTTTAAATTGCCAAGAGAATGAAAATGTCGTATACATATCTGGATGAATATTTGGATACCTTCTTTTAGGAGACATAAAATTATAAAAGTTTCAAATTATCATTATTATACTTTTGTACCTAATTCGTTTCTTTTTTATACTTTTTTTTTCTATAAAAATATTATTGTAAATGTGTACGTGTATACGTTACAAGTAAATACAGATGTATATTATATTGCAGAGGAAATGGATGAAGATCTTCTTTCTTAAATTAAGCTTTTTATAAATTAAGATTTCCGGTAATCGTTTACAAGTTATTATTAACTTTTTTTTTTAATTTTTTGTGTTTTTAAAATATTTTTGAAAACATTCATTTAAGAAATTTGTTTTTTTTTTTTTCATATTTTTCTTTTTGTCCAAAATTTAGTTTTGAAAGGATGATCAGTTTCAATGGAATTAATTTGAAAGATTATGAATAAATGTTTGATTCAAATTTCTTTTCTGATCTAATTCGGTTTCGACTTTGAATCTTTTCTAACATTTTGTTTTTCTTAATCCAATATTAACTATATACGACAAATTCCAAATATGTATCTCAACTATTCCAAAGGTGACCGCAGATATTATTTTTATATCGCTTAGTTTTTTGAACATTGAATTTCTTTATGGTACAATACACATATTTTTTTTCTTCTGTCAACATAATTTTATTTCAATTACATGAATCTTATGCGGGGATTATAAATTATTCACAATGTTCGCATTTCAATTCCAGAGATCTATAAAATCTGTAGGTATGTAATACATGTAATTACTGCAGTTTAACTGCACAATATACATATTGTACCAGAGAATTAAACAAATTTTTAACAATTGTAAACAATTCTCATTAACGTTCCATTTATTCGAATTGAATGAAAACATTTTTAAAAAATTAAGAAAAAAAAATTCCTCTTAACGAAGTTATCTTATTTTCTACTTTTTAAAAAATGAAAAAAAAAAAAAACTGCGGTGTACATATGGCCAGATGCTATCTTTACACTATATGTACAATAAAAATATATATTACTAACTAAAGTACATACATACATATACTTCTCGTAATATAGTATAAAACAAAAATAAAACAAGTTTTAAATCGTGTAATTCCCATGAGAAGAATTTCCATTTGATCTGAGACATCGAACTTGGACGATTACAAAAATAAAGAATGCACGTATGTACATATGTACTTATGTTCATATGTACATAATTGTACTAGTATGTATATGTATTTAAACGATTTGTAAAACGATAACACACATATATACACAAAAACATACAGATTAATGTAAATTGTTAAATATCAGAAACAAAGGAAAATACTATTATTTTTTTATATAAAATTTACTAACTAACTTCTAAATAAACTGACTAACAAACTAACTAACAATCACTTTGCGCATTATCTCTATCTATATATGAATACTCTGTTTGTACTTATTATATCTGCGCAATCTGCAATATGGTATGCGATTTATATTCACCTACCATTGGTAAATAGTACAGATAGTCAGTATACAAGAGTATATATGTGTATGTATACTTATAATTGTATAATGGTGTAATCTGTAATGCATATAGTGTGGTGTAGTAACCTTGTAATTGTTATGTATTTTGTTACCATTGTTTTCTCTATATTGAATTCTTACCTTTGCTGTTTTTTTTTCCACATATGAACATTTTCTTTATATTATTTATATTTTTTATCATAAATGTACATTTATGTACATTTCTACGAGTAGATATCAGCTGCTCTGCTGCTGTTACTGCACTAGTGTGTAACAGTATAATATCAGTATAGTAACAGCAATTATTTGTTTTAAGCTTTTAAAAACAAGACTGCGTGAGAATTTTACGATTTCAGTGGCTTTTTATTTAATTTTAATTCTATTTTCTGTATTTTATTTTCTTTTTTTTTTTCAAATCAGAATTTATGTGGTTTTTCGTTGATATACGAATGATACGTAACCTACACCACCCGATTTTTTTTTTCTATAAGGTTTTTGTATTGTGAATTTTTTTTTCTACAATTTTATTTTACATAGAAATACTCGTATATAATATATAATTCACACATGTAAATACATGAATGTAGCATTATTCTAATAGTATACACTTATCTGTTTATCTTTTACACACATACGTGAGTATACTTATACAATACATACGTATATGGGGACTAGGGAGTATCATTGATGTAACGGATACACTCATCAATGAAATTGGAGTACCGTGGAATGTTAATGATAATGAGAAACAAGGTAAATACAAAACAATACAAAAAAATATCACATCATCTATGTGTCTGTACACACATTTACACATATTACACTTTTGTTTGCATATAATAAGATCTTTGTTATTTAATTATAAAAAATTTCTTTTTTTCCACATTATCTATACATATCTATTATTATTATTTATTTATTTCTTTAGATGTAAAAACATTTTTTTTTTTTTTGCCATAAAACAAAAGAATAAAAAACCAGAAACATTTTTACAGACTCAAATTTCGAAGGTCTGAGCCTATACATATGATGGATACATAAAAATGTGTATAAACATTTATATATGTTTATATAAATTTTTTTCTCATATTATATTAGGTATTTGAAAAACAAACAAACAAAATAATTTTAAAAATAATTATTGGAATGCATTGCCATACAATCTAATGCAATTTTCTGTCAATGTGCAGTCAATGAGGTGTATTATGTAGTTTATAGCTCTTATCACGATTATTCCAATTTCTATGAAATATTGACAACAACATATCTATACATACCATACATGTTCATGTATGTATATGCATCAAACATACACAATCTATACAATAATTTATTGTGATATGATACGATACACCATGGAACACGAGCTTATTTATAATATGGAACACTTCTCTGTCAATTACTATATAATACGAAGGTTTCAATGATAGCTACTCTACTAAAAATTGCAACTGCAAAGTACTTATAATAATATTTTGTCATTTGAACTGTGCTGTGTTTACTTACTGTTTTCAAAAAAAGTCTTGTTTATTTATTTTTTAGCACTTGTTCTACATGCTGTGCAGAATATTGTTACTTCATTAATGTCAAATTCGTTCGTTGTTGGTTTCAAATATTGACAACAGAATAAAAATACTACTGCTAAATAATAAATAATAAATAATACGTATTTACTTATATATAATATATGTATTATTTTTGTAGATTTATTTTTATTTATTTTTTTTTTCGTTTACAATTTCAAATACTTTTAAATATGAATACATTGCATTTAAAGAGAACAAACTCGTGGCAAAAATGAAATCATTAGTAAATCGAAAATGATGTTTTTTTTTTGTTCAATTTAACTAATGAAAAAACAAAATTGTCGGAGTTATAAATTTAATGACCGGAAAATCATGAAAATCTTTACTTCAGCAAGAAGCTCAGATTATATCGGCGAATTAAAAAGCAAAAAGACAAAAAGAATTATATAATTTTATTAATTTAATATTATTCTTACGTAAGAATGCCCGCTGGTTCATAATTTTAATTCCCATGAACATTTTCGAAGAAAAAAAATTTAATTTCCAATTATAGTATTGTGCAAGTTATATTGTATTTTACATTTCATGGGAAAATTATTATTTAAACTATAGTACAATCGTATAAATGAGCGAATCGAAATCGTATAAATGAGCGACTGTACTACACCCTCATATCATCATTTTGTATAGGTATGGATGTAAATAATATAAATGAAGCGAAATTAATTCAATGAACAAATCACGTTTTTAAGATTTCGCTTCATTTAATTCGTGTTGTATTATGACTTTAATTTATCACAAGTTCTTTGAACTAATTAACCACAAAAGTCATTAAATTTACAACTATGTATACAATATTATGCATTACAATATTATATGTAATATGTCTATGAATGGATGCAATGCATACGAACGAATATGTGTTTAGTTCGATAATATGAATTTATTTATGTACATAAATGCACACATAAAATACTATTAAATTTAGTATTATTTATAATGTATTAATTTTCTCGTATTCTCATATGTATAGCCAGTTGCAATCTGCAGGTGTCTGATGTATTTAACATTACTGTTGTGTAAACTGCATTAATTCCATTTAACATTTTTAAATAGCAAACATTTACAGAATGATATGTGTATGTGTATAAAAATATGTACACATTTTGTACAGGTAACAAGAAATGCTTTCCATACATGGTCACCAGTAACATGTCTCAAGATCATTATATCTTGTTAGATATGCCAAACTATACCATTATAATATGTATCTAACAGTATTCAATAATATGTATCTAGCCTAGCATATAGAATATAGATCCATATTTAAAATTCTATATAAATGTGCAATCGTATAGGTTGAGTACCGATATATCGAACGACGTTAAACATACACACATACATAATGTGCATGTATTATATGGAATTTATGTTAGAACTCTTATGATGGTGAAAAGTTAAAGTTTTCAACGACAAAAATATATATGTATGTATATACTACATGCATACAAGTATATTTCTTATGAAAATTGTTAGTTAAATTACATTATGTTATGTATCGATCGCGGTACATAAATGGTAGGTAAGCAAAACAAGCATTTCAGTTAAACAGATACAATACGAATACACTAAAAGACTAAAAGTAAAACATTTTTACGTGGATATAAATGTACCTATATGTTTGTATATTTTTTCAATCGAATATATTGGCGAAGACGCCAACAGACAGAACAACCCGAATCAAAATAATTTTCATCATATTTTTATACAGACTTTATAGTTAGAGCTTTGATCGTGATATGAGTACACATGCACATACATACATACATACATATATGCAACCATATAGACATTACTTGGCTTACCTGTATGTAGGATGATCGAATGGCTTTTAATTCGATCGATGAAAAATGAAGGGCCACTTAACTTTTATAATGATGACGACAATCTATATATGGTACTCACTTACATACCAGCAATGTTTTATATTAAAATGAAGAATATATCGCGATTGAAAAACGATACATCGTAGATTGTATAGGATTGTGATTGTGGGTACTATTCATAAAAGAAGTATATTGCGTTTGCGTTTATATACATATATGTTATGTAGTATAGTAAATTGTAAATGGACTTTCTGAGTGAGTGAGTAAGAAATTATTGGAAAAGCACAATGATGGAGGTTGGATTGGATCTGCTTAAATCAGCGTGCAGGTGTTCTTTAGACTTAATGGCGCCAGACAGCATTCCAAAATTGGTTAACAGAGGTTTTTCAGTTAGCTAGCTATGCTATAACTCCAAACTCCACTCTCTGTGAATATTGAATATTTATAAAAAAAAAAAAAAATTATAATATGTACGAGTATAAGTATGTGTGATTGTTACTTTTTTTAAAAATGCATGGGCGATGGTTCTATAAAGTTTCGTGATCATTATTATTGCTAACTAACAATGTAACAACTAAACGACAGTGTGGTTGCTCCATTCCCCAACATGGAATTCTAGATTTAGAATTTCAATATAAAGTGTGGGCACACACAGTTCACATTATGAAAACAACAAAAAACATAAGAAGAATATCAGTCCACTTCATTTCAGTGTACATTCTAAGTACCTATTATACTATATAGTGCTAGTTAGCACACATATGCATAACAAGTACATATATAGATTCTTAGTTTAAACAATTATTCAACAGGATCTATAAAATAGATAAACTAACTACACTTTACTGGCATATTGTGACATTTAATAAAATTTCATTATACACCACATTCTACATTATAGCAATGAGTAGGAGTTAGAACACGATTTTCATTTCTGACGATTAATTGGCGTTGATGAAATAACCATAAAAATATCGAAAATCAAACAGCTGCATTCTGAAAGCTGACTCTATAATAGGTACTGCACTCTGTACTGTGATTGTGCTATGAAATCATCAGCTGCAACGGGCGAAAGAAATTCATTTTTATAAACCAAGTAATATTAATAGTAAGTGCACATGTGTACACGTAAAAACCAATATTCTTACTTCCAAATAATGGAAAAGGGAAAAAAATGTAATTCGACCTTCAATCCAAACCGACTCTTCTTTTTATTTTTCCTTTATTTTTAAATTTCCAAAAAACGATCATCGTAATGAAAAGCCAATCACCCAATCATTCGAATTATTCGTTGCCCTTATTCATCGCGTAGTCATAGCTCCATTTTCCCAATCATCCAATTTAAGAACACGTGCACGAAAAATTCCAAAATACACAACAAACAAAAGAAGCAAAGAAAAAATACAGAGAAAATCTTTAATAACGTGAAAGAATGCTTACATTCATTCTATTAACTCCAACCATTTTCTCATGCACTCCAAGCATACGCAAGTATAATGCTTACATACAATTTATAAAATTCTATCGATCATTCTATAACTTTTAGGTACTGTTGCATTTATACATAGGATCATATCATATGTATGTTGGTACACATATGAAACTCCACGTTACTTCGTTAAGAAGATGACGGATTAAATCTTCTTTTCTCTGTGGGTAGTCTACCGCATTCTTTCTTATCCGAAGCCACCACAAATTCATAAATGCTGCATCATAAATTTGATTTTTAATTTTCTGTGAATACATTTCAAGAGTATAGAGGAAACTTGAGTTGCACATAGAAACTTCGAAAAATTCTTCGTATATCTTTTATGAATATCTTCAAAAATTTGGCATGACCTTTCAAAAAAAATATTTCATTTTATTTCTTTGAAACTTTACTGAATATCATTTTGGATGGATTCAAATTTTATTATCTTTGTCAAAAAGTCAAAATGAGATCTTTCTGACTCTGGTTTACCTTTCTGATTTTTGTACACTCTGTTTACAAATGAAATTCTTTTTTAATACAATTCAAAATCAAAAATATATTACGTCTAACTAACTAACAAGTCAAAGAATGTGGGGGCATTCTCTCCACAAATTATTTGGATATACGCTGACAACAACAATAAAATGATATAATGACAAAGGATTTGGTTAGAGTTTGGAGCTACCATATAGCGATCAAACGGTTGCATGCTTGTGTAGGTACACCTATCCCTATATACATACGAGTGTAAAACGTTCATTCGTTGCTTTTTTTTTCTGAATAAAAAATTATGGCGGCTTGTTAAAACATAATTCTGATTATCTGTGTAGAATTTTTTCACATATGTATAGGTACATACATACAATCACAATCAGCTTATAATCGTATTATATATAGGTATAGGCATACTATATATTTTTAATGCTTATTTACACTCCATAGAAACTCAGAACGTCTGTAATACCACCTAATGTGGGCGAATTTAAGAATTTTACTCGATTCTGTGTGGTACGTGATACCTAGATATATAAGGTACTACATTTGTATGAAACTATGTATATAACTAACAAGAAATAAAAACTACCTAAATTCCAAAATAAAAAAGAAATGAAAAAATAAAAAAATAAAAAAAAAACTTTCTGTCATATGTATATAATGTAGGTACTCGTAATTATTATTCGGTTTGCTTTTAGGTGATCTAACCTGATTGCCACCTCCGTATATATGTACTACGACGAGTATGTATGTATATGCTACATTAATATATGTAGATAAGATCAAAGTAAAAAATACTATAAAGGGTTTCTTTTCAAATTCAAATATTCTGATCTCAGAATTAAAAAGATAAAGATGTGGGATTTTTATGGCTATCAACAAAGTATAAATTTTCAAAATTGAAAAAAATAATGCACGTACAGAGCAGAGCGTAGGTATATTGTACAACTAATAAAACACAAAAATACATATAATAAAACCAAAACACCAATTTATAAATGAATATCGTATCAGAGATATGCAAAATTATAATGGATTGAAAAACAAAGAAATTAAAAAATAAATTGTTTGATTAAATATATTCAAAATTTTTCATAATTTTTCAAAAAGAAACGAATTTCCATTTTCAAAATTTCCATCAAATTCGAATTCAACCTTTTCCAAGTCGTACATAAATATACAAGGTTACCCAATTCATTTGCAATAATTTTTCACACTTCATAAACATTGCTGATTATTAAAATAAAATTTTTTTTATATTATTTTATTTTATTTCTGTTTTTCGAAATCAATTTAAAATGTTTTGTTCTGAATCTGAAATTTATTTCTCGTTTTCATACAATTATCGTTCGTTTTCTCAGATTCATGACAAATGCACATAAATTTTTCATAATTTCATTTGATTCACTTAATTTTACAATATGTTTTCTTTTTTATCATTTTTCTTATTTTATTTCATTTATTTATTTATTTATTTATTTTTTATTATCATAACATTAGTGCGAAAGTTTTCCTGAAACGATACTATACAGAAAAAAATTGAAAAAAAAAAAAAATAAATTTTTAAATTTATGACCATAAAATACAAAACTTTTTCATTTTTATATCAATTCAATATTTTTACTAACTGAAAAGATCTGTGATTATAATATATAGTATACATATACAAGGCGGGTGTATACAGTGCTGGATTTGCGAACAGTAAACATAGGCGGCTGCATAGGACGACACATTTTAGGGGGTTACAAATTAAATTAATTTTCATTAAAAAAGGAAAAAAACTGTTCACCAAATTTCAATACCTTCAGTAGAAGTTAATTTTCTCTTTCAGTAGAATGCAAATATTGTATGTACATAACAAAACAAGGAAAATCAATTAACAACATTTTATATTTTATACTTTCTTCTCTACTCTGTACATACTCTAGACCTAGAGGGTACCTATAGTATACGCTATGCTATTACGAGTAGTGTTTCACACAATATGTGTACTCGTATTTGCATTTTTGCTAAAAAGATGATTTGCTCTTTCAGTATGAATGTGAAGAATGTACATACATGGTAAAACACATCAAAAAGTATCAATGCAGTCTCGTTCAGAAAATAGCAGCACTGCATTATTTCACTCATAAACTGGCTTACGACGGGTATAAATTTTTTATATTTTTTGGATTTTTTAATTTATTTTTTCCTACCATTTTTATTATTAATGCAAAAATAAAGTCCAACACCCTATAACTATAACTACTATAACAAACTACAGAAATCGCATATATATGTTACCTGTATCTACGTAAACACGTATGTGTATACCACATACTGGGTCATAAATTTGTGAAAAAAGCAATTTTCATAAATTTCATTTTTGACTGTTTATTGGAAGTTGAGAATCTATCTAAATATGTAAATATTGATCGCTACTTGATCAAAAAAATATTTTTTTAAACTGGTGAATAAATGGAAATGTGTGAATGAATAATACTAATAATAATAATCATAATCATATAATAATAATAATAATAATAATAATATTAATAATAATAGTAATAATAACAGTATAAAATATCTCTTTACAAACATTATTTATTTATGAGCAATGGATTTAACGTTTCGATTTGAAAAATAAATTCAAAAGTAATTACATTTTATCTATGCCATATCATAAATGTATATACGAATCAATGAGTATGTATCATACATACATATGTATGTAATTTTGTGTGTTTGAAATCGTATATATAAAGTGTTTTTGTATGTACATATATGATGGATATATGTATTTTTACGTTCCAAATAATTTATATGCTGTAATAGTGTAATTTTTCATAAGTACATACTACATACATACAAGTACTCGTACACTGTATATGCATGAATGAATGCATTCATAAAGTATTTTCTGTTTTTTGATTACAATATAAATAGAAGAAAACATATCAATGCATATACGAGTACATACATACATCATACACATACATTTATGAGAAATATTAAAAATAAAACATTTAAAAAGGTGTACAAGCATGTCACATACAATTCACGTATAACAACAATAATAAAATATTATTTGATTGAATTATTATTATACAACTGCGGATAATTTATTCTTTCATTCTAGCACAAAATAACAACAAAACATTTTTTTTTTCTTTTCGTAATGTTTATAGTAGATATTTCATATATTCGATGGTAAGCTGAAATATTTACTACGTATGTTTAGGGCATTTCAAAATACTATCCAGAATTTGGCAAAATGTAAGGGCGCATTTACATTAGCTGTGTTCCTTTCACATGAGCAAAGTACTTAAAAATCAGTTTGGCTTAATACTTCACTAAATTTTTATGTGTGAACTCCTCAAACAATTTTTCAAAAGTAGTTCACTCATACTTTGTAAGTAGTTACGTTATTTCTTTCTACCAGGATGTCTTTTTAGTTTCACATTATCCAACAAATGGAAATTGACTGTTTAGGTTAGATTTCTTGGTATAAAAAAATATCATATGGAGTGTTTTATATAAATTTTTCAAATTTAAAGTAAAATAATTTTAAGGTTATCTTTTGCTTCACTTGTCAAATTTATTTATGTTTCTTTGAATAGTTTGAGTCATTGCTAAAATAATTGCTCAAAAGTACGTCGCTCACGTGAAAGGAACACAACTATATTGTCTTTTCTTGCTTTCTTATCTTGTTTCAGGATTGAACGATAGCATTTACATTATATCCATTCTTGCTTTCTTGTTCATGTTTCATGTCGTATATTTTTATATGCGATGCTTATTAGTAGTATTGCCATATACTTATTTTATGATTTTCATTCTTGCTTTCATGTTTGACATTTTTCATTAAAATTAAGTTCCATTTTGATAAAAAAAAAATAACTAAAAAAATATAATACATATAAATTTTTATTTTGTTTGTTTATTAATTGATTATTATTAAGTATTGTTAATAACCTCCTATAGCAGTATTGCATTTTTGTTGATGGTGAAACATTCTACTAATTTTGAATATTAACATACTGGCAACACTAAATTCATAAAAGCAAGAAAGCAAACGACCTCTGAGTTGGTTTGCTTTCTTGTTTCCTCTTGTCTCACTCTTCTATACCTCTCTTCTAAGTTAATGACGTCACGTTCTTGACTTTCAAGATAATGTAAATGCGGGCTAAGATTTGTATGAGAATTTACGTGGAAAATTTGATCATTGGATGTCATTACATCAGTGTTTTGTAAGTGCTCGTGACACGTCTCCTTTTATTTTAAAATTTGATAAAAAAATATTATGTATGTATGGCTTGTTCAAAATTCTTAGCGAATAGAATATATGCGCAGTGAGAGTATGGCGTCATGCTTTGAGCGAGGTTATAATTGTAGTGGTTACACTTTTTCAGGTTTATATGGGAGAAAAACACAAATACATATAATCATTTTATGTGCATATTTAATTTCAAGAGAAACATGCGCAGATTATTCGCTGGGAATTTTGAACAAGCTATACTGTATGTACTTTTATGCCCCTCTTGATATAAAATTCAAAAGACATGACATAATCACAGATTTTTTTTTAATATTTTTTTTTTTTTCATTACAAAAAAAACTTAAATTTAAACAGAAAAATACATATGAAAAATTAAAACATTTTATCCTGTGTTCCTTAATTTAAATTTCCTGGAAATCTTTTTAGTATAATGAAATGCGAATAAAATTGTATTACGTATGATATCATGAAATAAATTTTGAATATGTACACTCATCCGACATATACATAAAATATATGTACAGTTCTTAATGATCACCATTAAGTACAATGTACAATATATAATAAATCCTATCGAACTAAGTTCAGTAAAAGAAAAGAAAAGAACATGATTTTTCTAAACACACAAAAGAATTTTTGTGTTTCTAAAAGAAAAAAAAAACTATATTTTTCTAAAAAGGATTCTCAATAAATATGTAATTTTATATGTATATGTAAATTGGTAGATAGTGTATTTGGTTTAGTTTTTGTCCTTTTCCATACATCTAAGTATAGTATTGTTCTCATACATAATTCAATAGTCTTTGCATTTTATCTCCAAAAGAATTTTTGTTTTGCGCTTTACAGAGGACAAATATAATATAAAGATTGCAAATATTTTTATTATCTTCTTGTTGTCTTCTCATTCAGTGTTTTTGTCAAAAAAATAACAAAAAGAAGAAGAATAAAAAGGAAAAAAAAGAAGAAAAAAAGAAATTATTTCACATATTAAGAAAAAAGGATGAGACAATGTACCGGATATTCGGACATTATGTTTTATAATAAAATGGTCAAAGAAAAGATCAAATGTGTATGCTCACATGCTCACTCATAAAAATTTACTTGTATTGATGGTATAGTATGGTATAAGGATATTACAAGTCTACATATACAAAAATTTATAACAAGGTGATGAGATTAAAATCATAAATTCAGGTGTTTAAAAATTCATTCGGCGCCACACCCTGCTGTGCAATAGTCTACACATATATGTGCATGTGAAATTTGTATTTATTTCTTCTTCTTTTTCTTTTCCATTTCGTTTATGATAAATTAAAGCTAAGGCAATAGACAAAAAAAAAATGCAATTCTTTCTTTGTTTGATGAAATGTGCAATATACAACAAAAAAGGGCTTAAAAAATATGATACAAAAAATTTAAATTCTTTTCTTTATTTCTTCGTTATTTATTTCTTTCAATCTTACGTATTATAGTGTACACATTCCAATCATTTAAAAAATTATGTATGTACATACTATATACATATACATATATGCACATTACGTTATGATGAATATTATTTTCTTCATGAAATTTTTTATGCAGGTGAAAAATATCGATTGCAATCTACAACAACTACTACTACTACAATATAGCTCTCAATATACTTATGGTGAGCATTAATAAAAATCTACACAAGGATATCGTGTTGTGATTCAATTTTTCGTTCATAATTCTTTGCTAATACAAGAGTACTACCATAGACTAATATAGATAGGAAATCACCGTATAAATTTTTAATACACTTTTGAAATCGATCATAGCTGGCAGAAACTTGAAGAATGGCTGGCAGGAGCTTTTACTGAGAGGAGAGATAATTTTTCGCTCACGAATTTCCATATATATTACATATATTGTAGATTTCAATAGCTGGCAATGAAAATACATGCATATTTATTTAAAAAACAATACACAATACATGTTCATTGCAATAGCTGGCAGTAGTACTGGAATCAATATAGAATATTTATCACTGATCAACAAAGCAATAAGATGTGACACTCTTTTTTTTTTTAAATTTACTAACACACATAATTACTTATTTTAAAATAATAAAAAAAATCAAAATTCAATTTACAAAAACAGTACAGAATTAATGTACTTATGTCAAATCCATATTTCCTTATAAACCGCCGTAATGAAGAAAAGATACAAAACAATATATACATGTGAGCAATACAATCATATTGTACATGTATACGATTTTTTCACAATGCATTTTTAAAGGCGATCTGGAACTTTTTTTTTGACTACCTGACGCGTCATTATATCAAGATATAAGGTGATTCATATAATTTCTGAGAATTTTGAAGACAAGAAAAAGTTTATTTTGTTAAGCTATATATTAGAGTAAGAATTTAATTTATAATTAAGAAATTTAACAAAAATGTAAAAACATTTGATATCAAACACAAAATTTTAAGTGTAATGCATTTACAATTAATTTTGTTTATTTTAGATAAAAAATTTTAAATAACAAAATTTGTACTTTTTTTAATGAGTAGGTATACACTGTAATAATGTTATATTTTTTAAAACAGTTGGTGTTGCAGTTCCATTTTTTTTGTCTCTTTTTCGTATACAAAGGCTCTTAATTGCTATCGACTTTTAGCAAAACTGTTAAGGCCGAATGAATAACGTGACAAAGGTCATGAAAAATTTTTGCTAACGCGTGCTCAGTGTCATTACTGTATGAATATAGATATACTGTGATTTCAATAGCTGGCAATGAAAATACATGGATATTTATTTAAAAAACAATACACAATACATACTCATTGCAATGGCTGGCAGTAGTACTGTGTTATACGGTTATGTTATACTTATGTTATACCGTCATACATGGTCTTACTTGAATCATGAATATAGAATATTTATATTCATGTAGCCAACAATACAGATTGCATAGTATCAAAGAATATATAACTAACGTAACTAGTAGATATATATTCTTTGATAGTATGCATGCACATATGTGTTAGATACTTTCAAAACCAGTTTTAATTGTATATATAATATCACAGATAAGGATATTTGTATGTGATAATATATATTATTATATTCATTGCCAGTCATAACATAAATTTGTTGAAAATTTAAATTTCCTTTAGCCTACTGTCACATGAGTCTGATTCTGAATCTGAAAAATTCAGAATCACTTTCAAATGCATTGTAGTAAATGTGACTTGTTACATGGCTCTGAAAAATTCATCTTCTAAAAAAATTCCGGTTCGTACTTCCGTTTTGTAATCTGATTATTTTCAGAATAGAAAATGAAACATGCTGACAGTAAATGTAACATGTCACATGTACCTGAAATCTGAATCTGAATTCATAGCTAAACCACTCAATAAATTGACATAAAATTACTTGTTTATATACAACTTGAAGATCGTAAGATAGAAGACAGAAGACAGAAGACAGAAGATTAACTTTATTTCACCCTCCATTGAAAAGTGCGTCTTACCAACGTACTCGCCACTCATAGTAGTTATTGTTCGATGGTTTAATGTTCACTCGATAAGTAAAGTGTTTTATAACAATAACAAATTTAAAGAAAAATATTGAAAAGGAGTTTTCAGATTCAGAATCAGAATGAACAAAAAGTGAATTCTGAATCTGAAATTTTACGTTTCAGATTCAGAATCAGAATAATGTGACAGTAGACTTAAAATATACGATTTTGTACATTTGCCTGTTATTTGATATTTTTTATCATTTCCGATAAGAATATAGCTACATAGATTTTTGATTTTTAAATTTGTTTTTTCTTCAAGATATACAAGATTTCAAAAGATTACAAAAGTTCTCTCATTTATTTTCCTTATTCTGATTTTATAGCTTTTTCAAAATCTCTCAAAAGCTATTTTGATGTTTACTTAATAGTTATGAACACGATTTCTGCCATAAGCATTTCCAGTCTATATATTAGTCTATGGTACTACCTTATTTTTATCGCCACTGTTCATTCATTTTATTTTTTTTTTTATGTTTTTCTTTATCCTGAATGAGATTTTGGAACAAATTGGTAATAAAAATTTAAAAGAAATTAAATTTAATGAATGTGTACCTAATTATATTGAGCGTATATCCTTTTCATACATGAGTACTAATTTGTATTTAATTTTTTATCATTATAATAAAATACAAATTAAAAAAATTATATTAATAGAATATAATAATACTATAATTTTTTAATAATTTTTATTATTACTCAATTAAATTTTATGAAAAAAATAAATACAAACAAGAGAAAAATAATAATAATAATAATAATAATAACAAAATCACTTAATATTTATAAAAGTAAATACATAAAATGAAAAATTAGACTGAAAAAAATCAATTTTAGTAAAGAAAAATGGAATAAAATTTGTAAAATTGCATTCGCACGTTTCGGTGGTATTTGTATGTAAAAGTATTAAATTCGAGGTCATGAGAAAATTAAAGTCAAAAGTTCATTGATATTCGACCTTTTTTTTTCGTCATAATGTGATTCTCATATTTTAATTTTATTTAACTTTAGCCATTACATATAGTAGGTATGTACTTTTTTTTTTTTCAAAATTTAAATAACACATTTTATTATTTTACAATTGCCTCATAATGCGATAATACAGTTTTGCTTATGGCTTTTATGAATTACAATTCATTATACATACATACAAAACTCATACAAAAAAACAAAAAAAAAATTATATGTAATCTACTCACCATCCATAACATTATCTAAAAGATACATAAAAATGGAAAAATCATAAAACTATTGCATGGTGTTTAAAATTACAGAAAGATCAAGTCACAAACATAATAGTTCGTAAGAATCAGTTTCTTTTAAATTTGTTTTTCATTTAATTTTTGTTGTTGTTGTAAAATTGTACCTCAATGTATAGGTGAATTTCATATAATAAGTGCGAGAAATTTAACACTCCAGTAAAATTAGGGCTAAGATTCATGTATAATAGATAATCATACAATATTGTGTAAGAACGTAAGCACTATATAAGCGCAGTGTTTTATGTTTGATTTTATGTGTCCAGTATGCAGAAATATTCTCGTATATTAAGAGGCACATAATATGCATGCCATTATATTTATGTATACTACTATCATTGCAAAAGAATCTTACACCGCATATTATATGAAGTGCATTATTATTAATAAAAACTAGTAAAATTTGATCTGTACAGAAAAAAAAGTTAAATGTAATAAAAGTTAAATCACGTTTTATCTAAAAAACGAGAAAAAAAAATTGATAATAAAATAAGAACTTCAATCAGAGCCAAGCAAAAGCAAGTCAGCTCAGACTCATTTTATATCATGCTCGGTTTAGCCTCTATACACTAACGACGACGCCACCTTCAACAACGCCATCAAATCATGAAATGGAAAATGAAATCGGTTGATTGAGAGATCTCGCATATTTTTATAAACTGTGCATAATCGTACTCGTATACTGTGTGTTGTTTTGTTACACGATTTTCTCCCTATATATCCCATCAACTTAAGTACACGATGTAATTTACCTGTGGGATCGAATTATTTTTTATAAATGCATGAATACAGTACACATACACACTAATATATACATTTCGATCTCGATCTCGTATAGCTCTTATATTAAGTACTGTGTACTGTGAATGGATCTAAATGCAAAGAACACCGCTAGTTAAAGCATAAAGGTAATGATCATCGACGAAATAGGATCAGAAGATCAAGGAAATGATCAATAACAGTATAATAATGCCATAGAAATTTGACCTCATGAGTAGAAACTTTGTGCAAATATAATTTTTTTTTTTTTGCTGTTTTGACTTAAATACAATTGCATTATTACATTATTATCATACAATTCATATGTATAAATACGATCATTGTATAGCATCAGTTATTATTGAAAGATGTATGGGAACAAAAACTGTTTGCATTTTATAATACATTTCATGTTCTGATATTATACATGCTCTTGCTCGGATTTAATGCAATTTGATGGAACATGGGAATATTATTACGAGTAATATACGTTCAAGACAATTGATTTGATTATCGATATACAATACATACAGTACGAACATAATTCTGTATATCTGCATTTATCATTAAATTATACATTAATTCAAGATGAAAATTGAACTTTGATTGAACTTAATAATTCGATGCAGAACTAAGGTGAAAACGATAATATGAACTCGCTCGTACTCTAATACTAGCGTATATATTTCCAGTCATTGAATTTGATTATCGACCTTATTATAAAATGATTACGTGCTTCAATTACATTCTAGACCTAAAAAATGAAAATAAATGTAAATATGTATGTGAATGTGTTAAAAGGAAAAATTATTAAAATATGCGTGTGTATTACAGAAATGATTAAAAATATATATATGTATTTCAAGAAAATTCATAATAATTGATCATTAAATTTACAATCATATCCGCACCTAAGATACTCGTACACGTACTTTGAGGTTCCTTTTCCTAAGACATTTTCTCTTTTCTGATATAATTATTACAAAGTTGTATTATACATATTTACATTTTTTTATCATCTAATTATGTCACTTATGTTCAATTTTTTCATTTTAATTCGAAATGAAAAGTAACATCAGAATTTTTTCCTAAGAAACATTTCAATTTTCACATTAATAAATTATAATTAAAAGGACATAAAAGTTTAGATATACACATTTTTTCACTGTTTGTCAGATAGGAGAACACACATATATGTATCTGCATCATATCATACCTATTTATGTATCTTATTATTTATAATAATTTCTAAATCAAACAAATCCAAATTTAGAAAAATGAAAGAAAATAAAAAACGGGCGGAACTCTTTTTATCTATTGTGGTGGATGCATTCATTTATCCGTAAACTTGGTATACTCCTCGTACACTGTGAAAACATTAATCTCTCATAGTCTTTTCTCAGACTGCATTTCAAAAAAAAAAGCAAGTCACAAAAAATGTTAAAAACTGATATTAAAAAGGAGATTGTATAAGTCCTATTATGGTGTCATAAGATTCACCTCACAAAAACAACGCAATATCATCAACAACAACAACAGCATAACAAAAATTGTAGGAAAAAAAAGGAAACGAGGACATCCTTAGAAACTATGTATACACATGAATATATTCCAGTTAGGTTATACGAGTATACTTAGTTGGTCTGATATTGGTACACAATTTAGTCGGCTTTGGTTTTTTTTTTGTTTTGTTTGGTATTCAGCAACAGCATTTTAATACCGCACAGATTTCTTCTTAACGCAGGCAGCAGTCAGTTTTGTAGGTACTTAAGATGATGCTGCAACAGCGCAGTCACAACAACAGAGTACTAAAAATAAAATACACCTTAAGGAAAAAAAATTTTTTTCAAAAAGCAGAAAAACAAACAACAAAACGCATTACAATATAACACAACGATAATCTTTTACCTGTATTCGTTTCAGTTTTTTCGTTGTCGTCATTTTCTTCTTTTTCGTCTTCGTTTTCGTTTTTTTCTTCTTCTTTTTTTGTTAAGTGTTTTTTTGAAAAAATTCTCAGGTGTTCATCAGGTGATATTCTCAGAACCCTGATTCCACGAAAAAGTATGAATGAAAGGTTGAATTAAGAATAATAACAACAAACAAGACGAAAATTTTTAAATATGTTACGTTCATACATATATGCGTACATACATATTCGTTCAAGTGCATTTGAATGTGTCTCTTGATCGTATATGTAATGCAATTGAAATTGTTTCATGCATACAGATACAGAACATGTGCACATGTTTTTTCGTGATCGTTTGTTGCACATTTATATGCACGTATAACGTAAATGATAAAGGAGTCAAAAAGAGAAAAACGCTATTTGTGAATGTCATCTAAATATTTTTTTGTGCAGTTTTCGAAAAAGGAAATTGTATCAGGAATTTGTTTTTATTTCAAAAATTGATCTTCATTAATATGACATTAAATGAGGTCATATTGCCTATATGCTTGTTTATTCATACTTTATTTATGGAATGCCATATTGAAAAAATGAAACAGAAAAATACTGGACGAAAATGATATTCCATAGTACATCAGATATGAATTTAAATTTGTCACGAAATCAATCAACCAAAAAATTTATCCAAATTGCGATTTTTAGTTTCCGCAAATTAAAAGAAATTTAATAATTTGATCACATTTTTTCCAATATACGAGTATATGGTTGTTTTGGATGAAATTTTTAAACTTTCACATTTTCTAAATCAAAAATATTTGGATACAAGTACCTTGACGCGGCTATTGTATTATCGAATGTCTGCAATAAATTATTATCGAATTGATTTTGAAATAAAATAATTTTTAAAGAGACAATTTGCTGTATTTGTATAGCGTAGTACACCTTGTAGGTATAGAGAGTAGAGAAGAAAGACCTTGTGAAAATATGATCTTTAGATTGTTTGAAGGACCACCAAGAGTATTATCTTGAAAATATATACATATTTAGGTATACAATGTATATTTTTATAAAGTAAAGATACTAACGAAGTATAATGATATGTTATAATGATCTTCATCATTGCAACAATATTGTCGTTCATGTTTGGTAATATCATTTTATTCATAATACAATTCAACATTAAAATAAAATAAGGAATGATTATATTTTTTTCTAAGATATTTTTGTATTTCGATCATTAAATAAATCTCTAATAATTTTTTTAACGATCTTCAATCTTCACAAACACATAGAACACATAAATGATGAACCTTTTTATACTCGCAGATACCAACATTTCTTGGTAAAAATTTTCAATCAATATCACATTTTGTACTTTATGTATTTTCATTATTTTATTCCTTCTTCTTCATCAAAATGAAAGCCCACCAAAATAGTTGATTTTTTGATTTTCATATATAAAAATATCGACGTGTAATATATATTCATATATATACTAAATATTTTTTGTCTTTTCATTTTCATCAATGTTATGATCGCCTTAAGTAAACCCAGTAAACCTTTAAATATCATTGAACAAAAAAAAAAAAAAAAAAACATAAAAAATGAAAATAAAAATAAAAATGAAATGAAATAAAATGTAACCACATATTATCAAGTCAATATACAAATATGTACCTATATCTGTATGTACTCTGTGTACATTTTATTGTAAGTGCTTTGTAACAATCAAACAATACATTATGTTTATACACACATTAAAATCAATATTAAATATTTTGTATAAGATCATAAATACACAAAAGTATCTACAAATGTACATATGTGCACTCTGTAAATGTTGCAAGTCTGAAAAGATCTTTTCCATAGCATCAACCAACATAACAAAACAAATGTTTTTTTTTTCTATTGTATACTTATGTACAGATACATAGATTCTTATAGGTATTAAGTATGTGGCCCACCTGAGGATTCCATTGATGGATCATGATGACGATTCTTCTATGAATACCAGGTGTGTGTTAACTTGTATATGGTGTTATTCAAAAATAATAAAAATAATTCGTTTTATGTGCCGCGGACTAACTAAGATTATTACGAATACATACAAACTAGTTAATGCCTTTTTGAGTATTAAATTAGAAATAAAAAAATAAAAATTAAATTTATTTATTAGATTTATCTTTTTTTTTTTTTTTTTGCTGTAACAATAATCGATCAATAAAAAATTATGTATACGTGTACATATGTATTTAGTAGGTATACCTATTTATTTCATTTAAAATACGAATTGATACCATTTCGATTAAGATAGTTTCACATGCAATAACAAAATAATTGATGATTTTAATGATTTCTTCATGATGTACTATTGTTCTATCATATCATAAAGAATTTTTCATTAATAATGAAATAGAGATGAATCTGTATGTCCTTCTTCTTCAGTTTACTATTTTTTATGTTAGTCTATAAATTTCTCAGGAATTACTGGTTGTAGAAAAAGAAGTAGAAATAAAAGTAGAAACATACGCGAATAGTAGTTTTTCTTCTCCTTCTCTTGTATAAGTTGTGCACTGCTCTGAGTGTAGGAAGAAGAATTTCAGATCGAAACTAGAATCGTGTAAACAATAAAAACCGATAATTATGTTTTGACTATATTTTCATTTGTAAACAAACATGGTCATTCAACTCTTGAGTATTTGAGATGGAGAAAGATAAGTGAAAAGAAAAGTAAAAAGATATGAGAATAATAGTTTTTCTCACTATTTTCTTGTGTATATTAATCACATGTACTACACTGCACTGTAGTAAGTAGTAACCGTGTACGAAGAAAAATTCCAGATCGAAACTTGATCCGTGCCGTGCGTATATTTGAAAAATCGATAAATGTTTTGACCTTTATTTTCATTTTAAGAGAAAATTTTCGCAGAGAATATTTTTTTACTGTGTTTTATAAAATTATTTTTCTAAAAACGGATATGTGACTTTTATTCGGTCCTTTAGTCACGTCCCGAGATTTTTATGTCCGGCTTTAGTGAACCATTTTAACCGGGTATTTGTGCAAGATCACAAAGTTCCAATGTGCAATATCTCTTTCGAACGGAAATGCATTACATATGTTGTAAATTAGATGAAGTTGATGGTGAATGGATGAATTAAAATTAACTTTATTATTATTTAAAGAACAAATTTATTATAGCCTCAATTTTACATTTTTTCTAACAAAATTATGAAAAATGCTGACCTCACTTGTCAAGCGTTGATAACAAAAAGGGAAGAATAAAACATAATGTAAAACAAAGTTCAATAATTATTTTTATGTTACGAAAGAGAGAGTGCACAAGTGAACAAGTGAGATCAACTTACAAGAGTATATTATTATAGGTAATAATTTTAATGAATAAGAATGAGATAGTTGTATACAATACAATAAAGTAAGTACATAATGTATATATCTGTGACATGAGAAAATTAATGTAAGAAGTAAAACAAATAATTACATGTGTATACTTAAATACGATTAGCTTAAATTTAAAACTGATTTGAAATATAAGTCGATTCCGAACATTCCGCCGCACCCTGGAGAATCCAGATTTAAGAAGAAATGGGTAACCTTACCAACTTAACTATTGGTCGCATTAAATCACCATGTTGAGTCCTGACAGTATACACTCTCGTCAAACCATCTTTGCCCGGATGACCATCCACAACTCGAGCCAATAACCATTTAGCTGGTGGTAAATTTGGTTCTTTCAAGATTACTAAATCACCCTTGTTGATGTCTGGTTGTATGTTGTGCCATTTTGGCCTTTGTTGAAGGATAGTAAGATAATCAGCTTGCCATCTCTTCCAAAATCCTTGTAATAAATTTTGTAATAATTCCCAATTACTTAAGCGGTTAACTGGTTGGTTTGTTAAATTCGGTTCTGAAATTGATGAATAACTATGCCCTGTGATTAAGTGAAACGGTGTTAAAACTTCGAATTCGTTATCAGATAAGCTGCAAAGTGGTCGCGAATTCAGAACTGCTTCAATTTGAGTTAACGTTGTATACATTTCTTCAAATGTGAGAATGTTGTTACCGATTACCCGTTTCAAGTGTGTTTTTACTGATTTTACTCCAGCCTCCCACAACCCGCCGAAGTGAGGAGTAGCTGGTGGGTTGAATGTCCAAGAAATGTTATCTTGAGATAAGAAGTCTTGTATAATTTTATTATGAGTCTCTGACGTTAGTAGTGTGTGTAACTCGGATAATTTACGAACAGCGCCTTTAAAATTAGTTCCGTTATCAGAATACAAATTCGTACATTTGCCTCGACGTGCAATAAAACGACGGAGTGCAGCTATAAATGCATCGCTTGTTAAATCACTCACTAGTTCTATATGTATCGCTTTAGTGGACAAACATATAAATAACGATATATATCCTTTAATAAATTTTGGATTTCTACCTCTAGAGAGGCGAAGAGTTAGCGGTCCAGCATAATCGCAGCCCACATGACTGAATGGTCTTGAAATGTTAACTCGTGGTGTAGGTAAATTACTCATTAACTGATATGTGGTAGCTTGTTTTTGTCTAAAGCAGGGAATGCATTCATGAATCATCTTTCGAATCATATTTCGCGCACCAAGAATCCAATAATCTTGACGTAATAATGACGTAAGTGATGAAAGACCAATATGTAAATATTTAATGTGATAATGTTTGATAATCAATTGACTAACTGTATGACCTTTTGGCAAAATAATTGGATGTTTCGTTCGATATGGAATATCTGCATTTGATAAGCGTCCACCCACACGAAGTAAACCTTCTGCATCGAGAAATGGTGTCAAACTGATGAGTTTGCTTTTTGAAGTTAAGCAGCGTCCGCGTTTTAAGTTTGCAATTTCAGTATAAAAGGCAGCATATTGTATAGATTTGATACATAAATTTTGAGCCAGTTGAATTTCTTTACATTTGATGGAACCCGTATTAAGACAGCCAGATAATTTTCCTGATTTCTTTAATACATTGTGACAAAATCGAATACAAAATGCCAAAGTTCTTAATAATCGAGTCCAAGTTGAAATTCGAGTGAATAATATTGAATACAAAGCGTCAGTTTCTTTACTAATTAATGATTGTACCGTAATCGTACGTGTTTCTAACAAATCTGGATTTGTGATTACTGTCGATTGTTGAGAAGGCCATTTCGAATAATGTTCCTTTAACCACATTGGTCCCTGTAACCATAAATCATTAATTATTAATTCACTAGGAAATAGACCTCGTGAAGCTGGATCTGCTGGATTATCATGAGAGCTGACATGTCTCCAATTACTTCGTGACGTGAAATCTAAAATTTCTGATGTTCTATTGGCGACGAATGTTTTCCATTTACGAGGATTCGATGACAACCAATTCAAAACGATTTCAGAATCCGTCCAAAAGTACATAGTTGATGATTTTAATTCAAGAGAAGAGAAAATTCTTTTCATAAGTCGTGTGAGTAATAATGCAGCACACAATTCTAGACGTGGTAATGTAATCTGCTTTAAAGGTGATACCTTACTTTTTGCAGCAACCAATTGAATATCAAATGAATTATTTGAATTCAATGTTCTACAATATATAACAGCAGCATATGCCTTCTCAGAGGCATCAGAAAATCCATGCAGTTCAAATGTATTTGATGTGTTCAACAACCAACGAGGTATTCGAAGTTGAGATATAAGTTGTAATTCATTTCTCATTCTATTCCATCTTTCAGCTATTATAGATGGTATAGGATCATCCCAAGTGACCTTTAATAGCCATAACTCTTGAAATAAGATCTTGATAGCTACAGTTACTGGAGTAATTAATCCAAGTGGATCAAAAATACGAGAAGCCTCCGATAGTAACTTCCTTTTAGTTGGATGTGTCGATGTTGGCGATAAATACGATCTAAAACAAAATGAATCACCAGACGGATACCAATTCATTCCCAATGTTTTAATGTCTTTAGAATCATTTTCAAATTCGATATTTGATAATTCACAGTCATTTTGTGGACAGTCATTTAGAAGTGGCCAACAATTACTGCTCCATTTTCGTAGTTTAAACCCTGCACTATTTAATAAAGATGTCAAATCATGTTTCAATGTTAATAATTCATTAACAGAATGTGCTCCAGTTATTATGTCATCAACATAGCAATCTGATAATAAAGCCTTGACTGCATTTGGATATACTGATGCATAATCTTTAGCAAGTTGTTGTATGGTTCTGATGGTGAGAAACGGAGCTGCCGAAGTACCATAAGTCACCGTTTTCAAACGATAGTGTTCAATAGGATGTTCAGGCGACTCTCTCCAAAGGATTCGTTGATAATTACAATGTTTATTGGCTATCCAAATTTGGCGATACATTTTCTCGATATCAGCGGTGAAAACATATCGATACCGTCTGAATCGAAGACATATCGAGAATAATTCCTTTTGAATTGTTGGGCCAATTAATAGTGCATCGTTTAATGAATTTCCTGTTGATGATTTACAAGAACCGTCAAACACTACTCTCAATTTGGTAGTACTGCTGCTTGGTTTTAGAACAGCATGGTGTGGTAGATAATAAGAAGATTCACTCTTAATATCATCTTGTGGTATTTTTTCCATGTGATTTAATATTAAGTATTCATGAATGAAATGTTTATACGACTCAAATAAAGCTATATTCTTTTGAAATCGTTGTTCCATTGATATTAAACGCTTGAATGCTGTTTCATACGATTCTCCTAATGGTACATGTTGTTTTTTAAATGGTAGCTCAACAATATATCGTCCGTTGTCGTCTCGTTTAGTGGTTGATAGATAATGTTCTTCTGCTTCATTTTCTTCTTCAGTCATAGTTATTTTACTATCAACATGTTCGATTTCCCAAAATTTTTGAAGTGATTGATCAATATCAAATTCTGATTGTATTGATGTATGTGTACATTTAATTTTCTTCGACATTGTAATACCTTGAGGAAGCATTCCTGCGATGATCCATCCAAACATTGTAGATTGTGCAATTAAAGGAGTGTTTTTTATTTTGATTTGATCATTTTCGAGTATGTGAAACATTTTATCCGCGCCCAATAAAATGTCAATTGCACTAGGTAGATTAAAATGTGGATCTGCTAATTCAATTGAAGATAGTTGCGATGTGTTTTTCAAGTTAAATTTACAGCTGGGCAATTGTGATGTTAAGGTTTGTAATACAAATGCATTGATACAAATTTGTTGTGAATTTATTCTGGAACAAATAGTAAGATCGACTACACCTTTAGTGGTGCCAGCACGCACTGAAGATAGTCCCGAAATTGCAATACGAGCGTTTTGACGAGATATTTTGAGTCTTCTTAAACATGACTCCGAGATGAAAGACACTTGTGAGCCAGAATCGAGAAGAATTCGACAGCTATGCAAATTTCCATGTGAGTCACATACATTAGCGACTACAGTAGGTAACAATGAATCTAATTGTGTAGATTCAACAGGTGCCACATGCGACTTGATAATTGGTTGATCATTAGTTTGACTTGTATTTGAACTCGATGAATTAGCAATTGAAGTAGACGACGAAGAACTTTGATTGTTAGATAGTAGCTTGTGGTTGCTATTGAAGTTTTGATGTACAAGTGTGTGATGTCGCCGGTTGCATTGTTGACAAGATCCTTTTGAGTTGCAGTTTGACGAATTGTGACCTAAGCGAAGACAATTGAAACATAAATGATTGTCGTTTACAAATTTTCTCCTTGTAGAGGTATCCATGGCATGAAATTCCTTGCAATGAAACAAATTATGATCGTTTTGACATTTAGGACATTTATTACATGAAGTTAAATGTAGATTCTTTAACGATGTATGAGCTGGCTTTGAAAATTTAGAATGAGATACGGTGTTTCGAGTGGGTTGAACATCTTCCAAAGCTTGGCATTTTTTATCTAGAAAATTAATAAGTTGGTCAAATGTTGGAAATTCTTCACTTGTCATTTGTTCAGCCCAGTCTTGACGTGTCGCTAGATCCAGTTTATTAAGTAATAAATAAATTAGCCAAGGATCTCTTCCTTCTGCTTTTGGACCTAATGCTTTTAGACCCCGAATCACTTCATCAGAATTATCACATAATTTTCGTAACCCTGATGCTGATGCAGATGATAAAGAAGGAAGCGATAAAAATGTTTTCACAAATGATTTGACTATTTGCCCTTTCTTATCGTAGCGTTGGTTCAATCTTTCCCATGCTTGTGTGTAGTTAGACTCTGATATCGTAATGTGTCTTAATAATGAAGCAGCTTCGTCTTGAACAAAACTTTTTAGATAATGGAATTTTTGACTGTTTGATAGTTTCGTATTACTATGCACAGCAGCAACGAATAAATCATGAAACGAAACCCATTCTGTATAATTGCCGGTAAAAATAGGTATTTGTATTTTTGGCAATTTAGTTTCCGAGTTTGATAATATTTCTTGATTCATATTCGGAGAAGAACTATTTGCATGTGATAAATGCTCTAAAAAACTCACTTGTTGTTGTACCAATTTATCAAGGTTGCCATTTTCTGGCGATGAAGTAGGTGATTGACGTTCATTAATTGCTTTTAATAATATTTCCTTCACAGAAAAATACTTATTTTCAAAAGATTCAATTTCTGATTCTGGATCAACATATGCTGAATCGTCGACATGTTGATACATTTGATCTTGAATATTCATAAATTCTTTCTGTAATTCTTCCAATTTGTCTAATCTTATCTGAAGTGCTTCTTTCGATATTTGTGAATTAATGTTATTACAATATGTTTCAATTCTAGTTAATGCACCCTTTGTTCGAGCACGTTGCGATTTTAACGTTAACAAATCCATTATGATACAACAACAATTCAATAATTTAATTGATAAATTGATAAATTACACCAAATTATTTGTCACAAAATTTTTGTTTATTTGTATGAAGTCACCTGAATAGATTTATGTTAATATATTGATTTTAATGAACCTTACCAAATTCCAGATAACATGTGTATATGGATAAATTTTACTTTGAAAGTGTATGCACTATGTAGTACGCCATTTGCAAACGCGTTGATAAATTTTTCAAACATTTACAATTTAACACAAAAATGATAACAGATCCATCAAAAGCAACAAAATCGATAAATTTCTTGAAGTAATCCGCTTCGAAGGACCAGAAATATGTTGTAAATTAGATGAAGTTGATGGTGAATGGATGAATTAAAATTAACTTTATTATTATTTAAAGAACAAATTTATTATAGCCTCAATTTTACATTTTTTCTAACAAAATTATGAAAAATGCTGACCTCACTTGTCAAGCGTTGATAACAAAAAGGGAAGAATAAAACATAATGTAAAACAAAGTTCAATAATTATTTTTATGTTACGAAAGAGAGAGTGCACAAGTGAACAAGTGAGATCAACTTACAAGAGTATATTATTATAGGTAATAATTTTAATGAATAAGAATGAGATAGTTGTATACAATACAATAAAGTAAGTACATAATGTATATATCTGTGACATGAGAAAATTAATGTAAGAAGTAAAACAAATAATTACATGTGTATACTTAAATACGATTAGCTTAAATTTAAAACTGATTTGAAATATAAGTCGATTCCGAACAACATACATAATATATGTCTTAACACATATTTTCAAACCATTTTCATTTTTTTTTTCTTCATAATTTCTATATCCTGAAAAAAAGAAAATATGAATTACCGTTAAACAAGGTAAACAATTTTGGGACTTTCCAAATATTAAAAACACAATTTTTTTAAACAAAATCTGAGGCATTTTTTTTTTCAGTTTTTATTTTTTTTTTTTCTTTTTTTCTGTATGTGCATTTCATATATGCACTAGCACTGTAATGTATACGTTCAATATAATGATACGTGAGAAATTTCCGTTTTCGTTATCATCGTCCTATTTAACAATGTAAACATATTGGACATGTTTGCTTAATGCAAAGTTTATCATTTTTTTATTTGTTGAAATTTCTTAAATTACACTTTAAATACGAGTATATGCTGTACACAACAGTCATTTTCTGATGTTTTTTTTTTCATCAATAATAAATTTAATAATGTCATCACAAGTGTACATATGTATGTATGTAAATACGTGATGATGAAAAATACATTAGTATTATGATTTTTTAAAATATGTACATACACGTACCAACACAAACACGCCTCTATTTATATATGTGTGTGAATATTCACTTTTATGCATACATTTAGCCGTACATTATTCACTTGTATATTGTTGACCTATGGTTATACAAAAATGTTCGTTCAAGTTAATTGACCGACGATATACATATGTGATGATCATCAAAATTTTTATCGTACATTCAACTTCCGCATTTATGTAGTTAACTTATCAAGGTGCATTACACTTTCTTGATTATTTTTTGTATACGAATATACAATACAGAAAACAACTTAACAGAAAATTTAAAAATTGATTCGCTTTTTATAAGATTTGGTTTTGTTTAGGCACTTTAGTTTGTTGTTGTTTGTGTATTGACAAAGTTACTTCCTTAGACTTACAAAAATTGAAATGATGTGAAGGACAATTATGTTTTGATTTTTTTATTGTTAAGTCGCTTTTTTTAATTCTTTAAATAAATTACAAAAATCTTATTAGTGTATAGATCTTCATTAATTAGCGCTGATTTATTGAGTATTAGAATGTCAAATGAATGTTTGTATTATTATACCAGCTATGACATGATCGTATATGTAATAAATTCACCTAAAAACATAATCATTTTTCATGTAATAAAAAAAAATCTTTATATGTATTTTGAAACAGAAAATCTAAATCTCAGATATTTTCTTATTTATTTGGAAAATGTTTTTGTTTTTTGTGTGGAGAACGTGGGAAGAACAATGAAATCATTACATTGGCCTTCCTTTTGGTTACAATGTTTTTTTCCTTTGTCTTGTAACTTGTAATATATATACTATTGTACAATTATGTAGACTTAACATAATAATTGGTTAAGATCTATAATGACACCTATCAAATTATCATAAAATGATCGTCAAATAAACAAAATATCATATTTAAAACTGTATGGAACAACAGAAAACAAGAATAGTTTCCATCATGTTTTCTTAAATAACTTGTTAAAGATTAACATCATCATATGTGTGTAGTCATTCACTATGATGACCAAATAGATGACAACTTGTTCATATAAATAATAATGTATTCAAATTTATATGGACAATTATTTCATTTTATTTTGTTCTTTTAAAGAATTAAAATAAAGAAACGTAAAATCAAAAAAAAAAAGTATCAAAATAGAATTAAAAACTGTAAACTTCTAAAGTAACATCACCATTATTCTAAAATATTTCTGGAGGTTTAGTGTACATATACGAGTTAGTAAGTATATGTGTATGAGATATCGATTAGACGTTTTGTTTTATTATTAAAATATTCACCAAACTAGAAAAGAAGATACATTATTACAATGAGTTATGTGAAGGTTTTACATTCACGTACTATGATCGCATAAAGAAAGGTCACATGAGTACTCATATGTAGATTGTTATATGTATGTAGTACATAATTTAAAATTCAACGAATAGAAATATTTTTGAAGAAGAAAAAAACAAACAAACAAACAAACCAAAGGCGAAACAATCTAAATACCATCTTATCAGAGCTTATAGGTCTGCATTTACCAATGCATATACGTACAAAATAAAATAATATAGTATGTAGCATGGTGTGGTGAAGAGCAAGTATATAACGAAAATGGATTTTCCTCATAAATCAAGATACAAGTACATAGTATGTAAAGTACTACCAGAGTACTTGTATATCGTACTATAGTTAGATGCCAATAACCTTCTTATTACTACTATCACATCAGACAATGCTACTATTAACAGTCTCTTTTTATTCCTTGTATATTTCTTATGGTGTGTAGTACAGAACAAGTACAAGGAGAAAATGAAATTTTCTTATGATTCAAAATACGAGCATATTGATATACTATAGTACTATGGTTAGTTGTCATAACATAACCTCATTGCTACTACCACTACTACTTACTGTCTTTTACTGTATCTCGTCGTCAGTATCTCGTATTCTTCGTAGTGCAGAGCAAGTACAAAGTGATAATAAAATTTTTTCATGAATGAAAATACGAGTACATCCGAGTACATGACATGGTATATGGTGTGATGGAATGAAAAATGTTTCTCTTTCTCTGTGTCTTTTCGCTGTGTCGAATTTCGATATACATTTTAGTCATCATGCATTGCAGTCATATATTTCTTTTGCTTTTAATATTTTTGAAATTTGTTAATTAAGAGTGATGTTGGTGTTTTTTTAATTTGTTCATTTTCTTTTAAAATAATATTTTTTTTAAAATAAATACTTCAATATATTTAAAAATGGTGAAATGTTTATTGAAAAAATGGAGTTATTCTACGGGACAAAAAGACTTTAATTGAAGAAACATAATGACGTCAACAGTCAACATAATGACGTCACTTTCTTTCTTCGAATTAACTGACATACCATATCTACCTTACATATACCAAGGTGTATAACAGTAACAGGTGAGATTCTACACAAAAATCTTTAAATCTACACATGTGTACTTGTATACGAATATTTTTACTTAAATATCAGCTGCCTAAAGTTATACAGTTCCACATTTATTTTCTTTTTGATATTCATTCCTACATTTTACATACATATAGGTACTAGAAAGAATGTATTACTTATACCATTGGTAGGTATACCATTGATGAATCAACCATACTACATATACATTAAATTCACATGTAATAAACATTTGAAGCGTGGGAATTTCTATAGTATATACAATACTACACTACACAAAGATGTTTACATGTAATCTGTAAATAATGTGTGTACAAATGTAGGCATATTTTATCTTATTATTTATATGTCTATCATCAGAGATCAAGTGTACTCACTACACTCGTATTTATAGCAAAGCAATGAATTAAATTCATTTTTTTCAGTTTGCCTTTTTTTTTTGGAAAAAAAATTTTCTTTTCCACAAAAAATAAAAGGCAAACTAACATATTTTTATGTGAGAAACAAATTTTGTGTTATGTACATTGTCATACAGTAAAACTAAAAATCTCTCACGATCGCAAATAAAAAAAAAAAAAACATAAAGATAAAATCAAAATTACATTATTATACAATTGTTTTGATTATTACTTTCTTTAATTTTTCCTAACATTGTTTTTTGCTTCCTTAAGATGATTTTTAATCACAATTACCTTTAAAAAGTCAAAACTAATTTCATGGATTCATAGACTAAACGATCTTTAGAGCATTTTATTGACCCTCATAATAACGTAGTTTTTCCATAAGCTTTTTCACAAGTTTGCACGTAAATAGCACAAATTATTTGTTCCATGTGATCATATATACATACTTACGTATATATCTAGCTAACTGCGCATACATTTTTCCATGTCCACTAAATAACATTCATTTTATTTCTTATTTCATAACCATTCCATTACCATTACAAAATGGTTATTTTAATATGTATGTGAAACAAACGTTTATTTATAATCTTATTACTATACTATACATCAAAAAGGATATCTTTTCAACTATTTTCTGTTTTGATTTTTTTTTTTTTATTATTTTTTAAATTTTAATTTTTTGTCATTTTCTAGTTTTTTCTATAAAATATATAATTTGCAAATAATCTGAAAAACAAATGACTCATGTTAATTTGAATAAAACGAATAATTTTGTAATGTTTTATAAAATATATATATGTAAATATTAAATATATAAATAACTGCATTCATATATTAAAGTATGTATATGACTAGTATTTAGTATGCTAGTGTGTAATTCATAGATGCATACATGTACGAGTTATTTATTTTAATTTGTTTTTTTTTTTTTTTTATAACATACATGTCCACATATTTTAACGTTAATATGGTAAAAGTGTTAATTTTTATGTTGTTTTAATTCATTTTACAACATTATTTTCTTGTTGTTGAAAAACGAAAATTTATGCTGGACAGCAGTCAGTGCAGTGTATGTACACTTTTGATATCATTCAGACTTTTTTTGTTTCTATTTTATAATTTAAATTTTTTTTTTTGTTACTTTATTTTTAAATATAAAATCGTCAATCATCTTGTGAAAGATTTACAGGGTGTGGAATAATATATATTCGATTACATGCATGAGTATGTGTGTATTCGTGTACTCGTTTCTGTAAAAATTGAGATATATTTGAATACATTATATAAAATTGTTATAATATCAATCAGGTATTCACTCCTATTTATTTCAAGAAATATTTACTTTATAGGATAATGGTAGATATATATATATTTTCAATTCACATACATGATGCACATATGCATTTGTGCATATATTGTGTTACTATATAATACGATACATATTCATATGTGTTATATGCTTTTATGTGCATTTGATTTGATTTTTATAGCTAATATCAATCACTTCCTTATTAATAATGAAATAAACATGATTATGTACATGAAAAGAAAAAAAAAATATTTATAATAAAAGGAAAATTGAAAAAAAAAAAAATTAACGTTACGTTCGCGTAACACTCGTACCATTATGAAAAATGTCGACTAGATTTTCTCCTCTTGCAATGAACATATAGATAGTTAGTTGGTTATTTGGTATGGTATAAGGTACTTACTTACTTACTTAGTACATATACGATATACATACATGATCTTTAAGGTGTAAAAATATACTTTTTTACACGATTGTTTTGTACAAAATAATATAAATGGTTTACGACAAAATACAAAAGTATATGTATACTCGTATATTTAACTGTATGCATTTTTACATCAAAATTTATATGCGCATACACGTTAATTTTTAAAAATTACAAACTTCTTATTTTATTTTATTAATTTTTTTTTTTACTTTGTTTTTCCGTTTGTATAATTTACTTTTTATTTAAAAAAACAAAAAAAAAAAAAAAAAAATAAAAACAAAAAAAATTTTTATTAATAGAAAAACGCAAATTCTTAGAAAGAAATAGTGCAAGTGTCAGAATCGTGACAATATTTGCAAAATGGTAATCGATATTTATATATATAGGTGCTGTCTATGTAATGTATGTGTGTTTGTACGTATGGTATGAAATGTTCCATGAATTGAAAATTTATACCATTGTATATAATTATGTATGTATTTATCTGTTTTGTATATACATATTCTAATAATAAAATATTACTGCGATATTGTAGAAACATGTACATATCTTTACAATGATATGTATATATGTGAATAACATGTGTACAAACAAACTGTATATCAGTGTAAATACTAGCATTTTTCTAATATGAATGGTTATATTTTTTGTTTTTTTTATCTTTCCTTTAAAATATCTATACGTACATATTCGTACATTTAAATTAAATATATAATATTTAAGTAAGTATAATGTACATTACTTGTCTTGTACATATATATATGTATATAAAAAAAACCAATAAAACAACACTTTAAAGTTCGAACGAATCAGTTTACAATTTTTAACATACATATGTATATGCACGCTAATACAGGTGTTCAAATAAAAATATTTTTGAACTGTATGACTGTGTGACTGCACCTTTTAGTACCATATTATATATTATTTTATAATAATGTACTCTTATATATGATATCATAGCCAGTCACTAAAGCAGTAAGTATAAAGTAAAATAAAGTAGTTGTATATGTAGTATCTGTAACCGTTCTCACGTCCAACCTTATAAATCACGTTCACGTACAATAATAGCGGCAAATTTTCTTTTTTAACATTTAAACTTTATATGAAATTTTTAACTTTGTATGTAACATTTTATAAAATACAAGATACCTACACATATTTTAATACATATAAGTATATACACCTATAACAAATGAAGTACACTGTAATTGTATGTAATATATAAAGAATCAAACATATCTACATATTTCTGGTGCATATATCATACATACTCGTACTACTCGTACATAGTTATGCACAATCAATGTACAATGTCTAAAAGAGTAACAAAATACCAAATGAAGAAAATTACATGTCATTAATTTACTCTGGATTAAAAAAATATATTCATATCCATATTATAGCTAAACTGAAATGTAAAAAAAAATTTTTTTTACATTCAAATTAATTAAATATGTACCTACATTATAAATGTTTTATGTTTTGTTTTAACATTGTGTATACAAGAGAGAAGAAAAAATTACATTTAACTCGTATAAATTCACTTCACTTTATATATTCGCGGACCGCGGTATAACTTATTCATATGCATAATTATATTTACATTTTTGTATATGTGTATATTGAATAACGGTCATAAACAATTTTATCGGTAATTTTTCACCAATTTCAGAAAATTAAGGGTGTTATGATTATTACTATAATTGAAGTAAACTTTCGTAATCTCTATGTAGGTACTATATATCATGGTGTTGTACAAGTATATAAGAACTCATAAATATAAATTTTATTAACTTCTAAAAAATATACTATTTTATGTGTATAAAAAAAAAAATGAAAAGCATATATATTTATGTACGTGTACGTAATAATAAAACAAAAGAACTGCATGATTTTTTTTTTGTTTGAATTTTAAATTGTGTGTGGACTGTGAATGAACCTCAATTATGTATTTTTCAAAAAAACAAGATTTTGTTACAAAATTTTATAAATTATTTCTTTATTAATCAGAAATTTATTGATATGTACAATAATAATAATAATAATAATGGCGCGGCACACACACACATATCTATTAGGAAAATAATAATAGTCTGTCAAATGGGAAAAAAAATTGAATAACAAAACAAAAACCACAATATTTCAAAATTAATGTAACAATTAAATGCCAACAATCAATTTATGTTTACATTCAAAGAATGAAAGATTTTTATTGTAAAACATGATCATATTTTTTCAAAACAAAAAATAAATAATAATAAAATAATAATAAAAAAAATGAAAATCAGGATGATATAGGCTAAGTGGTTATATATAACGATCATTTCTGCTGCTGACTCTATAATAAAATAAAATATACCGCATTACCGCTCTCTGTAATTATCAGATTAACTGACAAATATGTATAATGTGTACTTTCCTGTGGTTGGATCTGTAAGTAACGCCTTTTTGAAAATTGTAACACGAAACAATAATCACTCAAATCTGCCACTGCATATTTGCTCTTGCACTACAGCACTTCACTTTACAGATACACATAATAAAGCATACAAACAAATACGACTGCTCATTACGGCATCATTCTATTCTATTCTATTCCGTTTTGATGAGCATGAGATGCGCTTTCCGTTTAAATGTGTATATGTATGAATCTCGAATGAAATTTACAAAATCTTCATTTTTTTTGTTCAAAAATAACAGCCTAACTAACCGCCTTTATTACATGTACACGTCAAGAATTATTATTATTATTTGTCATGTTTTGCAACATTGTATTCTACAAAGAAACAAATCAAAAAATATAAAATGCACAACAGGTAAAAAAAGAAATCATTTAAAAGATTGATTGGTAAAGATCAAAATCTTATCTTATCAATATCATTAGTAAAGATGACTCTTCTATATATTTACGTACATATATAGTATATAAATTTGTATTGCAGTCAGATATGTATGCATAAACGATACGTATTATGGTCTTACATAAAATAATTACGTACACTTAAAAGCAAAAAAAAAAAAAAAACAAAAAATAACTAATGTATAGACATGTAAATATTTCCAAAAGATTTACATAAGAATTATTTTATGATTTTGATATGTAGAGATACATATAATAAGATATATAGTACATTGCGCTGTATCACGTGCAAAAATCACCTAAAGGCGTCAAAATTGTCTTTATATTTAAAATACATTTGACACAAGCGAATTATTGACCAGCGTCCAGCAACATTTGCTATACAGTCATACTCACACAGACACTATGCATTACAATGCAGTAGATAAGTGATTTAAAATTTTCGTGTTTTAATATTTTTATACGTTTTAGAGTGATACTATATGAATGGCATTATATATATATACAGACTTGTATTTATGTAAAATACGTGCAGCATATTAAAAAGGACAAATCATTTGATATTAAAACAATAAAAAATTGCATGCAATTCGTAAATCACGTATTCAAGTAGTCAACAATAACACTAATAGGACACATTGTAAATTAATTAGCAAATTTTTTATATTAGTATATGTATGTACATATATGTATAGTCAGTTTAACCGGTTTCTATTTTAAAAATTAAAATAAAAATTTGAAAAAAAAAAAATAAATAAAATAAAATAAAGTACGTACTTCCTTGAGGCTAATATTTTGTCTGGAGTGCGATTTTGATACAAAACGTTTTTAAGTACCTACGATTAAACATTTTTTATTTACATTTTTATCTATCACATAATAATAGTAATATTAAACGATATATATATATATACGAGTGCAGTTAAATACTAAATTTTAAATAAAAACCTATTTATTTTTAGCCCGCTTACACAAATGGAGGAGACTATTAGAGGCAATAATTTAACACAACAGCCTACAAATCTGTTTAAAAGTGAACCTTTTAATATCCTCATATAGGACATTATATCGATTATAAATTCGCACGTAAGTATTTAACGTTGTTGTTATATGTTTTCCACATGCCAAAAATAAGATATATATGTTACATATTTTCTGGTCAAAAATCATGTACCTATGATACTTATATTTTACATTTTATAAACACAAATGTTTTAAAACGAACTTAAAGTCTTATATGTTAATAAATACCAAAGTATGTGCCTCATATAATGAAAAATTTATTAACATTGGAACACGTGCCAGGAACTTATATATTTCAAAATTCAAAATACTGCACATACATACTTACATACACAAATCTATACACATAATAATTTAAGTAATTATTTAGAAGTAAACGTACAAAATATTTTTTTGGTGTACGGCATATTATTAGAGCCACACTATAGATATGTACATACATACATACATATATCGTTGATAGGTACCAATATTTCGCACATTATTAGCTATTTAAAATGTCTACTTACTGTTAAAATAATCATAAAACTTTATTTTCATTAGACTAGATCTGATTTGCACATAACACAAAAACAGATGTGCGTATTTTAATTTATGTACTAATTATATAGAGATTTTTAGAAAAGGATATTTTTTGTAAAATTGCATAATTGATGTATGTTGTATACGATACGAGTACATAGACGTATATTTAGCTTCGAAAGAACAATTTTCATCATCATCACTAGAAGTTTTAAAATGAAAATGAGTACACATGATGTGTGAAATATTAGTCGCACTATCTTAGCATATACTATATAGGTACCGCACTAAGTCAATGACCTTTACATTTCTAAAGTATATGGATGTATATGTGTAAAAGAAAATACAAGGAGCGAGTATGAAAATGTTTTAGTTGATTTTCCGCGTTTTTTCATGCACAATATTATAAGAGAGAAAATTTACTTTTTCTGCGGAATCAAAATACATGATGTGTGAAATACTAGTCATACTATCGTCGCGTATACGATAGCATTGAATTTAAAAATCCACTGTTTTTTACATGATTGTTTAAGGATAAAGGATCCACTGTTATATGATTGTTAAAGGATAACAATCATATATGTACTTTTCCTTAGTTCCACATTTTTGAATTATTTTTTATTAAACGGTTTTTTTCTACTTAATACACATATATTGTTAAAAGGTCTTTGGCATACTTTACATACATACTCGTATATTGTGTATGCACATACGTGTATGTGTAAAAATACATATTTATTTATGTACAATTTATATGCGAATGCAATATACATACATATATATACATCACATTATTAAAAATGTGCAAAATTTTATTTATTCATCCTTGATTTACTGCATAAATGTTATTCCTACATGCTTATATTATACCTATGCTATAAATATACGTTTATAGTAATTACTCATAAATATATCTACATATATAAATACATATCTACAAACATATATAAGTATAAAAAAGTATGTAACTATGTTATGTTATAGGTCATAAAAATGTGATAAATTTTTTAAATATCAACATGAATATGAATGTGAAACAACTAAATTACGATTATATTAATGTACTACGTGCCTATACATATTTTAAGATACACGATATTATAAGTGTATCTAAGTACTCATGTATATACTACATATACATTATGTACAAGTATGTAATATAATCTTAACAAGGAGAAGATTTAATTTTTATTTTTCTTATGAAAAACAAAAAATAATAATTACCGGAATAATTGTTAAAAACATTCTTTAATGTTAGTTAGTTAGAATTCTTAAATTGCCTCTAAGCATGCTAAATTAGATTCGTTCGTATATTCGTTAAATCGTTTAGCGTATATAGTAATATAGAAAATGAATCAAATATTGGCGCCATCATGTCGCTTTCATATATTTCTCTTTCTAAAAATCTTTTGTACAATATATTTTTATATTACAACGATGAGTACATAAAGCTATATACACAAATACATATACGAATATATCTGGAATGCATTAATTCACCTTTTTAAAAATCTACCTGTTGTTTATAATGTTGTTTTATAACTAAAATAAAGAATAAAAATGTTTGTTTGCAAAAATTTTATTTTAAAGGTATTATACAGATCACAAATCTCACACACAATACCGTATACACATAACAAATATAATACCAACAACTGTATAGAGTATAGAGATATACAACATCATTTATGCATTTACAAAAGTTTTAAGAGGAATTGCATTTTTGACCATCTTTGAAAGCCGATTCAATTTATTTCATTTTATCTTTTTTTTTTTTTTGAATATTTTGCATTTTTTTAATTTTGTTTTTTATAAAAATTTTTCTTGAAATTTTTGCTTTGGTTTTCAATTGATATCAAGTCCACAGTCCATTCCAGTAGTATATAATACTATAGCAACTATAGTACCAACCCAACCTACCTACAGTGTATTTTTGTGTGTTTTTATTATTTCTCTGTATATCAATATCAGGCGAAACAACCTTTTCTACACTCTCAATATTTACAATGTAACTGCTTATAATATAGTGGATAGTGGTTGCTGTAGTGTACACTGTACATATACATAGTTGCGTTGTTACATGAATTTATCTCCTTTTTTGGTCAGTTTACCACAGTCAAAATGTGCATACTATAGTACAAGTATCAACCACGTAATATATTTTTGTATCTTTTATTTTTTATATACATACAAATACAAAATATATTTATTAAATATAAAAAATAAGCTAAAAATTTCAATTCGAAATACTATAATATTGGCTTCCATCACCATCGTCATCATCATAGTCATCATCATCATCATCATCATCAGCATCGTTATTATGGGTGCATACATGCACATTTAAAACATTTTTGTTTATATGGATGTAAACGAATATTTATATACATATACATATATACAAATGAATATTACATAAATAAACATATCCATATATAAAAATAAGGAGAATATTATACAGTCACAAAATCGCATTAAAAACCTATCGACATTCTCAGGTGTGCATATAAACCGTCAATTTTTACCGTGCCAAGTGCGACTTGTAAAAACCAGCAAAAATCTGAAGAAAAACATTTTTTATCACTTAATTCTAGAAAATTTATTATAAACTCTATTATATGTGTACACACATATAACTTTTGCTTACCGAATAAAGATGCAGAACATACATCTGAATATACATACGCGTTTATCGATATCTATGATGTACATGTAAGTACATATATCTTTATTTGATATGTATAGCAATAAAATCAACAGCAACAAAAACACAAATTGCAATAAGAAATCAATGTATGTAAACCTTTTGATATGTAAGGTGGATACGGACAGATTGAATATTATTTTTAATACAGTGTTGTATGTACAAGTATATATGTTGCATTTAACTGCATCATCATACGCTTTCTGTATAATGTCGAAGCCGGTAATGGTCTCACTCAGTTGGTAATCATCTACAAAAAAATGATAAACAAAAAAAAAATTTTTTTCTTTTAAAAAAAGCTGAAAAAAAAGACAAGGATAAAAGGTAAACTTATATGAATACCTGAACAACATATAACACACAATATTCCAGCCAGACCCAGACACCAATAATGTATCTTGTTAGTTTGTTATTTGTTTCGAATTTTTTTCAGTTCTTTGGAAATTTTTCTTATTATAAAGATCTTAAGCATACAAACGAGTACATGTATGTATTTGTTTGATGATCATAGGCTTATAAATATTAATAAAAACAAAAACAAAAAGTAAAAATTCTATAGAATGTGGTATATAGTACTCTGATGGATAGAAATAAAAGCTAATTGTAAATTATTATTTCTATACTATATAGAGGGGAGGAGGAAAAGAAAAATCAAAATTTTTAAAATAAATAAAACAAAAAATATGAAAAAGAAGGAAATATAAATGAAAATCTTCCAAAGAATTTATTTAAAAGATCATTAGTTTTGTTGCAATCTGTTGTTAGTATATACTCGTATATGCATCCATTTGAACGTATATTGATGAAGATATAAGAAATGAAAATATATATATTTTTTTTTAGAAATAAGATAATGAACTTGTTACCTTTCACAGATTCATTTTATTTTATTTTTTTTGTATCGTTTTGGTGTATAGTTCTCTTCTCTACTTATACTGATCATTTATTTTTTAATAATATTCGAATTATAATAACTAGATACTCGTATATGTACATAGCATAAATGAATATTATTTCAATTTTTAACATTTAAAAAAGTAATAAGAATAATATATCTCTTTTTGGTTATGAATGTATCTTTATATAAGTAAATGTATCTATATGTGTCTTTCCGATGTTAATTTTATAATTTTAATAATTTATATCTGTAATTTATATTCTTGTTCATATCCACATAAAGATGTATCTACATAAGTATATCTTCTCATATATTTCGGTATTCGTGATTAAGGAAAAAAAAAATTAACTTGATTTATAATCTAAGTTAAAAAATGTATTTTTTCATTTTTTTTGTTTGTACATTTTTGCAAATCCAAATCTCTTTTTAGGTTCTATGCTTCCTCCTCCTGCTCATGCCTGCTTTTATTAACTCCTTTTCTACTCCCTCTATCTATCTAATAATTTATCAAAATAAACGGATAAACGATTAACCACCTGGATAAAAATTTCTTCTTTCATATATTTTTTCTTTTCTCATTTTTTCTATTTTTTGATAATAAATTAGTTCATGTTTCATTTTCTCATACATAGTAGAGGTATAAATATGGGCACCAATATAAATGTAAACATCATATATATAATATACTGACGTACATAGAAGTCAATCGATTAGAATTATTACCATAAAAGTAACCACCTACCAATCATTAGCACCTTTAAAAGATCTTCACTTACTGTTCAATTCAAATAATCCACTTCAATTTACTTACTATGAATAATGATATAGTGTGGCTATATGTCATTATATGAGTATCTTTAAATACTCATATACATATGTACGTAGAAACATTTAATTCTCGCTTCGACCTCATCGGCCAGATCAGATTATTTTATAGGTATTTCTTATTTCTAGTTTGGTAGATATATGAAAAATTTATATATTCCAGTACCTTGTACACAAACACAACAGTAAAGTGCTGCTGCTATAATCTGCACTTCATATGATCGTACAAGAAAAAAAGGAAAATTCTCGTATGCATATACGTAGATATTACATGTTCAGGTGTTCGATTTATTCTAGTTATTTTTAAGTACTCGTTCGCGTATATAGAAATGCATGCATATATGTACATACATTTTTGCCCACACAAACCGTTTAGTAATATTATTTATATATAATTGTATATGTACATATATTATCATAACAAAAATACTCTTGCGATCATACACTTATAATATAGGAGTACGAGTTTGTACTTCATATTTTTACATAGCGATAGCAAAGAGTTTAATTTTCTCCAACTAAAAATCTCTACCTACATCAAACTTTGCACGTGAGCAAAACCAACGAGGCCACCGATTAAAGTCATGGAAATGTCTGAGATTTATTTTTCATAAATATCTGTTTTTGTTTCAGCTGTGCGCAATCTAAATTTACTATATATGTATATACATTTTACATTCGTATACATATTTATTTATTTATAAATGAAACGCAAAAACAACAAAAATAATAAAAAATAAATAAATATAAATACACACACATGAGATAATATTTATAATAACGAATCTTTTATAGTACTTTATTATTTTTGATATTGAATCGAGTATCTTTATATTTCTTCACTGTAATATGTATCATTATTATAAATGGAATCATGAAAAACAAAAAGAAATCCGAAACAAAAATATAAAAAAAAAATGCATTTTTAAATAATATTAAGTTGATGTTTTGCAGATTGCGCAGGTCTTCTGTACTATATATACTCTGTGATCAACTTCATATTTTACCATTTTACACAAGCGCACAACTCTTATACTTTAGTGTTTAATTTAATTCAAGACAAGACCTCAGCTAGATAAAATCCATATATAACCAACTACAGACTATCTAATCTTATAATATAGGTACTCGCTTTTACACAAAATAAAATTATAAAAATCATTTTACATAAATCCTTTTTTTGTCCCCCTAAAACTTCTTATAAAAATCATAGTATATCATATCATATGAATGAATATGTTGTAAGTACATTTTAAGTTCAAGCATTACATTAAATTTTACTTTAAAACAGATGACTATTTTCTATTCAAAAAGAAAAAGTAAAAATTTAAGATTTAGTAGTCTACACATAAGATTTTCAATTTTCAGTCTTTAAGCTCTACATATCAACCCACTAAAATAACATTGTAAAATCATAAGAAAATAACAAAAACTGTGCTCCAACAACTGATCTAAAGTGATCCATGTATAGTAGGTATATCTAATGCAATCACGCGAGTACTGCAAATGCAAACTACAGCTACAGCATATACACTTACATATACATTATATACTCTTCATATAAATTGCATATCTCTAGATATCTACTATATATATATGAATTTTTTTTGTTATGAAAATGATGCAGACATATTACTCTGTTTTTTTTTTTTTTTTCAAAATTTTCTATTGCTGCTCTGTATATATGTATGTATATTTATTGTTGCATTTTGTTTGCAATTTTGTTGCTTTTATTGCAATTTTATTCAGGTGCAAACCAGTTGAAAAATATTTTTTGCAATTGTTGTATATAAGTATATAGATTTCCCTTGACCTTATCAGGTGTCATTGCACGGTTTTAACTTTTCTATGCAGATATCTATATGTGAATATAGATCTATATATGTACATATGTATATATATGTATGTATATATATTTTTTTTTTGTGTACTGCACCATATTTAAGCTATCGTTTATTTAACATCATCGAGAAAATAACAAAATGAGTGGGGGAGAAAAGAAGAATCATGAATCATGTCTATACTATTATATATTTCATGACTTATGACTTCGTGCTTATTATTCCAGATGAAGAATACTATATATATGAATAATATCTCTTTTGGAAATTTAATACCTCAAATATACGCGAATATACTTTTACAAATATAACATCATTACATGCCATTACTTCATAATTTCCAAATAAGTACATTCGTATATCGCAGTTATAGTTTTTTAAATGAATTGATCAATTCGAGTGCAAAGAAAAAATTATGTACGAGTACAAATAAGTTAAAAAAATTTCATGTTAATTAACTGAAACCAGATCATAAATTTGTTATTGGAAAGAAAGTAAAATAAAAAACGAAAATTTTATCAACTTCAATTTTATGAATGTAAATATTGTGAGATAGCAATAATAAATATATATATGTATGTACCTGAATGTGTGTGCACGTTTATGTGCTGAATGCTGATGTATTCACAAGTACAAATACATTGCATCGTATCACAGTAATTCGATCTTAATTTTATTTTGACATTGTAAAAACATTCATTTCAGTTCGAGCATTGGGTATATAATGGGATAGTGGTATATATAACATACAGATGCATGGATTATTTTTTAATAAATCAAGAAAACACAGAATCATGTATGTAATTACAAGTAATTCAACTTTTATGGCAATAACATTCAATATCTTCTTGCTTGATATTAAATATATTTTTAATCCATTATCTCTGTCGCATATATATACGAGTACATTTTACATGTATAAGATTATATACGTACATATTTACGTATATATTTATGATACCTGATGTAACCTGTTGATTTAATAGCCTATCCGATATATACATTATTACATACATTCATTGAAAAATAAAAATCTTCATAAAACAATCAAAAGACACGTCCTATTTTGTAGATATCAATTTTCTACAGATATAATTGAAAAAAATAATAAAAGCAACAACTCGGAAAATGCTTTAAGCCATTCAAAATACGGAATCGATCGATTATCTGTACACATTTATGTGTGGTACTATATATACATAATGCAGTAATATTGTAGCATTTTAAAACGAACCGCTTGATCTTACTTCATTATTCAGTTATTATTATTTGAAACAAAGAAATCCATTCACTGACTGACCATTTCTGGATGATAACCGCATGTTTTAGACAAAATTCACAAAGTAACGAAATCTTTTGAAGATATTTTCTTCAACCTTTTCAGTTATATGAATAAATTGGATTTTATTATCGCGGTATAGATATACAAGTATGGATATAAATCACATGAGTGTATAGTGCATATACGCATATAGATGATGAACACCTAAGTAGTGCAATCTGCTGTGATTTTCAATAATCCTTAACGATTTACGATTTAAATCATCATATCAGATTAACTTTTCGGCTCCGACATCAACTATAAGTATATAAATATATACACATATCTATAGATATATACATACAAATCTTATTTTCAAGAGCAACGAGTGACTGTTTTTATGATAACGACTTTTCCATCTATATCCATTCATTTTTTTTTCCAGATCATTTTTATATCGTCGCATCGTATCGAGTATATTTTTTCTGAATACATTTACAATTTCAAAATGAACAAAGTTTCATCTTTGTGACCCTGTAGCCTTTAGGCATTAAATATAAAGGTGATTAAATTGGCCGCCAAGTATATTTTAAGACGGTCAATCTTTGCATCAAGTATACACATATACTAACATATATAACAGTATCTGATTCTGATATGAGTGTACTTTAATTGACAACATTGAACACGTGTTCAGTAAAATTTCACACATCCCGCTGGCTCTATATTGATGTTATTTTCATGTGATATCTCGTGCGAATGCGATGTGGTTGTTATAAGATGGAACTACAGTACGTATGTACATGGATAAAATTTTCATTGTTTTTTTTTATTTCACATATGATTCGATAAATAATATGTGACCATAAAAAGATGTGTTCATATATAAAAATATACATATACCTATGTATTATATGCATTTGCATAATGAATAATTGTATATACATATATGTATATACTATATACATATATATGCATATATAGATAGATAAAATATTGTATACGAACGGATGAATAAAAAATAACGCAAATTTGGCACGGATATTTACTTTTTCACTTTCAAAAACCTCATCCATCTCCTACTTCTACTACTCCTTTACCACCTTCACCGATATTATCGTATTGGCAATGTACCAAAAAATCAAAACCAAAAATGATATGATGAAGGTAAACTCTTTTATTAATATGCTCTGCCAGTAGTATTTGCTCATATATTGTTATGTTATGTGATTTATACTTAATATCCGGACATGTATGGATGGATGGAGGCTTATATCATTCGTCGGATATGTGTCGCTTTGGCTTTTCGTTTTACCACTCAATGGGATGCAGGTGTGCGTCCGCCATTCTGTCGCCAATAAACGTGACGTCACGAAATTTTGAATCGTTATTGTCCATCCATCCACTTATATCAAAATGAAATATATGGGAACGAGTGGACAAAAACCTCTGCAAGATATGAGAGTGAAATTCCTTACTTAGACATTATTATCATCATCGCCAACAACATTTATGGAACAAAATCCAACTACTGTATTAATGTAAAATTAAATCTATACATATTTGGAATATACAAAACGAAAAAACCGTTATAATTATTGCATATCACTTTTAAATATAGAAAAAGGGGAAAAACCAAATTTACTTATTAGACAATCGTGCCATCTTAATTTTTATATTAAAGACAAAATTGAATATATCAATACTCAATTTTGGTTTGCAACCAAGATATTTTTCTGGGTAGAAATTTGAATATTTTTAAGTTTTGAAAAACTTTTCAACAACATTTAAACTTTTTCATTCAACAACATTCCGAAAAAAAAATGAAAATTCTAATTTGAAATAACTGAAATCTGAAATGTAACAATTTTTAAAAAAAAAAATAAATTGTGCCAGTTTTATAAATGAATATTCTACTAGAAGTAAAACTAGCTACGTACAAATGAATATGAGAATTTTATTTTAAGGAACACAAATTTTCTGCCAAAATTTACTACCTTTCCTTTCAGTTTAAAAAACCATTTCAAGGATTTGAAATATAATTCGCTTGTCGTTTTGAAAGATTCGAAATGTTTGCATAGAAAATTTAACAAATTACTTATTTTACAAAACTATTCAAATAATTTTTTTTTTTTTTGAATCATTAATATGAACATTTTTTTTTTGACAACGTGTGAATACCATCAACAAATTAATCAGTTTTGTAATAAAATTATTGAGTAATTAGACGGATGGCAAAGATAGAATATTTGTAATTTTATTTGTTTACTTTTTTTTTGGCCAATTGTCCAAAATATTTTTGAAAAGAAAAATAAATAAACAACAAAATAAGAAAAATAATTCTAACGGTGAAAATTTATTGAAATACAATTACATCTTTGTGTTAGTAATGTAAAGTATTAGTCATATCCATATTATTTTATGAGTGGGAGAAGTATTTATGAAATGAACAAAATAAATGAACTCACTATAATTGATATAGAATTCAACAAATAATGAATTTTGTAATAAAAATTAAATTTTTATTTTTATGTAGGTACCTACACATATTATACGATAATAACTAGATACCATATACGAAAAAGATACCATAAAAAGTCAAAAAATTATTTTTTTCTATTTTGGAAAGATGAAAATATAAAATAATTCAAGTACCTAATTTTCATATTTTTAAATAATGACAAATTTTTTATACACGCACGCTACTTCAAACACGTGTGTGTATTTAGGTATTTTTCTTCGATTTAGAGAACGAATAGATTTAGGAAGGTGAAGGTGTGTACAGTGGCAAAGTTTCAAAATGAAAATTCAAAAATGAGTACAAAAAATGATGTGTATATGTAACGTATACGATAGCATTTATGATCATTATATTGTTGCTTTAAAAACTCTAGTAGAGAAAATCAAGTTTCTTCAAAAAGGAAAATACGTTAGATACACTATTTTCCGTGTTTTGTCATGTACAATATTCGCATTCTACTGTGAGGGGAAATCAACTTTTTATCAGAAAACAGAATACGAGTAAACATGATGTGTAGAATGTAGAATACTATTTTTTACTCGTAATAGTGTAGCGTATACTATAGGTACCGTACTAAGTAAATGACATCAACTGCTCTAGAGTGTGTATAGAGTAGAGGAGTCATAGTATTGAATGTTGTTAGTTTTTCTGTGCTTTGTACATGTACATTGATTGAAATTTAAAAATGTTTGAAAAATATTTAATGCAAAATTATACAAAAGTAGTCCTTTAACATTTCAAATTTTATCAATCATAAATAAATTAACATGTATGATGCACAGAATATGTATATAAAAATTATTTCCAATCATTTTTTCGTATTTCAATTTAGTTTTGTAATTTGAAATTATTCCAACTACAATATAATTATTTAAATTTGAATGCATATTTTCGATAAAAATATGATATGATATTATAATAATTCATATAGTATACATATATAATAATTTCCTGCAATTTATCAAAAATGTACACATATACATTCGTATATCTAATATTTTATTCAAGTACTGAAGTATCATATTTTTTTCGAGTCTAAAAATAAATTATCTATATGTGGATCATTGTACATATACTTGTAAATATATACATACCTACCTGAACAAATATTTAAATAAATAAATTATTTACATACTAGTATGTGTATATGTACGTATGCATATAATACTTTGTTACACCTCGTGCCTACTTTGAGGTGCTTTTAGTAATTTTAACTAAAATTCCAACATAAGAAAAATATTCATCTCTATTATATGTACATAAGTACATACTCCTACTTATATACATATGATGTATATTATAATGGCACATAAATATATTACACATCCACAATCTAAAAAAATATTAAACTTTTTATATACGCAAGTACAGTTTGATTACACGTTACTTAAAGATATTTATTAAAAAATTTTTCATGCAGCCAAAAAAAAAATATTTTTCTTCACAAATTTTCATTTTATAGTTTATTTTTTTTTTATTTTTTTTTTACTAAAATTATTCTTCATCATTTTCTTATTTTTCTAAAATTATTTTCTATATCCATAAATTCATGAAAGTGTATTATATAAATCCTTTATAAACGTATTTGTGTCTTCATATATCTATACGTAGTATATTTTTATAGACGAAAAGTAGTGTTGAACATTCGATAATATACAACTATGTATAAGTATGTATGAACACCACAAGAAAATATAAAAAATAAATTATTTTGTAAAAGGTAACTTTGAAGGTGTTAATAAACATAAAAATTGAAAAATTTAGTTTATCTATAAATAACTTTATTTTTTTCTTTTGCATTTTCGAAGATATCGTTCTTAAATTATTTTATTATTTTGTTGATGGATAAAGAAAAATGTTTTTTAGAATATTCATATGTAATCGAATGTATAAACGAGTATTAAAACTCTGCTGTGTGGAAATTATTGTATATGATCAATTATTTTATTTATCATTTTGTTTCTTTTTTTATTATAAATTTTTATTTTTGATAAAAATAATAAGGAATCTAATTTTATTTTTTTTTTTTTTGTAAGTACAAAGAATTTTTGAATTAACATAAAAGTATTTTATAAGAGTACGAGAGTATACATTATGTAAACATTTAATTTATATTTTTAATATTTTATTTTATTTTATTTTATTTTTTTTTTTTATTTTGTAATATTTAAATTTTATGGTTTCTGATGATCACGATGCTATTGAAATGAAAAATTTTGCAATTAAAAATAATTATTTAAACTCAAACGTAAGTAAATTCTTCTTGTATCATTATATGATATCTGTTCGAAAATTTGCAAGATTCAACAAAATATTTGCATATGTGTATATGTATTTTAGTCATCAATTTATGCACCTATCTAGTAGATGTATATAATACTTGATATTAACATTTCAATTTTGTTATGTTATTTTAATTTTATGTAAACATCATATAGAGTGAATGTGTGTGTGTATGTTTGTATAAATGGCTCAGACAGAATCTGGAATTTAATAAATGAAAAATTTTTATCCTATATATAAATACGAATATACGAGTATATGTATGTACATATGTAAATGTGTTAGTTTTATGCATCGATATATAATGATAATTATTATAGTAATTAAAACGTAAAATATTTTCAGTATTAAAAGTATATTTATATATGAGTTCGTTGATTTCCGTACAGAAAAATTAAATTTCACACTTTTATACACAACTATAGATATAACATACATACATACGTATATATCGTTAAAAAAGATTTAAAATATTATTTTGAATATTTTCATTTTGCATCAATTCCCAAAACAAACAAAATCTAAATCGAAGGAGGTTTATATATACAGAAATTTATTTTCCATGCAAAAAACATGAATTTCTTAAACACTCAAAAAAAAAAAAAAAATAAGAAAAAAACACAGTTAAATATCTACATACATATATGTATGTAATGTAGGATTATATGTGTGCGTGCATATTTTATTTATAAATTATTTTACGATGATTTTTAATAAAATTTTTGCATCAAGAAAATCAAATTATTTTTTTAATTAATTATTTACAACGTGATATTCATCAGATTCATTTATTCATAACGTCAATTTCAGCTGTACAACATAATAACAAATGATATTTATCAAAATTTATTAATAAGAAAAAAAAAAAATAAAAATTATTTTCAAATTGAAAAATTTTCAAAAATATTTACCTATAAATTTTATATGCATGCGGAGCAATGTAAACATATTCCAACATAATAATATGTGTAATATGCATAAACATAAACATAAATATATACATAAATGTATATACGAATACATGCAATTAGGACGTATGGATATTAAACATACTTATATGTAAGTACCTTGTGTACATATAAACGAAAATTATATTGAATTTTCAAAAATGCGAGAAAAATAAAAATTTTAGTTAAAAAAAAAAAATATTTCAGAAAAAGAAAAGAAAAGAAAATTTCCTTAATTAAATAAAAATAGGTCATGTTTATGGCGCATATGTATACTAAAACATAAACTATAGAAAAAAATGAATAACAACTATACAACATATAAAATAAAACTGATGTGTAATATTTTCCATTAAATTTTAGTGTTACTGCATGTTAAAATTTATAATAAAATATAAAATGTAACACATCATCATAACATAACACGATATACGAATATGTATTTGAAAATTCAATCTACTTATATAATTTCTACCTAGAATTTTTTCACAATTCTTCAGAATTTTCACGAAATATAAAAATATACATATACATACATACATATTTATAAAAAAATTTTTGTTTAAACTAATCATTGAATTAAAAATTGATTTGTTTGTTGATTTTTTTTTTTGTTCTTCTCTTTGTTTCGTTAATTTAATTTTTTTTTTTTTATTATTAGATTATTATTCTTAAATTACAATAATGTAACGCCGCACAGGTAACGCTCATTGAAATAAAAATAAATTTTTTATTCAACATTTTCAACAATGTACTAGTATTTGTACAAATATTTTTACGATCTCATCAGGAGTATTAATATGCCTGTATGAATGTATGTAATCTATATGTAGGTATGTATGCAAATAAATAAGTGTATATACTGAAAAATTAAAAATCACATATTAATTTTTTATATACATAAATTCCTTCTCTAATAATTTTCATATTAAAAAAATGTACAGAAAAAAATTTTTATTAGCAGAAAAAAGATAATTTTTCTTTTAAATAAAAAAAAGTGAAACAGATCAAATGAAACGAAACCAAAAAACTTTTCAAAAAAAAAAAAAAACTAGAAAGTAGGAAAAATTCATATTCCTCTAACATTCTGAAAAAATAATAATAATAATAATAAAAAAACCAACATATGCATACCATACAGGTGAAACGTACAAACGTATATATGTATATGTATGTATGTACATATGTGCATGATACTCGTATGTTGTGTCATTATTAATAGATATAAAATCATTTATAGTAGATATATAATATCCAAATTGAAAATCTAAAAATAAAAATTACTTTTATTTTTTCTCAATATTTTTTTTTTTTTTCGTTTTCGTTTTGTCGACAGTCACCTCAGAAGTGTTTTTTGTTATATACTACTTACATATAAATGTATGTAATACTATAATTATATACTTTAAATTTATATGTAAAACGGTAGAACTGATCTATGTACATGTATGTGTGTATATGTTCATTATTCACATATTTTTACACATAATAATATTAAATTAAATATTATCAAGAATATTTTTTACACTCTTCTATGTACAGTGACATCAAATATAAATGTGACATCAATTAAAATTATTGTAATTTATACGCAACATATGATCTGAAGATTGAAAGATTTTATGGAATCCACCCACATAAAAAAAAAAATTCACATTCACAATTAACTTGTAATTTCATAATAAAAGGAAATTGATAGATTTATGAAAATATAATGTAGTAGATCAATACAGTTTTTGATATATATAGCTATATATGTATATGTTAAAGAACATAAATAAGCAAGCAAACATTGTAATTGTAAACCTATTAATCTTGTCAATCCAGCATATTAAGGCCAAAACCAAATGCATACCTCAAGACTCATACCTCAAAATTTAAATGTCAAAATTGATTCTGATAAATGAAAATGTATTGAAGCAATCCAAATGCATACTTCACGACTTCAGCCGCAAATGAAGCTGAATCCGAGATTCTGAAAATTTAGAATTTTGAGTCTGAGGTAACAATAATGCCAACATCTATAATACAAAATATGCTTCTTGACATCTATCATTTTTATTTGTAATATATGTACAAAGATTATACAGTGCTGACGAAAATTATTTGTATGTATATGGAGTGTTCTGATGAGTAACTTGAATTATTTATTTATTGATTTTGGTCAATAATACGAATACTAAGATGAAAATAATTCATTTAATTTAATTTTCAAGTGCGTTTAGTGAGTATTGGAAGTAAAAATGCAACGAAAAAGTGAATTATCGATAGAAAAAAGAGCTGCTATAGTTGCTGAATATAGCAAATGGCATTCCTGTTATTGTTTGAAAGATTTGTGTAAAAAGTGTAAAGTTCACAGAAATACCATTCTATATTAAGTCCTGAAGAAAAATAATTAAGGAATTGTACAAAATAGAGCTTGAAGAGGGACAAAAAGAAAAAAAATCTTTGTTGCTTACAAATAATTTTGGTAACCACTGTATATTATATTTACATGTATATAATTTTTGTTTTCATAATATTGGCAACAGTTTGAAGCTGAGGTAAGCATTTGGTTTTGCTAAGATTCAGAGTCTTGAAGTACACTTTTTGAAGTATGAGGTATGAGTCTTGAGGTATGCATTTGGTTTTGGCCTTTAAGTTAGTTCGTTGTAAGCTTTTGTCACGCGCACTCAATTTTATTTAACAGAAATAAAATATGTAAAAGTTTATTAAGTATAAATTTTTCTTGTACATATTCTCAATGAAATTCTGAACAGAATATAATAAGAAATAAATTTCAATAATGAAAAAAATTTTTCCAAATATTAAAAATGAGTTTTTGAAAAATTATTTTTAACAATACTGTATACAAGTGTATATTGTACGTAATATGTTACACACACTAACACACACACTTATGTTTGTGGTACATTAAATTGTATGTGTATACATATTTTTATCTCTTATAGAAATAGATTCAGATTCTATATAAACATACATACATGCATGCATATACTACTTAAAAACCACTCAATTTATATTTATTTATTCATGTCTTTTTGATTTTTTTCTTATTCTTATAAATTTTACTTTAATTTTTTCGTCATTTATTGTTTCTTTTTTTCTACAAAAAAAAAAAAAAAAAAAAATTTCTAACACCACTTTTCCAACAGTAACATAAAAATTAAGTTATAAAACATGCACTTATACAGGAGCAGTTTAATTTACTTACATACTATACAGACGCACATATTTAAAAAAAAACACATAATGTGTATAAATGTGAATAGAAAATATGTACATATGTATATAACAATCCTTTCATTTAGTAGATACTAGTATATTTAGATTTAGATACTTTCATATACATATAATAAATGGATCTATCTATATATGCATATATGAGCGAAGTAGAAAGATGCAGAGAAAATTTGTTAGAAAATAACAACAAAAAATATATTTAAAATAAAATAAAAAATAAATTTAGTTAGTACATATTTGTTTTTTTTTTTTGTATTTTTTTATACAAAAAAACTTTTAAAGTTATTTTTGGATAATACAAATAATATAAAATAATATCGCTTAATAGTGTACGATGTTTTTCTTTTTTTTTTTTTGTATTCGTATATAGTTGTTATGCGAGAAATTTTCAAGGATGATGCCAAATTATTCCAAATTATTTTACTTTCTTTGCCGTTTTCTTATATTTATTTTAGAATTTAAAAAAAAAATTACAATTAAAAATTAATTTTCTATATAGATACATACAGTACATACATATATTGAAATTGTAAAATTATTATTAAGAATAATTTATTTTGTATTCTTCCAGTATATGCAATGTCCAGAAAAAAATGAATTACAATTTTTGTTATTATAATAGATTTTACGAAAATACAAAAGGTTCAAAAAAATATATATAAATGAATTTTCAAAAATTAAAATTTATTATTCCAACACAAAATACTTACATGTGTACGAAGCATTATACGATTAGATATGTTTGTATTTGTATAATTTAGTATAATTGTAAATTTTCCAAAATATGTAGTAAGTAGTTATACTTATCTGCCACACACTAAAATTGTGTATGTATATAAGAAAATTATCTTTTTTTTTTCTGTTTTTGAATTAAAAATTTTCTCTCTTTTCAGCCTGTAATTTTTCTTAAACATACAGACAGACAGATTACACACACACTATAAGTAGGTAGAGGTATTATATTGTGTAAACATAAAAAATTCTAAAAATAAAATTTAATTTATTTTAATTGAGAGGGAAATTTTTAATTTTCATTTTTTCTCTGGTATTATTTTATATTTATTTATTTTTTTTTTTTTTTGTTGGAATAATTGTGATAGTATAGTTGTTAGCTATATTATTGAGAAAACACCATCTAAATTCCATTTTTATGAATCGAATATGTGAAATTATGAAATGAGAAATTTGTATTTATGCGCATACGCTTCATGATATATATGTATATACTTAATTGCTATTTGCATCAGTTTCAGTGTTTCAGTTACAATAATAGATAAAAGTATGCGTGCGCATATTACTACTACCATCACTGCTATACTATGTATTACTATTCCATACATATACATAATTTTATAAATTTTGCATACAAATTATATATTTTAATTTTTATTGTTTTGGTGACTATTTTCGTTGTTTTGTTGTTATTGTTGTTGTTTGTTGTGTTAGGTATATATATAAAAAATCTCTCATACACAAACATACACTCACATATATACATATACATATGTATATATTTAAAATACAATCTCATACCCATATGTTTATTTTGAATAAAATATTTTTTTATAAAAATATACATATCATTCTTATTCTATACATTTAACTCGAACGATACTGGGGTCCTCGCGATCAGTAGATCACCAGCTTTTTGCTCCGACGTTTATATCATAATTTTAAACGAGTAAAATATAAATATAAAAAATAAGAAAATAATTATATTAATAATTTTTTTTAACAAAAAAAAAACAAATTATTGATATTTCGGTGTCGATTTTGGTGACAACTACACAACATTTTACATAACATCCCTGTGCGTATATAATTTTTTTCTTGTGTTTACTTTTTTATAAAAAATACAAAAAAAAAAAAATTAATTTAAAAAAAATTTTCAAAATAAAAAGGATTATATTTTGTTTATGTACTTATAACAATTATCTTTTGATGGTGAATTTTTTTTTTATTTTGTTTCTTAATATAGGTGACAGTGTAAGTTCATATTTTTTAAACGAAATATAGAAAAAAAAAAACTTGTGTGTGAAAAAAAAAGGATAACGAAATAAATTTACAAAAAAAAAAAAGAGGATAATTTCATATAATATACAAAAATGTCTTCTGCTGTTGCAAGATCATCTAAATATTCATACAGAGCCAGCTCAACAGGACATGGCATTGCTGATGTTAATATCGAATACAGTGCCGATTTAAGTGCACTTTCTCGTTTAGAGGTAAGAACAGTATGAATATATATACATACATAACGTGGTATAGTTGTAATAATATAGGTATTCATTTTTTTTACATAATTACGGACTAAAATATATTTAAAAAAGAAAAAAAAAAAACAATAAATAAAATAACTGTATATGGATACATTAAAAATACATATAAAAATTTAATATTACGTAATAATGCTAAAAAGAAAATAAGTATTATCGAAAATATGCCCGCTATACCAAAATTATGTTCAAGGATATTTCCAATATGCAAAATTTTTCCAATATTTTATTTTTCTTAAAAGTGAAAAATGAAAACAGAAAAAAAAAATTTTTATTCATTTCTTATTTTCTAGGATAAAATTCGTCTTCTCCAGGATGATTTGGAAGCTGAAAGAGAATTAAGACAAAGGGTAAGTTCAAACACAATCGCATGTTTACAATACAATCACATAATATATTCAATTAGAAATCATATACATATAAATACATAATTACATTTAATTTTTCGATAAATTTTCCTTCTTACATACACACACATACACATAAATATAAATATACAAACATACACACCTTTGATTTAATTAATTAAACGCATTGATTGTTTATCGATATACATATTTATAAATTTAAATTTAAATAAAAAAATCATTCACTAATCAATAATTACACATATATACATTTACTACATAAATATACTTATGTGGGGGTGTACATATGGATATAGGGACATTGTCTGAAATTTAAATGAAAATTGCCTCACACACTATTTTTCTAGATTTCTCAATGAATGTATATGCACTTGAAAATTTTGTATAGCAAGAATTCACATAAATAAAATTGTTTAAATTAAAATAGTATAACGGCCATTGCCAGCTAAATTTACTCTAAATTTTTTGTTTTTTTTTCCTTATAATTAAGTACATACATGTACATACATTATTAAATTATCTATATACTAATATACAAAGTACTTCGAAATATTTTTTAAATGCTCATCATATACGTATAAATATTTAAGTGCTTTTTATTCTAAAATTTCAACATTTTTTGTGATCATTTTTTACATTAAAAAAAATTTACCCATATATTTAATTATGAAATGAGATTATTTCATTAAATTCATAACCAAGAAGGAATAGAAAAAATATGCAATTGAGAAGAATAAAAATCCAAAATTTAAATTTAAACATACATATGTATTTCAAATGAAAAAATTTTTTCATCAACGCACATATCGATTACATAAAAATAAAAATAATTTAAAATATAAATAATTTTCATACATTCCTATATACATATTTTCATTTTTAAAAATAAAATTTTTCCGAAAAAAAAAATGCTTAGTAATTTTTATTTTTTTAATTTTGAAATATTTTTTTTTTTTTGTAAATGAAATATTTTTGTGTACCAACAACAAAAATAACAGCAACAACAACAACAGCTATAATAATAATATTGATGAAAGTATTATAGCAAAATATAAATTAAATAGAACAACAATAATTGAAAATACGGTAGAAAATTTTATGTACACGATTAATGTGTGATGTGTGAACTATTCACATATGGTTGAAAAATAATTTCTACTACACATAATTATTTATACTGCGATATACTCGTATGTTGTTGTTCATATTGAAAATTAAAATAAGTATGTCTATGTATGTATATATATCTATCAAATACGTGCATGCATACTTGTATTATACCATCATGCATATACAGTATACGTATATAAAACATCATAACTACTCGTAAAAAAAATATGATTTAATTTATTTAATTTTTTTCTTTTTCATTTAGTACCTACGTACACATACAAGCATAATAATATTCATGTATTCACAAATACATTTACCTATTTCTTACGACACATATTCGTATTTATATTTTTTAATATTTGTGCATGTATATATTCATTCTCGTATATTTTTGCATGGAAAATGTATAAAACATTTAATACATATTCGTATATTACTTTTTGGTATATTATTATAATCTTTTAGATATACTATTTACAAGAAAAAAAAAAATTCGAAAATTGAAAAAAATAAAGTAAGAAATTCTATACATAAAGCAAATATGTATAATAATTTTCTTTATTGTATATAATATGTAATAAATACGTACATATACGTATATGCAAAAACAGATACATTTAAAAAAACTTTGTACATACACACGTAATATGTATGTACATTTATTCTCAAATATATATAGTACATACATATGTGATGGTCTTCATTTTATGAATAACTTAATTTTCATTATTATGAGTCAGTCAGGACATGATAAAAATGTGTCAGAATATTATTTTTGGAACCAAGTCAAAATCAAAAAATAGAAGAAGAAAAATTAATAAATAAAAAATAGAAAAAAATCTATGCACATAATAATAAAAATAAGAAAACGAATTTATTAAGAATTCGTCATTGTATGAAAAATTTTTTTACTTTGATTATAAATTCATAAATGTGAACAGAGTATAAATGAACTATGAAGTCAGAAATTTTAATTAAAACTATACTTAATTCTAGAAATATGTATCTAAAATAATTAAAGTATTAAAATGAAAATATTTAAATATATTGTTCATATATGCGCTGTAATACCTATACTAAAGGGAAATTCATTTCAAAATTTTAATTCCAAAAATTTCAAGTCAAAGTCCAAGTCAAAGAAAATTTCAAATTTTTCCCACTCTGTGAACCAAAATACAATTTTATGTTGAAATATTCTTAAATATTAGAATATGGAATGTAATTTATTCTGTTCCAAATTTTATTATGTCTGTATGCATGTATGTATCTTATGTATGTATCTTATTATTTATTTTTTAATTTATTTTTTGAAAATGAACTAAATTAATGTTTACCTTTCAACAAAACATTTCAGAGTTAATAAGAGTATGTAATTTGATACATATGTACGTACAAATATTTTTTGACTTTGAATGTATCCAATAAAAATATATGTATCCAATTATGTATATTCTTATACAAATGTATAAATTTACACGCATACAATCGAGAAAAAAAAATGATATTTGATTAATTTATGAGTGGGTGTTGTGCAAAAAAAAATTTTCAACTGATGACAAATATGAAAGATAAAAGCCAATATTGTATATTTTTATACAATACAAAGATAACTATATATATGATGGCGAAACACATACAAACACATACAATTACATGTACATACTTTAAATTTATTTTAATTAAATATAAAAAAAAAAAAAATAAAAAAAATTGAAAGAAAAATGAAGAAATTCACATCACAAATAAGTGGGAAAAAAATATAAAAGATTCAAAGGAAAATAAAACAGCGCCATATTTACAAGAAAAGAAAATTAACCCACCACCACCTTTTATTTTACACAGAACACAAAAAAAAAAAAAAACTGTGCCACAATTTTGAAAAAAAAAAAAAAAACTCAAAAAACAATTTACATGACATGTTTATGTTACGCCTTTCATGAAAAAAGGGAAAGAACATTTTTTTTTTAAATGGAAAATTTCTCAGAAAAATAATTCTGAAAAAAAAAAAAAAAAAACAAAAACAAAGCCACAACGATTAAGCCAAATAAAAAAAAATTCTTTAAAAAAATATATCGAAATCCAAAGAACTATACATATAATGATTTCAAAAGTGCTAAATGAAATATTTAATGACTTAACGTTCAAGATAGATCACTGATCATAGTATATGTATCTATATAGTATGATGATGATGATGATTATGGGTAATAAAATCGATATATAATGTGAATTTTATTTATAATTGTACGAGTATGAATGCATTTATGTATAACGAAAATACTTACATCTCATATTTACATTTGACACAAACATAATCGTAATAAATAATGCGCACAGAGAAGATACCTCAACCGGTGATTTCTTGGAGTAGAAATAATAATAAATGCAATATAAGTATGTATATAATATTCCATTATGAGCCAATATTGTATAAGAATTATTCGAAACATTTCACTTTTCAAATGTTTCATACACCGGAGAATTATCACACAAAAATATATTTTAAAAATAGATTTACATACTATATAAGTATGTACTATATTGGATGTATTTGCCTACATAAAATTTGAAAGTAATGTACTTATGAACATAAATAAAAACGTACAACATATTACATATGTTTGTCATCATATATACTTATAGATAACATTTCATTATACATTTATATTTAATTTAAAATTACATAAAAGAAAACCAAAACTATAAGAGTAACTGAAATAATAATTTTTTTATATACGTATGTATGTATGTATGTATTTTTCTCCTTCAGATATTGTGAAATATGTATGAATACCTATATAAAAAAAAATAATTTTATTAAGCACTTTCATGTCAGAAATATGTATGTACTTATGTATGTGCCATTTCAAAGTATATTTCAAAGATTTAGGATTTAATCTATCGTCTAAATTTTGAACAATACACAAAATGTTTCTATATTTGAGACACATGTTGCAATAACACAAAAATGTTTAAGACACAATGTTCTCATTATAAATTTATTTAGTTACATGTTACATCATAATATACATAATCCTAGAATTTAAAAATATCTTTTCATCCTTTTATCAAAAAATAAAAATTGATTAATGTATATATTTTTGATCGAAAATTAATTTCAGATTGAACGCGAAAAAGCAGATCTTAGCGTTCAAGTAATACAGATGTCTGAACGTCTTGAAGAAGCTGAAGGTGGTGCAGAAACTCAGGTATATATAAAATAATGTTATTACAATTTATTATTTATTAACATAATGCATTGTGTTATTCTTTAGTTTGAAGCAAATCGTAAACGTGATGCAGAACTTAATAAGCTTCGTAAACTTCTTGAAGATGTCCATCTTGAATCTGAAGAAACAGCACATATACTTAAGAAGAAACATAATGAAATTATGGCTGATTTCCAGGAACAATTGGATATGCTTACCAAAGCTAAAGCTAGGTATATGGGTTCAATTATTTAAAACAAATTTAAATGAGACATGTACAAAACAAAAAAAAAACATTTTTAATTTAATTTATTCCCAATATATGGAAGTTGTATGGGAGTATAAATCACAATTAAATCTCAGTTGAAAGGGATTGCTAAAAAGAAGATACGACACTATTATAATTGAGGACGCATACATGAAAAAACTCCATACTTAGAAAATATTTTTGTTTTTCTTTAATGATTTTTTATATTAATTAGGTACATAAAGTGGAATATATTATGAAGACATGTACACGCTTGAATATGTACAAACAATTTTAAGCAACTAATATGAATAAGAATATGTATAGGCTTCTCAAATAATCCTATATGTATGGCACAAAGAATACAAACTATAAGACTATTAATACATTTGGTATATTCACATAGTGTATATAATAATATTTTTTATATGGAAAAAGAAAATTTTCAAAATTAAGAATTTTCTCCGAATAGTATCTATTATTTATATAAAAAAAATGTAAAAAATGAAATGGAAAACACACATTTATATACTGTATATATTTTTCTGTCTATACACTTACTCCATCCAATATGATACATGTATGTTCTTAACGCCAACTGTAGATATATACATATATATATATATATATATATATATATATGGATAGGAGCAAAAACCATAAGAAAAATGATGAAAATTTTCTTTCTATACATAAAATCATACATATGTATGTACATTCATACACATAATCAATATATGTAGTATGTATAATAGTAAAAAGAAAATGAAAATCCATATTGTATAGAAATACACAAAATAATGTACATATATTCGCTCTGATAGTCGCTCGTGTAATTCAACTTAAAAAACAATTGTATGTACGAATATGTATGTATGTAACAAATAGTTTAGTTGAGCTATAGCCACCATATAGTATTATGGTCTTCATAATAATCACACAGAAGAGTATGTGTGATGTGGTGAAGAAGAAGAAGAAGAAGAAGAAAAACAAAAACGAATAACGATCATGTCTATTCTTAGATTTTCTTAGGTTTGCTCATTTGCTCGATCCAAATATGTCTTTGAAATAGCACAAAAAAATAAGAAAAAAAAATGAAATAAAATAAAAACAAAAACAACAACGATAAACCACAACAGAAAAATAATAAAAATAAAAAAAGAAAACCAAAAATTATTTTCTATCTTTTTTCAACATAAATTTTATACACATTATTTGTATGTACATGTGTATGTATAAAAAATTTTATAAAGGTGGAAATTTGATATCAAATTATACGTGTAATTCATTCAAAAATTATCATCATTTGCTTTTCTGTATTTTCTTAAATATTCTTCGACTCCTGTTCTATTATAGTTTTTTTAATACAGATTTTTATTATATGCCGTTATGATGGTGATGATGATGTGATTATATGGTTATTATTAAAATATGTATTTGATTATTTGACATGAAAATTATATTTTATTGCATTATTACTGCAACAATTACTGCATAGTTGCTGCATGTAATCGTTATTTAATTTTATTTATTTTACTTGAAAATATTTTAAATGCATAAATGTTTGTGCACATACTGGATATCGCTACAGATAAGATACAAAAAATGGATTTAGCAGACACTCCACTACTGTTACTAATTCAAATTATCCTCGTATATACCCAACTAAATGTTAGTGAGTTAATTACAACATAAAATAACAAAAAATTATACTCTCTACTATTGCTAAACTTATTTAAACCAGGAAAACTAAAATAAATGCGTGAAATCAAATAAATTAATTCAATTTAATTTTCATTTTTTTTTTTTTTTAGTTTCTTCACACTCTCCTTTTAAAATATTTTATATGGAAATGAATTATTACCTATGCTGTGTACTATATGTATATACGTACATATGCATTTATGAATCTTATAATTGCATGCTTCAAAATAAATATTTTCTGTGTCAAAGAATTGGCATGTTTATTATAAATGATTAATAAATAACAGATGGAATTTAAAATTTCGAGACAGGAATTTTATGAAAATAAATTATTCGGTAATTTATTAAATGAATAGTCGCGGACAGCTTAATTGAATATTTTAAAAAAAGATGTCGGAACGTTTATTTTATGCGTACTGTGATGTACAGTTTAAAAAGAGTATTGAAGAAGAAACCGTCTCAGTTTGAATTGAGTCCACTCAAATGAATCCACTTAATATTAATCAATTCAAATTCATAGTCTTGATTCTAATCAAAAATTTAAAATTTAATTAATTTCACTTCTAAAATAAAATTCTTTATTTTTATTTATTTTTTTTTTTTTCAAAATATTACAGAGCTGAAAAAGAAAAATCTAAATTCCAAGCTGAAGTATATGAATTACTGTCTCAAATTGAAACATACAACAAAGAAAAGATCTTCAGTTCAAAACATATTGAAAAATTGGAAATAACTGTATCTGAATTACATGTTAAAGTTGAAGAATTAAATCGTACCATTGTCGATATAACATCACATAAACAACGTTTATCACAAGAAAATGTTGAATTGGTTAAAGAAGTACAAGATTTAAAGATCAACATTGAAAGTGTTCAATATTCAAGAACCCAAATTTTATCGCAATTAGAGGATGCTCGTCGTCGTTTAGAAGATGATGAACGTCGTCGTTCATTATTGGAAGCATCATTACATCAAGTTGAAACCGATTTAGAAACAGTACGTGTTCAATTAGAAGAAGAATCTGAAGCACGTCTTGATTTGGAAAGACAATTGGTTCGTGTACAAGGTGAAGCACAACAATGGCAAGCTAAATATCAATCAGAAGCTGCTGCTCATATTGAAGAAGTTGAAGAATTACGTAGAAAATATACAGTACGTATCACTGAATTGGAAGAACATATTGAAACACTTTCGGTCAAGATCAATAATCTTGAGAAACAAAAGAGCCGACTACAAAGCGAAATTGAAGTACTCATTATCGATTTGGAAAAAGCAAATGGTACATGCCGGGAATTACAAAAACGAGCTGATAGCTTGGAAAAAACGAATATCGAACTTAAGAGCCGTTTAGAAGAAACCATTCAAGTATACGAACAAGCTCAACGCGAATTGAGAAATAAACAAGCTGATATCACTCGTCTCAGTCATGAACTTGATAAGACACGTGATGCTAATTCTCAATTAGCACGTGAAAATAAGAAATTGGGAGGTAATCATTCATGGAATTTAAATTCGTGTGTTTGTTTTTGAATGATAAAAAAAAAAATAAAGCATTTTTATGAATTCTTTTTTATTTGTCTTATTTATATAGACGATCTTCTTGATGCTCGTGGAAACATTTCTGAGCTAACTCGTCGCTTACATGATTTAGAGCTTGAACTCCGTCGTCTTGAGAATGAACGTGATGAACTCACTGCTGCCTACAAAGAAGCCGAAGCAGTACGTTTTTTTTATTTATTTTATTTTTAATTTTCTATTTAACGACTCAATTTAAAAATTTGATTTTAATCGGATCTGTTGTTAAAATTTAATTTGTGATTTAGGGACGTAAAGCAGAAGAACAACGTGCCCAACGTCTATCCTCAGATTTTGCACAATATCGTCATGAAGCTGAACGTCGTATTGCTGAAAAGGATGAAGAAATTGAAGTTATCCGGTAAGTTTTAATTTTTAATTGAAATTACCTTATAAATGAATGATCATAATACCATCATTTACTGTACAAATAAGTAATTTATGACTCATAATTTCATTGTTATGATAAATCATCACTACGCAGTATACACTTGAAATAAAAAATTGATTAATTTCGATTTTTAATTACATCACAATTGTTTTGTGATTAATATATAAATTAAAAATGTAACATAATGTTAATGTAAATATGTGTGTATTGAAGGACAATAATTATGTATTGTATTTTCATTCATCTCGTTCTGATTCATTTTGAATAATCGAATCAAATCAATTAGGTACCTATATTTTTGTCTTTGTCCTTTCGAGAGGATGATAAAACGAAAATAAATTTCAAAAAAATACATATGCATATAACAAAAAGTCTTTACATACTAATGATGATGATGATGATAATGATAATGATGAAACATATTTACGATATTTTTATAATGACTTTTTAAAATTAAATTTAATTGTTTCAAACAAAGATCTTTGTTTTTATTTTTATTTATTGATTTATATATTTTTTCTATTTATTTTATTTAATTTGTTAAACAAAAAGATCAGTTGTTCATTTGAATTGGCAAGATTTAAAAGGATATAATCTTGCAAAATTTAATAAACGATAAATTTTCTAATTTTCAATTTTTAATAAAAAATTCATAATATATATTCTCAATAATAATAATTAATATAATTTAAAATTAAATTTTATATTAATTAATAACGAATCGATAAATAAAAATATATTCGATAAATATAAATATTTAAAATAAACGAATTTATAAATTTACAAGATATATAAATAAATAAATAACAACAAAAATAATAAAAAAGAGGAATACATACATAATACAAAGTTCAATTGACTTAGGCGATTTTATATTACACATATGTACTTGTACAGAAATATATACGTATAAATATATAAATAAATTAGGCATCAACAATTGTATATACGTTAATGCTGTATAGAGAATAAGGAAGTGTTTGTGTCTACTAAATAATACATTGATCTGGAAAAAACGTTAATTGATAATAACAAAAAGGAAAATTATTGCACTAAAATTAAAACAAAAATCAATTATCATAAATAAATTTGTTTCTTTCATATGTAACATACAGCATATCGATTATATATACCTTCGGTATAATATGTGTATGTATACTACGATTACTGTATGGTGATTCTGGGCTAAAAATATTTCAAAATTGCATACATACGTTAAAGTGTATGTATGTGCAATTCTTTGTGCAGCTTATTCGAATGATTATTGACTTTATAGTACACATATAGCAAAAGATACTTTTTTAAAAGAAAAATAATAAATAAGGAAAAAGAAAAGGCATATCATTCAAAAACAAAAAAAAAAAGCAATAATTTATAGTGCATATGCAGCAAAAGTATACATATTTTCTGTTGAAAATTTTTGCAAACTTTTACTTTGAAATTACGCCAATTTGCATATACACTTGCTGATTGTACATAACATTCATATACACATATAGTTTTATACAATTTTTTCATATTATATATACATAAATATACCTACCTATATAGTATATATAATTAAATATATACATATTATTACAATTGCATATACATACACTTACACACTTATTTAAAGATTAAAAATAAATATTTCAATGGCATTAATGCATTATATTGTACCAAAACATAATGAGAGGATCTTCCCCACTTCTATATACGAGGATAACTATGGTTATACAATGAATTTTTATCAACCAATGATAGATTATTTAGATAGAAAACAACAACGTCATCATAATAATAAAAATTACAATTACAATTACAATTACAATTACAATAATAATTATAAAGAAATTGAAAGAAGATCATCACCATCATCAACCACATCAGAATATTCACCACAGTATCCTCATTTACCGTGGACCAACGAACGTGGTCTAGATAAATATCGTCCGAGCAATTCAGTATCAACATATTCGTCAGACGACGTTAATCGTTTATCGCGACAAGCAGCAAATCGAGCTGAAAAATATTTAATTAATGATCGTATAATAGTTAAAAAATCACCATTTAGTGTTATTAAAACAGCAGATACAGCTCGTATTACAAAACATTTACGACCGGATAGTGTTATTGAACGTGCTAAACGTCGTCAAATCGAACGTGAAGAAGAATTACGGCAATTAGCTCGTCGTGAACAATTAAATTATTTACGTTATCGTCGTAGAATGGATGAATTAAAAGAATGTCATTTTTCTGATGATTTTAAACGTGCAATACGTGGTAAATCAGCAACAGCAATTTCTGCTGCATTATTAGCTGAATCCGAAAAGAATATGAAATCAAAACGTGAAGAGGAAGAAATTATTCAACAGACAATTCAATCGACAAGATCAAGCCGTGCTGCTAGCGAAAGTCGTTTTTCAGTACATTCAGCTCATATCGAATTAGTTGATGAACGTTTAATCGATAATCTTGATTATAAAGTATCATCATCTTTATGCAATGTTAAACGACAATTATCAAATTTAAATGCAAAAACATGTGAATTATATTCAGAATCTAGGTTTGTGCCATCATCACCATCACCATATTTATCATCATCATCATTATGTAAAAATCGATCACCATATTATGGGCGATCATTACAATCGAATCTAACAAATCGCCTAAGTTGTCGTCGACATTTTTATATTCCTCTTTATAAATTAAGATACTAAATCCAAATATATATATATATCTAATAATAATAATAATAATAATAATAGTATAAATAGTAAAATATAGAAATTCCTATAATATTCAAAAAGTATAGTAATATCAAAAATAATTTTAATTAATAATTTTTCTATATAGTGTGTGTTTTTGTGTGTATAAATAATGAAATTTAAAGATAAATGGATATACTCGTCTATATACGAGTACATATCTTTTTATTTATCGAAAAAAAAAAAAAAAAAAAAAACATATTTATATAGGGCATAAAGTTGCAAAAAAAAAAAAGAAATTCATGATAAAAATGTACGTACTTAAATTATTTAATTTTTACTTTTTGTACAAGGAAATACATTATACAAAAATTATACAACAGAATCGCTATATGTACTCGTTATTATTTTGCAATTATTTTGTTATACTATCAAAATGGTATAGATACATTCAAATTTGTACAAAATACATAGTATGTATGGTGTGTGTAAATATGCATAAATGTTGTTGTTATTGTTGTACATATATCACATAAATCGTTCGAAAAAATTCTCATTCGTATATATACTACATAATATCGTACATGAAAATAGAATATTCATTTATTTGGATGCATTATTACATACACCATCTTTAATACGCTTAATTGGTTTTCTTTCATTCTTTTTTCAATCTTATATCTATAATTCGAGTATAATTCACTAATTCAATGTTTCTAAATAATTATATAAATCGAAAATGTTTTTATTTCAATATATTCTTACACTTATGTATATAAGTGTACGAAAACATATGTATACATATTTATTGTGTATTGTACATTATTTTTAAAACATTTTAACAACAAATATCTTTAAATGACAATTTATTCTTTATATTACGTAAGATTTAAATACTTTGAACATTATATCATTTTTCACAGTCTCAAATATACATACGTATATACATATATATATATATATATATATATATAACACACACAATCTCTGTATGTACATAATATAATTATGTATCTCTTCCTATATTCTAAATTGAATATGCATATGCATTTGTATAATACTGATCAAATTTAAACATTTATCTAATCATTTAAATAATATGTAATGTAATTTTAACTTGTGTACATTAATTTATTTTTTGTAATATATGTATATATATGAATTATTTTGGCAACAATTTATCTTAAAAATTTTTTCATTATTCTCTTTCATCATTTTTCCATAATACACACACATTATTACGAGTATATATTTTACATTACGATCATATTTGTACACAAAAATATGACACATAATTAATTTTCTTATTGAAAACTCATGTGATTTTAAAATAAAATAATAAAAAAAAAAAAATTAAAATCGAAATACAAAAATTGTTGAGCCATTTTATTTTGAATGCGAGATAAGCTCATATTTTAAAAATAAAAATTTATTGAATAATCAAGAAATGTAATTGTATATTATTCCATAAAGAAAAATAAAAAATATAGGAGAAGATATCAAACTTTCATCTCTCCAAATGTAGACTTATCCTAATTTCAAAATAAATAAAATAATATAGATGAAGTGTATAATTCCTTATATTCCTTCCAAGTAGTTTTAAAACTTAATTTTGATTTTATATTAAATCTATACATTCTATAGTTTCAATATAATTTTTGATAAAATTTTTTAAATCCTTTTCAAAAATTTTAGTATCCTAACAATATTAATGGATACATCTTATACAATCATATAAATTCAATTATTACATATACGCGTCTATATGCACTCAGCAACAGATACAGATGTACACAGACTACATACATATGGATATAAAAATAGCTAATTTTTACGCATTGAATGTATAGAATTTATATTATTTTTTTTCTTACAATTTATTTTAATTTTTTTTTTTTATATATTTTTTTTATCTCTTATTTTTAGTTCCTATTAAATGAGACCAAAAAAAATACGTACTCATTATTTAAAACCCTGTGATATTTTAAATTTTTTTCAATATTGCCAAATTCAAATACAATATCATGATTTATTTTTATCAGCTCTACCAAAATCAGCACTTTTCGATTGCTTATATACGATTATATGTAGTACATAAGTTCTATATAAGAATTATACATTTAAAAAAAATATATTGTACAAAAAACTTTTTTTTATTGATTATCTACATGTATGTAATACATTTTACGTACTAATGAAAAATTTCATTAGTCATACACGTATACATTACTTATATTCGTATGTATATGTTATATGTACATATATATGTATGTATATGTACATCCTAAAATTGTTTTAACTGATGCAAATCGATTGCTTTACTTTACTTTGCTTTGCTTTTTTTCGATAAAATTCCTTGACACAAAAATACCTGTAAATCGAAAAAGAAAAATAAATAAATGTATAAAAACTTACATTACATTACATGATACGAACGCACACATAATGTATATTTATATGTACATTTCTTGTTTGTATATACCGACTTAATTAATTTTTTTTTATCGTCCTAAAAAAAAAAATTAAAAATTGTACAGAAAAAAAATATCATTTTCACATAGCAAATCTAGAACTTATGTACTTCCAATTTTTTTTTTTTTTTCATGTCTTGTCAGAGTTGTAAATGTCCTAAATTAACAAATTTTTACAAATTATCTAATTTATGCATAACATAACCATAACATGATGCGTGTGTACCTACTATATAGGCATTTGTATAATAAATTAGATACATATAAGTTACACAAATCTTTGAATTTTTATAAATTTTACAAATTCTTTTCAAAAGAAAAAACTTAAAAGCGTGAAATTAATTTCACCATAAAATCTATAGACAAAAAAATTAAAATGAAAAATAAGGTACACGCACAACCCCCCCCCCCCCACGTATCTGATAATTTAGGTGATCTTTTCTTTTAAAAAAGAAAATTTTTCCTTATTTTCATTGTTTTTTTTTTTTTTTTGTTTTTTCTTCCCAGATTATTTAAAATTTTATTGTACGATAAATGATAGTTTATCGACACCGCATAATATACAAATTAGTTATGTAACAATATGATATTACAACTAACACATCACAATATGTGTACGATTACATGTTGATTAAATATAGAATTTGGCAAATTCATTTTATTGTTTATAATATAAAACAAAATTGAACAATAAGAAAAGAAAAATATTTATCAAAAAAATAAAATTTCATTTTAATTTTAAATTAAATTAATCCCTCTCTTTCTATATGTCTTTCTCTTCCCCCAACTACTTTTTTTTATATTATTTTAATTTCAGAAACCGTGGTTTTTTTTTTAGATTTATTTTTATTTTTTTCAATTCTAAATTAAAATCGATATATGCATGTGTGTAGATACTTGTATAATTCTTCTTCTATACATTTTATCCTTGAATAATTATTACAAATGCATATATAGAATTTCAAAAGAAAAAACAAATAATCTTAATTTGTATTTTCAAAATAATTACACGTTATCTATGTAAATGTACAAATATATTACTCATACAAATGAATGTATGTATGTACTTTAGAACATATATGTAGGTACATATACACACTCCTCTAGCTAATACATTGGCTATTATTTAATGATACCACAACCACAGATTTTATTTCAATTTTTTATATTTTTAGATTTATTTTTAACTCATTTCTTGAATTTTTATCAAATTACTCATTAAATTAAATTAAAATTTTATAAAAATGAATAATTTATTTTTATTTTTAATCACGATAATGAAATGAAAATATTATTTTAGTAATTACAATGTAACGTAAACAGAAATAATGTATTTTTATATAGATTTCGTTTGTTCTTATTTACCCTTACGTATAACATGCGTACATATTTTTCCATCTGCATCTCACAATCTAAATTAAAGCTTAATTCTTGCAGCCACTTTACAACTTCGATTTGAAATGATATTGATGATAAAATGATGACTCTAATGTTCATAAGCTATTGCTGTTTTTTCTTAAATTTTAAAATTTTCATCTGAAATAAAAAACAAACAATAAAATTCTAAAATTTTTCTACTTTTTCCTAATAGCAAACAAACTGCCATCGAAATTGAACAATTAAATGCTCGTGTAGTTGAAGCTGAAACCAGATTAAAAACCGAAGTTGCTCGTATCAAGAAGAAATTGCAAGTTCAAATAACTGAATTGGAGATGTCATTAGATGTCGCCAATAAAACAAATATTGACTTGCAAAAAATAGTTAAAAAGCAATCATTGCAATTAACTGAACTTCAGGCTCATTATGATGATGTTCAAAGGCAATTGCAACAAACAATCGATCAATATGGTGTAGCACAACGTCGTCTGCAAGCATTAACTGGTGAACTAGAAGAGGTCCGTCTAAATCTTGATAATACAGTTCGTGCTAAACGTGCCGTTGAATTACAATATGAAGAGGCATCGACACGTATTAGTGAATTATCAACATTCAATGTCAATTTACAAGCTTCTAAAGCTAAAATCGAACAAGAATTAGCCATTGTTGCTAGCGATTACGAAGAAATTACTAAGGAACTTCGTTTAAGTGATGAACGCTACCAGAAAGTTCAGGTAAAAGATCATTTCACTTACATTTACATTAATTTGTGTAAGTAAAAAGGAAAATATAAATGATAAACTTTCACATTGAATCATTACAGGTAGAACTTAAACATACAATTGAATCACTCCACGAAGAACAAGAACGTATCGTTAAAATAGAAACAATTAAGAAATCACTAGAAGTTGAAGTCAAGGTAAAATAAATCAAAATTAAATGAATTTACAATACGTATTTAAAAAATTTTAAGGATAATAATTAACTGAATTTTAATTACATATTTAACTTTTTATCTCCATTAAAAAAAAAATTAGAACTTATCAATTCGTCTTGAAGAAGTTGAAGCAAATGCCGTTGCCGGAAGTAAACGCATTATTAGCAAATTAGAAGCTCGTATTCGTGACCTCGAACTTGAACTTGAAGAAGAAAAGAGAAGGCATGCCGAAACAATTAAGATCCTTAGAAAGAAGGAACGTACAGTTAAAGAGGTTCTCATCCAATGTGAAGAAGATCAAAAGAACATCAATTTGCTTCAAGAATCACTGGAAAAGGCAAACGCAAGAATCTGCATGTATAAACGTCAATTATCCGAACAGGTAATGTGTTTCGTATTTCAAAAATAAAATTTTTTACCTTTTGTTTTCATATCGATTTTACATTTACAATTACATAATCGGATACTTTTTCATCATTTTCATCATTTTAGGAGGGTATGTCACAACAATCAGTCACTCGTGTCCGTCGTTTCCAGAGAGAATTAGAAGCTGCCGAAGATCGTGCTGAAGTTGCTGAAAGTAATTTGAATTTAATTCGTACCAAACATCGTACATTCGTTACAACATCTTCTGTTCCTGGCTCCCAAGTGTATATGGTTGAAAGCAGAACGATCACAAGCGAATAAATATAAAAAAAAATTAATCACCACCATCAAATCAATATTAAAATGATCATTATTTTTTTTTTTTTAACAAAGCAAAACATAAAAAGAAATAATCTACGATAAAATTATCAAAAAAAAAAAATTTAAAATACTTTTTGTTTACAGAGCATTAGTTTATATTTTTTTGGATCTTTTTCATTCAATATTACATAATTATTTTCTTTTCTTTTTATTTTTAAATATAACGAATATTGAAAACTAATTTTATTTTGTGTTCAAAAAACAAATCAAGACTTAGACGAACAAAATTTTTATTATTCGTTTTTTATTTTGTTTTTTGCAAAGAAAAACAATTAAACATCTTACGAATTAGGTACATGAATTAAAATTAATTTTAAAATCAACAACAACAAAAAATAAAAATAAAATTATGAAATATTTACGATCGGGGTTATTATCATCATTTTCTTTCTAATATTTATTTATTTTAACTGGATAATTTTTATGTAATTTATAATATATATTATATAAACATACATATAAATATTTAAACAAAGAAAAAAATCCAATCAAAAAATATCTAATTGAATAACTATTATTATTATTACTATCATTATTATTACTGATATTGGAGTGTATTTTTATACACCACACACAGTTCATATAAATACGAACTTAAGACAAAAAAAAAAAAAACAATTTTTTCGTTGTGTTTTAATTTTTATTCTTTTACTTTTATTTTAATTTTTTTTCTAATTTTCAAAATAAACTTTTCAGAAATTTTTAAAAATTTTAATAAAATCATCTGTTTCCTAAACTCTAAAACTGAACTCTAAATTGTCAAATTCCAATCAGAAGAAATACAAAGAAAATTGAAAATTTAGTAATTGGCCGAACAAATCGTTCTTTTCTTCCCATCATCTTATCTTATCCATATATGTATGTATGTATATATTTTGGAGTGTGGTATCAATGACAAAATTAAAATGCTGATGAAATTATGTTAAAAATAAAATTTTTTTATTCATTTTTATTCAACTTATTAACCCGTAAAATCCAAACAAAAATAACAACTGAATATAGAATGTTAACATAAAATTATAATTTCAAAAAAAAATTGATTAATTGATATATATGTTTATATACATAATATTTCATTTAACCATTCTTTCTCTATGCATCTATTTATATAAATATTGAATTTTTTCTATGCATTACTATAATTCATGTATTAGTTTGAAAATAAACGCAGAAATAAAATTTTTGAATGAATATTGATTGGTAGTGAATATTCGTAAAACATTGTCATGAATTTTTTAAATTTTGTTTTTTAAAATTTTTAACTGTCCATTAATTCGACACCTTCATTTTTACATAATTTCTCATATTTCATCACATTTGAATTACAATTTCGATTACTTGAACTTTTCTCAAAATAATTGGCATTTACGTCCGATTGGCTCTTAATTAATTCGATCAGTTTTTGTAATTCATTTTTAGAAATTGCCTTACGAATGCTATCGAAATACTTCATATAATGATGGGTGTTATGACTGAAAATAAAAACAAAATAATAAAGTATTAAAATTAAATATTTATGGAATATGGATGATTAATCATCAGAGATTAAAACTCTTACATAACAAATAAAATTGGGCCTAATAATTCTTTTGTTTTGATTAAATGATGTAAATATGCTCTGGTATGTTTTTTACAAGCTAAGCATTCACAATTTTCCAAAAGCGGTTTAAAATCTTCTCTATATCTGAGAAAATAAATTGTTTATTTTTAATTTGAAAAAATAAAAACTATACTAATAATGATGATAATAATTTTTCTATACTTACTTTTCCTCGTCTAAACTGATACAAAAATTTGTATTTTCACTTTTATCTTCCAAATCGTATTTGAAAGTTAAAGCTTTGTTATTGTGTGAAATTAGGTACACGTAAGATGAATCGAATACATCAATTCCTAAATTCACTAATTCAATAGCTAACAAAGGATGGAATGCTCCCAGGATCATTCTTGGTTTATCGTTACAATTAATTTCTTTTAAACAATATGTTACAATTTCTTTCAAAGCATCATTATTTACAATTGTTGCATCAGTTCCATATTTATGAAAACCATCCAGCATATATCCATCAACATCTGAATGTGATATTGTCTTGATTGATCTTATCCTAGCCTCTTTACTAAAACCTCCAACAATTGGTGCTGAAATTGAATAAAAACTTATGTATCCGATAATCAAATAACTTCATTTCATAGATTTAAATTACCAAACAGAAATAATTTGTTAAGTACATTTGAATTTTTATGTAAAATTAAAGATTTTCGAAAAAATTTCTCAGTCCGTTCAACGGACTTCGTTATTCTTTTTTTAGAGCTTTCAAAATTTGTATCTGAATCACATAGTGTATGATACATGTTTGGTTTGAATTTCTCAACGCAATTCATGTATCTGTGAACAAAAAATAATAATTTAAAAAAAAATTGTTTGTAATAATTATAAATACGAGAAGAAATTACTTTTCTACACTTAATTGTATTTTTCCTTTTCTAGTGAATATTGGTATGATATCTTTTTCATGGTATCCTGAAGGAGCTATCTCACAGGAATCTTTAATCGATAAAAAACTAGGAAAACTAGGATATCCAACATACGATGAAATGCCTTTATTGTAAACTGTTAAAGCTTCTTCCATATGATCTGTTGTCGCCAAACTAATGTTCAAAATTTGTTCATCTTTGGTTATATAATCGAAAACTTCTTTACTCAAATATGGAATACTGCCAGCCTATAAAATATAAACAAATCAGACAAAAATTATGAAATTAATTGAATAAAAGAATAAAATTAAATATCATCACATTACATACTTTTGTTGTTTGTACCAATAATGGTGTGTTAAATTGTTTGCCTGTCTCTGACTGTAAAAAATATCCCAATCTTGCTGGAACATTATTCTCGGAATTTAGAAAAAATTTCATTTTATATTTTTTATGATAATAAACAAAATAAATAATTAGCAGTAGTCGTTATCAAATAAACTCGAATAATATTTGTTGTTCTGTACAGATTAATGATAGTAAATCATAATCACCCAGCATACTTCCGTTCAATTTAATTTTAATATCGATATTCAACAGCTCAACCACGGAATAATTGACTTAATTTAATTCCAACAAATGTAACTCCAAATATGAATAAGAAAAGTCGAAAAATATAAAAATTAAAATTAAACACAAGATACACAAGATACACAGACAGGTGTGTAATGCTGTAATGATCAATTGGTCAGATGTAGATGCAAATTTAGTTATTTAGTAGCCCAGTAGGTCAAATGGAACTGACTGATTGTCACGACGACTATTCAATATGAATGAATATGAATATATTTACATTTATATATTTATTCGTTTTCGCGTTGATTGATAATAATAGAAATGAAGAAAACATCGACGATAGCTACAGATATAGCAGAAAAAAATTTACAAATCCGTATGCAACAATAGCAATACTTGTAAGAACCCACGTGTTTTTTCTTATCAATTGTCAAACGGATGAATGATATGATTCACGTTAACGTTCACCACTGACCACAATTCACATATTATTCACCCAAGCCCAAAACTAGCCAAAATTCACTTTGCGTTTACTACGACGAATTACGATAGTCGACGATAGTGATGATGGTATGCCGTATGCGTTATGCGATGCATTATAATGATGACATTCCATTCCGATTCCATATACAAATGATGTACATCTATCTACATATGATGTATCACGTACACCACCGTACAATAATCACAATTATACTAGAACATAATATAAAAACGTACTAGAGTTTTTCAATTTTATTTTCAAATTTGTGTTTAAAAATATGATAAAATGCATATTATTTGTATAAATATTCAATATTTTTTTTTAGTTTTATTTAATATATAGTTTCAAAATAATTATCGATCGTATTTGATGAAATTTAAATTATGAAAATGATTTAAATTTATAAAATTAAAATCTGGGGTGGGTTCATGTAAGGTGATTGGTGATAGGTGATAGTTAAAAAGTGATATTTAAAATGCTGAAAATGCTATCACCTCAAAGTGATAACATTTAGTGATAGTTTTTGGTGATTGTCACCGTACGTGAACGGAAATTTGTGGTGAATATCACCAATCACCTTACGCGACCCTACCCCTTATTCACAATTTAAATTTTTATTTGTTTTGATTGACGTTTGACAACTATAAAAATACTCTAGAATTCGTCGCATTTCAAATTCCATCACTTTTTTGGTGATCACCTTACACGAACAATTACTTTTCGGTGATCACTTTTTAACTATCACCAATCACCTTACGTGAACCCACCACTGGTTAATTTATAATATATGTTATCACATCCCTACTATATAATATAATATATTCATTCACTCATTCAGTCCAACCAACCAGTTACCAGACGTTAGATTTTGAATGTGCTTTCTTATTTGATATAAAAAAAATATGAGAAAAAAAAATGAAATAAAATCTTTGTATATTTGCTTTGGTTTGGTTTTTTTTTGTGTTCCTAATATTCCTATGCGTAGCGTATGCATGCGATGCGATGCCTATTTGAATTTGAATTGAATTTGAATATGCCGTGCCGTGAGTTGTGGTATTTAATGTATGTGTGTACATTTTCAATGAGGTAGATTTTTTTATCCGTTCACTGTCGATTGTCGAAAAGCCGTGTGTAGCTCTTGCCTCTTGCTGTAGCTATATATTCAATTCAAGTCAAGTGTATTGTGTATTTGTTGTAAAAATTTATTTTTGTGAATTAAAAAAAAAAAGAAGAAAACAAATAAATAAAAAGTCAATGTATAAATAATAAATTAGGTTAATAAAATTGTATTAATAATTTTTGCGGATGAAAAAGTGAAAATTTTTTTGGTGAAGAAAGCGACGCATAATGTAAATCAGTATTTGAATGTCTAGACCAAAAAGAAAGAGAGAAAAAGATGGACAATCGCGTTAAGAAGGAAATTTTCAAAAAATATATACACATGTGTGTACATATATGATCGATGTACATATACATACATATGTATATATAATAAATAATTATATTAAATATAAATATAAAATAATATAAAGTGTGAACTAAAGAAAATCTTTGTACAACGTGCACACACGTTACAAACAACGTATGCATATGTGTATTGTATATATTTAATGTATGTTGTATGTTGTCATGTATGTATAGATGTACGAGGAGCAAGAGCTAGAGCATATGTGTAACGATAAACCGATAGCAATATCGATATAATGTTGTATAATATAATACATTTTTATGTGTGTTGTATCTGTATGTAAGAAATTATACACCCCGAGCCCGACATCAAGCGAGTAGGCACTCATCATCGTAGAATAAAAAAAAAAGTGTACACTGTACAGCAGTTAATACTTTAATAGATATGTACATGCATATATATACATATGTGTTCATACGTTCATATGTGAACGTATGAATGTGTATATATATACATATATATAGCTTTTTAGCTAGTCTATATATAAATAGATATATGTATATATTTTATAGATATATTTATATACATATATGTATATATTCACATATGAATAACAAGAAAAGTGAATAGGATTTGCTGTTAGGAGGATATAGGGACGTAACGATACCTGCATGGTATCGATACCTACTCATATGAGTACTACTCAAATCATTTTCCGATACTACTGTTAAGAGTACACCCAAGGTATCGATACCTACTCATATCGATACTTTTACGAATTATAATGTACATATTATGCTTAGGAAGGAATACAATAAAATTCTATACTACTACACATTTCTAGTAATGTGACATATAGTATAGTACCTCACAGCCATGTATAAATTTTTATAAAATAAAAATAAATTAATAAAATTGAAATTTTTTTTTGTTTTTTTGATTTTATTTACTACAGAAAAAAGTTATAATTTTTTAACATTCTTTTTAAAGAAATAACAAATAACATGTTATACTACTTTTTGGAATTAAACACTTCACTTCAAAAATTTAAACTTATTTGGGTCATGCAAATGCAAGATATCACCATCATGAAATAAATTGTTTATTATAAATTATTTTGTATAGTTTAAATAAGTGTAAGTTATGAATGTGAACTGTGTAATTCCGAAAACGGGCTTAACATTAATTACAATTACAAATTTTATGAAAAAAACTCTTCCTTATCTAAATTGCCCAAAAATAATAATTTTTCCAAGTATTTCGGAGATAATCTATTCCTTGCTTGCGACACAGTAGCACCAGCTTTAGAAAACAGGCTTTCACAAGGCACTGACGTAGCTACAACAATTAAATACTGCAATGCATGTTTGTGTAGCATGGGGTATATCAACTTCATGTCATCCCATTCAGCGAAAGGATTATTCCTTAGTGGTATAACAGGATTTGAAAGATATTTATAGATATTTATAGAAATTAAAGTAGATTACATAAAAAACATGCAGTAAATTGAATCGAAGTAAATTGTCAAATTCCACTCAACCTTGCTCAAGCACAGTGGGTCGTTTTCATTATTTTCTTTCGATACCGAGTACTTTTCTTTCGATACCAAGTAAATAATCGGAAGAGAGTACTCGATTACAAAAATACTTGGTATCGAAACGAAAGTATCGATACCTACTCATATTTACTTGGATCGTTACGTCCCTAGGAGGATAAGAGCATGCATAATAAAATAAATAACTAAATAGGAGCACCAAGCAGGCACCAATAATTTTTAAGAAACTACATACATATACAGAAAAAGAAAGGAAATCTAGCTCGAAAAATCGAGGACCATACATCATACGATTAAAATCCTAAAATAAGACGAAAAAAAATAAGAAAAAATTTTTTTTCATGTGTGTGTAGTGAAATTTCTTGAATGCCAGCTAAAATTATTTTTCGGAAGTTGAAAAACAATAAAAAATATATATATCTATATACCTAATTAGAAATTAGAAATATAAAAAAATTAAAAATACGGGAAGGAAGTTTTTTGTAAGAAACAAAATGTCGTGCATTTCGAATAATTTTAGTTCGTTCTTTTTGGATTCCTTAAATGATCCTTCAGAATTTGCTAAATATCTTAGTAATGCTGAAAATAAAGTGCATACAATTGATGATATTTATTATTATAATGGTTCAAGTGCGACAAATATGAACGGTGGTATGTGTTATAATAGTGGAATTGTTGGAAATAATAATGTAAGCGTTTGTGATGATGAACATCCATCAGTCTATAATCATCATGAAAATCATCATCATAATACTAATAATTCTACACCATTATCAATAACTCAACTTCCTCATCCACATCATCAATATAATCAAAATCCTCAGCAACATCATCATCATCACCATCACCATCAGCAACATCAGCAGCAGCAGCAGCAACAGCAACACCAACAACAGCAGCAGCAACAACAGCAGCAACAACAACAGCAACAACAGCAGCATCATCAACCACAAAGTTCTCAAAATTATCACCATCAGCAGCACCAACAACAACAGCAGCAACAGCATCAGCCACACCAGCACCAGCACCAAAATCATCAGCATCATCACGATGGGAATAGTACATTCGATAACAGTTCATTTGAATTTTCAAAATATTTAAGACATTCAGAATATGGCGAAACCACTCCCCCAACAAATAATTTGATTGACCTAGATAATAGTACCCCGCCGAATAGATCAAGTAATTCAGTTGATCTCGATAATTTTGATCATGATTCAAAGCATAATATTATATTTGATGTACATAATTCAAATGAAAGTAGTACAGGAACAGGAATTTCATCAATTGATCAAAAAACAAGTTCTAATACATCTGAATGTAGTGATAATTCGAATCAGGCAAATAATAATTGTAGCAGCAGCAGCAATAATAATAATTATGCAAATACAAGACCACTTTATAAATTTGCAATTAAAGATAATTTCGATGTACATTCAGCACATAAAGTTGAAGAAGGTATATTTCAGCATATGAATAAATTACCGAATAAGAAAAAGGAAACATTAAAGCAACTTGGCGTCACCTTTACGGGACATATGTCTATAAGTGATAAATCGATAATTATCAACAATTTTGCAAGGTTCTGTGAGGTAATGATTTCTTTTTTGCTGTTCTGTTTAGTTTTGTTTTTCTTTTTTTTTTATGTGGGTATTTATATATAGAGCTATACCTACATAAATACATTTATTTTGTTTATCTGAATATAAATTTCTCTAATGTTTGCATTTTAAAAGAAAATTAAATCAAATTAAATTAAATTTTTTTTTTCCTTTTTTTTTAATTTGTTACAAAAATACATATATGTATAATGATAAAAATAATGTCATCTTGTTATTTTGAAAATTCAATTCTGGTACAATGAAACATCATCATCAAATTTTATATACAGGAATATGGAGTAAACGATCATCGTCCGTTTTTAACATTAAACCAAAGTGGCATGGCAAAGACAGAACAGATTAAATTTGCTAGATATTTAGGTCAAGGATTGCCAAATTTTACATTATTTTGCATTTATAGTAATTTTAAGAATTTATTTTGCACGAAACGCTTTGAAAAGTATGTATCCTTTAATATTATATTCAAATTTAATATAAGGATTTGGAGTAATTTTCATTTTTTTTTTTTTTTTTTTTGTTAATTTTTATTCCAGTTACATTAAAGGAAACTATAATTTACATAATATATTAGATAAAACCAAACTCTTTCTTACCTGCACAACAAACGGTAAAATAAAATCAAGATTTTATTGTTTATTACCTTTAAAAAAAAAACCTTTATTTAAATTTCAATTATTTCTATAGATCTTAAAAATCTGACACCACAACAAATATCTGAGGGTTTGGATAGCAATAGTACACCAAAAAAGAATGGTTCAACAGTTAAATCGAAAAAGAAAAATAGCTTTTCAAATAATAATATGATTAATAGATTATCGACATTAGAAAATTTATCAATAATTGAAAATTTTGATGTACATCCATCACATCGTATCGAAGATGGTATATTTACACATATGAGCCGTTTATCACCAAAAAAACAGGAATTACTTAAACAGTTCGATATTCAAAGTAATCACAATGTTACCTATCAAGAGAAGAATATTATCATCGAAAATTTCATGAAATTTTGCAATGTGAGCCTTTCCCTCTCTCTATCTCATATAGTATACATTTTGAGAAAATTTTTTCTAAATTTTTTTTTTCTTTTTATTTGATATGTATAAATTCTTGTATATTATAAGTAATGGTAGTGATGATGATAATGATGATGATGATGGATGGATCAGTATTTAAATTTATCAATTCAAAATTTATTAATTTTTGTTTCTTTTTTTTTTTTTTTTTGAATTTTGTTCTATTAAAATTTTTTTAGGAATACTGTGTTACTGATCATAGAGCATTTCTTGATTTCCATGATAGTGGACTACCAAAAATTGAACAAATAAAATTCGCTAGATATCTTGGACAAGGATTACCAAAATTAACATTATATAAAATTTATAGTGCATTCAAAGATTTATTGGCACTTAATCGAATAGACAAGTAAAATAGAAAAATATTTTTAATACACATACATTTTATGAGTTTTAAATAAAATTTTAATTTATAGATTAATAACAGATGGATATAATTTGGAACAAATACTTAAGAAAAAGAAGAAAAATTTATTAAATCGAATTAGCGCAATAGGTTTGTGTTAACCATCAATAAAGACACATAAGTTTCAATTAAATGAAATTTTAATGAAAATATTTCCTTTTAAATTTTTTTTTTTAGCATGCAAAGAGAGACAAGAACGTGCTGTAAAAGCTGCTGCTGCCGCTGCCGCCGCCGCTGAAGCTGCTGCACAAGCAGCCACACAAGCAGCTATATTAGAAGCTCAAACCCTACAACCACAAGTTAAATTAGAAAGGCTTACATCTTAACAAACGCACAGTTTATCAATAGGAAAAATATGACGAGTTATTATATGATTGATTATTATTATTATTAAAATTATCATTATTATCATTTTCGAATTAAAAATAATTATTATGAATAATAATTATAATCAAAAATATAAATTATTTATAACGTAATTAAGTATAAAGTGTCCATCAACAAAGGAAAGGAAAAAAAAAACTTCACATACCGACACGCTTTTCTTTGTTTTTTTATTTTTTTTTATTTTTCGGGAATTTTATTTTTGGATTTTTATTTTTTTTTTTTTTTTGTATTTTGCATTTTATTTTTGTTAAATCATTCATTATTATTAAAAACAAAATGAGGACCAGTTATTAAGAAAAAAGTAAAAATAAAATTGATTATGTTGCAAAAGTTTATGTTTAAAAAAAAAAAAAAAACAAAAAATAATAAGCTGTAATAATGACTGTTGTGTCTTGAGATTTTATTTTATTTTTTGTATTTGTATTTATGTAATAATTATTTAAGTTTTTAATAAAAAAAAAAAGAAAAGAAAATTGAAAAATTAAAAATAAAACTAAAAATGTAAACAAGTAACTAAGATCGAAAGTAGATCAAAAAAAAAAAATACATCCAGAACATTTTATTTTTAAATTTATTCATTTATATAAATCGGACATAATGTACATCTACATACAATTAAATTTGTTTGTTTTTGTGTTTTTTTTGTTTTTTTAATATGTAATTATTTAATTGAAATCTGTGTAAATTATTATTATATAATGTACTATTTCCTTTTGTGTTAAAAAAAAAAAGTAATTAATTATAACTGTTATTTAAATTCATCATTGTTTTATATATACATTTTTTAAAAAATATATATATTATATATATATGTATATATATGTATACATAATCTATTTTAAAATATTATATTTACTCATAATCATGTAATGTTTCATATTATTATTATTATTTTTTTAAAAATTGAGCAATGCAAAGTAAATGTTATTTAAATCAAATCAACAAAACATATTTAAAATACAAAAGAAAAAAAATATGATAAAAATTATATATAAAAATAAAAATAAAAAAACAACAGAAACATATACATACACAACAAAAAAAAACAAATACATACATCTCATTTATTATTGACGTTTTTAAATAATATTTTAAAATATTATATTTCTAAAATATGTATTTAACATATAAAATTATTATTAAATAATATATGAAAAGATGCTTTTAATTTTTCAATTGGATTTATTTTTTATTATTATGTATTTTATATACAATTATTATTGCTCTGTTATAATTATTTTAATTATTACTATTTTAAAAAAAAAAATAAAAAAATTAGTTTTTTCTTTGTTAACACTTTTATTAAAAAATGAAAATGTGAATGTCTCTTTCTCATAATATGTGTATAAATTAATTATTCTTATTATTGTAATTATCATTTAAAAAAATATGTAATTAAAATTTAAGTAAATGAAATAAAAAGTAAAATCTAAATCTAAAAAATAAAAATAAATAAAAAAAAAATTCAATAAACATGAAAATGTGAACATTAAAGAAAATAAAACAAGAAAAAATTCAAATCAAATCAAATAAACAAATGGAAATTACATTAAAATTTAAAATTAAAAACAAAATTTAATTATGTAATAAAATTAAGAATAAAAATATAAATAATAAAACGAAAAAAAAAAATAAATAAATTCCTACTTTGCATAAAATTGTAAAATAAAATCTATATATATATATACATAAAATAAAATTAAAAAAAAAATAAATAAAAATAAAACCCAGTGTCAAATAAAATATATTTATTCATGTCAATAGAATAAAAGAAAAATTATGCAGAATTTATAATTCGTATTTATTATACATACATTATTTATCATTTATCATTCCATTTTACAATGACGGCCACTATACAGACCAAAATTTGAAACTTTAGGCTGCTTATAAAAACAGAAATGTAAATTTTAAATTACTGAGATACAACTATACACGAATCTCTCGCATTGCGTTCTCACATAATTGTATCAATTCAATTATACTTCAGTCATCCTAAATTAAATTTAACTAGCATCACTTCATTTTCTCTTTGTTTGCAGCTTTGTTAAGTGCGATTGGTGCTATGTAATGTATTCGATACCTTGGTTACTGTTTTAGGTAGGTATTTGAAGACAGTCAAATTTTCAAAATTAATTCAAATTTTTATACAAATTTTTTCATATTTAAATTGAAACTAATTATAAATTTTTGTACATAAAATAATTTGATATTTTATTTTTCGTATTATATGATTTAAATTATTTATTAATTTACATATATGAATATATATTTACATGGAAAAATTTTTAAATTGAAATAAAAATAATATTCTGTAAAAAATGTGTGAAGAAGAAAATCAAGTTGAAATTATTGTTACAACAAACGAAAATGATAATAATAATTGTTATGATGAAATTAATTCTGACCATGAATGGATATTTACATTGAATGCAAATAATAATTATAATTTGGCAACAAATGAACATGTTGGTATAATTGGAAATTGTAGTGTTTTGGGTGAATGGAAACCGGAAAATGGAATTCCAATGAATTATGATAACTTATCGAAATTATGGCAAATTAAAATTGAATTACCATCAATAAATAATATTCAGTATCGTTATTTCATTTTTTCATATGTAAGAGATTGTGATTATTATAAAGTTAAGGAGGCAAAAAGCAAAACTATTGGAGAAAATATCATAATTCGATGTTGGGAAACACACATTCAGCCAAGATCTATTCATCCAATGAATAATAATAATGATACAAGGAAATCTAATGATATTTTCGGTGTGAATTCAGAGAAAGAATTAAAAATTGATCGCGGTTGGTTAACATATGGTGCAATTGTAGAATTTATGTTCTTTAATGGACCGTTCTATTGGAATAAGGAACATCGAATTGTTTATGTTAAAATAACTCCAATGTCATATGAAATTAATCGCAAGGAACGGCAGGTAAATTTAATGATATTTTCTTTATATTTTTATGATATACTTAATTTAAATTCCTTATATTTTATCTAAAAAAAAAATCCTTAGGTATGTTTTACAAAGTTAAAATGTAATAAATTTCCAGTAGCATTTGTAGAAGTAGTAAATATAAAATTCAATGATTGCGCATTAAGGCCACAACCAGAGTATGGTATACGATGTGGTCCAAAAGATCTTGTCATATTTCACATAACAGTTTCTCATCCAAAAGATATTGCCTACGTTATTGATATATACGCACACAATTCCGAAAAGAATAATACCGATGCTGGTTCTGATCCACCATCACCAGAACATTTAGGCAGTCATTACGTATTACCAAACGAACTTAAAAATGATAAATTTATTGAAAAACTTTTGCTACCAATAAAATGTACATGTTGTAATAGAAAACTGGGCACAATGGAAATTCAATATTTGATTATTAGACCAATATATACCACTAACCAGAAGCACAAATTCACTATGGAAAAAAGTTATCAGAGATATTGGAAAAAATATCGAAATTGTTTAAATATTGCACATTATGGATCAGGTAACAGTTTTAAATACAAACAATGTATGATACGACAGAATACGATAGCATCATTTCAGAATGCAATTGATTATGGAGCCGATATGATACATTTTCCAGTTGTAATCAGTAAGGATAATATACCATTTGTTTATCATGATTTCAAATTGTATGCAACGGAAATAATTAAAAAAAATGGATATTCAATGAACGAATTGAAATCATTTCCCATAAATGAATTGGAATTTAATAAAATTTTAAATTTAAAGTTATTTTATTTGAATGAGAATAGTAAAAAATATGAACAGAGTAAATTTGGAAATGAAGATATTTATCAACATAAGCCATTTCCGAAACTTTCGGATGTATTGGAACTGATTGATAATTCTGTAGCATTCAATATTGAATTAATATGGCCTCAGCGATTAACAGATGGAAATATGGAATTCGAAATCGATTGTGAATATTCATGTGATTTCTACATTGATCATATTCTCAATGTTTTATTAGAGAATGCAGATAATAGAAAAATCATTCTATCATCCAGTCATCCTAATGTTTGTACTGCATTGAGATATAAACAAAATATTTGGCCTGTAATGTTCATAACTCAAGGTAAAACTACTAAAACTAAAAAGTAAGTGAAATTTTACATTCGAAATTTGATTTCAAAATATTTTCATTTATTTTTTACTTGTTTGCTTGCTCGTAGATTTGAATCGTATTTGGATCCAAGATGTAATTCTATTGAAACGGCTTTATGCTTTGCAAAGTCAATGGAATTTTTGGGATTATCATGTCCTTCAGAAATAATAGCAAAAACTACAACTCTATTTACGATTGCAAAATTAATGAATCAAATTATGTTCATTTGGGGAAAAGAAAATATGGATTTGAAGAGAATTAAATTATGGAGACTTATTGGAGTCCATGGTATTGTCTATGATAAAATAAATTTTATAAATGCCAAAGAATTAAAGAGAAGTGATGAATTAGAAGGAGGAAATGAAATTCAAAGAAGCTACGAAATAATAGATCAATTACATGAATACCAAGAGAAGAACCATAAAAGTCAAGAAAATCAAGAGCACGAAAATGAAAATATTACGGATGAAGAACAGTTTGAGCAAAGTGATATCTTGGATAAATAATCGCAGTAAATTACTCGCATTTGTGATTTCATATCTTCTAAATTAAAAAAAAAAAAATGCCCTAGATATTTGATTTTATTTGAAAAAAATTTTTATTTTTTTTATTAAATAAGTAAATATTTTTGTTAGATTTATTTTGCTTTAGTTGTTGCAGCATTCTCTCTTTCCAAAGCCCTTTGTTTTGCCTTCTCATACAATGGTACAAGTTGTCCTTGCTCTGCTAACATTTTAAGTAATTCAACAATGAATGGTAAATAATTGTGCTTTCTTCTGATATTTTCAATCTAAAATAATACAGAATTTAAAAATTTTTTGAATTTCATACATTTTTCTTTATCTTTTACCTTATAACGTTTCTTTTTAGTAATTTCATCTTCGATTAATGATCGTAATTTTGCTATTTCAGATTGTTTTTCATCTGTGTCCATTTCATTTTCATCAGAATTCAATAATTGATCAATTTTCTTTTGATAAATCATTTGACGATCTGATACCAGTGCCATTAAATTGAAACGTATTTCACCTTCACTGTATTTTTGCATACGTTTTTCAATAATTGGTCGTACAAAATCTACCCAATTTTGATCTGAACCAATTAAACCATGATCTATTGGACCCTCTTTAAGACCATCTAATTCATATAAACGTCCATCGATCGGTATAAAACCGATAAAATGAAAAACATCGTCATCTTTATTTTGATTTTTTGAATCCAATTCAAATAAAGTTTGCCGTGCAAATGAATTATGTACTGTACGGATTTTAGATGCATTACTTAATGTTAATCCTTTTACAAAAGGATCAAATGATTGACAGAATTCCTACAAAAAATAAAACAAATTTTATTTCACATTTTTTTCATATTTCATTTTTTTTTTATTTTTTACCTTGAATTCAGTCAAGGTTGGTCCTAATTTAATGTCAGGATGATTACAATTCAATAGAATACTCAAAATTGCCTGTGTTGCACACGCATTATTAATAACTTGTTTTGCAAAGAAAATTTTTTGCACACGATCATCTTCAACAATTGATCCAGATGGTTCATCATCTTGAACATATTTAAATAGAAATATTAAACCATGAATTGGTTCCAAATTTTTGAATGAATCTTGATCTAAACTCCATAATTCTTCAACTTGTACACCTTCACATCCTATGTTTCGATTAAAGAAGGAAAAATAAAAAATAAAAATACGAAAACAAAATAACCATTTTGTAATTATAATACATAAAATTTATTGTTGTAAAGTAAAATCAAAAGTCATTTCAATCATATTTTTTTTGTAAAGAAATGAGAAAAATTATTTTTTTACCAAATTCTTTTATTAATTCTGTAAATACTCCAGGATCACTTTCTATTAAACACCAATTACCAATTTCAGACATTTTCTTTTTATTTTTAATATTTTCGAGCTAATAAACTTTTATTATTTTCAAAAATTTTATGCTAGTAGACAGAAATAGTTCTTTGAAATCTAAACTTAAATGAATTAATTGAATAATAAATATAATATAAATTTTAATAGTAGTAATCACTAATCAGTTTAATCATGAAAACCAAACATAACCTAAAATTATATGATTGATGACATTTTTATTTAATAAATTTACTTTAGCATTAGCCGTTAGCTATTTCGCTCAGCTTCCTTATTAATTTAACAATACGATTTAAATTTACTTCAACAAATATAATACTTATCGATTGCAACGACCTCAAATGATGTAAGTTGAAACTTCTACACCAGAGACTTTTAAACCACTATTTTTAAATCTAATATGACTCCCGAAATTTTAATTTATTGAATAAATGTATTAAATTTAAGTGGTAATAATTTACAACAATAGAAAAAAATTAAATTTTTTAATTGCCTGCACATTTTTTTTTATCTTGAAATATCTAAAATTGTAGAATTATAAATTTTAAAAATGTTTAAAGTTTAAGAAGCACTGATTGATATATGCCAAACAAACCAAATACTGATGCTTGATGCCTGTATTCTGTGTACGGTAATATATAAATGTATACTCTCTTAAAACCAACCAAAATTAGAGAAGATGAAAAAAAATGATTTTGATTTCAATTTCAAAGTTTTTTCACGGGCCTTCTTTTTTAAAAAAGAGAAATAATTAAATATTTATTTGATAAAAGTGAAGTGAATATTTAGTAAATAAATATAGATTATTGAATTTTGTATAGTGTTGTTGGTGAGGAAGAATTTTATAATAATATATTTGGAAAAATGTAAATGCCAAATCGGCGAAGTTTGCAAAAAAAAAATATATATATATACTGTGTTTTTCAATTCTACAATACAATACACTATCCGTGTCCGTGTCCGCGATTGTCTTGCTTGTCGAAATTGAAGAGTGTCGCTGTGGCGGAAAGATATACATAGATAGTGTAATATATTTTTTTTGATGGTGTATTTATGTATAGTTTAATTTGAATTTGAAGAAAAGAAAGTGCAACGTAAATAAGACAAGAGATTTTATTAATATTTATAAATTGAATAATAAAATGGTCATATCAAAAGATGGTAAACGAAAAAGAAAAGATTTACCAGCAATGGAGTCATCTCCAGAAATGCCTAAAAGGTAAAAAAAATATAGTTTTTCTTCTTTATTGCACTTAAAATAATTCAGACTATGTACATATACTTTTATTGCTCATCATATTCAAAATGTTGCGTTTAAATTTTAATTGATATTTGATAGGTCAACATTTTTTTTTTTTTGGTTCTTTGACAAATGTCGGAATTAAATATTCTTGAATTTTTTTTCGACTTTATGACATAATCGTTTTGTTAATATACCTACATATTATTTTTCGTTAAAATGCACATAAATTTGTTTATTGTTTTGCAAATTTTTTCACTCTGTTTATAAATTGCACAGACCATAAATGTAAACAGAAAGACTCACATGATTTCTAAGTAATGTAAATATCTTTCAGGATTTATATTTTGAATGAAATTGTTTATGAATTTTTTTTTTTTTTTCATATCATTTAATTAATAAAATTCTCAAATTGCAATTTAATTTTTAAATAATGTAATTGATCATTTTAGGACTAAAGTTCAGGCGCAAAGAAAATTTGCACAAGGACAATCAGCACCTTCAGCATCATATTCTTCAGTGATTTCATCTTCGTCAACGGCAGTAAATGCAAGTTCTCAGCCAGGTACACCGATCAGAGAAAATCGTGATCCACCACCAGAGCTGATAACACATAAAAGACCACGTACTGAAGATTTTCTAACGTTTCTTTGTTTTCGTGGCACTTCTGTATTACCATCACATTTGGATTTTCTTAATCAAAATAAAAGTTCATCAACAAAAAAAGATGAAACCGATACAAATAATGAAGATGGAGAAACATCAATTAATGCTGCAAAACCAAAAGCGTCAACGAGTAAAGAAAAGGAGATAGTATCTGTGGTCGAAAAGGAAAAGATGACTTCTGAAGATAAAACACAAAAGCAACAGGATGTAATTCCATTCGCAGTAAGAAAAAGAGCAGATCAAGTAGCAGAGGGTAATCGAAAAGTACCGAAAATAAAAGAAAAAGGAAAGAAAGAAGAAATCAATCGTAGATCATTAAGGACAAGAGGAAAAACTGATGCTAATGATAATCCATCAGAAAATCCTAAGGAAGATGTAGTACAAGAAACACAAGAGGAGAAATCTCCAGAAAATGCGTCAAAAATAAAACGAAACAAAAGAAAAATGACTGCAAAAGAATTGAAGAAAAATGCTCTAAAAGAATCTAAGACCATCACAGAAAATAAGAAAGAAGTTGAAAGTTCTCCAGCACCAAAAAATACAAGTGAAAATGAGGAAGAGAGAAAAACTCCTTCGGAAAAAACAAAACCCACAAAGTCAAAAGGTAAATCTCGTCTGGCTTCTTCGCCACCATTAATTCCTTCTCCAAAACCAGGAGGTCGAATGACTAGACAAAGAGCATTTTTTGAGCCTGTTAAACCACCATCAAAAGTATGTGAAGAAGACTCAGTTGAAGAATTAAAAAAACCAGAACAGAATGTAGAGTTCTCTTCAGATGATGAGCAACCGCTAGCAAAAGCAATCAAATTAACAAAACGACCTGGAAGATCACCAAAAAAAACTACTAAAGCTAGAAAGAAAAATGATAAAAATTTATCAGGAATTGTATCAGAGATAAAACAGACTTCTCGTTCTCCATCAGTTTCCACACAAAAGCGAAATGTATCCAGAAGTTCCAAAATCAGTGAGCAATCGATGGAAAAACAACAAGAAAAATCACCAGACAGATTATCAGAAAAACCTGTGAAAATGTTGAAAAAGACGAAAAAAAATGAATTAGAAAATCGAGCAGAATCGATGAGTCGTAAGTCAGATACTAGTTCGAAAGTGTCTGTTAATAAACAAGCAAAAAAGAACGTAACAAATAAGAAACCAAAAACAACAAAAGCAAATGTAGCTTCTATTGAAAAAGAAAGCAATAGCTCATCACCGAAACGAAAATTAATAAAACCATCGCCTGATCCTAATTTTTCACAAAAGTCTCAATCACAAACTGATCTGAGTGAAAACGAAAATCGTACTGCTAGACCTACAAGAAAAACAAAAGAAGCAGCCACAATTTACATGGAGCTGATTGGTCAGAAATTGAGCTTAGATGACTTTGATGACGATGATAATTCAATTGATAGTTTTCCAGAACTTCCAAATGCGAAAAAAACCCAGAAAATGGAAAATGAATTAAAGCAAAATTTAGTGAAGCCGAAGCAACAAAAAACGAAAGTAGATAAAAAAAAGCTAAATAAAAAGGCTGCAAAAAACGATAATGCGAAAGACATTGATACCGTAGACACTGCATCAAGATCATCGGTAGTAAAGCAAAAGGACAAATTAGTAGATGAAAAATTAAGCACGAATACTAAACAAATGGAAAAAAATTTTAGCGATTCTGATGATGAGCCGTTAGCGACAAAAGTAAATAAGCCAAATGAACTTGACGAAAAAGCAAATAAAGAACAACAAGCATTTAGTATTCCGAATAAAATAGATTCTAAAAAAGAAACAGAATTACCTAAAGCAAAGCTAGAAGGTAATCTGCAGCCATTTCCCGTCATAAACGATTCCATCGGAACTACCAACGAGAAGGAAATCGCCAAAGCTGGAAGCGGTGGTAATAATGAAATTGAAAAGACTGAAAAAATCCAGAAGACAAAATTGAAAAGTCCATCACCATCAAGACAGTCAATAATGAAACAGTCTCCAAAAACTGATAATCTGCAAAAATCAACACTATCAACGCCATCAACGTCAGCTACTGTATTCCCTGTTTTAGACAGATATCCATCTCCGAAAGTGAATCCGACATTTCTAACTCCAAAATTTGATAGAAATTTAGCTGAGAGAAGAGTTATACCTGACACTGCTTCTTCTACAAAGACAAATTTGCCAACATCATCTCCATCTCCAGCAAAAATAGACGTTCCAACACCGAAACCTTCGTCTCCATCAACAACAGCAGCAAAAAAATTTGATTCAATAGATAATATTTTGGCTGCAAATTTAATGCCGAGCAAAGAGGAATCAGGCAAAATATTTGGAATAGCGAGTGTTAGTTTAGCTCAAAGTTCTGGACCAGATAATACAAAATGCACTCTAGGAAAATGTGGATCCATACATAAACCAGTTTTGGGCCCGGTTGTACCAACAGAAGCATATCTTGGAGAACAGTTATCGAGTAAAGAGAGACGTAAAGCTAAAGTGAATATGACTCATGAACAAATACAAAAATGGTTAATTGAATGCTCTTCAAATCCAGACGAAATTCAAGATGATCTAGACGATGATTTCGATTATCCATTAAAACCAATGACATTTCCACCTTCTCCACCACCATTTAGAGATGAAAAAGAATCCACATCGCATAGTTCTTCATCAAAAACGACTAAAGATAACGTGAAAAGTGAAAGTGCTTGGTCTGGTAAGGGGCCTTCGTTAAAAGCCACCCCTATAATAAAAGAAGAAACTAGAACCACTTCGTCGCTTAATGAAACAATAAAAGCAGAAACACCAGTTGATTCACCGAAGCCACAAAAACAAACGGATCAAAAAGCCAAAGATTCAATTGACAACAGTTTATCAGAAACTCCCACATCTAAGCCACAAGCACAACAAAATAAAAAAGAGACAACAGCAGAAAATACAAAGTCTCCAAAGCCATCTACATCGTCAACAGCTTCACCTCCAAAGCATCAGAAAGGACCCATAAATTCACAAAAACAACAAAAATCGAATACATCTCCTCAACAAAAACAGAAATCGTCTACACCAATTTCTCCGAAGAAAACTCCAGCTATCGTTGAGCAAAAACAAAAGCCACAACCCGCAAAAAATACAAAACGTCAGCCAGTGTATAATACGAAAATGTCTGAGCCAGCGTCAAAGAAAAAGGCTCCGACAAATAACAGTTTTGCAGCCTTTTCAGCAGAAAATGAGACAAGCGTGTACTCGTTCGATAAGGAAGATGATGTTCCGCCACCAGTTGCTAAACCATTTAGACGACATAGCAGACGAGAATCTCATTATGAAGATAATCCACAAGCGGAAAAGATTGGTACAAAAGTGTCAACAGAAAACGAGACATCAGATAAAAAAGCGAACGTTTCAAAAGATGTCCAACAAAATAGCATTTCAGTCACTTTAAGCCCAGAAGAGAACAGTAAACTTGTAAAGGTTAGCTTAGATGATGTTGAAAATCCATTGAAAGCTGTGAATTCTTCTGAAAAAGGTCAAAATAGTGAATTTGCGCTTGGTGATTCAGATTCTGAAGGGCACACATTCTATATTCCTCTACAGGGAATAGGGCCTACTGGTTCTGCTGGCGGAAAATCAGGTCTTATTCAAGGAGTGGCTGTAAAACTTGGCCGCGAAGGTCCAGAAGGGCCTAATCAAAGCGTAATTATGCATGCAACATTGGTGACAAAAAGTCACCAAATGATTTCAAACCCTACACCAATTCCGGAATCGATGAACGTTCATGAAATTGTTAAAAACCTGTTGTCATCTAATAGTAAAGAATCACAGTCATCAACAACAGCTGCAGGATCTAAAAGTGTTCCGATCGGAACTGTTCAGCCACGTTTCAAATCAACGGCTGGTGAAGCTGTATCTGGTTCAAATTTAACACGAGTGAATTCGAATTCATCATTGTTCTCGGGATCAAATAAATCACGAGCAACATCGGCTGGACAAAAAAAAATGAAGGATGTTACACCAGTTAAAATATGCAATAATACAGCGTTTCCACGTCATGATGATCCATCACAAATGGTCGAGGCACCTATATTTCGACCAACAGAAAAAGAATTTCTCGATCCGATTGAATTTATCGAGCGTATCACTCCAGTTGCAGCCCGCTTCGGTATTTGTAAAATCATTCCACCAGCAAGTTTTAAACCGGAATGTCGTGTATCAGATGATATGCGTTTCACGGCTTACAATCAATACGTTCATAAGATGCTGCATCGATGGGGACCAAGTGCAAAAGAATTAAGTGCAATAAAAAAGTATTTAGCGACCCAAAGTATTGCAATGACGCATCCACCATGGATTGGTGGAATGGAAATAGATTTACCTCGTCTATATCATACAGTCCAGGAATTGGGAGGTTTAAAGGAAGTCATCGAGAAAAAGAAATGGGCTCGTGTAGCAGAAGAAATGTGCATTCCAAAGTTAGCTCAGGATCGAGTTACAAAACTGGATGATATTTACTGTAAATATCTTCTTCCATATGATACATTGTCGCCTGCTGAACGGCAGAAATTATTTGATGAAGTTGAGGCTGATTGGGCGAAACGAGAGGCTCGAGCTAGACGCAATGCGGATCGTTGTGTCAATCCAGAAAGTGTAAGTAATGAAGATGATGGTGCTTCCAGTGAAGATGAAGAAGAATCAGAAGAGGAACTAGATGGAGTTTCAATGGAATGTATTGTAAAAGGTCGAAGTATGCCGTTAAATCAATTTTTCCGAATAGCACGTAATACGATGGCAGTGTGGTTTAAGAATACAGAACCAACGGTTGCAGATATTGAAGCAGAATTCTGGAGGCATGTTGCAGTTAGAGATAGTCATGTATGCGTTCATTCCGGTTCAATTGATTCCAGCGGCTGGGGATATGGATTCCCTACACCAGGACCAAAAGCTAAAGGATCAACATGCGCTAAACATCCTTGGAACCTGAAAGTGCTAACCAATAATCAAGGATCTGTACTTAGATCTCTGGGACCTGTAATGGGTGTTACAGTACCGACTCTACATGTCGGTATGTTATTCAGTGCATGCTGTTGGTATAGAGATCCGCATGGTTTATCTTGGATCGAATATTTACATACAGGAGCTAGTAAAATATGGTATGGCATTCCAGATGATCAAAGTTCAAATTTTCGTGCAGCACTCACTGCTCTGATACCGACTCATTGTCAAAACAAGACCATATGGCTACCATGTGATACAGTAATGGTTCCTCCTCATATGCTAACTGATAGAGGCGTATCACTTTGTCGCACTGAACAAAAGCCCGGTGAATTTGTCGTTATATTTCCTCGAGCGTATACATCAAGTATGGCAACAGGTTATGTGGTTTCAGAAAGCGTTTATTTCGCTACCAGTAATTGGCTTTTATATGCCAAAGATGATTTTAAGGTAAAAAAAAAAATAACAGAAAAATTTAAAGAAATTGTATTTTTTAAAAATGTAAAAATATTTTTGTTTGATTTTGTGTATCATTAAAGGATATACACGATAGTTGTGAGCCAGCAATGTTTTCATTGGAGCAATTACTATTTGCTATTGCATCTGATCAACGGGTTTCAACAGATATTCTAACACAAATTCTACCAATGATGCAAGAAGTTTACGAAAAAGAAGTCGCTGCTAGACAACAATTAAAGGTAAAAATTTAACAATAATACTAATTTTATTTTAAATTAATGCATAATATACATATTTTCTTCTCTTGTACTCTTTTTTTATTTTTTATTTTTTTATTTTTTTTATTAATATAATTTAAAGGCTGCTGGTGTTACATCAACAGAAAAATTAGAACAAAATATACCACAAACTGGTAAATCAAAACAGAAAGCACAACATATTCGTGAAGAGCATGAATGTGATTTATGCCGAGCTAACCTATACATATCTATGGTTAAAACAGATGATGGAAATGTATACTGTTTACAGCATGCATTAAAAAATATAAATAATGGTAATGTTCCACCAAAACAATGTAAATTAATTTTCACATATAACATTGAGGATATCGAAAATTTAATTAAAAAATTAAAAGATCGTTTAATACAAAAGAAACCGACATCTGGAGGTGGCGGTAATAGTAGTAGTAAAAAATCTAAATGAAAAATACTGAATAAATAAATAATAAAAATAATACAAAAATAGAAAAAAAAAAATATAAATTATACATATGAACACCATAATCATAAATTATGAATTGTGGTAGCAAAAACTATCGAATGAATTTTTGTTTTTATTTTCACACAAATACGTATTCGGAATACGTATAAAAATGTATAATTCAGATATAGAAGATTTTCTATTATGTACATACATCACATTCTCGTAAGTTTATATATTTTATTATTTTATATATTTTTTTAAATTTATTCTTTCAATCTTTCTTCACAAATTTTATATTATACAGCGAGCTGTGTAAAACATTTGAAACTTACAAAATTTTTCTTCGACAAATTTTTTCTTGTTTTGAAAAATGTAAAAAAAAAAAAAAATTATAAATAATTGTAAATTTCTCTTTGAATTCAAATGATTGCAAATGTTTTTACACAGATTTCTGTATTTTTTTTTTTTTTTTTCTTCGAAAAAATGACATTTATGTATGTATGTATGTACATTATTATATCAAGGAAAAGATAAGTAAAATGTAAGAAAAATTGTACATAAATACATTAACACATAATTATATATGTAAAATGTTTGTAGTTTGTAAAATGTAATTATAAAATTATTACATTCTTAATATAGATTTATTTTTTCTTGAGCATTTGTTTTATTTTTATCTGTATCTACTATATTTTTTTTTTCTTTTTGAAAATTGTTTTTATTATTAAACTTTTTTTCAATTATATACATATATTTTGATTGAATTTTATTTAAATATAAATTTGCAATTATAAAATCTTCAAAATATTTTCTAAATAATGGATTTACACCACAAATTTCAAAGAAAATATCTCTTATATTATGTGATTAACTATACTATATGCAATTTATATTTTACTTTTAAATTTTAAATTATTTAAATATTTTAATATTGTGTTTGTTATATTTTAAATGTTTTTAGAAAGAAAAAAAAAAAAAAACTTATAATAGTAATAATTATAAAATAAATAAATGTAATTTAAAGAAGAAGAAAAAAAAAACATAAAATAAATGAAATTATTTACTACATTGATTATACATACATACCTACATAAATATACAATAATGCAGCTAAGTAAAATATGTAATAATAATAATAATAACAATGATGATTATGATGAATATCTTACACATAATTATAATAATAAATAATAAATTTGTATAAAAATATATATATATATATATATAAAACGGTTCCTAATTTCTTTTTTTAGAAAAAAAAAATAAATAAAATTGCATATTAGGCGAGTATATAAAACAAACAAAAATTGAACCTTTTACAAAAAAAAAAAAAAAAATAAAATAAAATAAAGTTTTAAATAAAAAAAAAAGTAAGAAATTAGAAAAAAAATTGTAAAAAATTATATTTATATTATAGAGTTTTCATTCATATTGTATACAGCACCATCTAATTTATTTTTGTGGTGTTTTTTTTTTTTCTGTTTTTCGTTTTTCATTTATTCGTTCATTCGTTAAGCAAAACTAAAAACCTACATGAATATAAAATGTAATTTGTATAGAAATATTTTTTACTTATTTATTATTTAAATTTAAAATTGGGCATGAAAAATAAAAAAATTTTTAAAAATAAAATTAAAAATATGAGAGAGTTCATTATTTACATATAATTATGTTTCGAATCGATACTTTGTCAAAAATTTTACATTTTGTATGATGTGGAGATAATTTTTTTTTCGAAACTATTACACTACTACCAATATTCATTGTGTGTGCATTTCAATATTTTTATGCCCGATTTCTTCACTTTCAATTATCTTCTTGCTAAATTTAGCGGCAAGATAACAAAGAGATTTGCATTTCTTCACCTCCTCTGATTAGTATACTTAGCTGCCAGCTAACTTTAGTGAGAAGATGAAGTTCTGATTATTTATTTAGGTGTAACGTGTAACCTAACTCGATACTACCGTCGACTAGCTGTCTAATTGGAAAACATTCAAATAATTAAGCTTTACATGAAATTTTACATTGAAAATTTCGAGTATCGATTCAAAAATTTCGATTTTAGGTTTGAACATTAGCCAGTTAGCTTTGTAGCTAGTTAACAAGAAGATTGTGTGAAGAAAATCAAACTCGTTGCTAGCTGCCAGCTAAACTTAGGTGGCAATCAGTGCAATCAGCTAATCAGGAGTATGAAGAAATCGGCCATTAGTCTCATCATGACTCATAACATTAAACCTTTTAAAACTGACTTTTCGAAAATTAATATTTCATAAATATTATTATTCAAAAATGAAAAAAATCCTTAATTATAACATATATATTTTACTCCAAGTTGGAAAAAGCACCCTTCATCCTGAAATGTCCTAGGATTATATATCCTATCAGTATTGGAAATTGTACAATTACATGGGTAAAATAATCTCCCAACAGTGTTGTATTTAAAGTCAATCTTCACAAATAACTTAAATTTTAGACGAAAATATTCATGAATTAAATTGAAAAAAAAAACACAAAAAATCGCAACAAATGCGTTTCCCTCGAACAATAATTCAATAATAATTCAAATAGTTAAAAATGGATATACAGTATCGATCGAGATCGAGACATTAATGAAATGGCTAATTTAAATGAAATTGTAATTATGTATTAATAAAAACGAATTAAATTAAACATGCTATTACACACACACACACAATACAAGAAAATAAAAATGAATAAAGAAAAAAAAATTAAAACAAAAATATAAAATTAATAAAAAAAACAACAAAATGAAATGCAAATATTTTATATTTGGTTAATACATGCAAACATTATTATGACTTGTAGGAACAAACAAAAAATTAAAATGAAAATAGAACAAAATATAAAAATAAAAATAAAATCAAATAAAAATATAAAGAAAAATAAAATTTTATTAGGATTATAAATTATTGTATAATGTAGTAGTAAATATATAAAAACAATAAAAAATTATTAATAAATTATATAATATATAAACGAGTTTACATAAGTCTATATAAATAAATGAAACATTAATTGTGTACTAAATAAAAATTGAAATTAATAATAATAATAAAAAAACATTTTATAATTATTTTGATTCATTTTTCTAAATGCAAAGTTAATATAAAATAATAAAAAGAGCAAAAAAAAAAATAAAACAAATATCACTGAAATATTAAAAAAAAAAAAATGAGAAATTTTTGTTAATGAAAAATTAAAAATATAATTATAAATAAATTAGAAATATTATTATGTATAAAATCTTATAATTATAATTGTATATGTAACAAATTTATTATAAAAATAATAGTAGATACTAGAATATTTGTAACTATATATATGTATGTTTTTTGTTTTTTTCATTCTTTCTTTCTTTCTTCTATCATATTACATTAATATAAATATATAATATATACTTTGTTTTTAATATAAAAAAAAAAAAAATTATCTTTATTTTTATTTTATTTTCTTCAAATATACACATTTAATAATCTTTTACATTCTGTTTATTTTTCTGTTTTTTTTTTTTATTTTTTTATTTATTTATTATAACTTGTGTTTTTTTTTAAATATGTATTGTTTTTGTTGCCTTTTCATTTAATTTTCACTATATACACATTAATTTATATTATGTATGAAGATATTATATTATATTATACAACAAAATATGATGAAAAATAAATAAAAAATTTAAAAATAAATTTACAAAAATTGCAAAAAAAAAATTTTTTTTTTTTCAAATTCAATTTTCGAAATGATAAAATGTTTCAATTCAAAAAAAAAAAAAAAAAAGATTTAAAATAAAAAAAAAAAATAAAAACGAACAAAAAATGTTTAGTGCTATTTAAAAGAAGTTACAAAAAAATATATATAATAAAAGTAAATAAATAAAAAAAAAAACAAAAACAAATAAGAAAATAAAAAATGTGTAATACGTATTCAAAATAAACACGAAAAAAAATATGTATGAGTAGTGATTTTTGTTTTTTTTTAAAGAAAAAAAATCAAAATACACAAACATACATTTACTATGTCGTACGTTCGTACTTATACACAAATACAATACTTACACTCAAAGAGAATTTTAAATTTTATCTTTAACATTAATAATACAATAATTAATAAATTTATATATTGGCCCGTATTCTGAGAGTCATCTCACGTAAGTGAGAAGAACAGTCACTTGAAAGTCACCTCACAATGACAATTTGATAAATGGTATGGTATTCTCAAACTCGTACAAAGTTAACGAATGGTGGAATTTAATTGTCAGATTATCGTTCTGTGAAAATGAGAATGAGAACACTTTTCCGTGAGAATTCCAATGTGTGCGTCCGTGCGCGATACAATTCTTGTTCCGTGAGAATGTGTGAGATTTTTTGTTCTCTCAGTTTCTGTATCTAAAAAAAAAAAATTACATGAAAATGAAACCTATTCCAGAATTTAGACTGGTAACAGAATAAAAAAAAAAAGCAACCAACAAAATTAAAAAAAAAAAGTTGTGATTCTCTATGATGATTCCATGATTCCATCAATTGAAAATACATGTATATATTCCTTGGATTTAATGATTCACATTAAGGTAGGTGGTAGGTAGGTAGGTAAGGTAGGTAAGGTATGTTATCATTAAAAAAAAAAACAATTTATTTTTTTTTATTTAGAAAAAAAAAACATTTACTTTTATTTTATTTATTATTAATATATATATATAGTGTGTATATTTATTTTTAGTTTAATTTCTTTTTTTTTTTTAAATAACATATCATACATAGATCTACTCTCTACTAAAAAAATATTTTTTCGTACCATACTGTAAAAATTTTCATATTTTGAATATTTTGATACAAGATTTATATAAAATTATATTATTTTTGAATTTAAAATTATAACTAAATAAAAAATACAAAACTAATAATTTAAAAACAATGAAAAAAAAAAAAAACCAAAAATCTAAAATCAGTCATAAAATCATACATTGTATCTATGTGAAATATATATTTTTTTTACACTTTCTTTTTGGGACAGCTAATAGATATTTCAGATTTTTAATCTTTCAAACACAAATTCAAATTCAAATTATTTCTAAATTCATTTTTATTTTATCTACATATATGTATTTACTTTACAAAAAAATTTTTTTCATAGATTATTTCTTTATTTAAATTTACATTGCATTAAATTTTAATTTCAATTAATTTATTGATTAGAAAAAAAAAACAAAACAAAACAAAACAAAATGTGATGATGTATTGATACATTTTAAAATATCTCAAGTTTTGGTTTATGATCCAAAATCAATTAATGAAATTCATATTAATGATTAGGTGTGTAAAAAAAAATAAATATTAAATTAAATTAAAATTTGTTAATTAATTTCGAGAATGATAAGTAAAAGATTTCTAAAATAAAAAAAAAAAAAAAGGAAACACGAAAAAAAACAAAGCAGAAATAATTTATAAAATAATTTTCTAAGTATTTTAAATTTTTCATAAAGTAGTAAGTAGTATTTTCGAAAATAATTAATTATTTACAGTAAAAAAAATATATATACATATATAAAATAAATACTAAATTATGTTATGTAGATAGAAGTGGAAATAGGCTGAGTTTAGAATGCATCAATTCCATTAAACGATGAACATTTAGATCAGTTACTATGTTTATACTTGCTGCTAAATCGCTATAGCACAAACCGGTTCGAATACCGTCTTATCTAAAAGCGATATTTAATTGTGTTTATACTAATGACATTATATCGATTTAAGATAAATCGCTTTATAAAACAGGTTTGACTAACAAAAGAAAGATATTAATATTGTTGCTTAAAGCGATATAAACTGTTTATACTTATTTTTCATATCGATATAAAGCGTTAAAGCGCTTCATTTATCGACATTTGTAAAAGCGATTCGAAAGCTTTGAATCGATATGAAAAGTGTTTATACTATCGTTCTATGTCACATCGATTTGTGTTATAGCGATTTAGCAGCAAGTATAAACATAGTAAGTGTTACAGAATATGATACGATAAAATTATCGATCGCATTGATGCATTTTTTTATTTTTATAATTCAGTCATTATTTAATAATTTCACTTTTAATTTCAATTTGATTTATATATTTAAGTATTTTGTTTTATTTCAGTATTTTATAAATAAAGACTCGTAAATATTGCACTTGTTGAATAACATTGCATGATCGTTGTTATGTTCGTATTATCATTTTTCTTGAACATATTTTTTTTCTTTTTCTAAAATACATACATAATGTAGTTTTTCACGTTTTTACTACAAATCAATTTATATTATAATTATTATGTAAATGCAAAAATTTTATCGTTTATTTATATTTATAATTATTTATTATTGGTCTTTTTTGTTTTTAAATGCTGATAATATATTTAGTACCTATATTATCATATAAAATATTTATTTATCTAAAAATACCCTGCATTCTAAAAAAAAAAAAAAAAAAAAAAAATTTAAAAATAAATGATCGTAAAATCATAAAACACACATAAATCATTCATTGTTAATAATCGTTTGTAGAATATTTATGTTCTTATTCTATTCATGCACTACATATGTACATACCTATTGTACATTTATTTTCTATAAAAAAACTATAAATAGAACGTGAACATTTTCAAAAATTATAATTTTTTTTTTTTTTATTATTGTTCCGTGACTTTTGTTAATTTTCATTTCATTTTTCATGATAATGACATGAAGTAGTAATGTTTAGGCAGTTTTATAATCGTTATTTATTCGTTACAGTTTTTTTTTTATGTCTTTTCAAATATTATGTTCTTTTAACAAAAAAAGAAAAAGCGTAATTTGTAAATTTTCTTATGATGATAAAATTTTGTGAATTTTGTGCAAACTAATATCGATACAAAATGTTTATACATTTATTTTCTTTTTTTTTTTGATTTTTATTAAATTGATAATTTTTTGTTTATGTACACATTTTTATATGTACATTTATGTACATTACATAAATATCTTTTGCATTTATTATGCGTTTTTCAACAAAGAGAAAATAACATAAAAATATAATCACAGACCACAATAAATTTTAAATGAAAATAAAATGAAAAACTTACTAATAAAAATATAAAATGTATTAATCGTTAGAATCATTTTCATGTTGATCATCTTTTTTTTTTTGTTTTTCCTTTTCTTTCCTTTCTTTCATCATTTCATTTTCCATTAATACATCGAACTGATTATTAACGATTTTGAATTTCAATTTTCGTTATTCGATTCATTAATTTTATAAAATTATTGAATGCAATTTAACTGTTCCACACCCAATGATAACATCAAGATTTAGATATAACTTTTAAATTTTAGATACAATTTAACGTTTTGTATTTGTTTTTTTTTTTTTTTTTCAATTAGATCAATGTTTTAGTTTTGTCGGTCACATTGAAGTTATTACTGGGTATAGGGCGGTCGTAAGACAATCACAATTTTATTCTTCTGATTATTACTCAAAATTTACAAATTAATTTTTAAAAAATTTATAATCAAAAGATTTATAATTTTCATGCAAAATATTTTTTATGATAACATACACATATATACACAAATATTAGAATTATTATTATTTTTTAAATTCCCTTTTTTTTTCTAAAAATAGAAAAAGAAAAATAAAAATTCTTAACAAAATAATTGATACAACTATCTTCTAGTTGCATCACGTCTTTTTAAAATATCAAATATAACTTCTGATGAATTTTGATTTTCATCATTTTGTGAATCATTATCATCATCATCATCATCATCAATATCATCAGTATCTGTATTAGCTTTATCACCATTCGAATTTAGTAATGGTATATTTTGTCCGCCACCAGATGAATTTTTTCTTAATAAAATTTTTTTATTTAAATTTAAGCTAGTCATTGTTTTAATTGATGAATCATTTTTAGTTGATGATGTTGATTTTAAATTATTAATATTATCGATTGAAAACATCATTGTATTATCATTATCATTTTTATTTAAACTAATTACGGTGTATTTATGAATGACATGACAGCAAATACCACCAAGACATAACATTAAACCAATTATATTTGTTAAACTCAATTGCTCATCATTCAATTCGACAGCAAGCACAAGTTGACAAATATCCTATATGATAGAGAATATTAAAAATATTAAATATGTACATATTTTTGATTGTAATAAAAAAAATTTTAATTTCTGTATGAATAAACCTTAAATATTCCAGCTATAGATAATGTTAAACTTGATGTGTACGATAATACAAGAAATTCACTTATCTCCATTATAAATGCAATAAATGCTCCAGTTGATATTTTCAATAAAACATAAACGATATCCTCATATGATGTATTTGATGTTTCAGACAATACATCTAATAATCTCTTTCCTAACAAAAAAAAATATTAAAAATATAAAATAAATCGCATGTAAAACATTTGAAATTTGAAATTTGCGTATGCATTGCATTTTATTTATTACCTTCAAAACCAATTGCAAACGGTAGTATTGAAACCATCATCCACGGTTGCATATGATACATCATATCGATTGGATTATGTAAACCTAATTTTGATTTTTGCATTATTAACTGAGCAAAAGTCCATCGTATACCGCTGGCTAATGATGCGAACAATACAAATGCAAAACCGAATGTATCAAATTGTGTTGATTTATATGTGAACATAAAAAGTCCACCAGATATCATAACGACAATTATGAAAAGAGACCAGCTCTAAAACGACGAATAAAAATTAATCATTATTAAAATGAAAATAAATTTATACAATTACCTTCTTTTCTAGACCCAATATTATTGCAAAGAATAATATAAAAATGATGGTGCTTGATTTTGTCATCGTATACAATGATATTTTGACCAGTTCTAATCCCCAATTTGAGAATCCAATATCGATGCCACTAGCTAAACCAGTTGGTGCCATTTTTTTTAGTGATGTTCGAAAATCAAGGATAACTCTTGATTTTCCAGATGTTAATTTATATATACAACGTACAATTCCAGATAATATTAATTTAACTAATAAATGATAGCTAATTATACTTAATGGAAATTTAATATCTTTTAATAGCCATCCTTGATAGAATGTTAAACATATGGATAATGATAAATATAATAAAATTAATATTAATGTTCCAATTGCTAAATGCAATATTTTCGAATGTATTCCAGCTGTTGTTCCAATCATTTTTGATCTTTTAAAATTTGTATCAATCCTTATATCATTACGTAGTTCAATATTTCCATTATTATTTGCTATTCCTTGATCATCAATACCACCACAACCACCGCCACTGGTTGATAATCTTTCGTATCTATGTTCAGTCATCTTTTTTTTTGTTTTTTTTTTTTTTTGTTTTTGAAAATGTAAATTACATTACAATTATTAATTTACATCTTTATCTTGAATATTTTGTGTAAAACAAAAACAAAACTTTAAATATCGGAATATAATGAAAAATTTTCTAACACATAAGGACAACGACAAACAAAAAATCGATGTGGCAATAAATTTATCTGATAATGAATGACGTTGTTTGTTTACCTTCACTTTTGATATTGTTTTGTCCAAATAGAATTACCTATGTTGTTTTGTTAATTTATATGTAAAGATAATTCATAAATAAATGAATGAAAATCTTATTTTATATCAATTGTTTTATAACTTTACTTTTTTTTTCACACATTAAATAATCTCAATTAAAAATAATCATTGTATATATATTTTTTTCTTCTATTTTAACCGTTTAATTAAATAAATTATATAGATAATAAATTAGCCAGAGTGGCAAAAATAATAAAATTTGTAATATTATGTACGCATGCGAAACAAATTTGTATTTTTCCCCGGTTGACAAATACGTGTGAGTAATATAAGATATGTATTCATATGTAAAAGTAAATGTACTATATGTACATAAGTACCAAAAGTACAGTACAATTCAATTGGCAGTAAAGTTTAGTACATAGGAACTTTTACTTTACTCACTTCAGAAAATAAATGAAAAAAAAATTAATTTTTAGTATACAAAATGAGTGGGAGTACAGCATAAACATACATCACAGAAATAGAATTGCCTACACCCTACAATAATAATTATGACCATTGTATAAATGAAATGTACATGTACGTAATTTATGCATGTAAATTATTCTATGATATGACAACGACATATAACTATTAATTAATGATAATTGATAACTCTGATAACTATTGAATTGACTTTACTCTTACACAATTTCTATGTATGTACATATTATACATTTAAAACTATATGGATTTGTATATATATATAATATATATATTATTTATATACAATTTTAATTACTTCTGCCCTCTCTGCCTTTGTTTACTATTTATATTTCAATTTCAACTACTATTCATATTGTGTGTGTGTCATGTCATGTGTGTTTTTGTCACTACTGTAGATTTTAGCATTTATAATTAATTGGTAGTCATTTTTCTTGAAGAAAATTGAAAGAAGAAAAACGAAAAATTAACTGACAATTTTAGCTGACGATTTTTTTACACACTACAGTACACTTTCGTAAACTCCGTTGTTATATGTATATGATTATGATATGATTTAAAAACTATATGAAATTGGAATTATGTATTGCGTATTGCAGAATAGCAGAATTCAAAGTCAAACTATATGTTTTTTCCCAATTTCCCATATGATTTTTCATGTGACCATGTGATGTGAGTAATAAAATAATTTATAACAGAGTACAATAAAAAAATAAAGTAGAGTTAGTTGTTTTATGTTTTATACACTCTCCTCTTCTTGATTCAAATTAAGAATTAAATTTTGTTTTGTTAGAAGAGTAGAAAGAAAATAAAAGCCTGAAAAATGAGATGGAGAATAGACGGACAATAGAAATAATGTCATATGTCAGTTTGTGTTTTGTTTGACAATTGACACAAAATAGAAAATAATATAATAATACAGTACAGTAGTAAAAAAGAAAAACAAAAGTGTTGCTGTTGTGTTCGTGTTGTTGTGGAACAACAAAACAAGTAGAATAAGTAGGAATTTTAATCCAAAAATTTGATTTATTTTTAATTAATAGATTAATTTAATTAATTTATCCCACATCAGGAAATAAATTTGTTTTTCTAAACATAATTATTTATATAAAATCATAAAACATATTTTTACAAACATGGTTGAAGAAGCTGCATCTGATTATTCTCAATATTTTCATAAAATCGACCTTGCCAAAGAAGTAAGTTAATAATTTTTAATTAAATTTTGATTAAAATCAAGTAAAAATAATTATTTCCCAAATAAATATAAAAAATTGATTGTAAATGAATACGTTTCGAAATTGAATCAAAAAGCATATGAATCTATACCTAAGTACCGACATACATATTTTTGTTTATAGCCTAGCCAGTAGTAGTAGCAATAGCAACTATAGAAAATCCCTATATTTATTTTCATTCAATTTCAGATAAATCCATTGTGTACGAGTGTAGAGGAGATGATGGCCAGATTGGAAGAATTCGAAAGTCTATTATTAAATGTGAGTATCATAAAATTTCATAATTTCATATAAATCCATTATCATAAATTAATTTCAGATAACCAGTAAAAAATTTTTTTGCATTTTTCTTTTAAAGGTAAAAGCTGATTCAAAGGCAATAATTGAACATAATATTCCACAAATATTATCGTGTCAAAATGAATTTAATGAACTTTCCAATCGTATAGAAAATTTAGAAACTTTTGTAAATACTGTTTCAAAAAATGTTGATGAAATGGAGAAAACAGTTGAAATTGCTGAGGATGAACTTGGTATTACGAATTATTCAATAAAAGGTTTATTTAAACCATTATTTGGTAAGGGAAAAAATTCAAATTCCGAACAATCAACCAATTTACAAGAAGATGGTCAATTCAAAAGAGTCCCGGTATTCAATACGTCCGATTATTTTGGTGATGATGAAAATAATACAACTGAAAATAATTGATTTTATTTTTAGATTATCTATTATGTGAAAAGAAAAAGATAGAATATTTAAGAATCTTTGCCTTGAAATAGATTTTTTTTTTTTGAATTAGTAAGTAAAAATGTGCCTTAAAAAGAACTGAATTTTTATTGTTATGCCTGTAATATTTTGTGAAATAAATAAAATTTTGAAATAAAACCGTTAAAAATAAATTTTACTTACATGAATTAATTTTCTTCATTCATTTATAAGAAATTTTAATCTGTACTTTCTGAAAAGCATCTGAAATTCTATTTTATTTTCATATTTTTCTGAAATTTCTTTAAAACTTTTATTTATTAATTTATTTATACATACTTACGTTTTTTTTCAAATGTTCACATGAGATGTGACTAAAAAAAGTTTTTTTTTTTTTTATTATGAACAAAATTATTAATCGATTAGGGCTATTATTTGAAGAAGTTATTATAACAACTCTTCGTAAATTATACAGACGTCAATGTTTTATTTACTTTTATAATGAATGACTCTTTTGGCACATACGTAACTTCACCTTTAACTAGATTAGATAGACATTACAAATAAATAAATAAAAAAATAAATTTGAAAAAAAAAAATAATTATGAACATACATATTTCATTTAATTTAATGTTCATTTTATGATTGATTTAAGATATGATCATTTTTTTACATTGTTCAATCGTTAATGATCTCATCTTAAATGCTATTATAAGAAAATGTCTATCTTTTTTATGTATGTTTCTCGTGCACTATACAAGTATGTACGTGTAATTGTGTATACTGTATCTTGAAATGTAAAAAAAAAAATTTATAATTAAAAAATTTTCTCATGAATTTTACTTTACTTTGTAAATATTGAAAAAAAATATATACCTAATCAATAATTTTATTTTTATACAATTTAAATATTTGAACGATTGAAACGCAAATATGTACATATTTTGATGAATTTAAATTTATAAATAAAAATTAACCAAAACACGTATGAGAACATAATTGTGTGGTTTTTTTTTTCTCTCTGTACTTACATACGTCATACGATCGTAAATTAAAATTTTGTTCCTGTTTCATCACTTAATGAATGAAAAATGAAAAAAAATAACATTTAATTTAAACATTTGAAAATTCAAATTGAAAAATATTCCGACAAACTTGTAAGTATTTATAGAGTTTTAGATATTTTTTTTCACGTTAGTTTCTAATTATCGTATGAACATAAATTTTACATTATGTTCGTCATTACAACTAACGTGTAATATAAATGTATCAGAATTATATTTGAATATCATTATCATCGATATGTGATGGAATATAAGTTAAATTTGTGGTAAAAAAAAGAATTAAATTTTATTTATTTTTTTTTCTACTTGTAGATATATATGTAGCGTTGAGTGATGGTTTGTTTGTTATATAAATTACGTTTGTTTTCTTTTTAAAAATTTCACAATGTGAAAAAATTTCCATTACCTACCTAAAACTTTTTACAAAAAATTAAACATTAATTAAATATAAAAACAATCGAAATTAAACGTAATAAATTAATTTTCGTTAATAACAAAGAATAAAAATTATAATTTTCATTATCGTATATTTGTAGATATACGAGTATGTAAAAATAAAGGTAAAATTTCCATTAATTTTTGTAGTTAAAAATTATAATGTTCTGCTGCTTCCGCTATATATCACTTCATCCATATAACACCTAACAAAAATAATAATTAAAAATGTAGTAGATACTGTAGTATACTATATATGTATGTACTTACATTTTTATGCAAATTTCATGTTAATTTAATTTTTCGAATTATCAATCATATTTATTTATTTTCCGGATATATTATATTTTTGTTTTATTTATTTTTCAATTAACCTAAATAAATAATTAATAAATAATTTTAAAATACGATACGATCATACGAATAAATATATGTAAATAGTAGTACATATAATGTATTATGAATATTTTTATTTTTTATTTTTTTTTGTACATATGTATACAAAGAACAGAATATTTACACTTTTTACCTTGCTAAAATGCATAATGTAACATATTTCAAATTTAATTTAAACGAAAATATTTAATTTTTAAATTATATTCTACACACTAATTATTTATGTAAGCTCACGCATATTGTATGCATAACGTATTTACAATCTAAACGTTTTTTTTTTCCCTGTAGCCTGTAGGTACTATGGTTTCGCAATTTTTTTTTTTTTTTTAAACAAGACTCAAAGACAGCATTCAATACTTTGTTTTGTGAAATGAAAATGTTGAAATTTTTAAAAATTTTCAAACTGATCAGTTTCTGAGAGTGATGTTACAATGCATACGTTACGTATTGTCTTGCGATTCCGTCGACATAATAGCTGTGTTTCTTTCACGTGAGCGAAGTACTTCTGAGCAATTATTTTAGCAATGACTCAAAAAGAAACATAAATAATTTTGACAAGTGAAGCAAAAGATAACCTTAAAATTATTTTACTTTAAATTTGAAAAATTTATAAAAAAAACACTCCATATGATATTTGTTTATACCAAGAAATCTAACCTAAACATTCAATTTCTATTTTGTTGGATAATGTGAAACTAAAAAGACATCTGGTAGAAAGAAATAACGTAACTACTTACAAAGTATGAGTGAACTACTTTTGAAAAATTGTTTGAGCAGTTCGGCAGTTCACACATAAAAATTTAGTGAAGTATTAAACCAAACTGATTTTTAAGTACTTTGCTCATGTGAAAGAAACACAGCTATTACAATGGAAACAATGCATTTAGCGCAGAAAATTAATCACCTTTGAACTTTTATTTGTTCTCTTTTATTTCTCGTTCTCATGTTCTTTATTATGCGATAATGGAATGGGTGAACAGACAGGGCCAGTATCCATCAAATATTTTTCTTTTTTAAAATAAAAATAAAATTAAGTATACAATTTAGGTATATACTGTATGTATATTATTTTCAGTTCACTTTATTTACAAATCTCATATATATTTATATATAGATATAGTATGTATTTTTATATATTTGTTTCCTTTTTTTTTGTTTTTTGTTTTTTTCTATATTTTTTGATATTTTATTTTTCTTTTTTCCATCCATTTCATCATTACAATTTTAATATTATATTATTTTATGTATTTTTATTTTAGTATTATTTATATGTAGTATTATAATATAATTTACAAATTTCATTTTTTATTTTCTTAATTTTTTTTCTCGCTAAAACAATAATTACAAAAAAAAATATGTATTTATTCATGTGTAATAATTATATGTAATATTGTGTATATGCAACATGTAGAGTAATAATAATAATAACAGAGTTCAACTCCAACAAAAAAAAAATAAATCAATTCATAAATGTATGCATTAAATTTATAGAATTTTTTTAAAAATTAGATTAATTCAATAGAAAATTTTAATTTTGTATTTTCCAATTTTGGCAGTTTGGCAATTTCAAGTACTTGCGAGTAGAAAAGGTAAATGTCTGTGCTAAACCATCTACTCGCAGCTCAGCTACTCATTAGAAATTTTTCAAGTATCTGGAAGTAGATGCAAGTAGTTACGAATAATTTTTGTGTCGTTCGTTTTAGCAATTTATCCTAGACACATTTTAGTACTTGCAAGTACTTGAAATTTGCAAATCGAAAACACCTATTATATCCACCAAATTTATATTATGTCCCAGATAACATTTTTGAATCGATACTGAGGCATCAAAAAGTCTTCAATTTTTCTTCCCCTTTTCCAGTGATGATTTATTGATGACTTTTTGATGCCTACCATCAGGGACGGCCTTAGCAATTTTAGCGCCCGGCGCACTTTTGAAATTTTGCGCCCTTCTTGTTTATGTATACATGGTGTCCTGAGTTCGGGTGTAGGCATTTTTCCAGTCGATAGATCTTGCTGAGAAACGAAAAAAATCGTAAGGTGTGGGGCGGGAATTATGTTTCTAATATCAACGAGTGAGTAGAAAGAGGGCTCAGAAGTTTTTTTTGAGGTCAAGTAACTTGTTTCCTATTTGTGGTCATAATTCAGGAAATTGGTCGTTTCGAATTATTTTGCATTCATTGGAAAGATAATTAATCAGTCTTTACTTTGATACTTAAATTGTACAGATCGGTCCAGTGATGCCAAAGATATGGTACATCAAATTCAAATTTTCATAGAAAAAAATGTGAAATTTTGAGTTCAAGGTTAAATATCTCAAAACTTTGCCCTTTTTTTTTAATTTTGTTTATTTAAAATATTTCCAAATGAATTGCCTTTCATTAGCATTTGATTTTATTCAATTATCTGTCGTGGATTTTGAGTTATGGAAAAAAATGTAACTGTGTAATAAAATATATGCTGGCAAAATGCCTGCACCCGAACTCAGGACATCCTGTATAATCTTTTCAACGCCACCCAAGAGGTAAAACTTGATAGACGCGTTTCTTTTAATGAGGATTGTAGGGGATAATTTTTTTTTCAATATTGCACTCATTTCAAATATTCAAAAAGAAAAATCTTATTAATTTTTGTTATGCAATAAAAATACGCGTAAAAAAAACCAAATATATGTAATTTTTGAAAAACAATAACTTAATTTAAAATAATTTTATATTATGTATAATTTTTGAACTTGCATGCAAATATTTACTGATAAACCCTCTACCATGTATAAAAAAAATTATTCAAACATGCAAAATAAAAATGCAAATATGTAATAGGGTATTTCATCTGGTTTTTAAAGAATTTTAAATATGACTTGAACGTTGAACGGTTAAAAACGTAAAACAATAAAAAAAAAAGAAAAATTTAGAAATTTTCACATCGTTTAATGGCTAAAATTTAAGATCATAAATTACCCTCCTACCTAAAAAAATTCAAAATTTAAATTTTTAAAAAGTTTTTAATATCATTAAAATTTTGAATATCATAATTAGAACACACAGTGTACAAAATAGTATAAATAATATAAAATATAAGTTATAGTCGGCGTCACAAAATTTTATTCTACATCTTATTTCGTTGAAAGAATATAATTTATAGAAAAAGATGTAGAATATAATTTATACATTGGGTTGAAAATAATATTAATTACTAAAAATGTTTTAAAATATCTATTTTTTTTTTTAAACAAAGTCTCTTGAGTAATACGTAATACATATATCAAATATCATCTAGATTATATAGAATCAAACGACTAAAATGGTGTAAAATTTCTCAACACAAAAATTATTATCAAATATCATATCAGTTATAGTCTTATTTAACGCCGGCTACTGTGCAATTGTATATAACATTAAAGTAACAACATCACGATGTATTTTTTGATAAAGTACATAATATATGATATAAAAACAAAAACAATAAGTTCCTATTCGCTTTTCCTTTCCTATTCGCTATTCCTATACATAATACCACATGACAAGTAAATTGCAACAACAAAATATTTTGAGCAAAACAATATATACAATTGATTATGTACACTTATAAATATCAATGCACATAGAAAAAAAAGAAAGAGAATGAAATAAATAACAATTATAGTAAAGTCTGTACGTGTACAGCATGATACCAATGATACCACAAACAATAAGCATACGTATAATGATACACTTTAATTTGTACATACATTTGTGTATACCTAACCATTGAAAGCACTAAATTATAAATATAAATAATTATAAAAATTGATACGTTGGAGCAAATTTTCTAAGTGCACCATTCTAACGCATACCTCATAGAAAAAACTAAACAGAATAAATCAGTTATAAATAATATTTGTATGCGATGCTTTCTTTTTTAATTTATGTAGATATTAAAATTTTTTCATGCGTTGGAGCAAATTTTCTAAGTGCACCATTCTAACGCATATCTCATAGAAAAAACTAAATAATATTTGTATGCGATGCTTTCTGTTTTAATATGTAGATATTAAAATTTTTTCATGCGTTGGAGCAGATAATTTTAGTGCTCCATTACAATGTATTTATGAATTTAGATTTAGACTGTTTGCTTTGCAGTCTAATAAATAGAAATAATAATCAATCGAATTATGTTGCTTTTGAATATGGATAGACAAGACAGACAATATACATAAATGATAATAGATGTTTGAATATTTTTATATAGATATACGAGTACATGGGGATGGGATATAGGAATATAAGAAATTATATCTACATAAATATTATCACAGACAATATATTGTCTGTGATATTATGTATACAGTATACGTATTTTCAAATGTAGTACATATATTTTTAATATGTATATCATACTTATATAAGAATGATTTTATATTGTACTTTTAATTTTTTTTAATATCATTTTGGATTTGGCTCTCCATTCCCATATTGTACATACACATAAAAATTACATATAAAAAAATTTTTTTAATTTTTTTCTATATTTGATATAAATTCACATATCATTAATGGTCTAGAATACATAGATAGTAACATATAGAAATAAGAAATGTATTTTTTATTTTTGTATTATTTGCATAAGTCAAATATTTTTTTTTTGAATATTTATATAAAAAGTTTTATAAAAAAAATGTAGATTATTTTTGGCGCCCCAAGATTGCAGCGCCCGGAGCAAGTGCTCCACTTGCTCCTATGGTAGGTCCGGGCCTGCCTACCATCAATAGCAGTTGAGTGTGGTGGTGGGAATCAAAATGTTCAAGATAGCACAGGATTGATGAAGAACTGATTTTGGACTGATACTCGGGTACAGAAGAATCGATTCCCTCAGTATACCAAAACTGATGTTTTTATATGGCCTATCACGTGTTAATAAGAAAATGAATTGATGATTTGTATTGATGTAGAATCGATTCTTTTCTGATTCCTGGCATCGTAATATGAAGGGGAAAATTATAGACGCTAATACTGATGCCGTACTGATGTTTTTTTGATTCCTCAGACGTTATAGTGCATTATATTTAACAACGCGTCATTCCAAGTTTAGTGTTTGTAAAATTAAAACAATTTATAAAGGTGGGTAATTTTAGTTGATTGAATTGTGATAGTTTGTTTAAAAAAATATCAGATCATATAGATTATATAAGTGAATTTAAAAATAAATTACTGAGGATTTTAGCCGGATCTAATTAAGGTATTAAGTATACTAAAAATAATGCCAAGAAGGGAAAAAAGGATTGCTGGTGTTTCAGCAAGACATTTCCGAGCATTAGTCGCAGCAGAACTAGAGAATAATCTAAGAGATGGAGAGATTTCCCGAAGTGAATGTTCTTTTACGGAAGAATGTGTTAATGAGGAGGAGGGTATCAACATGGAAAATGATAATAATGTATCTCATCCTGATTTGAATGCACCTGAAGAATCGGTGCCTGAGGATAACAATGAAAATGAAAACAGTGAACATAAATCATTGAGTACAATTATTTCTCAATGGAGTATCCAATATAATATAAAACAGAATGCACTTACATCTTTGTTGAAAAATCTTTTGGATAGTGGACTCATCCGACAGAAAGATGCAAGAACCCTGTTACAAACACCGAAAAGAGTGTTGATTACAAGATCAGTTCATCCGGGAGAATACTTTCACTTTGGTATTAAAAATCGTATACTTGAAGAGCTAGGCGAGAAGGAAAACTTGCCCGAAAGTATTTCAATCAATATTGGAATCGATGGTTTACCATTGTCAAAATCATCAGGATTATGTTTGTGGCCTATTTTGGGATTGATTACGAATGTTAATAATTCTGGAGTTATGTTGTTTGGATCCTACACAGGGAGAAGGAAGCCAGGCGATTCAAATGAATTTTTGAAGGATTTTGCAGATGAATATCTGACATTACGTGGAGAAGGGCTTGCAATTCAGAACAAAGTAATACGTTTATCTATAAATGCCTTCTGTTGTGATACACCAGCACGTTCCTTCATATCTAAGACGAAAGGACATACCTCTTTAACTGGATGCATGAAATGTGAACAAGTCGGCCAATATAAATACAGAAAAGTCATATTTTCCTCGTCCAGTGGAGAAATTTATACTGATGATGACTATGTAAGCAGACTAAAAGCTTTTCATGGTGAAAATTTGTTACATTCGATTGGCATTCAAATGGTTAGTCAAATTCCAATTGAACCTATGCATCTTTTCGATCTTGGTGCGATGAGGAAGATTTTGACTATTATCTTCAAAAAGAAAATAATCAACAATAATCGTTTGGATCGAAGCAAACTCGAAATGGCTTCACATAAATTGATGATTTTAATAGGATATATTCCGGATGAGTTCTCTAGACGGCCTAGAGATATTGAAGAGTTATTGCACTGGAAGTCAACAGAATTCAGACAATTTGCGCTATACACTGGTATGCTAATTTTGAAGGACGTTCTCGATGAGGAGTCGTATCATCATTTTCTGCTTTTCGTCTGTGCTTATCGCTTGCTTGCTTGGCCCAGTAAAGCTGTCGATAATGTTGATTGTGCTCATGAAATGCTGAAACTTTTTGTCGATCATTTTCCATCAATATATGGTGAAGAGCATTTGACGTACAACATTCACTCTCTTTTACACATATCAGATTGTGTTAAGAAATTTGGTTCATTGGACAAATTTTCTGCATATGCGTTTGAAAATTATATGCAGGAATTGAAGAAAAATATTAGAAAGCCGACTCATGTCCTACAACAGTTATATAAAAGACACATAGAGCGTGTGAAAAGTGGAAAAGTTCATGAAAAAAAATACATAGGTCCACTCAAACGTGTTAAAACACCAGAAGGTGATGAGCATTATAAAATGTACAAAACGAAAAATTTTCTTATACGTCCATGTCTACCAGACAATTGTTTTTGTGTAGAAACTGAAAATGGAGTGAAAGCAGTAAAAGTTACTGCAATACAAATAATAAATAAAGAAACTGTACTCAAATGCAAAACATTCACCAATATTTCGCCATTTTTTGATAATCCTATGAACTCGTTAGACATTGGAATAATAACTGGTATTTGCGATAGTGCAGACACCATCACTGTAAAAATATCGCAAATATCGTACAAATATATAGAACTACCGATCGATGAACGTCAGTTTTTATTAATACCACTTCTCCATATATTTCAGTAGCTCCAGCATACCATGAGCAAAACCAATAAGCGAGCACTTTCAACGGTGAAGTTTGTTCTACCGAAAAAAATGAAATCAGCTGCTGCTACATTAGGTGAGTATTTTTAGATACAAAATCGTAAAACAGTATTTGCTATATACTTATATATAAATTTTTGCTTTTGGTTTTATTAGAAGAAAACACTAGAGTATCGCCGAATTTTGAACAAAATTCACAGGAGTTCATTGAAACTCAATGTACTGAAATTGGTAAAAGCTCTAAAATAAACCAGACAGAGGAAGGAAAGTGGGTTTTAGTCACTGGAGTCGAGGAAGACGACCCACGCTTATTTTCCCAACTTTTGAGTGGTCCATATGATTCTGAGTGTAACTATCAATTTACCTCCGAATTTTTGAAAAAATTTTAATTTCTCCTTTGTTATTTTAGCAGTTTATGTTCGTGAAAATCCTGTGGAAAATGTATCCTTGCTCACTGAAGACCTATTTCACATCGACCATGAAGAAGGAGCAGAAACATCTCCACATGAGCATGTACCATCAACATCTGCGCCAGCAGCAGAAACATCCCCACATAAGCATGTACCATCAGCATCTGCGCCAGCAGCAGAAACATCCCCACATGCTGCGTGTAAGAATTGTGAGTATTACTGAGTATATAAGAGAATATTTTAATATTCTTCTTAAGAGCATATTTTAATTATAATTAATATGATTATACATTTTAAAGGTGATGTTTTGCTTCAGAAAATCGTACAAATAGAAAAAGTGCAGGCAAAACAAACCATTATGTTAAATAGATTGTGTGCTTTCCTTTTGCCGGAAGGAAAGGCACAATCTAATATTCCATTTAAATTTCCATTAACGGAATATGGAAAACTGGCCAATTTGGAGGAGTTTCTTCATACGAAAGAAAACAAGGATAAATTCGTAAGTTAATTTTCAATTATTCATACGACTTCTATTACAGTTACTCTTAAAACATTTCAGAAACAATGGATTATGACAACAAAAGGGCAGATGAACGTGAAAATGTTTCTGCCCTTATTTTTACATATACATGTACAGTGCTTTTATAATGTACGCGGAATAAAAGGGAAGAAAAAATTCTCACTATATGAGAATATTTGTGCCTGCCTTTTTGGTTAGTTTGGTTTTAATTCAAAATTTATCAATATTATATTTTAAATTTTCATTTCAGACTGTTTCTCGAGGAAAAATTATGGACTGCTGGAGTTCCAGAAAGAGTTGGACGAGGCACTTAGGGCGGGGAAGTTAAAAGTGAACAAAGCTGCAGCTAAAGAGAGGCAAAAGCAGTAAGCCGAATATGTATTTTTTAAGTAATTTTTTTTATTAGTTGCTCATTATGTTGTAAGTAAGAATTTTATAGTTTTTAAGTCATGTAAATAATATATAAGAGGATAATAAATAAGAAAATAGAATAAATGGTATTTTGTTTTATTTATTTTATCCTCATTGTTGAAAAAAGGAATCATTCTTGAATTGATGTTAATAAAATAATTGCAAGTTTTAAATCCTACACTTTTCATATGTAATTTTAACAAAACATATTCATATTATGAATTCGTTATAATTACATATGAAAAGCGTAGAATTTAAAACTTGCAATTATTTTATTAACAAAAATTCAAGAAAGATTCCTTTTTTGATTACCATTTTCAGTACGGGATGGATACTGAGCATCAGTACGGGATCAATACTGAGCATCAGTACGGAATCGATCCAAGTCTTCGACATAGAATTGAAGAAATATTGATGCTTGGAATCACAGTCAATTTTCCCCTTTTTCAAATTCTACCAATCAAAATGCTCAAAATGCGGAGGTAGTCCATATAAAAACATCAGTTTTGGTATACTGAGGGAATCGATTCTTCTATACCCGATTATCAGTCCAACATCAGTTCTTCATCAATCCTGTGCTATTTGGGGTACTTTTATATTATGTGTTTTGTGTACAAGTATAATATGCATTTTTTGTAATTTTTTTTTTTTTTTGTTCATAAATCGACGTCGTCGCATTCATAATAATGATTAATTAATAATAATTCTGTCATTATTGCTCATATATTTCACTTCATTTTTTTTCTCTCTCTTATATTACTTACATAGAGAAGATTAAGTTCGGAAACGTATCGATCCTGGCACATATTTTGTATTATGTCTCACAATCATCAATCATTTGCTACAAGATTTTGCTTTGCTATATGGCAAAGTCTACATTCAAATTTGCTAGTTTTTATGCATATGGGCCAATATATAGTTTCGAAACGTTATCATTCACAATTATATGTAACAAAAGTCAAATGTTTCGAAAGGTGTTGTGGTGTATGTAAATTCAGATGCGTATCAAATGAACAAAAAATGCATCAAGAATTTTATTGACACTCAAACGGTTAATACGTGAGGTTTATCAAAAATAATATAACTATATAAGGCGTTCCAAATTGATAAAATCTGAAAAAAGAGCTTGACGAGCAGGTACCCAACATCAGTGGCTATAGATTTTTTTCTAATGTTAACAACTCAGCTCAGTGCTCAGTCCACTGTAATATAGATTTTGTGTGCTGTTCAACATGAAATTGTTTTTTTTTCTCGGCAGAATACCTGCAATACAATACGATAGAGTGATGGTCATTATATTGATACATTGTTGTGTGGTTGTGTGTATAATGTTTTCTTTTAATATTAGGTTAGGTACCCGACATCAGTGGCTATATTATTTGTTCGTTTGTTAATAGCTCATACTCTATTTGCTGTTATATATTTTATTTAACAAACAGACACAAAATAATTTTAATTAAATTTAAAAGCATCACCACCGAAATTGTAGCATCCATTTCAAATCGTTCAATTTTTTTTTGTTTGACAAATCAAATGGTGTGAAAACATACAAACAAATGGAAGTGATACTTGTCGTAGCAAATCATATCGTACTTCATTCTTGTGTCGAATCATAAAAATCATATTTTTGACAAAACAAGTACTCGTACATAGAGGTGGTCTAAATTCACTTTTAAATGTACAGTACATATTTTGTTATCGTCAACAAGAGTATGAAGACAACATTCATATTGGATTTTTACAGCATATGTATGTATCAATTAAATACGTTTCCAAACTCTATCAAATGTTTTATTATAATTTATCCTAGCTAAATTAAGTATTATCATTTAACATTTTCACCATACAACTTTTTTTTTTTGTATTTTTTTTTAATAATAATAATTAAATTATATTTATTATATATACTCGTATATTTATTTTTATCTATTTTTATTTTATTATTATTTGGTAAATTTAATTCTTAATTAATAAATTTTTATTACATTTTTTTTTAATTATTTTTTATGTGTTCATTATTTTGTTTCAATTACTTATTATACATAACATGACATAACTATAAATTTAATTTACAATTGTGAAAAGACAAAAGAAAAATTATTAAAAATTAAACGTAAAAATTTAAAGGAATACAATAATTTATGTAATGTACTTATAAAAAGTGAAAATTTTTAAGTAGTGATCATTGTAAATTTTATAAATTTATATTTTAATAATAAATAAGAAAAAAATAAAAACCAAAAAATTATTATTTAAAAATTATTTTATCCATAATTTTTATTGATCCCTATTACCATCTATTACTTGAGTGTTTCCTCTGTAGCTGTCTATAGGTACTAAAAAAAAAAATGATGAAATCTGCATGCATACATTCATTCTATACAAGGTGCTTCTTTTCTACGTACACACATTAGTATCACGATATTCTTTGAACTGTTTCATGAAAAAAAATGTATGAGCGTTTTGCTGAGTAGAGTCTCATTTCCAAGCTAGAGGGCATTGAAAATTTTTGAGTTTTGTGCAAAACCTTCAAATACAAAATCATGTGTAACTTTTTGTAAACCCCACGTTGGAAAATTTAGTCTTCTAGAGCATAATAGGAAACTAAATTACCTGTCTTTTGATATAATACAACAAGAAATTTTGAATTCGGATGTAGATAAAAAGAAATCCTGAAGTCAAAATTAATGACAAATTTTTTAAAAAATTTTGAGTATAAATTGGGTTCCTGAAAAAAATTTGCACTACAAAAAATATTTTTATTTTTGGAATCGAAGCAGAAAAATGTTCTTTTTCAAACAAAGAAAACCAGAGCATGATATATTTATCCGTTACCGAGTTATCAAAGATCAAAGGATTGCAGAAATGGTTAAAAATGTGCCCAAATGAAGTTTTTAAAATATTTTCATTGCGGAATATTATTTTTATTACGTATTTTGACATTTTCTACCATAAAAAAAAAATGTATAAATGGTAATAATATTATTAACGGCCCAAAGAATATCGTGATACTAATGTGTGTACGTAGAAAAGAAGCACCCTGTATACTCTATGACAAACCATATGCGTGTAGTATATCGTTATATTTTTTATTTATTTTTTTTTAAATACTGGAGAAATGTACCTACATAACGTACTTATAATAATAATCATAATAATAACATAGGAATGTGTACATTATTTTATTTTTAATAAATGCCATCATAATATTGAATAATTCTGTGGTCATAACCGATAACCGCTTAAGTCTAAAATTGTGATTTTGAGTAAACACGGTTTAAAAATTCGAACATATTTTTTACACAAATTTGATGGTCAAAAAACAATAATTTCGTGTTGAATGGAAGACTATTATGAGAAAAATTTTCTTAAATTGATAAATAAAGAATTAAAAATTGAAATTATTTAAAATCGAGTGTATTCTGAAACAAAAATACATATTTGAGAATTTGAAATTTAGGCTATTTATGCAAATTTGTAATTTTACATTTTTGTTACTTATGTCAAGTTAGGCGTTTATTGCAAAAATCTTTTCTTACTTTCCTGGATTTATACTGATTTAAGTCATTATTGTAAAGTCCGGTGATAAACTTTTACGTTTCAAAAACGCTTAACTCGAGATAGGCTGTTATGATAAATCTTACAATTTTGAGAAGCTGTTTCCAAATATATTGTGCAATAATAACTTAAGTTTAGATAAGCCTGTATTATTAAACATAAAATATCTCTCCAATATTATTATATTGATTTAGGCGGTTATTGCATATGTAAGTCACGAACTATTCGACATAAGCGATAATGTTTTTAAGCAATAACTTTGGCTACAAAAGTAATAGGAAAACCAAAAGTTTTTTTTTTGATGCGGAGAATGCAGTAGAACTCATAACTCATTTTTGCCTTATGTTGACTTAAGCGATTATCGCTTTTGACCACAGAATTATTATTTAATTTTTTTCTTTTTTTTACTCTATACAAAAATTGACAATATTTATAATTTATGTGCATGCATGCATGCATATACCATATACTTATGTACTTATTTTTGTGTATTATATAATTAAATACTGAATATCAAGGCCCTTTTTTTTAAAGAGAAAATTTTAATATCGATTACAAAATTAAATTTTTATTTTTAGATTTTATAAGAATTAGGAGAGAAAAAGAGAAAATCAAATCGAAAACATTTACAAAATGTAAAATGCGTCATCATTTTTCTTAATTAATAAATTAACAGCGTATTTTATTGATATAATATTTCAAATGTTTGAATAAAAACATTTTTTTTTCTCTTTTTAATTTCGAATTCAACAAATTATTTATTCATGTAATAATCGTAATTATCTACAAGGATTTTACCGCATATGTATCATAATTTTTAATTTTTTTTTAAATTTTTTATAGTAGAAGAACTTGTAATTGAACATATACACAAATTATATTTTAATGAAATATTGTAGAAATTTCTATTAAATTCTTGTAATACTTAATCGCCAGAGGTGTGACATTTAGACAATTAAATTTTAGGCTGAATCATTACCACCATCATATTCACGACAATCATAATCAAATCAAATCAACCTTTTTTGGAATCTAGACTTTTCTATAAATTAATTTTTTTTTTTTTTTAATTGTAAATTTAAAAATAAAATTCCAAAAAATTAAAAACGATATCGTGTTATGCTAATAAACTTTTTGGCATTTTGTATTTTTAGAATTATTATTTAAGAAAGTTAAGTCAAAAAAAAAAAAAAATAATTCCAAAAGAAAAGGAAAAAAAAATTTTTTTTTGTCACAAAACAAGTTAACAACTTACAGTACAGTTAGTCATAGCATAGTCAGTTTCAGCGTTTCAGTCAGTCAAAGTTAGTCAATGAGTCAATCAACTACAGTACATACATAATTTTAAAGAATAAGTATTTTATAATTCCTTAAAAAAAAACAATTTTTTTTCTAGAAATTTAACTTCTAATATTTTTTTTTCATTATGTAGGTATGTATTACAAATTACAATGACAATCAAATTTATTTTTTATTTAATAAAATAGGAACGGGTTTAATACCTTTCAATATAGTTTTTCATTAATGTATTTATTAGAGGCACTTGTAAAAATCAAAATGAAAAAAAATAATTAATAAAAAATTTACAAGATTTTGTTTGTGTATTTTTAATTAAATTTAATTTAATTTTTCTTTTCGATTTATTTTTATATTTTCAATGAAATCAATAATTTATGTATGTATTTATATAATTTATCATAGAGCGACACACTGGATTCAAGACACTCACACATTAATTTGATTAAATTCATTATTTATTTTACAGTTTTGTATGTTGTATTTAATTTATTTGAAAATTTTAAAAAAACAAGATTTTACATGCTAGAAAAATTAATTAATTAATTTCTTTTTTTTTATTATTATTTGTTAAATTCTTTCTACATTTTTCTAACAAAAATAGCCGATTTTATGATCGATTTTTGAGATCCGTATAGTCAAAAACAAAACAAAAAAGCATATTCAATTTTAATTAATTTTGTCACACTTGCTCAATGACAATAATAATAAATTAATGTGGTGGTCCATGAACTTCATAAAAGATTAAAATTTCTTTTTTTATTTGATCATTTGTAAGTTTTTGTTTAATTACCTTATGCTACCAATAAAACTGGTAAATCTACATTGATAGATACTTAGATATTTAGCAGATTATGTACATTTTTATATGTGTACATACTGCCATTACATATATGTAGGTATATGTTATTTTCTAAAAAGAAAATGAATAAATAAAAGAATGAGACCATAAAAATAATAACACAAATTCAATTACATTTGTAAATATTTTGAAATTTTTGACAATAAAAGTGAATTTAGAAAAAAATTTATTATTTCCAATAAAATACATACTTAAATATTTTAGTTTCGTCACATCGTCGTGTATGTGTATATTTGTGTCGTACATTCAAATCCAATTATCACATGGTGAAAATTCAGTTACAGGAAAGAAAACAAAGTATACAATTTGGTTATGATGACTTCTCTAAGCTAGAGTGATTTCAATTTGATAAATCTGGAATTAATGCCAACCAAAAATATTAAAGGTCAGACAATACTTACCAGACAGAAAGTGCTCTTTTCATTTTCACATGATGTAGTGCAAATGACTAGATGCCAACGACCACATTGTATTGTGATTTGTACATCTAGTTTTTTTTTTTTTTTGAAAGCAAGATTTATTTTTAACAAATTTATTGAAATATATGCAATGTAATTTGCATTTTGAACAATTGTTTTAAAAAATATTAAATATTTTGAATTTTTTCAGTCAAAATTTTCATTTTCTATTATACATATATAGATCTAGAATAGGAATTAGGAATTCTGAAGTATTTTGTAAAGGGTAAGGAAATTCCTGCCAATGCTACCTACAACTACTTATGGTAGCTAGCTAGTACACCGTAGCTGTTATAGGGTGTTTCTAGTGGCTGAACGGTTGAGATTACCCCCCCTCTGTAGTACAATTATTTGTTTGTCTCTATGAAACCAATCTACTGTTTGTGGATTAACCATTCGAGGAAGGACACTCTATATAAGTTGCAAAAATATTACATAAAAATGCAAATATTTATTTCCCCCCTGTGAAAATAAAAAAAAAAAACAAAAATTTCAAAAAAAAAATCATCAAAATCTAAGCTGTTTCTGAGGACTTTCTGGAAAAAACCTTCATTGACTCCAATACATTTGCAAATGATAATATTATTGTTTAGTTTAATTTTCTTTTTTCATATCAATCAAAATGTAACACACACTTTAAATGCGTTTTGGAATAAAACATAAAACCTTAACTATAACCGTTATGTACACTTTTATAATTCAATGTTAATTATTTATTTTCATCATGTTATTTTTGTTCGTTTTCAAATAATAATTGATAAAGTGAATGATAAATACAATATGTATTTATTATCAAACACACGCACATTTAGGAGTAAATATCAGATATCAGTCAGTATGTATAACAATTTTAGTAATTTGTGTAGGTACATATATACAATGCTTTGGAGACAATTACATTTTAATGATTTGAGAACTACGAGTATGTATAAAAAATTATTTTATTATTATTGATTATGTAAATAAAAGATTTTTGGTTAATTTGCTTTTTTTTTTATTTGCTTTGTTCTTGCTTTTTTTTTTATTTGCTTTGTTCTTGTTTTTTTTTTTTTTTTGTGACTTCGTTTCATACCACATCATTTACTTATACATAACACAAATAATATTTTATTTTTTTATTATTTCTCTAATTTTTATTATCTCTACTACACATATACATATGTATCTTTTTAATTTTATATTTATTTTATTTTATTTTTTTTGTTTCTTTGTTTGTTTGTTAAATATTATTTATTAATTATGTATGTAATCACAGATATGTGTATTAGAAAGTATGTATGTATATTATTTTTCTGTGTTTTCTTCTTTTTTTGTTTTATTATATATTTTATGTAAATTTTATTCTCTTTTATTATTGATCATTGATCAATGATCACTACTTAAAAATTTTTTCTCTTTTTAATTTTTCTCTTTGAATTTAATTGAAATGATTAGAGGAACAATTTGTTTGTTTGTTTTCTTTTGTATTTTAATTTTTTTTTTTAAATTCTATTCCTCTGATATTTGCATTTGTATTTCAACTGTTTTTTTTTTTTTTTTTTTTAAATTAAAATATAATCATACGATTACAGTGTATTTTGATAGCACACATATTTCTATCTTGTATTTGTGTGTTTTATAAGTTAATTAAAATCAAAAAAAAAATAAAAAAAAAAAATGAAAATGAAAAATAAATAGAGAAGAGATAAGAAATAAATAATTAATTTTTATAAAAAAATGCAATAATGTATAACTTATATGTGTACTTATTTATGTAAATTGTAATTATAATTTTAGTAGTACATACTAGATGTGTAGTTGCATATAATATGTATGTATGTGTTGTTAACATTCTTCGATCCAATCAAATCATAACAAACTGTGTGGTACATATTTATTATTCACGAAAATTCTGATCTGATATTTTAGGGTAGATATACAACTCTTATGAATAAATTCAGAATAATTATTATGTTTATGGATTATTGTGAAACAAACATCATTTATTATTTATCTACCTACCTAGGCCTATCTACCATCGTACTTACCAAGATGTATAGAGGTTGACTTCCAAAATGTAGAAAAACAGGTTATGATACAGTATTACAACTGTCATAATACAAAGTTATGATGCATATATAACGCTGTTTGCTCATTTGATGCGTTTTGAATACATTTCCTAAACGATTTGGAACATGTGACATCATCAAATATTATACTTTGACATTTCGGAACATATGACTTTGTATCTAAACTGTTTTAGATACATTTAAGAAGTCACGGAGACTAAGAAGGTGAGCCATTTCGGCAGAAAATCTCTTTTTTTAAAGGCTTGTGACGTCATTTCAACCGAAAAATTGTATTTTATAATTGCATTAATATTGAAATAAAATAATATAATTGCAAAAATAAAAACAAATCTAACGAATTCAATTCAGTCAAATTCAGTATGTACATCGTGGTAATTGCTTGCGTTACAAACTCGGTATAAATGACGTAATAACATAAAACTTTACAAGCAGCTTTTTCGCTCTGACTCACCTTCTTAGTCTATACATCTTGGTACTTACTATCATGATGTTTGAAGATTTTCAAAAATTACATTTACAAGGACTCTTGTTCATTATACGCTTTACATAATTATTATTATTATTTTTGTTCATTACATTTTTATTTTTTAATTTTTTTTTATACTAAATTTAAAATGTAACAATCTAAATATAATTGTTGCTAGCACTGTATGTACATATGTATGTACATACAAAAAAAAAAAAAAAAAAAAAAAATGCAATTATGTATAATTTTTAATCGTATACTCATACATATTGTTAAAAACATTAAAACCGCATATAAGTATATATACAGTACCCATTCACAACCATTATAAATAAAAGAATAAATTAGAATCTTTTTTTTTTTAAGAAAGTAATAAAAATATATATAAAAAAAAATCATAATTAAATAAATAAATATTTAGAACCCAACCAAATTACTAATAGGTATGTATGTATGTATTCTGCTGTACTACCACGTCTATAGAGCATTTTTATTAATTTGTTTGGTTTTTTGTTCTAAAATGTTTATGTTAACCATAATAAATGTTTCTTTTCATTATATAATAATAATACATTCACTCATAAAAATATTGAATTTGGTATATATTTTCCAAGGACTTCTCATCATGTCATTATTCTCGAACAAAATAAATATTTCTCGAAAAAAAAAATTTTTTTTTTCATTTTGTATTTTATCTTTATTTCAGTATTTTTTTTAATCTTGACTTGACATAGAAAGCACAAATATTTTTGGTTTAACATGGTTTAACCATTGTAAGGGGTGTTTTTTTAAGCGTGATAGAACTTTCGGCGGGAATAGCTGCCAAAGTAGCAGGCGGTTTAATGACATTCTTTGATATTTTTATTTAGTAGGCTTTGACAAATGATTATGGAGAGATACACGCTTCAGCAACGCTTGCAAATCGTTGAGTTTTATTTTAAAAATCAGTGTTCTGTTCGTCAAACTTATAGAGCACTTCATGAATTTTATGGTTTACATAATAGCAAGATTTTGTTCAGCGATGAAGCTCATTTTTGGTTAGATGGATACGTCAATAAACAAAACTGCCGTATCTGGAGTGACAGCAATCCACAGGAAATTCATCAAGCTCCACTGCATCCAGAAAAATGCACTGTGTGGTGTGGATTACATGCTGGTGGCATCATTGGGCCATATTTCTTCCGAAATGATGCTGGAGAACGTGTTACAGTGAATGGAGCTCGTTATCGAAAGATGATTAATGAATATTTGTTTCCAAATATGCAAAACATTAATCTGGAAGAGATTTGGTTCCAGCAAGATGGTGCCACGTGCCATACGTCGAATGAAACTATCGATTTATTGAAAACCAAATTCAATGATCAGATTATTTCACGCAATGGACCCATCAATTGGCCGCCTAGATCATGTGATTTGACGCCATTGGATTATTTTCTTTGGGGATATGTCAAGTCTCTAGTGTATGCTGACAAACCATCAACAATTGATGCATTGGAAGCCAAAATAACTCGTGTTATTGGTGAGATACGTCCGCATTTGCTCGAAAAAGTGACCAAAAATTTCACTGATCGAATTCGCTTCCTCAGAGGCAGCCGTGGAGCACATTTACCAGAAATCATTTTTAAATATTAATGTCACAGAATAATGTCTCCAATAAACAAAAGAAATTCATTGTTCGATTAATACTTTGCGTTTTATTCAATTTTAAAGTTCTATCACGCTTAAAAAAACACCCTTTATAAAGGAAGATAGTAAGCACACTCATAATGGAGATCAAAAGAAAAGAGCTGCAGATATAAAAATAAAACAAATAAAATAAAAAAAATTTTTCTCTAAAGAGGAAACAGACAAAAGAATTTCTCATAGAAAATTAAAACATGACAGAGTAGTATCGCACTATATCATTTAAAAAAAAAATAAACACTAGTTTTATATGGCTGAAGCCAGTTGGTGAGAATGTATTGTAATGGTTACATGAAAATTATATTTTTTAAAAATTATTAAAAAATATTTAGAAAGACTGTCATGTCTCGAAAATAATGCATGAGAAAAACAAAACACTGAACAAATATAAATAATCATTTTTTTATATAGGTAACTAAAAAATCTTATTGACTTAACTTATTGAAAATTTAAAACAATGTCATCTTTAATAATTTTAAAACAACGCTGGTAACACTACATAATGAAAAAATAAAATCAAAATTAAAAATAAACACAGCTGTAAACATGACTGATGACAACTAAAAAAATGATTTCATTTTTTTTTCTTTCTCCATCCTTCATTACTCTTATGTCTATCTATTTTTTTAAAAAAGTGTGTGGAATAGTGATTAGTGAAAAAAGTTTGAATGTATTGTAATTTAAACAATAGAAATAAGTCGAGGTCAACGAGTAAAATCAGCAGTTTTCTTCAAGCCTGCCTTTCTTTGTTATATGAAATATATATTATTCTATGGTTTAACCATGCTTTAACATACAATCCCTTATCATAAATAAGAACCATATCCATAATATTTTTTAATAATTTTGGTTGTAGATATATATTCTTTAATCGTATATGGATTTGAAATAAAATTGTAACATACTGGTACCAACTACCAATACTTTTATAAGCGACTGTATATCATAAATAATTTACATAATATGTAGTATTACCTACGTTAATGTACGACGTAAGGACGTAAGTAAATGGTATATTACTACACTATGCATACATAATTTTTGTAATTTAAATTTTATGAAGTTTTTTTTTTCTTTTTTTTTGTAATTGTAAAAGTTATTCTTTGTTTTAAAATATATATAAATATGTACATATGTGTATTTTTATATATTTTTTTTGCATCTTAAAAATTTAAAAAAAAAAAGAACAACAATAGTTTAAGGATATAATTTGTTGTTTATACATATTTTTTTTTTGAAATGCACCAACAAAAATTACATACATGCATACGTAACGTACAGTAAAATTTTATTGTAAATGGAAATGTGATATATGTACATATTTATGTACTTCTTGTAGTAGTACTGTAATGATTAATTTTCTTTGAAAAATCATGTCTAGAAAATAATAATAATTTTCATTTAGTTTTGTTTTGTTTTGCTACATTTGTATTCAGTTTTATTTATACAGTTTTATTTTTGTTTATTTTTTGTTTTATTATTTTGTATAATGTATAATACCTATATAGATTTTTTTGGTTTTTTATTCATTTTTAATTTTTGCTTTTTTTTTTTGTTCTTGTTGTCTTTTCAAAATCTCTTTTACAATAGAAAAATAGGAAAAATACATACGTTTACATTTAGATAATTTTGAAACGTTATCATCATATCATTTATCATTATACCGTTACATACATATAAATGTATCAATTTTTTTTTTCAAATAATTATTTTTAATCCTTATCATTTGTTTGGTTTTTTTTTTTTTTAATTAAAATTTATTCTCATATTCACACATTCTTTTTAAACTTCTTTTCATGTTTATTTATTTTTTGTTTTGTTTGTTTTTATTTTCACTTTTGTATTTTTTTTTTTTTTTACATAATTTAATTAAGCAATCAATTTAATAATTTCATTATTATGTATTTTGTTTTTAATTTGAATTCATATAAATTCATTTTATTTTGTTCTTTTTTTCTTTCGTTCTTCTTTCAATTCTTTTATTTTTTTTATTTTTATTTTATATTAATATTTATTCTTCAGTGCGTTTTAAATTTATCATTTTGTGCTATTTCAAATTGATTCATAATTTCGCCAGTTGTTGTTGTTGTTGTTGTTGATGAGGTAGTTGATAAATGTTTAATCATTCCTGATTTTGTTACTGTTACATTATCATTTGTACTAATACTACTGCTACTACTGCTACTACCACCATTAATTACAACTGATGATGATGATTTCATTGATTTTTTACCTTTTCTAGCATTCGGTGATAAATATGTTTTATGAAAGAATCGAGCAAATAATACAAAATAACTAAAATACATAGCTATCGATAATTTAATATTCATCGGTGATATATTACATGATGAACGACCAGCTGATTTCAGAAAACCATGTGCCCATATATTTATAGCACAACCGACAATCATTTGTGTCAATTGTAGACCAGTTATTATCATTGCAATAAATCGTGGTGGATTAAATCTAGCTGCCTTCAATGCATAATATGAATACATAACTGAATGAACACAATAATTCATAACGATAAACCATCTTGCCGATGATGTATATTCAGTATATGAGAACCATGAATATATTAGAACAGTTATATGATGATACCAATGTAAAAATATTAACGGTTGCTTTCGTAACACTATAAATATTGTATCACCTAATTCTGGTAATTTTGATAAAACGAATAACCATGTCCAAAATCCACTGACACGATCCTGTTCAATGAAACTGTACAAGAAAAAAAGAAAAAAATAAATAAAAATAAAAATAAAAAAAAAATCATATACGAGTATGTACATTTAAATATTTTCGAAAATTTCGTTATTTTGCATTCAGAAAATTAACAACAGAAAAACGAAAATGAATGGGAGGGAAATCTAAATTTATCTCTTTATATTATGAGCGCATTTTTAAAATGGCTAACAATCTAATTGAGAATGAGAATTTTATATCAAATTTGATGTATATTGCCTAAACATGAAAGGGAAAGAGTAAAAAGTAAATAAATTTGAAATTTCGTAATTTCAAAATTAAATCGCCATTTTTAATTATGAATGACACATTATTTTACATTGTAATTTTATTGTTGTTATCAATTATCTCCATAAATGCCGGAAGTAATTTTTTTTTCTAGTCATATGAAATGACATCTTCACCGCCCTCTATAATTATGATGTCGCATTTAAATCGATTGCATTGCAAAAATTCTAAAAATATCGTCATTTAATTTTATTTTAATGATCATTTTATATCTCGTCTGATCTTATACAAATACAAGTACAATCAGTTCAGTAAAAATATACGAAAATTCCAAAATTATGATGTAACAAAAACCTTCAAAAATATTTTCATGGTAATTCGTAGGATGAATTTGAAAAATCATATAACCGTCATAGCCACCAACATATGAGCATTTTGTGTGTTATGTGCGTGTGTTTTCTTTCATGTGACGAATGCATTTACAGTATACATATACGATTATATTCAGATGTCGAATATTTTTTGATAATAGATAATAGCATCTGCATATCAATATTTCGGTTATTTTATTATGTAGTGTGCTGTGCCAGTGAGTGCTGCTAACTTTAATTTAATCTACATAATGCTTTTTTGTTTGGGATTAGAGATATCGGTATTTTTTTTTATATTTTGGTTTTTGTCAGTTATACGTGACGGTATATTTTTTTTCTACTGTAGATTAAAAAATTTAAATTGAATAATTTATGTAAAAGTTTAATGCCTCCATTTTTTACAATCAATCCAAAAATATAATAATAACAACGAACAACAAGAGAGACGGACGTAATAAGAAACTCATCTTTGATTGTCACAAATTCCGCAGAAATAACGAAGTAAACATTTGCATTTGATTAGTTTTTGTCTTTTTTTTTGTTATTCGCTTACGATAATGGACAAAGTATAAATTTACAACATTTATTTTTGTTATGCTATAATAATGTACAATTATGGAAATAAGGAAAAGAAATTTAAAATACTTGGGCATTATATTTTGAATTCATTCATTTTATATAATCGAATTTAAAATGAAAAATAAAAATTGTTTTCTTTTTTAAAGCTATTTTTGTTATTCGAATTTTTGTTTTGATTGATTTTTTTTTTTTTTTAGTTTATTTTTGTTTTGATTTTTTTTCTAAAAAAATATTTAGACATTATTGTTTCGATAGCACAAAATACAGAGTAAATATGCAATAAAACTATTACGCTGTAATAATAAAATGTATTGAATTGGAGGTACATATACATATTGTAATGTAGATATTATACCACAAAAATGTGTTAAGCTAGACTTTTTTTTTTTCTTTTTAAAAACAAATAAATAAACAAAACAAACAAATAAAAATAATAAATTTGCAAGTAAACATTTACATATAAACATATGAACATACCTGTACATTGGCATTTAGGTACTTGAAAATTACTCAACAATTTTTAATGTTTTATTCATATAAAATTTATTCTTGCATAATTCTTGATTAATTAATCGTAGATATGTAATTTTTAAAATTTTATTTGTTTTTATTCATTTAATTTATAACAATTTTTTTAATTTTTTTTTACAGTAATTTTAAGCAATTATTGTTATCTCTATATACGTAACCATTGACTATATAATAATACATAGACTCAGAAACCATACAAAGAGTGGTATGTAAATTCAGAGCCGCAGCTGGCGAATTTATGAACTAAATTTTTTGATTTTGAATTAAAAATTATCAATTTTGCATAAAAATAGGCACGATATTTTGAAAATCCATTTAAAATAATAAATTTTGCATAAAAATAAACGCCACATTTTGAAAATGAATTTATATAAGTATGTATTACATTAGTTTGTAGATAGTGTATATTTGATATTGTTACTATATAGTTATTATTTTGTTTGTTGTAATCTACATATACGTCAAAGATATACGTATATATATGCATACATATAGAAAATATTACACGGCGATTCAATCCTGATTGTATTCTGTATAACGTATGACTGATATCTTGATTGTATTGTGTTAACTGATACAACACATGTTAGTTAAATACAATAAATATAATAAATATGGATCGTATCATAAGGCATATAATGAATGATCTTTTTTTAAAAGGGTAGATTTTTTTTCTCTTTATAATTTTCTTATTGTTTACGAATATTACATAATGAATGTATTCCATTTATTTCATTCATTATTTTTGTGCCTTACTTTATTATGATAATATAAATTTAAAAGAAATGTGAATTTCGCTTTTAAATTTGACATCGTCGATTTTTATATGCATTACATGATTGATATCCTCTTATGAATAGTATAGAGAAAATGTATGGATGAAATTTCACTTATGTAATGTAAAAATTTACAGTATACTACAAATTACATAACGAATTTATTCATAGGTAAATATATACTTTATATAAATTAAATGTATATTAATTTCAACATTTAAAAATTTATGAAACTAAAAAAAGGATGATAAAATTTCACTTACATATGTATTCAGTATTTATTAATGAATATATATAATATATAATATCAATAGATAAATACACATATATATATATATATGTGTGTCTATGTATGCAGTATGCAGTATGATAAATTATTTTTTTGAAAAGTCCCTTTTATTATCTATATTTTATTTTACAAAGTAATTAAATACAGTAATTCCTTTCTTTTTCGGTTCTTTTGTTTATAACTAAACAGTTTTTTTATGTCTATATATACTTAAATGTACAATTTTATAACTTCATGTGCCGAAATTTACCATTCAATTTAGTGAAATGCAAATCTTTTATTATAATATCGATTTTTTTATTTTTTTTTTGTGAATTGGAAAATTAAATTCAGAACCTTTTTCTGCATTAAATCTAATATTAGACTACATATAATATTTGTAAATTTTCATTCATATAAAGAGATATGTAGATAAAAAAAATAATTTTAATATCCTTGACAGGTAGATTTTAAAAATATTGTATTATTTTTGATATTTTATTCATTGATTTTTGTGTCATTATAATCAAGCTGTTTAATGATTTAACGCATTTCAGACTCATTGTAGAATTCAAATTTAAATTTTAGAAAAAAAAAACGGAGTGAATAAATTTAAATTTTTTAATATTTTGAATAGTGATATATTTAAATATCAATTAAATTTTAAAGTAAAATTTTGAAAAAAGACCAATAATTGCCATGTTTGACTTCGTTCATTTATTAAAATCTTTAAGAAATATCCTTTTATTAAATTATTTACAAACCATTGATGGCAAAGTTGATTGGAACATAATTGAAAAATTGTACATTGAAGATAAAAGTAGAACAACTAGGTTGTGTGTCAAATTAACTTCAAGGCACATTTGGCCAAATAATTTCCAAAAAATGAAAGTCAAAACTGCTGCTCAAGTTTTTAGCTGGTCTGTAGCATCAGCTATTAGGGCAATGCAAGTCGCTACACCGACAGCTAATTTTGTTGAAAAAATCAATCACTTATTTGATGTTTTCAATGTAAGCAAATGTAGTTCCAGCAAAATATATATAAACGACCTCTTTATTCAGACAACAGATTTTCCATAAATTTTTTGCATGATATGAAAATTTATCTTGAAAAAATAAAAGTTTTTTCAAAAAAAAATAATAAACCCGTTAGAGTATATGCCGTAGATGGTTGTATTCATTTTATTAACGGCATTTTCAAATTATTAGAAATTTTCAAAGGTGTACCAGAAACTAAATTTCTCCTAACTTCAAAACTCCAACAAGATATTGTAGAAAATCAGTTTTCTACCTTACGTTCTATGGGTGGATACAACCGATTCCCTTCTGCTAGAGAATATCACACAAATGTGAAACACATGATAGGAAAAAAACATGTTGGATTAGAATTGGTCCAGACTTCATCCAATTGTCATCCATACCAAATCATTTTTTCATATGTCATAAATCTTACACCAAAGATAAAAGTGTTGCACTCAAATGTCCGTCGGAAGAATTTTTCAAAATTTGTTCGACACAAGTTGAAGTTTTTGAAAAATATTTCAATTCAAATAAGCACAGTAGGAATATTAAAAAAGTTCTGAAACAAAAAGCTATTGAATTAACAAATGTTCGGCATCCAACGTGGTTTCGTCAAGATGATGAGTGCAATGACCATAAAATTCAAATTTTAGATTTTTTAATATTAGTTTTAATGAGAAAAACTTGTATTTGGTTGTCACAAGGTATGAAAGAAGCCAAAGAAACTGTTAGCAGAATGGAAGTTTTAAAACAATAACGCATAATTTTAACTTTTTGGTTGTACGTTTTCCGAGCTGAAATCAATAAATCAATAATATATAAAAAATTGGTCCTTTTCAGGACTACCAAAAAAATACGCAAAGATTAAAAGATTTCAGTATTGAAAAACAAAGTTAAAATGTTTTAGGTATACACGAATAAAAAACAGGTTCTTAATTGTTTTCTTCATTTATCTAATTTAAAAGTTAAGTCAACATTTACACATGTAATGTAATTGTAAATATTTACATACGCAAACTAAACCTTTAAGCCTGCATAGGTACTTAGTCTATGCCATTGACTATATAATAATACATGTATAGTCAATGTCTATGCTATATATATAATATTATATATAATATTATATAGTCAATGTCTATGCTTTAGGTGTATAATTCAACACACACAACACATAATATTGATATTATATATTATACACGTTTTAAACTAACATTGATGTACAGCATACGAGGTTGATATACAGTATCATCAGAGGTATCATGGTTACACACATAAGGATACAGTATACAGTATACACTATACAGCAACAGCACAGCAACATTACACTAACAAAAGTACTCTATGCAGTTAACAAGCAGTTTTCTTCTTTTTTTTTTTAGATCAAATGAAAAATATTTAAAATCCCATGAATATGCAATATTTTTAGTTACTTTATTTGCCGCATATGGCTCTGAAATCACCTACCCGATTTAGAAAATAATTCGACATAAAAAATGTATGGGCTTTCTGAGTCTATGTATTATTATATAGTCAATGACGTAACGTAACAATAAAATTATACCTACTTTTATTTGGTTCAGTGATTTTTTGGGCATAAAGTATTTAGCCTCTGACATCGATCGCAAACAATATTTTGTAACATGATTTAAAAAATGTAAATAAATTTTTAAACTTTGAAATTTTGAATTGTAGCATGATTTGAAAAAAAAAAAAAAATAGGTATATTAATTATTATTATTATGGAGGCATAAAAATTACAAAAATTATTTAATGAAGAATTAATTTTAATATTTTTGTTTATCTAAATCGGCATAGAACTAAAATCTGTTTCTGTGATTCCTCTAATATCCTATAAATAGTTTCGCCTATATTTTCATTTGTAAACAAACATAGTTTTTTAACTCTTGACTTGAGTATGTATTTGAGAAGTAGAAAAGTAGAAAAAGTAGTAAAAAGACACGCGAATAGTAATTTCTTTTCTCCTTTTCTTGTGTAAATTATATGTACTATAGTACTGCAATGTAGTAAAGCGTGTACGGAGAAGAATTTCAGATTGTTGCAAGCAGAACACATAATAAAATACCCTGTGCATTGTAAAGTTAAATTTTTTTTTGTTCATTTTAGAGAAAATTACAATTTTTATACCATAGAGAGTAACTAATCTTAATATTATGTAATACCGTAATACCTAAATGAAAATACATATAAACTTTTTCATTTATCATTTATCACAATTAAAAAGCTAAAAGGTAAGAAAATGAAAACAACAAAAAAAAGAAACAAACTAAGTAAAAAGTAAAATAAAAAAATAAATTAATTTTAACATGTATAACTTTTTGGATTTTTCAAAATATGTACAAATTTTTTTATCTTGTAGAGTCAACTTTCACATGTTAAAAATATTTAGGAAATTTTTTGAAATTTTATTTTAATTGTCTGTTTATAAATTTTTCGTTTTGTAAATATTTTTATCTTGAAATTTTCTAGACAGTTATATAATTACGTATATAGCTGTTAGCTGTTAGGGACTAGATATATGTACCAGTACCTGTATTGGAGATAAAAATTTGTGCAAGAAAAATACAGGTAGGTAATTTGTATAATATTGTAATATTGCGTATTATTCACACACATCGTAATTATGAGTAGTAGTACAAGTACATTAAGATTATTATGTCTGTAGTCTGTACTGCGGCAATCGTCAAGTAATTACCCAAAAGATTGCCAAATAATAAAAAATTGTTTTTTTTTAAATATTTTTATGAAAAACAGTGCAAAAAAAATAACAACAGAGCGAAAAAAGAGATTTATTTTTCTTATTTTTTTTTGGTTAATGTTTATGAATTTTTTTATTGTTGCTATAATTAATTTTTTTTTTTTTTTTTTATGAACAAAATGTACAACGAAAACATAAAAAATGATGTGTTACATCATTAACTTTTTAGCTTGAGATTTATACATAAGATCCACTAGTTACATTTATATATATTTATTATACAATTGTATATGTACATTGTATATATTTACGTATGTATACATCATATTTTTACTTATATATGTACATAGATACTGTATGGTATGTACAATTAAAATAAAACTTGTTTAACAAGCTGTTTCAGTTCAATAACTATTCAAAATGTAAAATGTACATATCTCATGGATTTTCTTTTCATATAAATAATCAAAAAAAAAAAAATAAAAAAATATTTATTGATATCATACACTCGTTTGTAAGTCAACAAAAACAAAAAATTAAATAAAAATTTTTACTTTCATTCACATACAAGACGAGTATTGTAATGTAAATGTACATACATATATGTGACCTTTAAAAGGAAAAAATGTAGCTCTCTCAAGTAACCTATTATATCTGTTGCGGTTACATTTTACAAAACACACACACAATATTGTAGGTTTTTGTATCTTTCGTAAAATTATTGTTATGTTGTCTTCAGTTTAATTTTATTTTAAATTTATTTTTTATAAAAATTTTATAAGAAAACTATATATGATCGATATAGGGATTTATTATCATTTTAATTTTGCCAATTAGATGTTTGTTCTTTTGTTTGTTGTTTCCCATAAACATCCTAAAGTTTTGCATAATTTTTTTCCTTACAATTACAAATATGAAAAATGTAAAAAATAAAAAAAAAAAAAAACGAACTCACCTTGGAACACAAACAGAATGAAATAGACCATAATGCCGTAGAACATGTAATAATTCTGGTGCTGTTCGAAATGCACCCATTATACTGAACATAGCAAGGCCTGTATTCCATATTATAAGTAGTCCTCTTAATTCGAATCTATAAAAAAAAAAAAAAATTCAAAAAAATATTATTATAATGAGAATATAATTCAAATTTAAACTGAAATTAAATATCAGCTTCTAATTTATAATTTTACATTTTTTATAAAAAAATGTAGTAAGATATTTTACTGTTATATGCTCATTCTATTAAAAATTGAAATTTAATTATAGACACAATGTACGATATATGTATGTGTGGTGTGTGTACTTTACCCATGTACTTTTATAAATTTCTCTTCACAATGTAACACAAATTGTTAAAATTAATTAAATTTTTTTTATTTTTTAGAAACATAATAAATAATAAATAAAGAAAAAAATTATAAATTTTGATAAGAAATAACATTTTTTCTTTTCTGTCAAGTTACAAAGAAAATTTTATATTAAACAAGTAAGTTAATATAGGCCCATTAAATGTGTGCATATATAAGTATATACAGTGCTGGAAATAATTATAAACTCACATGTGCTTGTTATCGATTTCATATGAAAATGATATTGCATTATCAAAGTATGTAATATTGGCAGATGATTGCATTTATGTGAGTCATCATTTCACATACCTGACAGGAATTTCAAGATTGAAAAAATTTTTAAAAAGGTGGAAATTCCCAAAAATTCAGCAGCTGTCGGTTGTAAATTACGGTTGGAAATAATTATTTATAATATAAATGCAATCATCTGCCAATATTACTTTGATAATGCAATATCCGGTGTGATTCTGGATAAGAGATCTCTTATTCCTCTTATTTCTCTAAAGTTTTGGTGGAATATATTTTTTAAGAGGAATCGGTATTCTGGATAAGAGATTCACCTCATAAAATGACATAAGATTTACCATTGGTATTAAACCCATCTTATTCAATTTATTACTTGTTATATACAAAGATAATGCAGTTACACTGTATTATCATCTTTGTTATTAGTAATTATTACAATTTTTATTATTATTTTATTATTATTTATTATTATTATAATTATTAATAATACAATAATATTATTATATTATTAATAATACAATTCTTTTATTACTATTATCAAATTACATACTTACAATATGCACGACACGAATACAATATTTGAATATCAAGAATATAAATAAAATAAATAAGAGATATAAGAGGTCCTCATCGATGACCTCTAAAGTTTAGAGATTTTTGTCCGTTAAAAAAAAATTTTTCGGTTATAAACGTTCAAAAGTAGAATGTCAAAATTCATTAAAAAATTCACCACTGAAGTTAAGAGATCAGATCACATCTCTTATCTAAATTAATTTAACTCCTAAAAGTATGTAATTTGCACTAAAAACGATAAGAGGAATAAGAGAAATAAGAGATCTCTTATCCAGAATCGCACCGATCATTTTCATATGAAACCGATAACAAGCACATGTGAGTTTATAATTATTTCCAGCACTGTACAATTGCATTCGTCAATACTTTGTAGAGATATGTCATAGCATTATAGCTCACAGCACAGCAATTAATGAATTAATAAAAATTTGTTATGTTTTATTTTCAATTTTTTTATTTTTCTACAAAAACGAAAACTAAAAAAATGAAATAATAATAATAATAATAAATGTGTACATATAAACAAGGTTAAAAGATCATCATAATCATCATTATCATATCGTCATCATTATTATTACAAATTTATTGTAAAAATCTTAACATCGTTTATCCATATGCACATATATGCGTACGTATACATAATAATTTGCTATATAATTGTGTACATAATACAACAATAATATATACGAGTATGTACATATAATTTTTTGTTTAATTTTCAATTTATAAATACAATGCAATTATCATTGATGGATAATGTATTTATTCTCACATGCATGCATATTCATATTTATATACCCGCTCTGATACCGCCGTTTTTATTTACTTTTGCTTTACTTTTTTCTTTTGTAGACAATGTAGTGCTGTACATACTTTTATATACAGTGATGTCATGTGTGTACGAAGTGCTTTGATAATATTATATTCATAGAATCTATTCAAATATTGAATATTGTGATACTATTGAAATATATACTCGTATATTATATGCACAAATTTCTGTTTTTTATTTTTGTGTAAACAATAGATTGAAAATTACCTTACCATACACTTGTGCTTAAATGAAGAAAATTAAGGTTTATGTTTGGTTTCTAATTTTAAGAATTAACTAGATGACGAGAGATCATTTTTTGCATAGCTTCGATAAATGATTTCTTTATTTTCTTCGCTATTATCGATGCTAAGTATGCTCCGCTGATTTGTGGGTTCAAATTCGAAGAATATGTATATGTATATACTTTCAAAGATAATCTTTGTTTTTAAACTGAAATTGGAATTCATTAATTTGCATTCGTATTTTGAACTGTTTTCAATCAAAAATAACTCGTCTTCTGAACAGAACATTTTTTTTTTAATTTTTGTTGAGACGTTGAGCTCTTAATGTAAACTGTGAGTTTGTTATACTGTATACGTGGTTATACATTTCATATTTCATTGGTATCGAAGCTCCAATATGAACACAGCATCGATCTGCCCAGCTGTCGACATCAATGCTAAGCTCACAGCTATTGTCGCAGCTATTATCGACGCTAGTCTCGCAGCTCAGTATTTGCTCCAATATGAACGCACCCTAACAACACAATGTCGTAGATACTGCTTCGCTTAAAGTCAAGTCAGACTTTGATTGGCCATTTCGAAAACGTAAATTCTAGATTCTACTCTACAAGGTGTCAGGACTGCTTCAAAAATCATGTTAATGATCAAACATGGGTACAAACTTTATTGATGCCACTAATCGGATGACGACGAAAAATAATACAAGCATGGAATTATGATAACGCAGATTTGATACTTTTGGTACAGACCTCGTATATACAGTATATATATTTGTGATATATTTTTTTTTTTCATTTATATTCATACAAATGGTGTACAAATATTAATTAGTTAATTAAAGGAAAAAAAATGAAAATTTTATGTTTGCTGATAACAAAACAAAATAATAATAATTGGAAATTTTAATTTCAATATCACCTCTTAAACATACATATATTATGTTCATTTAGGGGCTTGAATAGCTCGATGGTTGGGTGTCGGTCTTGTGATCTTGAGTTGAGATCACGGTTCGACTCCCAGTCAGCGCGCTACTCTTGCCCAAGTGGATCATTAATTTCACATCAGCAATGTACACCAGTAACTGATTACTGATGATAAAACTGGATGATATATCTGACATAAAAATTACTGATCGACGGTGCCATAATGGACTCAGTATCCGCGTGCACTTAATATATACTATATACATTGTATGTATATATGTATATTTGAAAAAAAAAAAAAAATATGTTCATTTTTTCGTATACACACATATGCAGGTATGTAAAGTTATAAATTTATATAATTTTTAACAAAATTAGTCTATTATTTTTTTCTGAAAAAAAAAACAAAAAATGTTATTGTTATCATCATCATCTTTATTATTATTTTTTTGTAAAATTTAATTCAATTTATTTAATATTTTTGTCTGAAGTATAAGTATGCATATAAATAAAAAAAAAATACGTATGAACTTCATTATTTATTGCATATTATTTTCATTATAAATATTTTTAAGTCATTATTAATTTAAATACATACAGAAATATAAAAACAATTACATATGATCGGTATGTATTTTTGAAAAAATAATAAAAAAAAAAAATTCTATGCATTTAATAATTTTTATATGTAATGTACATATATTATGATGAGTGTAACTCGTATTTACGTAGGTAAGTACCTACATATTTTCTGTTAATAATTTATGATATTATTATGTCATTATTATCAGACGAGATTTGGATTTATTTTTGATATTTTAAATGATTATTTTTGTTGATATGATTAAAATACAATGTACGAGAGTATGTACATATACATATGTATATTTTTGCATATATGTATACATACATAAGTATATCTATGTACACACAAGTATGTATGACATGTGAGTGAAGTAATATTATTTAATTGACCAATTCATCAGTTATTTTCCTTATCTCATGAAATGTTTTTAATTTTTTTTTTTAATTTTTTAATTTATTTTTTCGTATGCATACAAATAATGATTGAAGTAGGTACTCGTGTATGTCTATATAATAACGTGACTAAAATTCTTATTATTAGATAATTTTTTTTTATATATTTTTTTATAATTTTTCATTTATAATATTTTTATTTTTGTTCATATAAATGCAGGTACATATGGTACAATATTTGATATGCAATACTGCAAGATTAAAGCAACAATATTTTATTTCCTTAATTGGTGTAAATTTTTTGTTTCAAGTATGTATATGTAATAAACAAATGATGGGGAAACTTCCGAATTGGTGCCGCCAGATTTTGAAACGAGACCTTCCGATAATGATATCTGGGAATGTCCTCTCTAACTTGGTATATATGTCTATATTGGCGCAAATTCATCTTAAGGACGCAAATTATCCTTAAAAATTTTTGGTCCAAAATGTGGCGTGTTTTACGAAAACAATTATTTTTCCAAAATGTGTATTTTTTCGCATTTTTTTTTGTATATTTGTGCATTTATTTTTTTTATCTATGCAGTTTCTATGCATAAATGTGACATCATTGGAAAGAGGACAAAAAAACCTTTCAAATGATATAACAAAACATATATGTCATCCTTCAAGTCTTGAAGTTATAGCGTCATCAAAAGAAGTTGAAAATGTGATTTTTAAAAAACACGAAATTTTGACTTATATCTTGAGAACCGCTAATTCAATCAAAGTGAAATAAACAGTGACAAATAGAAGAAGAAGTTCTCTTTCAAATGGTATATTAACTAATCTGATCCTGATTTGGATCTCAAATTAAGGGTAATTTGCGTCCTTAAGATGAATTTGCACCAATAGAGACATATATACCACGTTAGAGAGGACATTCCCAGGTATCATTATCGGAAGGTCTCGTTTCAAAATCTGGCGGCACCAATTCGGAAATTTAGACCAAATGATTTGTACATACATTCGTACATACTTTGTATTTATATGAATTATTTTTTTAATTATAAAATATTAAAATATTACATATGTATATTTGCGTATACTTATTTATGCATTTTGGACTCAAGAAATCGTTATTGACTTTTTTTTGTTTTCAATTGGAAGAATTAAACTTTTAAAATATGTACATAGTACACATATATGAAGATTAATGAAATGTTTTCACTTGTTTTATTGGAACACCCTACCCTACCCATGTAGGTACATGTACAAGTACATAGAATTCTATATAACAGAAAACTAAATTCTATATTACTGTATATGTATATTACGGTTTTGTTATTAGAAGAAGAAGAAGAAATTTAATTGAAAAAAATGAACAAAAATATTTTCATTAATTACACATTATATGATAAATAAAATTTTATTAACAATTATACACTAATAATTCTTCATAATTAATTATAATTACTACATTATTATACTGAAGAGAAAAAAAAATAATTTATATGGGTACTCTAATAGCATTTTGAATGAATTCAAATATATGTAATATCATTTCTAATTTATTACATTTATTTTTCATAAAAATATTAAATGAATGATTAAATAAATTTATAAATGAAATGTAATTTGATTAATTTACAATAAAAATTATACTAAAAATAATACTGAAATAAATTAAATAAAAAAGTTAAATTAAAGATTAATTTTTCATTGTAATATAAATTTTTTTTTTTTCTTCTTTTCATTATAAAAGCGGTATGTTATCTTATGTTATGTTATGTTATACACACTCTTATATGTAAATGTGTACATCAAAATCGATATTGTAATATGTAATATGAACTGGTCTGGTATGAATTGCATAGCATCATACTGCATGTAAAAATTGTAAAGTAGTAGATAGTAGTATTTATTGTACATATTAAAGTTACCTTTACCTAGTATAAGAACACATATAATAATAATTTGTAGTTAGTATCATAAGTACTTGCGACTTAATATTACAAATCAAAACTGGATAATATAATAATGTATATGTAAAGGTACTCGTCCACGATGCAAGTTTTCTTGCGCGAAATTTGTCTTGCGTGCAAGAAAACTTGCAGTACTTCGTAAACACGACGCAATATTTCATGAAAAATATGCAATTTTTCTATCATGCAAGAAAAAAATATCTTTGCAAGAAATTTTTGTTGCACGAGCACTTACACGAAATTCTCATTTTCTTGCCTATGCATTATATGTCAAATATTAAATATTTTTTTATTTTTTCAATATTTTAAGAAATGAAAGGCCTACCTTTCTAATAATAATAATAATAATAGAAAATACATACCAAATTCACAAGAAGTCACAGCACAACACAACATAAACAAACGAATGATAGATAACACAGCAACCCATTACATTTTACTCAACTGATTTTATTGCATATGCAAGAGAAATATTTATTGAAATAAATTTTTCTTGCGCGAAATATTGCATATCTTTCTGCGTACACTATGCAATAAAAAAAATTGCTTGCAATAAGAAATATTGCATGAAATACGTTTTCTGTGCAATATTTCATCTTTCTAGGCAGCGTACACTTCGAAATAAATATTTCGTGCAATTTTATATGTCAAAATCGTATTGCATGCAAGAAAAATTGCATCGTGGACGAGTACCTTAATGCTAAAAATTTTATCATTGTCACTTATCGTATATAGTCGTAGCATACATGCATGCATATACATACATACCTAATGTAAATACATATTTGTAAGTGGTTTATTTTTTTTTCTTTTTACTAAAATTACAAAATGTTTTTCTTTTCTTTTCTTTTTTTTTAACGTCGATTTTCTTGTGGATATTCGCGTTTTCAAACACTTTTCTGTACGTCAGTATATGTTAGGAAAGTAGGTACACACATTTTATTACAAAACCTCTTATTGTTTTTGAAGGAGATTTTATTGCATGTATGCAAATTATGTGCGAGTATAGATTTTTGTACATATAGATACAGAATGTACGAGTTTGTACATAAATATAATGTACATTAGTATGCATACGATGTATGAGTTTGTAAACATTCATATTTTATTTTATTTTTTGAATATTTTAATCCATTTTCAAGTGTAATATGTAATAGAATATAATGTGTACTATTACAAGACGAAGACAAACAATGCACATCATAGTATGTACATACATGCACTTTACACATATGTGGTATATACAAAATATTATAGCACATACTATATAATATATAATACATATATACAATTAATTAATGTAACATACTATACAGTGAATGTCTAATCAATAAACAACTGAGAAACTGAGACTGAGATTCAAAAATATGTATTTTCTTATATTTTCTACAAAAATACACATACTTAGCCCGCATTTACATTATCTTGAAATTGAAAGTCAAGAACGTGACGTCATTAACTTAGAAGAGAGGTATAGAAGAGCGAGACAAGAAAAAACAAGAAAGCAAACCAACTCAGAGGTAGTTTGCTTTCTTGCTTTCATGAATTTAGTGTTGCCAGTATGTTAATAATCAAAACTAGTAGAATGTTTCACCATCAACAAAAATGCAATACTGCCATAGGTTATTAACAATACTCAATAATAATCATTTTAAATAAAAATTTATATGTACGTATATATATTTTATTAGTTATTTTTTTTATCACAATCGAACTTAATTTTAATGAAAAATGTCAAACATGAAAGCAAGAATGAAAATCATAAAAAAAAGTATATGGCAATACTATTAATAGGCATCGCATATAAAAATATACGACATAAAACATGAACAAGAAAGCAAGAATGGATAATGTAAATGCTACCGTTCAGTCTTGAAACAAGATAAGAAAGCAAGAAAAGACAATGTAAATGCGCCCTTACACATGTGTATATACATACATATGTACCTGCCAGAGTGTGTAAAATAATAATAATATAAAATATGATTCATAAAAAGTGCAAATTTCACTCTTTTTATTTATGCATGCATAAGTATACGAACATTTTTTGTGATACAAAATAGAAACAAAATTGTCTAACGCGAGTAAAACAAAAGAGAGAAAAAAAAATAAATTTGAAAAAAAAAAAAAAAATAATACATAATATAATAATAATAATAATACAAAAGTAACTCTAAAAACCGTAGTATAAGACTATATGAAAGATTTATTATTATCTGTGATTATTATTATCTGGAGATATTCAAGTACTGTCGTCCACTATTGTGTCTCATCATGTTCACACCGCTTAAGTGTACTCGTGCATTTTTTCAAAAATTATTTGCATACATAATGTACATATATCTATGTGTATGTATTTATTTTATATACATATTTTTATATTTTATTATTCATTTATTAAATAAGGAAATGAAGAAAAAAAAAAGATATCAAAAAATGAAGAGAAATTATTTAACAAAAACATTTTTTTTTTATATAAAATTGAAAATAGAAAATGAATATTAATTTTCCACACCTTTCAAATAAAAAAAAAAAAATTCAAATACGTACACACATATGTAGTACGGTAGCATATTCTACAGACAAAAGTGTGTGTATATTAAATAAAAATTTCTAACATACTTTTTTCAACAGTAGGTAGGTATGTATGTAAATGCATAATATATAAAATTTATAAATCGGGTGATCAAATTAGATACTTATTTTGTGCACTGAAGTTTGGAGTTTGAATGGAACATCTTTATTCTTTTGAAGCTATCAATTTCATGCATAGTGTATCTGTGGTGTATATAGTGTTGTGGCATTGTGTTGATCATCTTGATTTTAAAATTTTCTATTCAATGATTTCATTGATATTTTGTATAGTACCTACCGACTAGCGGCTACCCGTTCAATTGCGTGCAGTTTTAATATTTTCGTATAAAAGTATCTAATAATACCTGTACGAATACGTAATAATTTAGATATAAAAATGTACATAATATACATATTATGTACATTTTCGCGTATTTAAAATACTATATATTTTCTAAATTTATATAATTTTTATTAATTATTTTTTTTTTTCAAATAAGAAAGTATCTTAGCTACTCATGGGTATATCATAAATTAAAAATTCTTTTATGTACCTATGTACGTATATATACGAGTATGTAAATTAAAAAAGTAGAAATTATTCAATGAATTAGTTGGAAGCTATCAAAAATTTATTTAAAAAACAAAATATTTCTGAGAATTCAAGAAATACGGAACTACTCTAATACGACTGTACGAGACAAGTTATCTATATATATATACTGATGTACGTACTATGGTACTATCTACGTCTGCATACGTATACTGTCGTCTCGTCATCAATAAGAAAGAAAGTTTTGGAGTAGAGTATAGAATGAAAGCAAATTTTATGATAGATTAGATTAGAGGTAAATTTAAATTAATTACGACGTTGTATATTATACGAGTTTACATGATACAAACACTTTGATGACAAATCAAATAAATGTAACATGTCTTCGATTTGAACATTTTCATTTTTGTTACTAATCGCATTATACGTTTTAGAGGTATCTACTAATAATATGTTGTAGCTTGTCGGTACTTTTTTAGATGTTTTTCTGATATATGTAAGAACGAATACATTTTTTTTTCTGAAAGAAATCGAAATGTTTTTTCAGATTTAAATTAAAAGATAATGATTTCAGTTTCAGTATACGTATAATATAACAACACTATGAACACGTTTCACATAAAATTGTAAACTTTCATTTTTTTTTTGTAATTATGTATTATAACTTTTCAAATGAAAAATTTTTGATTAGACTAAAAAGTTTAAAAATATTAAAATATAATACTACGATAATAATACAAAAATATATAAAAAATTGTAAAAAGAAAACATGCAATTATAAATCATTTTATATTTTGTATCTTATCTGTTGTGTAACACATATATTATTATGTTTGTAGGTACACATACATATATATAAAATTGTAATAAACCAACTTTTGTATTTATTTATTTTAAAAAAATGGACAAAACAAAAAAATCTTAAAAATAAAAATAAATTCAAAAAAGATTTCAATCAAAAATGAAATCTTACAAAAGAAATACGGCAAGGTATGTACGACCAGTACGACGAACGTACAAAATGTAAATAATATAGGTATCTACTACAATTATTTAATTTAAAAATTATGAAATTATTTTAAAAATAATATTCCAAAAAAATATATATAGGTAGGTATTATAAAAACTGCAATTAAATTCAAAAAGAAAAAAAAAATAAAAAAAAATTGAATGAAAAAGAATTATTATTTTTACATTTCATTATTCGTTTATTGTTTTTTTTTTTTAACGATTATTACATAAAATTAAAACTTGTTTTACTTATTTTTGTACATGTAGTACATACATACATATTAAAGGACAAACCATTTAATTAAGCGTGTTCAAGAGAAAAGTTGAAATACTCGTATAAATTTAAATTTAAATTTAAATTTAAAAAATAAAATTTGTTAAACTACTGAAGTAAACCATCTAAATATGTATTGTACATACTTATATAGAAAAAATATTACGTAGATACATATGTAATGTACCTACACATATGTACAATATTATTGCAATATGTAATTACAAATTTTCTTAAAATATACCAACTGCTGTTACTAATCAGGCATTATAAAAAATAATTACATCAAAGTCTAAAGTGAAAATTGATTTAAAAAATTTCTTTTATTAATTTTTAGAGATAAATTTTTATTGTTTTACTTAATTATTTTTTTTTTTCATTTCGTTTTATTTTATGAATTTTCCATTATTTGCAATAAGTTAATAATATTTTGTTTGATTTATTTATTGCAAAAGAATTGAAATAAAGAGGAAAAAAAACAGCACTACAGCAGTAAAAAATATTGATAATAAATGCTCATATAAAAATATTTTTCATTGTTTTTATTTTAAAAATAAAAAAAAAAAAAAATTACAACATAAATTTATGATCGTTTATTATTATAATTGCCACAAATACTTGTATATTATTTATATTTACATTTACATTTCTGTACGTATTCTTAGGAATATTTATTTTAAAAATTTATTTTTACTTTTAACTAACAAACAAACGTTCCCTCCCTCTCGTTTCTTGGAATCATGCATTCAATAATCAAACAAACATCAGTACATCCAATAATCAAACAAACATCAGTACATCATCATATATTGTACCATCTTGTACGATCCACATCCTATCATCATCATTCATCATTATGGAAATATAAACTTTTAAGAAATAAGTATGTTATGTACGTATGAGTACGAGTAAATGTGAAAAATGTTTTACAAAGGAATAGCAAGAAATGTAAACATTTGTAAAGAAAAAAAAATTTTTTTTTCTCATTATAAATTCAAATTTGAAATTTGTATAAATTATATATTTTGTTGTTGGCAATTCCAAAAAATATTATCTGTCATCTGTTTATATAATAATATGAATAGAATATGAATGACCTTTCTTTTTTTGTTTTATCCCATTCCCATATGGCAGTTGCGTGCGGCATGCATATACACATAATTTCTTTCAGTACTATGTATAATAATCTAGATAGGTATGTAATTCTGTTATCAATTTATTTGTTTGCACAATTCATTCTAGTACCGAAAATTCAAGTTGCTGACATTCCCTTATCATATTTTTTCAGGTATTTCCATCCAGCTGGCTTTGGCTGAAGCTGAACTGATTAAACACATGAAAATTTAGCTGAAACTGATGGAATTTAATGAATGGTAATAGTAATGAACTAAGAAATGAATTCCACGGGAATAAAAATAAATAGTGGATTGGATTGGATTGCATTTGTATATATTCTAAATTTGTTCATTCATTTCTGTTTGAATGTGTGACATGTGCATGTGTATGTATGTATATCATAATCATATGCTGTTATGTATGATATATGACTTAGAAAATGAATAAAATCTAACATAACCTAAAAAATTGTCAGATAATTCGTTTTTTTCTTTTTTTTTAAATTATTAAAGAAATTTATAAAAGAATCCCATTCATAGTGAACTACTAGTACCTATATAAATTTAAAATTTTCTTTTAGAATTGCCAAGTCAATTTATTACCAAACCCCGATATTACCGCTTATTTTATTTATTTTATGTTTTATGAATGCAGAATGCATCTCTGGGTCTGGCGCCGAATTAAATTTCTATTATTATTTCTAATTTTTATTTTACACCTCCATCCTCCATCATATATGCAAATGAGCAAATGATGTAACATGTAAGTATCATTGTACAATTGTACCATCATTCCAGTACAGTACCTGCTGGCGGTTTTGATTTTTGGTACTACATTCTTTTGCTTCTTTTTGCTTTTTGTGTAGTAGAAAAATTTTTTGAAGTAAAATTTAATTAAATTATAATAAATTAAATGAATATCTAAATTATGTGCTCGAATAAAAAATTTGCTTTGATAAGTAATTTTTCTGTTGCGATTTTTTTCTTTTAATTTTTTAAATGAAGTAGCAATTACATCAATTTACTTCTTCCGGTATTATTTTATTTAATTTCTTGTATTTTTATTTCTATAAATATGTACATAAATATACGTATACATATCAATCAAATTGTATAATTGTAGAAGTATATAAATTGTAAACATATTTTAGGTAGTTAGATAGACTTTATGCATAGGTATAATTTGTAACTGACATACATAACATATTATATTTATTTTTTGTATAAAAATATGTAGTAAAAAGTAAAGAAAAAAAAAATTGTTTTTTGTAAATATTATATTATGTATGCAATATACAAATACATATTTATATGTAAATGTAAATGTGTTTATGTTTGTAATTTACAAATTAAATGCATGTACATTATATAAATAAATGAAATAAATAAATATAATAGTTTACATTCTCACCTTGGCCTATTTTGCATTAAATGTTGACCACCAAATATGACTAACATATACACTCCACAATAATAGAATACCCATGTCCAATTTTTAACCATCCAACGTCTTGTTTCATGATGTATAAATTCATTTTCAAAATCGAATACATATGAATAATTCGGTGTAATTTCAACACTCATCTTTATTTTTATTTATTTATTTTTTTTTTTTTCAATTTCAATTATTTATTTTATTTATCAATTATTATATTATTGTTATTTTTATTATTTAACAATTTATTTAATAAAATATTTTAATTTAAATTGTAAATACTTTTTTTTCTTCAGTTTTTAAATAGTAAGTAATATTAAAGTTTTTCTATTTAAAATTAATGTTTTCTATTTTCTGTTTCTTTTCTATTTGATTTTATTGAATTATTTCTTCAAATTCAAACTGTTTTACACACAAAAACTTTCTATTTATTTGGAAAAAGAAATCATATATATATTTATATGTAGTAGGTATGTAAATTAAATGAAAAATAAATAAAATAAATATGAAAATATGTAGGTATAAATTAAAATATGCGAACGTAAACAAAAGTATGAAATATTTTTGGTAGTATGTAATGTAAGTAAGTCTAAGTAGTATGTATGTACTAGTATTGAATAAAATAAAATTAGACATTCAAGATGATTATAAAATTTATTACCGACTCTATTTATTTAAATTGTTTTTTTATTTTTTATTTTTTAATGCAATTATTTAATAAAGAAATAGGTACTGAAGAATTATATTATCTAATATTATATGTAAATATCAATAAGTATATAAAGAAATCGCGTTTCTTATCATCTCATAACCGTTGCGTTATTTTACATGAAAGAGGCAACAAAAATCCGGAGCTTAATTAAGAGCTGTTGTGATGATGAATACATTTAAATTTGAAAACAAAAAATATATATGTATATATTTTTTTGTTATAAATTCAAATCATTCAGAAAATGTTTGTGTATTTTTTTTATCCAGCAAATAGTACAATGTACAAGAACAAGATACATTTAATAATGTTAATGAAGTAAAATTATTTAAATAAACTTACGTATCTATCTATATGCATGTAATTAAGTGTTGTTTTTACGTACAGAGTACAGTAAAATATGTAGTTGCATATAGTTCTGTATATACGTATATAATACAACAATATAAAAAATTAATTATTACACTGGATTTTTTCTTTTTCTTTCCCTTGTTTTTTTTTGTGCTACGTTTTCCTTGTGGATGGATTATTATGTCACACTTTTTCCAATTTTGAAAATGCTACAACAAAATTTAACTTAAACCGATTATGACGAACAGAAATTATTATGAAAAAAATATTGATATGTATAATATAATAATAATTTTATTGGAATTTATTATTTTTATATATATTTTTTTTTTCGCTTTTTCGTTAGTAAATTTTCTATTTATTTAAGCATGAAATAAAAAAGGTGAGTCAACATACTTGAATGTTGAATGTATTTTATTGTAATAAGTACACAGCACTTTATTATTACTTTTTTATTTGTATTATTTTATTGTAAATTATTAAAATAAATAAAATCGTATGATTGAAAGTTATTTTATTTAAGATTTTATAGGTATATAGGTATATTTTCTTTTTTCATAAATTTTCACTAAAATATTATAATGTAGGAATTAGGAGGAACCAACCAACTAAAAAATATTGAAAGAAAATATTACAGATAGTACGTAAGTACTTACGAGGTGTACGAGCTACGAGTTATGATTATGAGAATCGATGGAAATATATTTTTCTTTATTAACTTTTCATTTACTTTTTTCATATTTTATTATTTTTTCTCTTTAACCGGCGTCTGCGTCAGACGTATATTATATTATCAATAATATGTAATTGTGTTCTGTTCTGTTCCGTATTTTGTTGGTGGCTCTCTAGTTTCTACTCTAATCTAAAAATTCAATTAAGCATGCGAAAGGAAAGGTAAATGTGAATATGTAAATGTATACTTAATTATATTAAAAAAAATGTATTATTTTAGCTTCTTACTTACATTACATATATTAAAATGTACATAAAAAAAATGTATTAATCAAGAATCAACAGCATAGTAGTTTTAATTATAGTTAACCAATATCCAATACTCAATACACAATTGATAATTTAATATGCACTGTCTTATTATAGTAGCAATTTGTTGTAAAAAAAAAAAGAAAAAAGCAGAAAGAAATGTAAATTTGTAAGGAAAGAAAAAAAAATTTTTTTTTCTACCTAACCAAACATGTAAATGAACAGTATAGTGTATAGTGCAGCTACAAAAATGTACCACTACAATTCCACCATTCACCATATAAAAATTATTTCAAACACTAAACAAACCGACAAGAAAAATAAATCAACAAAATTTATGAAAAATATGAAAGTTATGACTGCAGGAAATTAATTGAAAATAAATATGTGAAAGAAAGAAATTTAAAAATAAAATAAAATAAATGAAATTAAATGATGATATAGACAATTTTTTTTTCATATTACATATAACATAATTTTAGTTTTGATATTTTATTTTATTCTAGATTATAATTTTAATATAAAATTTTTACTGAATAATTGCACTAATTTTAAATTAAAAAAAAATTATTAGAAAATTTTACACACTACACTTTAGAAATCAGCACATTGGATGGACGGAGTAACTAGCTATATATATGCAATAAAATTTAATAATAATAGTAGTATGAAAATAGACCCAAATTATTATTATACATATTTTAATATTAAAATATATGATGAGCTATGGAGCACTTTTAAAAAATTTAGACCTCAAAATGTATACATTTGCTGTTTGTACATAAGCACATAATATTTATTAGACGGTGTTTTATAGATTAATAGAATAGAATACTAAATAAATTTAATAAATAAATATGTAATTTATTATGAATTATGTGTGTTCCGTATTTTGTATTTCACTAAATATTCGTGTTCACTCACTGATCACTGTTCATTTTCATTCTCTAGATTGGATTAAATTCACTTCATTTGCTCCATCAAAAATTATCCACTTCACCACGTTTTCATTTCACATTTCACATTTCACACACAAGCAAAATTTCAAAAATATATGTATAATATAAATGAATTTATCAATGAAGAATGAACTAGACGTAAACGTAAGTAACGCTGACAAACCGCTTTTCAAGTCCCCATGCATTTTATTTCAGCTTTCAGCTGTTCAGAGTTCAATTCAAATTGTTTAACGTTTGTTTAAATTTTTTGAAGAAGAAGAATTACCAGATACAAAACTTAAAATCCGACTATAAAAATATGAAAATTATTTTTAGTTTTGTATTTATTTCTCATAATCATACTAGAAATTTTATTTAATTTTTTTATAAATAATATTATACATATGTGTAATACATAAAATTTAAATAAAAATATATACATACAAATATACATACATACATTTCAAAACAATCATGATAATATAAAAATTTAATCACAAAATGTCACAATATTTTTCAATTTTTATAATTTACACACTACTCCTCTACAATTTCCATTTGTTTTGTAGCCCCTAAAATTATGCTACATTAAATATTACTATTTTATAAATTAAATTATTAGATATTTTTACATTTTACATTATATTTAATTCGTTATTATTTTCTTTGCATTTTATTGCATTTGTTGATTTGTTTTTTGAAATTATTTTCAATTAAACGAAAATAATTAAAAATTTTTAATATGTATGTATAATACCTTTAAGAATTTTTCAAAAAAAAAATTCTATTAATCACAGATAACATTTTTTTTAATATAAAATTTTTTTTTTTAAGGAAAATGCAATACAAAAATTTCACCAGTAATTGTTTTTTTTTTTTTTCAATTTTTGCTTCTATATAAATAAAAATTCGATGTCAAAATAATTCCATTGAAGCCAGATTATCTTTCATGATCATATTATGAACGTCATCGAATACTTTTTTAACGCTATTTGTATCTGTTGCCACAGTAAAATGATAATAACATTCTCTTGGTATATAATTAACGTTTATACATGATAAACGTTTCGGTGGTTCCAATGTGATATCCTGTAAATCAAAAACAAAATTATTATTGTCATATTCAAAAAAAATATCTACACATATTACGTAATGAATGATAACGAATTGAAATAAAAATACAAATACAAATACGTATATACATACAACTAATTTTTGTTTTATGAAATGTTTTGTTCGATTGCATTCATCAAAATAATTGATTCCTTCATTTAATAATTTTGTATTCTCGAATTGTTTATATTCTGGAAAATATGTTCCGATATTTTTACCAGAACGTATTTTCTGTTCCAATATATCTTGTTTGTTAAGAAACACTATAATACCGGCGCTTGCTAAAAATCTATTATTCCAAACGCCACGAAATAAATTAATCGATTCCGTTAAACGATTTTGTTTTGGATCTTCACGTAAACATTGATCGAAATCACTGCATGATATTAAAAATAATATTGCTTGTATTCCCTCGAATACTTGAATCCATTTATTACGTTGATCACGTTGTCCACCAACATCAACCATACGAAATTCTTGATATCCATTACCGAATCCTTTTGGCATCTACTTTGAAAAATTTTTATTCTTTAGAAAATTTCTTCAAATTTTTACAGTGACTTCAACTTCGACTTTGATTTAATGAATATGTATTAGAATTTCTACATTCGATTCAATGCAGTAGACTTGACAGCTACTTTTACATGTTAAGCATGCTGTGAAGTCGAAAGTCGAAGTCCAAGTTGAAGTCACTGCATTGAATGTAGAAGCAGCATAATGCACATACCTTTATGGTAAATTTAATTTGATGAATTCCAGTTGTTATTTTTCTGCTGCGTAAAATATCTTCAGTTGATGGAATATAATCACTTTGTGATATGATTTCAATCTTATCCAAAAAACTAAAATTATATACGAAAAATATTTTTATATTTTTAATATAAAAAAAACCCATTAATTCATAAAACAAGAAAAATAAGAAAGAAAACAAAACATACTATTTGGCACTATCTAACAATGGGAATTCATTGGATCTTTGGAAACAGCATCTTATGCCACTATCATTCCAAAGTGTTATTATATGATCCACATATTCCTTTAATGAAATTTTCAAATTTACTACCTTCATGATATAAATAAATAATCTTCAGATTTTACTAATTACCTCTGTCATTACATTTAGAGTATCTGATCCAATCGACAGAATATATTCGGCACTTTTAACAGCTTTTTCAGTGCTATATTTCAAGCCTAAATTATACATCTGTTTCACTAGTTCGAAAATTGATTCATGAATGTTTGCATAAATTTCTGGAATTTTTTCAACTCTTTCTCTAAAAATACAAAAAAAAATAAAATAATAATAATCTAGGATTGATAATAACAATAAAATTTTGTACCTTGTAGTAAATCCATTTATATGTAAAATTTTCATTTGTTTTATAATTGTTGTCTTCCCAGATTCCGCAGTACCTAATAGAAGGATTTTGATTACATTATCGAATTGTTTATGTTTTTCATTTTCCAATTTTTTATCGGTAATTTCCGGATGTACTTCTGATTCTTTAGTTCGTGATCGAAGAAAATTTAACATCTAAAAATGAATGAATGAATTGAAAAAAAAAAAAAAATGTTCGTTATGTTTTCAATTATGTTAGAATTGAAATATATTTTTTATACGTTTTTCCATTCATATAGGTACTTTGCATGAATCATAAGAAAACTATTACGGAAATAAATATGGTATGAATATGAATGGGAAAAACATACAAATTTCCGAAATTTAAAATATTTTCGATAAAAAAAAAATTGAAAAAAAAAATTTGTTTTTATCAGTTTGAATAATTGTCCAACAGCACACGTGTTAGTGTGTGTAAAGTTTTCCATCAATAAAGTTAATTGAACTATTCCTTTTGTTTTGTTTTGTTTCACTTAAATGTTATGTATTCGTTCTACAGTACAAATTAAATGGAATTTTTTTTTTTCTGTTATCTTTGTATTTTTATTTAAAATAATATGTACACATATACATATCTGCTTAGTGGTGTGCACTAAAAATAAATAAGTGTGGAATATTTTTTAAAATAAAAATCGTAAATAATATATAATACGAATATCTTCTCTATAAAAAATGTTGACATTAATACAACATTTATTGTATATGTACGTACATATGTACGTATATGTATATATTTGGATACATACATATACATAATGTATCTATAAAGAAATTATAAAACTCAAGTTTTATTTTTTAATTTAGAAATAAATATGAATTTTAGAGGCATGTGTCTGGTGTGTACTTAAAAAAAAAATATGATAATTAAATTTTAAATATGTATGTATTTTCATTTTTATGTAAAAAAAAAAAAAAAATTAATTGTTCGATTGAACTTTGGAATTAGCAACTATATGTATATATATACTTGATACTCTTGTTGTGCATCTAATTCCGTATCGGATTACAGTAGTAGTCCGTGTCGTAAATTTATTGCTGCTGTTGCTGTCTAAATGCAATTATGTTATTATTTATTTCGTTTTATTATGAGTATTTAAATATTTATGTATATCGAGTTTAATACACAAAATGTGTACATATTTACATCAGTATTTTGCTCATAAAATTTGTAATTGTTTTTTTCTTTTAATTATTTTATCTGAATTGGTTTTTATATTGAAGCTTAGAGTTTAATCGTATATAATTCTTTTGTAGATTGATAAAAACCTGTAATTTTATTGCACAGGTACATACAATTATATCTATCTATCTATTGTTTTTTTTTTTTTTTTTTTTGTAAAATTATCAAAAGTTTCTTATCAAATTTATTCAATTATATTCATGGATTATTTAGGTATTTTTTTTCTTTTCAACAATTTTTTTTTTGTTTTTGTTAGTTTTTTTTTTCTCAAGTACACACGAATAAAAATAATTAAGATTACTATTATTGTTATTTAAATACACTGATTCGAAAAAGTATTGAGACGTTATTCTTCTTCAATCGAATTTTTCCTCATCAAAAATGGCATTTTTCTAGTTAACCGTCCCAACCGCCCCGCCCGATAATTTAATTATTTATTTATTTTTAAACATATTTATAAGAAAATTGTTTCTACATGAATACATTTTCCTTTAATTTATATTTAATAATTAAATTTCTTACACTAGACAGGAACAACACAATAAAGTTTTTGAAAAATAATAGCCTTCCAACACTTTTTTCGGTAAATGTATTATATTTGATTTTATTCAAAATATACATACATAAAAGTATATACAAAACATTTAGATATCAATTAAAAAAAATATTATATAATAATAATTTTACTTACCTCAATTTTACGATTAAATTTCATCATGGGTAAATTATATATTTTTTAATTTTTGTTTTTCTTTATTTATTATTTCAGCTTTATTAAAAAATAAATAAATTTATAATATGTATATGTATGAAATAACTCCAACAAACGATAGATACACTTTTAACCGAATATTCAATAATAATTATAAATCAGGAAAAAATGAAATAAAAAATTCTTCACACTAAATATAAAGTACCAGTAGAATCAAATAGAAAATTCAAAAATGTAATAACAACAATAACAGTATAAGGACAATCCAATTATCATTTTTTTGGAATTCATTTATTTTTTTATTTTTCTACCTTGTCTATTTTATAAATTGATATTTATTTTATTTTTTATTTTAATTTATTTTGTAACAAACTAAATAAATTTATACGTAACATTTAATTAAAATAATAAAAGTAAAAATATATTTCTTACTAGATAATATTCCGTGTTTATGTGAATAATTTTGAAAAATGTTGCCTCTTTTTAAATACACGTAAAATTGTTTTAAATGATAAATTTAATATAAAACGATAAAACAAAAAAAAATATAAAATGGTTGCATGCACAAATTGAATGAATACATAAAATTGTTGGCACCTTTTTATCATCAAAAATTAATCATCAATATAAAAGCAAAAGAAACTTTTCATATAAAATATAAGTTTTCTGGTATCAGAGATGATAACTCTATACAAAATGATAAGATAAATAAAATATGTATTGTTTTTTTTTTTGGCTGGAATTTTAAAATATATGTAAGGGTGATTTTTTTCTAAGTGCCAATATTGGTACTATGGTATTCTTTGGACTGTTTTATGAAAAAAATTGTACTAACAAAAATTTCTATCGACCCTATTTTCGACGCTAGAGGGCGTTAAAAAATTGATTTTTTTGTTGGACCTTCAAATACAAAATCATGTGTAACTTTTTGTAAACCCTACGTAGGAAAATTTAGTGTTCTAGAGAATAATAGGAAACTAAATTACCTTTCTTTTGATATAATACAACAAGAAATTTGGAATTCGGATGTAGATAAAAAGAAATCCTGAAGTCAAAATTTATGACGAATTTTTTAAAAAATTTTGTGCATAAATTGGGTTCCTGAAAAATATTTGCACTACGAAAAAAGTTTTTATTTTTGGAATCGAAGTATAAAAACGTTCTCTTTCAAACAAAGAAAACCCGAGAATGATATCTTTATCTGTTATTGAGTTATTAAGGATGAAAGTAGTAAAGAAATGGACAAAAATGTGCCGAAGTTTGTAAAATTTTTTCATTGCGAAATATTTTTTTTTTACGTATTTTGGCATTTTTTACCATTTCTGTACTCCTTTGATCCTTAATAACTCAATAAAGGATAAAGATATGTTCTCGTTTTTTTTGTTTGAAAAAAAACATTTTTGTGCTTCGACTACAAAAATAAAAATATTTTTTGTAGTGCAAATATTTTTCAGGAACCCAATTTATACACAAAATTTTTTAAAAAATTCGTCATAAATTTTGACTTCAGGATTTCTTTTTATTTAGAGCCGAATTCCAAAATACTTGTTATAGTATATGAAAAGAAAGGTCATTTAGTTTCCTATTATTCTCTAGAACACTAAATTTTTCAAAGTAGGGTGTACAAAAAGTTACACATGATTTTGTATTTGAAGGTCCAACAAAAAAATCAATTTTTTAACGCCCTCTAGGGTCGATAGAAATTTTTCTTAGTACAATTTTTTTCATAAAACAGTTCAAAGAATACCATAGTACCAATATTGGCACTTAGAAAAAAATCACCCTGTATATATTTTTTATTTTCATATTGAAGTTTATCTAAGAGATATTTATTGTACATTATATGTACTATTCCTGAGCGAATGAATGTCTTTTTTTTTTCTTGAAATACACAATTATCATGTTGTTGGTTTTCTTTTGTTTTTTTCTTTAAATATAAAAGTCAAAAGTTTCAAAAAATATTAAAGTGAAGAAAGTATTAAAAACAGATTAAAAACATATGCCCTGCTGATAATAATTAGTATTATACCACTTGTAAATTCTGTTTTGATTTGATCATTTTTTTTATATTTTAATTTTAATTATTTTTTCTGTGCATTTAGAAAATATTTTTTTTCTTCATTCTTTTCAAATTTCAAATATAATCAAAAAAAAAAACAAAAAAACAAAAAAATTAATTTTATGCAAAATTATTTTTTCTAGTATCTACGAATTTTTCAAATTGTTTTTTATATTTACGATATACAAATATTAGCCTTGTCTGAAAAAAATATAAAAAAATACACATATGTAGCTGTGATATAACATTATTATGTACGTGTATCCTTTAACAGTGTTTAATAAACTGGATCAGAAAAATATAAAAAAAAGTAATCTATAAATAATCAACTAATTGATGGATTATTGTAGATTACATGTATGTACATTAAATTAAATACATAGTACTCGTCGTATAGCTAGAGCTACATAATATTATGTACTATAAGAAAATTATTATTGGGTTAGTGATAATAGGAACAATTTTATCTACTTACATTTTTCATTATGTTATCAATAAATTTTTGCGATAACAATTTTGTAACCATAAACTACTTTAGAATACATATAATTTATGCACTTGTATATGTTAAAATGTTTTGTTAGTTAGAGGGAAATTACCAAACAACATTAAAATTCATGCGATTAGTATTAATTTTTTTTTTTCGTTTTGTTTTTCTCATGTACAATTATTTTATTTTATTTAATTTCATCTTATATAAAATACCAACATTATGCCTAAATATACTTTTAATTATTATTATTATTTTTGTAATTTTTGTAAAACATATTCATGTATCTAATTATTTTTCCAGACAAAAAAAAAAAAATGTTTATGCATTGTAGAGTAGTGTATAATATTAAATGCATACATCATTCCAAATTTTGTAAATAGTTAAATTCATTTTAAAATTGACCATTTCAGTTGTTCTCTTGCTGACTGTAAAACCTATTTAAAAAAAGAATTTAAGAATTTAAAATGATTGAAAAAATGAAAACGAAAAAAAAAAAATAAATTCATATAATAAATTAATAATTTTCATGTGTAGTATGTATATTTACTAATTTAAATTTTACACAAATGAAAAATTTTTTTTTTTTTTAAAAATGTTACACTGGTTCATTTTAATACTTGAGTATTTTTATATTTTTTAATATTATTTAGAGAGTAAAAAGTTTTTATATGAAAAAAAAAAATAAAATAAAAATAAAATAAAGCAAAAACAAAACAAGAAAAAAAAAGCAAAAATATCAGCTACCAAAATAATCCATGAATGGCATTGGTTACCTGTGCTACTGTTTGTTCTGCAATCGGTATATCATCACTACGTAAATCGACTCTTTTAACAACTGATGATGGATCAGCATCCAATATTATTCTATAATCATAATCACATAGATGAATAGCGATATTTATTTTATTTTATTTCAATTTTTGTTTTTTTTTTTTTTTTCAAATATCTTACCCTCCATCACATATTTCATCGAATGCTAACATAATTATTTCTAAATTTTCCATAATACATTTCTTTTCAACGTTCTTTTTCAATATTAAACTAATTGAATCATATAAACAATTTAATACCGATAACAGAATGAATTCATTCTCCTGTGAACTACCCATAACATAAAAGAATAGATCAACATTACTTTTATAGACGCATGTTAAACCATCCAACATAATTATTTCAGAATTTGATCTATGAGTTTTATTAAATAAATTCTTTTCAAATGTTTTCTGTTCTTTGACTGTTGATAAAACATTTTTATCATAATATTTGGCCAATACACGATTACCATCATTATCCATAATGCACATTCCTTTTACAATATTTAATGTTGGTTCCTTTTATAAATGAAAATAAATCATATCCATTAATACTGATTTAAATGTACGAATTTAAATAATTATTTATGTAGAATTTCTTACCAACATATCCATTTTTATTAATTTACTTAAACTTTTATTAAAATTTTTTAAGACGTGTACGATAAAGTGTTGTTTTCTGCTTTTACTGTCACTTACATTACACTTGCACACTTGTAAATGAAATGAAATCTGACTGAATTCTGAACTTGTCAGTTGTCAATTGTCTTGTCATTCACTTCGACTTCGTTCATTCATTTGTCAGTTGTCATTTTCATTTCTTTCTCTTTTTCTCGTTTACTTCTCTTGTGTGAGTGTGATTCGATTCGATACTCGATACTTGTTTTGTTCTGATAACTGACAATTTTTAAAATTTTTCAAAATTATTAGTTGATGGCAGATGGCAGTTACATGTTGTAACGACTTGTCTTGTTTATTTCATTTTTTGAAAATACAAAACGTAAAACGGAAAAGTAATCGTAGATACATTTTCTTGACATTTAATAGTTCATGATATGATACATGAATGATTTAATTTTATAATTGTTTTTAAGAATAATAAAGAAATTTTTTTTAGTTATCAAAAATCAAATAAAAAATGTCTGCAGTTCCAGTTTCGTCCACCATCAATTTATCTAACGATGATAGTTTGTTGGCACAAATTTCAAGTGAAAAGAAAAAGTCTGAATCGAAGAAATCCCTAAGAAAGAAATTAAAAGTATAAATTTTTCTTTCAATTCCTTGTTTTAAATTAATTGCACAGTCCTTTTATTTATTTGTATATTTTCTTATTTTTCTTCAAAGATATATCGATCAGAAAATGATGAACTTCATGATAATATTCAAAAAAAGGATGAAGAAATTATTGAATTGAATAAAAAAATTACATCTCTGAATGATTTAATAAATTCATCACAAATATCTGATTTAGGAAGAGGTTCATCTATCGCTAGCTCAAAAATATTTGAATTAAGTAAAAAAAATCGTCAATTAACTGCCGAAATTCATGCATCTAAATCCCGATGTAATAAAATAAATGTTAACTATACAAAGTTACAAAAGGAATTTGAACAATATAAAGAAAAATATTCACTACAAAATATCGTAAAAAAGGCATGAAATATACATATATTTTTTCAAATTTAAAAGAACAAAAATCTTTACAATTTATTTTTAAAAAATTATTATTTTTTAAATAGAGACCATGTTGTGAATCGGCTGGCCAACTTGAATCTTTAAAAGATCAATTGAATTCAACGAAACAAAAATTATTTGAAACTTTAAATAGCAATAATAAGCTTAAAAATGATTTGAAACTGGCACAAAAATGTATTCAACAAGAGATCGGAGAAGATTTCAATTTATCGATATTAGCATCTGCATATCCAACTTGGCGTGGAAGATCTCAACAGATTTTAGCTTTACAAAAAAAAGTTAGTGAATTAAAACAAAGATTAGATATTGGTAGTGCAAAAAGTTCAAAATCATCTATTCATAAATTTGGTTATCCATTAAGAAGAATGGAATCATATCGTAAAGTTGAAATGGAAGAATTGCAAGTGCAAATCAATGTCCTAAAATCTACTGTTGAAGAACAAAAACAAAAAATTTCTGCATTAAAGACAAGAAATAAAAATTTAACTGATGAGACTATGAATTATAAATTGAAAACATTAAATTTAATGGAACAAACTGGTAATTCAGATAATTCAATTCAAGCATTACAGGAACAAATGAATATCCAAAAATATATGTACGAGAATAAAATTGCATCATTAAATAAGGAAATTGAAAATTTGAAAAATATAAAAAATGATATCGAAGAACAAAATCAAAGGACACAAGATAAAGTTAAAAATATGAAAGCTGCGATCGATGCAAAACAAAATGAAATCGATGATCTGAATACAACAATTAAAAAATTGGAAAATGATTTACGATCAGTTTGTGGAGATTTTTTATTTTCTTGTCGAGATTTAAGAAAGGTTCGTATATTGTAGATTTTGAATATGTATATACATAATTATAGAAAATATTTTCTGTACTATAATATAATTGTTATTAAAAAATAATATGTTCAGGAGGAATATGTTGCTATACTTGATGCACTAGAAACTGAAAAAATTGGTTTAGTTAAACGAAATCAAATTTTATGTAAGCGATTAGATGAAGAAAGAGAAAAAGTTGAAAATTTGAATGAACAAATTTCAAAATTAAAAATAAAATGCGCTCGTCAAGATGCTAAATTAAGTACATACTTAATAAATTATTTAATTTTTTTTTTTTTTTTTTTCTGTAATGAATTTTATATACATATATTTTAATCTACTTTTTCATTTAATTTTTTTTTCTTGTATAGAACAATTACAAAAATATCAAGAAACACAATTAGAGAAAAAGAAAAGATCACAAAGAATTGCAGGTTTCACGCAATCATTGAATAATATTAAAATACCGACAATTGTTGTCGAGAATACAAATTCATGTTCTGATTTTAATCAAGATTTATGTAGTAGTACAACGACATTAACAAGTCAAAGTCAACAAATTGATAAATTTGAAAATATTGATTTAAAACAAAAGTACTCGTATATAAACAAAATATTTGAGAAAAATATTTGAAAATTTCTTTTTTTTTTTCTTTATTTAAATTAAATTCATTATTTTTATGTTGCAATTTAAATTTTCAGACTTGAATTGGCTGGAGAGAAAATATCATTTCTTGAGGATAAAATAAATCATTTAAGAAATGAAAAAGAAATGGATACAAAAATATTTAGTGAAATAATGAATAATTCAAAAAATATTCTATTGAATATAATACAAAATAATAAAAATAATAATTGTTCAGATACTGCAATACAAACTGAAAATGATCAGCAGCAACAACAACAACAACAACAACAACAACAACAACAACAAAAGGTAGTAAATTGTTGTCATTTTGAAGGATGTAATTGTATGAGTAGACAGCAATTTAAATCGTCGGCAACATTTTAAAAATGTGTTTCAAATGAAAATATGAAATTAAATTGCTGAAAATTACTGATACAATTATGTACTTGATCTACAATGTAAAATATGATAGAAAAAAAAAAATTAAGTGCGATATAAATATGAATTTTATAAAAGTAATTATATACAATTATATCATAATTATGTGTATAAAAAATTCTTTATATTTTTCACTAATATAATTTTTAATTAATATTGTAACTATAACTAGAGAACTATGTACATGTAAAATTTATTTATATATGAAATTTATGATTTAATAATGAAATAAAAAATTTTTTTATTACGTTATATTACTTACTCATCATTTTTTATTTGAATCATTTGGGTGTTTGTTTAGATTTATAAGCTTCGGTGTGTTTGTTATTTTTGTGTACAACAGATACCCGTTGATGTTGAAATGATTGTTTCAAGAGATTTTACATTAGAAAAATGCACATTTGTGTACTTACAGTTGAAAAATGTGAATTATGATTATGAACCACAGACTTATTGATTGGTACAGGGACCATACAATACCCGAACAACATTTTAATGATTTGTGTGCCTATTGTGCACGTTAAGTGTCCAATCATGCACAGAATATTGTGAATGCTATGTTCGTACACGGGTTCAACACAGTGTACAACACCCTAAAGGAAACGCCTTGACCCATGTGTGGGACACGAACGCGTCGAGCAATTCCCGTTCACATATATGCGACACGTGACCAACTCTTGAGTTAAGCACAACCTGAACAATTATAAGACACACAATTCTAACAAGTGTAAGGCGCATATGCACAACAAGTCTAAAGAGCATATGCACTACACGCCTACAGCGCATATGCACTACAAGTTTAGAGCACATATGAACGATAAGTGTAAAGCGCATGTGAATAATAAGTACAAGGCGCAGATGCATAAAAAGTTTAAGGCGCATAGGCAAAACACCATATACAATATGTATAAACTTTCGGCAACCTGTAATGGAAATTTTTAAATGCAAGAAAAAAAAACAAAAATATTACAAAGTTAATTATGTTTTTTATTTTTTCTACGGTAATATAGAATTATAGAACAATTTAATGGGACTTATTCTATGTTTTTGTTGACATTTTTTCTCTCATCAAATTTTGTTTTCCTCTTTTCACTTGTTCTTTGACCTCTTTTAAAATGTTTTCTTTAGAATATGAATAATTATCGTTGCAATTCAATGTGAATTCAATCAAAGATAAAATTCCATGAAGATCCGAAAAAATGTTGCAAGTTATTTCTGAAAGTAAAAATGCACTTCATAAGCATGTATTTATTTATATTGTAAAAAAATTCCCTTCACACCTCCTTGAATTCCAGATTTTCCAGTCCAGGTATAGGTGGCCATTAGCTCTGTAGTTAATAATTTTTTTACCACATATTTGATGGACTTTTTGATATCTGAGGTGACAAGTCCTTGTAAACGAATTGCCTACAACAACAAAAGAGACACAAATTTGTCAATTGCTTTCTAATTATAATTGTTTAAAAGAACATATTTGATAACACAAATAATTACAAAAAACAACGTACAATTTGCTCCATGAAATGCTTCTCCTTCAGTATTTTTTCATTTAATTGCTCCAAGTCTATTACCATTGATATTAATTACATCACGATCGAAAAATATGCCTCTATTTGAAATTGTAGACTTGCAGCGTCTGGCACCGAATCTTCTATTTCTTGATCGTTTTGAAAGAAAGAGGATATTTTTATACTTCATTATTTTCCTAAAAGAATAATCAAAAAACCAACAATATAATAGTACGCATGTCGTGCACATTATTGTAATGGCAAAAAAACCTTGATTTTATCACTAAAAATCAATTTAATGAGAACTATAATTTTTTGGTAATATTTGTGTTTAAAATAACAATTTTGCATTTCACGACACTTTGCAAATTGAAAAAAAAAAGAAAAATACTTGTGCATGGCAAGTAGTGTACACAGACCATACTTATGTCGTGCACTTTTATACGTTCCTTTAATATGTGATATTTATATAAATACACTACACTGCATTACACTTTACACACTCACACTTTGAAATTTCGAACTCGACTGATTTAGCACGAGTGCGATATAGAGCATTTTTCTATTTGAAATGAGTACATAATTGATTTATCGATTTATCTTTGAACAAAATAATTGTACACCTGAATCGTATGGCGTCATCATAACTTTTGTACAATTAACATTTGTTTATGTAATGCGCAACTTGTACACTTGTGCATGCAGCTTAGAAGATTAGCTAATGGAAAATTTTCAGTAATTTACTTTTAGCAATTATTATTATTGCGTGTACACAATTTCAAATGTTATATTTTTCTGTACACATTTGTGTATATTTTCCGTACACATCTTTGAAGCGCACACAAATTGTTGTTCAGGATATTTCATGACCAACAACTTTCGATATATCGAAATAACAAATTCGATATTTTGTTGCATGATCAATATTATAATGTCAATGTCACATGAATTTAAGGTTATGTTGGGATTTTGGAAAATTTTTCATTTAAATTTATCATGTGTTTTAAAAAATTTTAAAAAACATATAAAAATATTTTAACAAACAATAGATATGTATGACCCTGTTCAAAAACGTCAAAATATGTTTTGCATCAATGCAGACAAAGCAGTGCAGTTGTTCAAAAACGTAGTAGATCAAAATTTATGCGCATAATCCAATGCATATGTGCAGCGTTTAAAGTGTTGATGCGTTGTTTGCTAAATGTCAAAGTAGTACGTAGTATTACACAAATAATGGTGAATTGTAATTATTAAGATGTTTACACAAGCATTTATAGCTAGAGTTTCCATTTTTAAATAATTATAAAATACAAGCACTAAAGACAGTCAGGTAAAACGTTCAAGAACTATGAATCACTGCTTTTTATAAAATATACATCTGATTTGTGGCAGCAGCAACTAAAGAGCTGCCACTGCATTTATACTTTTCTGCAATCAATATTTGACGTTTTTGAACAGGGCCTATTTATAAAAGATATATAACTTGTATCTGGTATAAAACTAAAATAAAAAATATATTTATGTACATATATATGCATGAACTTTTATCAACATTTTTAAAGCAAAAATTTTATATACATTCGAACCAACAGTATCATTTTTCGAACAAATCACAATATGGTATTTTCCATTCAATTGCAACACTCTTGTACTCGTATATAAATATTAGTAACACAATGTTGATAAATAGAAAAGTTGTTCAATTGGTACGAAAAATGTTGCAACTGATACAAAGAAAAAATGTTGATATTGATCCGAAATGTTGTTGCTATTCATACATCAGAAACATTGGCAATCGATTCAAAAAATAAATAATGTTGCTGTTTTAAAATGTGTTGTATTTGATTTGAAAAATGATGCTAATATGAAGTGCTTATTCTGAAATTGATGAACACAATATAAAAATACAGTAACAGTAGTTATATAATACAATATTTTTTTTTGAGACTTTTACTTACTTATTTAGCTGCTGTAATAATATAAAATAATGTACAAAAATAAAAATGAAATAAAAAAATTTGAAAATAAAAATAAAAATTAAAAATCATAATTTAAAAATGAAAAAAAATCATTTTGTTTTTTTTTTTTTTGTATATAATATTATATATATATTTTTTAATTTTTTTTAATCAATTTCTGAAAATCAAAAATAAAAATTATACATTACATATATTTATTACTCGTACAATAATAATAAAAATAATACATAATTAATTATACAATTAATATTTTTTAAAAAAAAAAAAAAAGAAAATAAAATTAAAAACAAAATATAATTATTTAATTTAAAAAAAAAAATTGCATTTATTAGTATTTTTGACATAAATTTATATGAACAAAATGAAAAATAATTTTCTTAATTAATTGTTTTTTTTTTTCATTTTTCATTTCTGTTTGATTACCATAAAAGGCACAAAATTTTCATTCAATATTAATTTATTATCATATATTTATTTATTAATTTATTTAATATTGCTGTAATAAAATATATTTTATTTATATAATATGTATTAATAAAATTAATTAATTTATATTTTGTAGATAAATATTTAATTTGATTTCATACATTTAATTAAGGACTTAGTATTTAATTAAAAAAAAAAAAAAAAAATAATGAAAAAAAAAAAACATTATTAATCATAATTATAATTAATAATAATATAAAAAATAATAATAAAAAATATAAAACAAATAATTATATTATATATATATTATATTATATTATATAGATAATAAAAATAATTAAAATAAAAATTTTAATAAAAAAAAAAATATACATAATAAATTAAGATTAAAAAATAATAATAATAATATGTATTTATTTATTTGCAATTACATAATAATTATTTATTTATTTGTTTATTTTTTTTTTTTGAATTGTTTTTTTTTTCTTTTTTTTCATATTTTTCATATACATAGTAACAAAATTATATTTAACTATTATATTAAAATAATATTAATTTATAATAATAATAATAATAATAATAATAGTAGTATTTATAATAATTATTATATATTTTATTTTTCTATTCACAATTAATTTTATTATGTTTTATTACTAATTATTGTTAAATTTTTTTTGATTTTAATTTGATTTTAAATATTTTTATTATTTATCAATAAATTCTAGCTATAAATTTTATTGTAGATACAATACATAGATATGAATAAGTAGTAGGTAGTAGATTTAAGAAATTTTATATATATATAAGTATATTTTTTTCAAATAATTTCAGGAAAAAATAAAAAAATAAAATAATTGTAAAAATATAAAATGTTTTCAATATAATAAGATTATCAATAATTATTGTATGTATTATAAAGATGTTTATGTAACAAAAAAATTGTATACCGAATCTGTAAAAAAATATTGTAATTATTTATGATTAAAAAATGAAGAATTAGGAATAATAGAAAGAAAATAAAAAAAAAATAAAAGGAAAAATAAAAATATCAAAATGTAGGTACATTGGTTAATGATAAATTAAACACTGAGACAGATAAAAGACATTTCCGATTTTGATTTTGAAGCTGACATTTAACATTTCATGAATAAAATAGAGCCAAAGTTTCTATCTGAGAATATCCAAAAATAAAAAACAAATTTAAAAGTTCAGAACAAATAGCTGAAATCAATCTTGGAAGAAGATTCCAAGCTGATTGTTGGCTTTGTTCGGTATTGACTCATTGAAATGTATGTTAAAGTCGAATTCACGAAGTCGAAGATACGACAAACGTTTCATCGCTTTGATCTGTCTCGATCTTAAAACAGTTAAATATTAACACAAAATTATTATTAATAAATCAAATGAAACTACATGTACAAAATTTTAAAATTATTTTTAAATAAAATCAAAAAAAAAGGAAAGTAAAAAAATTTACAATATAAAAATTTAATTTACGTATAAATTTGTTTGTTTTTTCAATCTAATTGACATTCATTAATAATTATTTGGCCACTACATTATACATATATAAAAAAAAAAAAAATCTCGCAAATTTTTCTTCTTCATCATTTTTAAATGATTTCTGGCGCAGGAAATTATAATCAAAAATTCCTTGTATATTTTTTGACACATGTTCTCAGTTGGTGTCATTATGACGATTTATTTTATTAAATTTCTATCTAAAAATTAAGCTGCCATTGCTATGTAGTTATCTATATGTATTAATAATAAATTCATTTATCAGATAAGATTTATTTTATAATATTTTTTATTTTTTTGATTTTTTGCTTTTGTAAATGCATTTTATCTAATCCATTTCTATGTTATTTATTTATTTATTTATTTATTTGTTTATTTTATGTGTTGTTTATATGTAATATGTATAATTATTTTCTACTATTTTCAATTCAATTTGTTTATTTTTTATTTTTATTTTTAAATATTAATAAATTTTTATTTAATTTTCGTGATAAAAAAACAAAGAAATTTTTTTTTTTTTAATTTTAAATTACTGCTGGCTCAACATAATTAGCCGGTAACATTCCAGTTTTTCCAGTTCTTTCAACTTTTCCTGTCATCCATCCAGAATCGATTGATTCTAATTCAAATATAAGATCACCTTCTGAAAAACTAACTTCATCGGTATCTTGAGCTTCATAGTCGTACAGTGCTCGATATACACGCTATAAAAGTATTATGATGAGAACACAAGGCGAGGAAAAGAAAAAAAAAAAACGAAACAGTGGAAGAAAAAAAACAAAGTAAAAAATAAATACAAAAACCAATTAAATGTAAAAAAGATTATCGATAAGAAAAAATTAGGGGCAATGTAAAAATAACTTTCAAAAGGGTCTTTTATATTTTTTTCAATTTTATTTTTAATTTAAATTTATATTTTGTTGCTTCATTAATTACAATCGAACGATTGATGATTGATATTTGTCAGAGAATCCAGAACAGAACTCACATTATATTTATTTTTACTTACCAAACTTTGCTTCTGTGATTGATTTTGTTGCTGTTGTTGTTGATGATGATGATGTTGATGTTGGTGCTGCTGCTGTTGCTGTTGCTGTTGCTGTTGTTGACGTATTTGATTCTGCTGTTGATAATATTGATTCTGTACATTATTATGATCTGTTAATGATCCATAAACTCCATTAGCTGGATCTATATCGGACACAGATCCTATCCTTTTCGGATGAAGATTTTTATTAACTAAATATACGAATAACGATGATATAATCATCAAATCGAATAAATAAATTAATTTTAAAGTGTAATTAAATTTTTTAAATAGGAGTATTTTTCGATTTGGTATTTGTGTTTTTTTCTTTCCTTTTTTCAAAATTTTCGTTTTACAATCATTTATCTAAGTACAAAAATGTTGTATTTTATTTTAGATTTTTTTAATTTAAAATGATTTCATATACACATATAGCATAAATTCAAATTTTACATCATAACATTTACAAATAAATATAACAACAGAGTAACAAAATAACAAAAAATCGAAAATGGAATATTTTATTAATGCACTACCGATATACGAGTAATACAGTAATGAATTATGATATGGACATAATAACGATTAACTACTAATTACAATAATAAATGATGAAATATTTAAACATTTATCAATGCAATAATATTTATAAAAATGATAAATATTTCAAAAAAAAAAAAAAAATATGGAAAGAAATATGTACAATAATTTAGAAAAATATATGAAAATGAATGAATGAATTTATTTGTTTATTGATTTTTATAATGTATTTGTTTTGAATGTTCTCCTGAGAGAGAGAGAGAGAGAAGAGAGAGAGAGAAAGAATAAGAGAAATTAAAACTTACCGGCCCCACGATCTGAGCTGTATATCAGAGTTGCACTTTGCCGTTGCGTATTTGGAATATTCCGTGGGCCATCTGTTAGAGGATCATAATCAGCAATTTTACCAATTCCACTATTAACACCACTACTACCTCCACCACCAATTAAACCAACACCACTTAAAATACTACCATTACTATCAACACCACCACTATTATTACTCGTGTGTTGTTGTGAAGTATTATTGTAATTCATTTGTGAATAATGAGAATTATAGCCCTGATTTGGACCATTATTACCTTGTTGCTGTGGCTGTTGCTGTTGTTGTGAGGTGGAATAAGCATAATTATGCTGTTGCTGTTGCTGCTGATGCTGATGTATTTGTTGTGGTGTTCCACTATTATACACAATTCCAGCCGTATTATTATTATTATTATTATTGTTATTGCTGTTATAAACATTTTGGGATGCGGGTCTGGCATAATTTTCGTATTGATCGTAATATGAAACTTGCTGTTGTGGAGGAGGTAAATGTTGTCCTCCAGATGGATGATGTGAATTTTGAAGGATTGAATTACGTAAATGGGAATAATTGTTTTGTTGTTGCTGTTGTTGTGCGATTGACTGTTGCTGTTGTTGTTGCTGCTGTTGTTGTTGGTAATTTTGTGCTGCATAATTAATTTGTTGATTAGAAGATGGATGCACTGAATAAGATTGAGTATTGGTTGGCGTGATATGCTTTGTAATTTGTTGTGCTTGTTGCTGTTTATGATAAGATGATTGCATTTGCTGCTGTTGTTGTTGCTGCTGCTGTAACAACTGTTGCTGTTGCTGCAGTTGTTGTTGCTGTTGTTGTTGTTGATGATGATGGTGATGATGATGATGTTGTTGTTGCATCGATTGATTATTGTGTGCATTAATTTCTTGAGCATAACCATGAGATCCTCCAACTGAACCACCAGCATTTGTTGTTGTTGTTGTTGCATTAGAAGCAGATAAATTTTGTGAATTATTTTGTGCATATAATTGTGATGAATTCCCTGTACCTGTTGTTATTTGATGTTGTTGCTGTTGTTGCTTTGATATTATTTGGGAATTTTGATTTTTGTTAGATTGTTGCATTTGAATATTTGAATGTGATTGCGATTGTTGCTGTTGTTGCTGTTGTGGTTGTGGTTGTGGTTGTGATTGGTGAGTATTAGTACTTATTGGAGATTGTAGTGGATATTGGGATTGTTGCTGTTGTGTTGGTTGCTGATGATATTGTGAAAATTGTTCAGCTGCAAGTGTTTCTGAGAAGTACTCCGACTCATTTTCTATACATGTTTTGTTGGTTATTTTTTTTTTATTTATTATTTATTTTTTTTTTTTGTTATTTTATTTATTTTAATTTTTGTGAGTGTGTGTGTGGTGAATGTTATTGGTGGTAAATATGTTGATTTAACAAAAAACATAAATTATAAAAACAAAATTAAATTTTTTTAAATAAATTTACAATGAGAATACACATTATGTAAATATAGCAAATGAAATAAATAATAATGAAAAATAAAGTAAAATAAACATAAAAACAAAACGACAATTCTATACATACATACACATTTATATGGATATGTAATAAACGTACATACACAAAAATTTACTGGCAATAAATCGTGTGATATGTACATACATATATCATATCTAGGTAAATTGAAAGTGAAATTTTCAAGTGAAATACAATGTGTACATGTAAAACGATGATAATGATGATGTTGCTGGTATTAGTTAATCGGATTTATAATTATTACATACATATATACGTATATTGATACTGTAAATGTATTGTATATACATATATGTAAATACGTATGTAATATTTGCTTTTTCATTATTAATATGAAAGATTAGTAAAAACCTAAGGCTTCGTTCGATTTATCACCAACAAATTTTGTGTTGTAATCACGATTGTAATGTATATCCACAAATTTATAGCATACATACATATTAATGTAATTTCAACAAAAAAAAGAAAAAACAAGGACAAAAAAATAAACGAAAAAAATTAACAAAACAAAAATAAATACATAATCTAGCATATTACAAAGTACATAATATCATTATTTAAAAATAGATATTACAAATTTTAATTTTATTTAAACTTTGTGTCTAGATAATAGCGATAATAATGATGTTCAAATTTTTATAAAGAAATTTTGTACTAATTTTAATCAAAATATGTATTTAATACCGCATAAAATTACAATAATTTTCTTTAAATTTCTCTTTCTACTTGTATTTTCTTTATAATCATTTAATCGCGTTCTTAATTTTCGCACGAGATGTTATCAATTAATAAGGAAACTGAAACTGCTACAATAAAAAAAAAAAAAAAAATTGCGCATGCGCCAAATTATTATAATTATGACAGAATATGTTAGTTCGAAGTCTGTCGTCTGCGTATTAGATTAATGTCATTTTAAAGTCTTGTTTATCTATAGAAAGGCCAATAATAGACCAATGTTTTGCCATACCGACTTCGGAGTAGGCTTAACCGAAAAAGCAGATATCACGCTATCATTTCTTTCAGTGTTTTGCCATACCGACTTCGGAGTATGCTTAACCGAAAAAGCAGACTTCACCCTATCATTTCTTTCAGCAACATTAATTTGATGCATGCCTATTTTTTTTTTTGTTATAGCAGTGTAAGTTTCATTATTATTATTATAAGCCACAACTCGTATAATGATAATAATAATTAAACTCATTATATATGTATACAATTAAAATAAAAATTTAAAATAAATAAAAGAAAAAATAAATTTAAATTTAAATTAAAAGACAAAAAAAAAAAAAAAACCGAAACAACAACAGATAATTTGAAAAATACTAAAAACTAAAAACAAAACAAAAAAAAAATGAAACAAATCAAACCTCTACTTTCATATATTTCTCCAGTCCATCTTTGTCTTTCCATTGCAGCTTTCTTTTCTAAATCACCATGATATGCAACATTCGATATAATTTTTGTATTTTGTTTAATTCTTAATGTTTCTGGATCATCTGCAACCTGAAATCAAAAATAATTAACAAACCAAAAAAAAAAAAAAAAAGCAAGAGCAAAAAAATAAAAATAAAACAATAAATGAAAAAAAAAAATTAAACTAGATACAAATAAAATTATTATTAAAACAGAACAAAAGGAAAACTCTATAAAATGAAATGATATTCGAATACAAACAAATGCATAAAATATAAAAATATAAAAAAAAGATACGTAGTACATACATTTGTATGCGCTTATATAATACTTAATTAAATGTAAATTATTAATAATTAAAGAACATAAATTAAAAACTAACAAAAGAAAATTATGTTATAATAAAAAGAATTCACCTGTTATACATTTCTTTTCTTTAGTATTTTAAAGAATTTTTAAAAGAAAAACAAAAAAAAAATTATAATTTTCAATAAAAAAAAAAAGAAAAGAAAATTAAATAAAATAAAAAATCATCAAAGTAGAACACACAAAAAAAACCTCAGATTGTTCTAATTTTTCTCTTTCGTCTTCTCATTATTTTCGGGGAATTAAGAAGTTTTTTTTTAAGATTTTTTTCATCATTGTTTTCCTAAACTTTAAATAGAAAAACTTCTCTTCATATCCATCCTCCTTTCTCCTATTTTTGTTTTTATTCTAGTAAAGTTGTTTAATTTGGTTTAATGGTTTTAATTTCAATTTATATCATCGTATAGAATGCCTCTGTTCTTTCTATGAATATTTTATAATTCGTATAAACTCTAAAATTGACTACCTAACTTTTTTTCAGTTTTGTTGTTTTTTTCCTCTTTGTTTTAGATAAATTTATTCATATTTGCATCACTCGATTTGTACTGTACATACATACATACATATTTTTCTTTTCAACTAAATTACACATTAGACAAAGAAAAACAAACAAAAAACACCAACCAAGAATTTCATAATTTCGATTTTTTATGAATAACGCGCGGGCAAAGAATTGTAACCACCAAAACAATGAGAATGAATATGAAAAATTTTTAAAATTAATTTTGTACATGCATTTTTGTTTTTTTTTTTTTAATTTAATTGTTTCTTTTTGTGTGTTTTTTTTTTCTTTTTTCACAAATTTAAATTTGAATGTACATAATTACATGCCAATTGTATATATATATATAGGTATGCCTTTAAACATGTATATACATACATGAATTCAGACTCAAAGATATATGTATAGAAAAAAAAATCTATCAAAAAATTTTTGTATGATGATTTCATGCAAAAAAATAAATAAATAAAAACAAAAACAAAGAAGTACATACATTACTTTCAACTTTGGTGCTTACATAAAAATAAATTTTTCAGACAAGAAAAAACACACACAAAATAAGATTCAAGATAAAATGGAATTAAATGTAATATTATAAAAAAAAAACAATTAAAATTATTATTTACAAAATAGAGTTAGATAATTAAAAATATGTACATATACATACATACATAAATACTTGTACATTTATGTATGAAAAAAAAAAAAATGATAATCAAAAAAATTTCAAATAGCTACATACAATAATAATTTTTATTTATTTTTATTTTATTAAATTTTATTATTGTATGTCACGATATACACTGACCCAAAAAAATTTTGGGACCCCGAATAACAGCAATAATTGTTTTTAGAATTAAAAAAAAGAACATACATAATGTGGTGATCACATAAAAGCAGTCTGCCTTATCATGATATTCGAAAACGAGACATTTCGTATCGTCTTGTTAAAAACGCGATCATGATATTCGAAACGTTCCAATTTCAAACGATTCTGATCGTCTACTCAGTCGATAGAGCATATTGTTCATCATTTACATATAAATTTCTTTTTTTTTTTATTCAAAGCATTTTACTGATATTTGTGAATATTAATATGTACCTATTAATTTTATTAAAAAAATGGAAATTATTATTAAATGTGATATTTCAAAACATCAGCAAAATAATAGAAATGGCATCGAACCCTTTTTTCTTACAACAAAACTGGAAATTGTATGAAGTAAACAGGAAAGCTTCGTTCTTATAAGTGATTTATATTGTACCACTAATGTACCACTTAACATATAATAGCAATTTTATATCGTATCGTTTCGTTTCATCGTCTTCGAATATCATGATAAAGCAGAGTATATTTTTGTCGCAATACTTTTTTGGGTCAGTGTCTGTATATGTACGTATATTTTTATGTATATACATCATGTACCATCACCTATATAATCTGTATAGCAACGTTTGTATAACTTACTTGTGTTACTTTCCCTTTTTGCTTTTCAAAATCTGCATGATATTTAACATTCGATTGAATTTTTGTATTTTCGGCTATTCTTTTTAATTCTGGTGTATCTGCAATTGCTGTTGCTTTCGCTTTAGGTATATGTCTGGAAAAATAAAAACAAAACAAACAAACAAAAAAAAAAAAAATGTGAAGAAATTGATTGATTATAAAATTTTATATAAAAGAATTTAAATTTTGTGAGAAGAAAATTATTATTGTTGTCGTTGTTTGGTAGAGCAAAAATTTTTGTAGAAATTTAAGGATCCAACAAATTAATATAAGAGGAGAGTAGAATAATATCATAACCACATTTGAGATAGGGGAAAGGAAATGGAAATGAGGAAATTTATATTTCTCTGTATAGAATCAGTTAAATACATCGCACAGATAAGAAAATTTTATAAAATTTAATGTACATTTTATGTATTGTTGTCTCATATAATAAAACGTTTCATCTCTTGTATTGCAATAGTGTATGTATACTCTATTTGACTTTATTTCAACCATAATCATTATATCATCAGCCGCCGTCATCATCATCATCATTGTAATCATAATCATTATTATCAACATCATCCTCGTTATCACTCATTAGTAGAGATAAAAAAAAAGTTGTGTAATTATATATACATACGAGTATATAGATAGATATATTCAAAAATGTATATTAAGATACGTATCTAGAACACATCCATAAATACAATAAATTCGTTCGTTCTTAATGATCTCTTCCGATACAGTTTTTGATGTTAATGATATGTATGTATGTACAAGAAAGTATGCAAGTAAAATATTTTGCTATTATAAATGTACTATAGTGCGCTATGTATTATCTATTACACATATGTATTAATATAATATAGGGATATTATCATATCAGTTTTGAAAGTATTATATACATATGTAAAAACATTACCAACAATAATAAAAACAAAAACAAAATAAAAAATTTTTTATACTTTTTTGTTTTACAAAATTATAATATAAATGTATGTATATACCGCCAGATTAAATATTCGTTTAAGTAATGTGTGGTCACAAATGTGATACGTCTATAACATGCACAATAAAATGCATAGTTTTTAAATAGCTATACTCGTATGCATATTTATTAGAGCATTATAATAATAATGTAAATTATAATATATAGCATCATATAGCACCATATCATTTAAGGTGATATAATAACGAAATTTATTTAAGTATTGTCGTATGTCATTTAAATACATATTTTCACAAAACCGAAAAATTAAAAAAAAAATAAATAAAATAAAATAAAATAATGAAAATTATAATTTTATTTCAATTTCATATCTAATTATGTAATCAAAATATTTTATTTTGAGCTGAAATTACTTAATTTTTTCAAATGAATGAAAAAAAAAAAAACAAAACAAATATTATGTGTTGTGTTATATTATATCGCGGGTAGGTACATTTTATAATACACGCGACCATTGAAAATATACATATGTACTTACATAATAAAACAAAAATTAAAAAGCGAGTAAAACTAATAAACACATACATATAATGTACATAAATCATAATGGTATTACAGGGTGTCCCGTCACGTTTAGTTAGTAGAGGAGATTGCCTCCCACCTTTCTTCCAAACAAACAAAACAACCTGAAACCTTCTCTCATATTGTGATTTTGTTAAGGGGGAACTATAATCGACATATGCGACATAAGCTATGACATATATCGCAGCTGAACACAGCCAAATCAATCAGCTAAACTTATGATTGACATTGCCGACATTAAGCTATAACCTAAATAGACGTGACGAAACGAAACGAAACGATACCTACGATAGTACTGTGGTACATAGAACTAGCCTAAATGGACGTGTTCTTACGTTCGTTCAATTTCGATAAGTTTAAATGTCAAATAGACGAAACGGATAGTGCCGTAGCGGTCGTACATTTTATCGTTTCTACTCGTTTCATACACATTTCTATTCATTTCTACTCAATACTCATCATACACAATTTTATTCGTTTCGAATCGTTTCTATTTGGGGCAAATTGTCAAACTGACGAAACGAGTATTTACGTTCGTTTAATTTCTTTCGTCCCGTCACGTCTATTTAGGGTCTTGCTTTAGTTAAAAATTCGTTTAACATAAGCTCGACATAAGCAGTACCTACGATCGAAAGCGTACATAACATAAGTAACATAAGCCATAACCTCATTTTGTGAAATTCATATTGCTTATTATTTCGTATGTTATTATAGTTAACCAAATGTGACGTTATTATTTCTCATGTTACCCATGTCAGCTATGTCGATTATAGTTCCCCCATTACTGCTTTTGTTTCGTTCAGATTTATCTCTCTGTATCTGTAATATTAAAATGCTAACAACTTGTCGATGAGACAACAACCTGTACATAAGAGTGTCTATGAAACCAACCGACCTAACCCATATTATATGCATTTGTATGTAAGTATATATGAAATATACTCGTATTTAAGATTTAAGTAACTAACTACTATTATATCTAAGCTCGTATCTATAAAAATCTTTTATTTGATTAAAAATGTTATTTATAGTGCACTCTACTCTTTCTTTATTGTGTGGTGTGTATTACACACACTGTATTGCTTGTAAAGTAAATGAATTACACGCGTACTATAATAATAATAATAAAATTTGCACTATAATCAACTTGTATAATACTCATTCATTTATAATAATCTTAAAAGTTGAAACAATGTCTCAAAGAAAAAAAAACAAAATACAAAATAGCAAAAATTAGAAAGGAATAATGAAGAAAAAAATAAAAGCTTCTTGGCAATTTAGTAACGAATAATAGTATAGTACAGAGAATACATTGCAATACTACGTGTATGCATGCTCCCACTTCATTTGTGTACATTATTATGCAGTTCTTTTTTAGTGACGTTTTAGAAATTAGTTTCGGTTCGGTTGGATTCAAATTTCACTGACTGTTTTTTTTCTCCTATATTTATATATGAATTCATAAAAAAGTAAAAATTAAAAAAATTAAAAATAAAAAAAAAAAAACGGAAAAGAAAAATATAAAAAAAGAAAAATACAAATCCATTATCACATTTTATAAATAATATGCATACACATCTACATACGACGTCTATCTTGTTAACGATGATGATGGTGATGATGATGATGATGACATCATTGTCTTGCAATGACATAAATCTCCAATTACATATACAGTGCGCACACAATCATATGTAATGTATTTTCGTATATGTATATATGTACATACATACAAACTTAACTATATGACTAGATATATGTTAATATATAATTAAAATTTTAACATGTCTTTACGTACGTATGAAATTTATTTGTATCTAAATCTAACAACAAAATATGTAAGTATTTATATTTTTACATTGTATCTAATGTACATTTTTTTTTTATTTTTTAATTAAAAAATAAAATAGTTGACAAAATCAAGTTACTGATGATGCCAGTAAATGTATCACATCTTATTTTACAATCTACAATCTATGCACATAGCTATATAGAAGACTTATTAGAAGTTATAGAAAAGAAAAAGTACCTACATACCTCCTATTAAACATTATGTACATAATAATTATTTTAAGAATCATTATATACATAGATTTGAATATATATACATATTTATAATAGCATCAGTTATATATATTAAGTTAAGATATGTACATATGTATATTGGAATGAAATAAAATATTTTATATAACCAGTAATCTGTAATAATAGAGTGAATGCATTCTCAAATGGTTGTGCTTAAAATATCTTTTACATGATGTACCTACATCATATGCTTACAACAATGTTTTATGATAAAATACGAGAGTTTTGTATACATATTTATGTATGTACATCATATGCACGTACATACATACATACTTATTTATTTATTTACAATACAATCATGTGGTATGTGGTATGCAGATATAAAATGTAGACATACATACATATATCTAAGAAGTGTTGATGACAGGTATGTAAGTAGTACTTATAATAAATTTTCAAAATATGTATTTACATATATTGCATTGCTTTCATTTTACATAAATGTAGTTACATATTGTTTATATATTATTATTATTACGATTACGATTACTATATGAACATATTATGTATTTTAAACATTTGTTTTATATTATCATTTGTATTATTGTCAACAATTAAAATAATTATTATGAGAGCATTTTTTTTTTTTTTTTTTTTTTTTTGTAATAATTGCAATATAATGTAATGTACATATCTGGGGAAAAATTATGTGCATACATATCTACTTATCTATTTAATCTACAAACCATCTACATTTATATTTGACCATCACATCACATTTTATAATGCATAATTGTTAAATATTTGTATGCATAAACAAACTCATGCATATATGTAGAAGCGTAGAAGTATATTAGATTTATCTCCTATGTATAGATAGAAGAGCAAAGTATGACGAATAAAAAAATAAAAAAAAAATTATTTTTAAAGAATGTGGATTTTTACTTTTTATATTTATTTAATATACAATGATATGATGGATACATGGTGGAGTACATAATTATAATGTACATAAATGTTGCTCTAAATGTTAAATACGCGCACACATATCACATAGTATACCTACCCGAAAAATGACCATAAATTGTGAATTTTTCTATGCATTAACATTTACATACGAGTATATTATTTGTAATACATATTTTTAAGATTTTTTAATATTCCATACATACATAATATATATAGAAATCTTTATCTATATATAAATTCGCTAAAAATTTTATAAACTTTAACGATTGATTTTGAATTGAAAGTTGAAAGTATGTACTACTCGTATTTGTATGTAAAAAAATCCGTACATATTCGTCTCGTTCATAAAAATATGTTATTTACTTTCGTATGATGATGTTAATAAATTTACTTTTACTGCATAAATATTACATTACTATGAATATACATATATGTATGAAGTTTCACGTGATTTTCACAATTTATTCTACTAATAAATAATAATGAACGTTATGTGTAAAGATTTCAATGATACGATGTATTAAAAGTACATAATATGAAAAATTATTTTTTTTTTAAAAATATTCAAAAAATGAATAAAAAAATTCAAAAGAGAATAAAATTAATTGAATTAAAAAAATTTTTTTTAAAATATCGTTACAATTTTAATAAATAATTTATTTATAAGAGACGTGAGTAATAGGTAAATCTGTAATAAATGTACAGGCAAGAGTACCCGCATCTAATCCAAGAAAGTATATATACTACATATACAAGAGAATATGTTCAAATGTACATACATTAAAATGCCTGGCATGTCTATATACATACGTAAATGAATGAGTATTTTTCGTATCTTAAAGAAATTACATTTAAAATTATATATTTTATTTGTTTTACACAAGAAAATAAAACACACGAAATAAAATGATTATCATTTTATAAACTTGAAAAGAAAATATTAAGATGAAAAAAAAAAAAAATTTTAATATCGATTAAATGTATACAGCATACAGCTAAGTACATACATATTTGATTCGAGAAAGTCACGTAAAAATATTTTTTATTGCATTTTTTGAATTAGTACATAATATACAGAATAATACATAACATAACGTTAACAAAAAATATGCAATGCGACGATCAAAAATCAAAAAAAAATATAAATATATACCTATACATAAATACGTGAATGTAATAGAATAATATTGTGAATGTTTCATAACTGAAATCAACCTCATTATTATACAGAATATATCGATACACACTGATACCATTTTTATGTATACATACGTATTATGTATAAGTACTTGAAATGCAAAAAAAAAAAAAAAAAAAAAAAAATTGCTAAAAGAAATTTTATTAAATTTAAATGTTTTCTTCTTCTATCTTAAATGTTTTGTTATGTCTTCGACACACAGAGTTTGAAATTAAGTAGATTTCATTTTAATTCCGAGTAGAAATTACGAAGGTGACATACAGCGATTTTGACAGTTTGTCGAATTTATTTAATTTATCTGAACATAGCCTACTTCTTCTATTAAATTTAACTGTCATTTATATTCAATTGTTTCTTAATGAAAATTAAAAAAAAAAAAACATTTTTTGTGGTTTACAATTTAGTTGGTAGATGTCTCTGTTTTACGTAAAGAGCGAAACATGAATAGATTTCGAGCGATAATTACGTATTTTTTGTCGTTTTTTCCGGATTTTGAAGCTGAAATTAGCAAAATACTTAATTTCAACCTCTGTGTGTCTACAATATTAGTTGTATTTTTTTTTTTTTTTTTGTTAGTTTAAAAGTCTATTTATTCATTTTGTTATATTTTTTTGCATATCATTTTCTGCAATATTTTTTCTTCTTTCTTGTTGTTGAAGTTACTAAGCACAGCTTAAATTATTATTTTCAATACATACGAGTATATGTATGTACATATATAATAATCTCTTGCATCATTTTAATTTCATTCATGCATAATGTTGTCCGTTAAATTCGTGTATTATTTTTAGTTATTTTCTTGTTGTATTTTTATTTTTTTTTTATTTTATTATTTTTTATTTTCATGTTGTTTCTCTTTTTCATTCAATTTTTATTATCTAAAATATATCGGTTAACGTCATACATACCGTCATATACATTCATATTATATCAATACGGACACATACATATGAATACACATATTGTGTATTCATATACATAGAAACTCAAATATCATTCTAATAAAAATAAACATAAAAAAGAACAAGAATGAATTAAAGAGTTTACTTTGCAATTTCTTATCATATTTAAATTTTATGTTATCTTATATTTATATATTATAATATAATAATAATAATAATAATGCTCATGTGATTGCAAAATAACAAATAACACATACATATGTATGTACGAGAATACAGTATATGTTCTTTAAAATAATATACATGTATGCATGTAAGTATTTTTATCTTATCATATAGTCTACTCGTATTTATTTATTTGATATTTTTTTTCTTCTTTTCTTTTTTTTTTTAAATAATTTAGATATGGAATATGCCGGCATAGAATTAAAAATTTTTTGGTGTATTGTATATTGCAAATGAAATTATTGAATGGAAATCGAATGGAAAAATTATGAAACATAACACATGTCTATATAAATGGGGGTAGGAATCGGTAGGAATCTAGTTAAAAAATTGTGTTATAATATAATTTTTGTATATTGAAGTGTATCGTCTTTAAAATTATAAAAACGATCTTTTAATTAACTTGTCAATGATTACTTGTCGATTTACTTCATTGTTTTATAACACTGACAGACTAAGCATTTCAATCTAGATTAAGTCGTTATGTTTGTCATCACAATAACTATATGATCCAGTTGTATAACTGAGGAGCATCGTTTCAAAATGCAAATACTCCATTAAACGAAAATTTTCTTTTTGATGCGTACTTCAGTTGATAAAGAAGCAGGCTTTTATATTTTAATACGGCTTCGTTTCAATATGCAATATTCTCTATGATATTTACATTATAAAAACGGCTCTTGGTTCAAAATGTAAAAATTGATTTCGTTATTTATTGATTATTTTTCTCCATAACAATGATTATTTCAAAGCTTTTTTGTATTAATCAATTTCCCAAAAGAAAAAAAGTTATTAATAAAGTTTGTTTTTTGGAAAATAAAACATTATGGAGAACTTGCATTTTGAAACGATGCTCCTCCTAGATTATCCTAATCGAGTTCTGAAAACTGGATAACCCACATAAACTGGATTTACAGAAGGAAGAAGAAGACATAAAAATTGACATTTCAGTTTTCTGGTTCTGATTTATTATGAATTTTTTTTTTAGCGACTTATTAAAATTGTATGAAATGATTGATTTTACAAATTAAACGTTTCTAAAAACAAAAAAGTTAAAATAATTAAAATATTTCGATATTTAAATCGCAAATAACACTGTGTGGTTATGAATAAATTCAACAAATCAGTTGATTGCATTAGGGATGATCTATATTTGCAATCTGTCACGTTCAACTTTATAAATCCGAATTAGAGATAACCCAGATAAGTTTATCTAGATTAATTTTAGGTCTGCCTCTAGTATTACAATAGAATTACAGAGCATTTACACATTGATTATGCCTAAAATAGTTAAGATTTAAATACATAATATTTTATAATAATTTTTAAATTTAATAAAATCATAAAACGTAAAATTTTAGAAAATCAATTAATTTGTTAATTTTTTGTTTTGTTATTTTTTTTTTTTTTATTTTACTTACGCTTCACAATATGGAAGTTTATTAAATCCTTTATACGTTTTCATATTTAATGTCATGCCACATTCATGACATTTGAAACATGTTTTATGCCATGTCTGAAAATATACAAAAAAAATAAAAATACAAATACAAATACAAAATAAATAATTTTTTTTTTATCTTAAAAAAATAAATAATAAAATTTAGTAAATAAAAAGAGAGAGAGAGAGAGAAAAAAAAATGAATAACGCAAAACGTATCTATGTATGAAAATAAATTCATAATTTGAAAGAAATAAAATAAAATATCACAAAAAATGTGTGTGTATATTTATGTACATATGTACATATATGGAAAATATACTTATACCACATACATATAAAATAAATACTATCTGTGCTAGTATTTATTTTATATGTGCTTATACGTAAGATACATATATTAGAGAAGTGAATTTATGATCTACAGGTTAAATGGAAATTTCAATAGAATGAAAAATTTTGTTGCTTTTTAGTAGCACAAGCAAAGCAAGAATAGAAAAAAAAAAATTATCTGTTGTATTATATACACACACGTATATTATATTTTCTACATAATACAAAATTTACACACTCAGCAGGAGTAAAAATTTTTATAAAATTATTGATACGGAAATCGAATTAGATCGGATCGGTTTTATACAAAATAGTATACGTATACGTAGTACATTTATCTATGTTACCTACTCGTATATCTGAGCTAATAGCAGAATGTAATATATTTTTCTGTGAATGTTACAAATGCACACAAAGTAAATATGTATATAATAATGGCACTGCATGATTGTCATCGATTAATTAACAATATAAATATTAAAAAATATATTTTCTTTATAAAATAGTTAAATATTCAATAAATAATACAAACATATTCGTATATCTGTCTGTATGTATTCATATAAATAAGAACTTATAACTAACTGATGAATAACAGAAAATTGTTGAGAGTCATATAGATATTTGGACAATCTAATAAATTTTCTACAGTCGTAAAATCAATCATTTTCCTCAACTTTATAACAAGCATTATATGAATACATTATACTATCTATCTACTATATATGGAGATAGTATCATATAAAGATATTGGAAAATACATATTGAAATGAGTGTAGGTGGGTGATGGTGATGATAATGTAGGCATCTATAAGAATTTTCTTTCTACTGCTTCTTAAGTTCCTATACATATTTGTACATTACATATATGTATTTATGATCTTCATGAAATGAAAATGAATATCACTCTATAATCAATTGCCTAATCAATATGATAAGAATTTTTGATATTGTTTTCAGATTTTAGATTTATAATAACATCAATTTGGTATATATAGATAGTTTCTTTTTTATCTAATGTACATGAATGTATACATATTATGCATATACATTATTTACTATTAGATTTTTATGACAATATTTTTCATTGAATTTCATTCAAGAATTTCTACAATTCCTTACTTACATAAATTATAAAAAAAATAAATAAATAAATAATTTAATGAATTAATCATTTATATAAAATTATATTCTAAGGAAATTACTCATAACATCAAACTTGTTCTTTCTTTTTTTTTTTTAAAAACCAAACAAACAGAATTATAAATAAGCAAAATTCTTATAATATCCATGCTCGTTGTATGTGTAGCTGTTTGTGTACTGTATACACAAATATCAGCAGAACATTTTATTTACACTACACTAACAAAAAAGAGGCAAAAAAAAAAGTTATTTCCCTGTGTCTTTTTAATAATCATATACATACATACTACATAATATAAAATATTCAATGCAAATTTTTTTATTTCTTTAGTTTTATTTTTATTTATATCCTAATGTATTTGTGTGTAATTTTTTTTTTTTTTTTTTTTTTTGATTTTTGTTAGTCATCAAAACAACAGATAAACTAATAACTAACAATACAAAAATGAAGAAAAATATAAAATGAATTATATATGAATATGAATACACTTTGCGACACATGATTATGAACATCAGTGGTGCGTTTCTGTAACTTACAAATTGAGTAATTCTCAACTGAAATACTCTATCCGACGTCATTTTGACGTCATTCTCTATCGTTCCGTTTCTGTAACGTGGTGAGATTGAAAACCCTACTGAAACAATTTTCTCTACTGCAAAAGTGTTTCTGTAAGCCTATTGAGTTGAGTTAATTCTCTACTGGTTGAGTTCCTTTTTCGATAGAGTATTATCAGTTGATAAGGATATAAAAGTAAAAATGAAGTGTACTAAGTATAAGTATACATAGTGATTGAGTTTTATTTTTTTTCGATAGAGTAGTGCTAACTAATAAGGGTAAAAAGAATAATTTAGTTTATTGTCCTTCATTTAGTTATTTTTTTAATAGAATAAATAGTATTAATTTCCTTATTATTAAGTATTAATTTCAAAAGAATAAATTGTAAAAATAATTGTTTAAATATGAATGTAGAAAAGAAGGCGAATATTTACTTAAAATAAAAATATACAAATAGTTTTAGATATATGTATATTTTACATTTTATTTTCGATTTATTTTCAAAAAATTTTTGTACGTATATATATATGTATTTCAATGTATAAAATGTAATATGTTATCTTTGTGTGAATATATACAAAACTTAAAAGTTAATTATAATCAAAATTTCACTACCTAATTAATAATAATCAATAATTAAAAATTCAAAAAATCCACACAAAATCAAACTTTCAGAATAATTGTTCTACGTTAATTCAATTTAAATGTTACAACTGTTGTTTCATTTTCATAAATTCCTTTCTAATTGCAAACTCACCATACCAATTCTCTATCGAATGTTACAGAAACAGAAGAACTCTACTAGTAAAGTAATAACTCTACTAGAAAATCGTAATACGTCACAGAATTGAGAAATTTCTCTATCGAGTTACAGAAACGCATCACAGTTTTTGTTTTTTTTTTTTGAGTTTGCTTATTGGCTTAAAAATTTTATTAATAAATTTATTGAGTAATTTCCGAATCATGTGTCACGTAGTGTATACGAATTTCTATACAGAAGCAACAGCTAGCAAAAATTATAAGAAACTTTTTAGAGCCCGTATACAGACACATATTAAAATCAATTCTCAGAGGAGGTGGAATATTATAATGATAAATATATTTCATACAAATATACATACTTGCGTTATTTAATTTGATTATTTTTTTTCGATATACATAATAAATAAAGTGAAATAATATGTATTTATATTTATGTACTCGTATGTAAGTATGTGAAAGTATAAAAATTTTGTACAATAATAATTTTTATATTTTTTGATTATTTTTGTATGAAAATTAAATAAAATAACAGATAAATAACAAAAATATGGATAAATGTACATACATAATTTTTTCCTTAAATATTTCATTATCATTACATTAAATCTTCTCGCGGTTTCATAATTTATTCTGTAATTTCTTTTTATATTTTTTATTTTATTTTATTCAATTTTATTCAATTTAAATACATATTTTTTTTTGTTTTTGTTTTGTCATACCGTCATAAATAAATGTAAGTAAACTGAACTACTTATGTATATAAAATGGTCATATCATATACTATAACTACTACAATACTACATACAATATATACCACACTCTCTTACATATCTACTCTTCATATTCATTCATCCATTACACAACAAAGATTGACTTTATATTTTTATAACAAAAATGAATTTTTTTTTTTTTTTTTTTTTTTTGTTTTTTTTTTGGGGGAAGAGAAGGCCAATATCATCAGGCCATTGCCACACCCGTCATAATGATGATGATGCGGTCTATTAGTTTCAATCATTATTTTCATTATTATTGTTATTGTTATACATTATAAAAAACAAAAAAAAATTGTAACATAACATAATATGCAGGTATAATATTCCTATGTAATACCACATATATGTACTCGTATATAAATAATGTATAAATTTGTATTATATTTTGTTCAGTTAGAATTTCGGTAGAAGATAGATATATGTATGTATTATCCGCATCTGCAGATACATACATATATCTACGTATACGTAACGTACCTACTGCTACTCGTACTCGTATATGACTGTGTACATTATATATGGTCAAAATATTTTACTAGATTGTAATAATAATACATAATAGGATGACATTATAAAAATGTAATTATAATGTGTAACGTTCTATATATAACATTTACAAAAAAAAAAAAAAAAAAAAAAAATTAGAAAGAAATTATCTGAAAATATTCCACGTTCATGTTCCATCTAATCAGTTTAACTATCATATCATCTATTATTATTATTATTGCAGAATGATGAATACACATTTATTTTTTCCCATTTTCGACATATGTGGCAAGTATTAAATTAAATTTATTTTTATTGTAAAAATTTTGTCCTATTATCAATTATCTATTGTACCTATGTATATATTTTTTTCTTTCAAAAATTTATTTTGCAAGTACAATAATTACAAATTAAAATTTATTACTTTTACGTAGTCACAGATATTACACCATAAATGACATCATGAAAAAAAAAAAAATTCTTCCGATAGGTATACTCATTAAAAATTTATTTTGTAGTACATTATATGTACAATACGAGTATGTATTTTTTATGTTTATTTAATTTGATCGTATATCGTGATTTTTAATCACTTTAATTAAATTCAATTATTATCAAAATACATAATATAATTTTATTATAAAAAATACAGGCACAAAAGCACCATATATGTATATGTAGGTAAATGTAATACCGTAGCACATATTAGGTTGTTTCAAAAGTTGTGTCCATTTTAATGTCATGTGTTTTTGTAGCTCTTAAATTTCAATAAATATTCATTCTATTGTGTCGTGGTATACATATGTACTGATCGATACATACTCTATACATTGATGCTTTTCATTTTTTTCAAATTTTAATTTTTTGCCTCTTTTCAGCTTATATATGTACATATGTTATGATGTCGTTAAGCGATTTTCGGTCAATTTTTCTCTACGAATTCAAATTGAAGCAAAGCGCTGCCGAAACAGCCCGAAAAATTAACCAGACATTTGGCAATGATAGTGTTGGCACTGTTCGACGTTGGTTTGCGATATTTCGTTCCGGAGATTTTAGCCTAGAAGATGAGCCCCAAAGTGGTCGACCTATAGTGTAATCCAGAACGAGGTCCCTGGTGGAAACTGACCCATCACAAACGGTGCGTGAGATTGGGATGGCGGAAGAATTGGGCGTCAGTTTCCACATGCGGTTTTTGATGGTTTAAAACGTATTGAAGAGATCAAAAAGCTCGATTTAAATTCGTAGAGAAAAATTGGCCGAAAATCGCTTAACGACATACATATATATATAAGCTGAAAAGACGCAAAAAATTAAAATTTGAAAAAAATGAACAGCATCAATGTATAAAGTACAAAATTCTCTATCGATCAGTACATTTATATACCACGACACAGTAGAATGAATATTTATTGAGATTTGGAGCTACAGAAACACATGACATTAAAACCGAAAAAACTTTTGAAACAACCTAATAGATAAAATGAAGTACAATTATGTATATATCTACAATAAAACGTTCAATTATAAAGTATAGCTATATACTCTTGTTCTGTACAATTACATATTTATTATATTGTCTCTTGTCCTGTTTTTAAACGTTGTCACGCAATCAAAATATTTTATCAGTTAAATATACTATGAGCCTATATTATAGGTATACACACGAGTATAATATTGTTGAGAATTTTTAACTTACAAACAATTGTTTTAAAATGTATTTTATATATATATATATTTATTTTGATTTAAATTTTTGTTTTTTATCTTTAAAGGCCATTGACATTATTTAAATTTACGTAAATTTTACTATATTTGTAAATACTCGTACATTATTATGTTCTTGAGTACCTAAAATGAATTCTTAAAAATTTATTTAGTACATTGTAGCATTTAAAAATTTTAGGTTGATAAAATTAAAACAAAAAAAAAATTTTTTTTTTTCAAATTAGATCAATATTTTATGAATCACTCCTAACAGCATTAAAAAATATCCAAAATATGATTCACAGTTATTTATTACTTCTTCCAATGATAATAGCAATAATAATATCATGTTTGATTGTTCACATGATTTATGCAAATTGATAGATACATTTCAATATTTTTAGTTTCAATAGTTTGCTAATTATATATATATCGACATTAATCAATAAAATACATAATTGCATACATTTTCCCTTGAACACTAAAGGCCTAAAGGCAAAGGGTGATCATGAAATTTAATGTCATTTTTATTCAAGTCATTAAGTCTTAAGACTTCGTGATTTATTAGGGGAATAAACTAATAATTTAACAAAACCCCAAAGAAAAATATCCAATGAGCTTGTATCCGCATATATAATCTTTGCATGATCTTTTCATAAAATAATGGATGTGTTTCAAGTTTCTACAAATTTCAATTTGCAAAATGTCTACGTATGATCACCCGATAAATTTTCCCTTAATAAATATTACGTAGGTACGTACATATATACATATATGTATGCACTTAGGAGCACTTTACTTATTTTAATTTCCTATAATCTACAATTTAAATATTTGATTTATTTTCTCTACTTATTAATATAAATAATAAAATAAAACACATAAATATAAATGTATGATGTATCTATAAATATAGTGTATATTTATACAAAGAACAGTGCAGAGGTTGAAGACCTCATTTTAAATATAAATTATTATTCAAAATCTCTACATATATAAATATAAACGAGTGTACATACACATACTGCATTTCATGTACAAACAAATTGTAAGTATGTATGTATATTAGAACAACAATCAATAAATACGTGTATATAATACCTATATAGAAATATATTTATACAAATATGAATAACTTTGTTGTATATATTTTAAATTTAAAAATTCTTAAGAAAGAAATTTTTCATAATACGAACAATTATTCTATTTAATATAATTGATGTTCTTTTTTTTAAAAAAAAAAAAAAAAAAAAAATGCAACAGCATAATAATATTAATAATAACAATAAAATAAAGAAATAAATATAGGAAGAAAATAGTACTATTATTATTATTATTATTATTCTTAATGTACAAATAAATGTAAAATATGTAAATTTTATATTTGTTCATTGTACATTGATTATTATACAGTAGCTATTTAGCGGGTAGTAGTATATATTAGTAGTGTATTATCGTTATAAACAATTAAATCATTTTAAATCAGTTTTAGAAAAACTTTTGTTAGCTAACCTAAATAAGATATGTACTGGAGTACTGTGTAATGTATGTACATACTTTGTTATAACATACATAAATGGAAAAGTGAACATTATATCTATGTATCTATATGTTGTATAAATACGTACGTAATAAATATTTATAATATTGTTTCAAATATGATATGAAAGTATTTAAATCAGATAATTGTGTATAAATTATGCAAATTATTTTATTTTCTCTTACTAATTTTGATCAATAAATTAATTGAATTTAGACTACTAAATGCGTACTAAATACTTTATAAAAATCTGCATATATTATGATTGATTGAATTTAATATTATTATTTTTTTAAGGGGAACACTATTTAGAATTTAACATTTATGTAATCTATTATTTTTCTTAATTAATAAGAACATTTAAAATTGACTTTTGAAATTATACTTCTAATCTAAATCGTATTGATTTCACAAAATTTTTCCTGTTTTTGTTGTAATTTATTGTCATATTCTTTCATTAAGGAGACATTTTTCATATTTTCTATATTTTTTTAAAAACATTTCTATTGTAAAATTTTTGTGTCAATAGAATATCATACAAATGGAATTCAATATGGGATTGAACTCCAGTGATTGGAGAGGATGATCCAATAATTTGGGATAACAATTACATATCAAGTCATCGACGTACAATATCCGATTTATGCTTAGGATATTTAGGATCGTTGCCTTATTAAAAGTGTATAAAAGTGTAATAAGTTAAAAAAAATAAAAAGAAGTATAAAGAAGTATAACTTGAAAATTTCTAAAATGCATTACTTCCATTCTTAATAAACATATATAGAATTACAATATAAATATTACATTATAATTTTATATGTTAACAATTTATAATGCATAATGTTAAATTTAAAAAAAAATTTATTATATTTTTCTAACTTTCTTCTATTTTGCTTTTCCAATTTTGAATACGATTATTATCATATACATATGTATCTACATAAATGTATAATAAAATAATTCGTAAATATCATTCATTTTTGCACTTCTTTCATTAAAATTCATTTAAAATTCAATTATTGAAAACCACATCATATACGAGTATTTTTATGTTTATGTACTCACGTATAAAAAATGTAGATACTTTGTAATGATAGTAATGAGTAATGACATATTGAATCGGTGAAAGTTAATACAAAAAAAAAAAATTGTATGTACGTATACGAGTACATATTGTATATATATGTACTTATAATATGTACATATACTTGCATATTAAATACTTATTGTAATGTAAATATAATAAAAAATGAAATCACATATTCATATATGTACATCCAAAAAAATATATATGTGAGTATGAGTACATATAATGTAAATACATAATTCAACAATTTGTCTTGTGTATATGGTAATGTAAATACATATGAACAAATGTAATAGTATTTAACATACATAACATGCATTTTAAATGATTTTTTTTATTAAGTACATACATATATATGTAAAAACCGCATTTAATCATTTATTTATTTACATTACAAATATGAAATAAAAAATTTGAAAAAATGTTAATATTATAATAATAATAATAATAAGAAATACGGAAGAAAAAAAAATCTACAATTATAATCACTTTTAATTTTATATTTTTACTTTTCTTTTGGTAATTCTATGTACACGTAGATTGTATATATATATACTACACCTACTCGTTAATATCTTATTTATATAGTACATAAAACAATGACAATTGGTAATTTGCTGCATTATTAGTAATTCGGGTGAGTTTCAAAACGTTTAAATACCGCCTCGATGCATAATCAACAGTTTCAAAACGATAACATTTAAATCGATATAACAATGTCTACAGTTTCAAAACTCATTGTGAATGCATCTGTTATGTATCTGTCAAGCAATCTACGCATCCAGAATTTTTATGATGCAAAATAGATTTGAATAGATTTTTTTCTCAGTAGCATTTCAATGATTTAGTTTTATACGAATTTTGTTGTATGGGACCAAAGGTCAATCTGTTTTAAACAAAAATTTTGTACCTTTATGATGATAAATTGAATTTTTAATGTGTAGTGCTTACACAATATTAATGAAAAATTCCAAAAAAATGGAGAGTATTATATTATACGAGTACTTATACTGAAGGAGTTTTTGCTCATTCGAAAATGGCTATAAAATATGTCATCCTGATATTGTTTAATTTTATTAAAAAATTGTTTCGCCTTTTTTGATTAATGGAGAGAATGAATTAATTAAATTTTAAAAATAATGTACTGCAGGAGGTGAACCATTTTTATTGTTGCCAAAGCAAAGCAACAAATTCGTTTCAAAACGTCAAAGTTGTAGAACTGCAATATCGATGCGAAGCATTAATACTGTTTTAAAACTTAGCATCACGACTGTTTTGATGCCGTATCACAATACATTTTTTAGGCGTTTTGAAACTCACCCTTCATTTTAGTTTAATCACTTCACTTTTATATTATGAATATGAATGAATTGTTACATACATGAATATGAAAGCTGCCTATGTCCATTTATATATTATATTTTAAAAAAATATTTAAGAATTTGTTCAATTGAATTTATGATAATTTAATTTCATTAAATGTAATTTTTTTTTGGAACATTTTGAGAACTGTTTATAGATAAAAATCTCATATTAGTAGCATAATATTGTATTCATTGTTATCGAATCAACTAACTTTATTTTTAACAAAACTTTTAACAAAACAAAAAATGAACATACATCACTTTCAAATAAAATGGCACATTTTTTGTAAAAAAAAAAAAAAACAAAAAAAAACGGTCATAAGAAAATAAAAGAAAATTTTTTTATATTCAAATGAAAAATATTACGCATCATTCCAATTATTATTATCATCATCAAAAGTGCAGTGCAATAATAAAATTAATAATTAATTATAAATGGGAATGAATAATCAATATGCATAAATACAATGTATATACGGTTATATTATAAATAAATAAAATTGTAATTAAATCGATTGATAACACATATTACATACACATAATATATGTACATGTAAATATATTTTTATTTGTTTCTCATTTGTTTTTTTTTTTTTTTTGTTGCTGCTGGTGTTTTTTGAGTTTAAATACTGAAGTCATAGGTCTAGTATTTTAGATATTTTTAGCTTCTTTTATAATATTCCTTTCTTACTATACAATTATACGTAATAAATACAGTAAATTCATGTACATACATATGTATGTACTTGCATATTTACATATGTTTGTAAAATTATCATAAACTTAATTTTTTATTTTTTATTTTTTTTTAAAATACACAATACCTACATTGTACAAATTGCAATTACTTATACTATATACTCGTATATTATGTGATGTGTACACAGCTCACACACTTTCATTTTCTACATTTCCACATTCTTTATACATATTTGCGGTCATCATAATACATAAATACAACAAAATATCTAAGGAATGTCTTTAATCTTATTAAATAAACGAATAAATAAATACATAAATAATGTAGAAAAACAAAAAAATTAGGACACAATGCATATATGTACATATAATAATATAATACATATATGTATGTATGTGCATAAATGTAAAACGAAAACATCAATAATTTGTACATCAATGTATCAATATCAATGTTATGAAATTTAAAATTTTTTTTTTAATGAAAATATCATTTACCAAAAAAATTAATTTTATTAATCGTTTTCTAATATCAAATATGATTAACTATACATTAGATACATGCACTGCACTGTACATACATACATAATTATATTATTATCAATATGACAAATAACAAATTTTGACATAAATTTATCGAAAATCCATCATCAATCTTTTTCGATTATAAATTTTGCTATTTTTAGTTGACTTTTTTTTTCAATTTTTTTTTTTCATCTTTTACTTAGCACAAGACTCAAGACATGACCTTTTAATTCAATTTACATAATTTAAACAAATGAGAAAGAGAGAGAAAAAATTTTTTTTTTTTTTTTTGAAAATGTATTATGTACTTGAATATTGTATTTGGTTGTATGTACATATATATGTATGTACATAATTGGAAATGAAATACTGAAAGTGTTGTTTGAACTGATAAATCAATTTAAAAATATATAATTTAATTTAAATAAAAATTGAATGAAAAAATGAACATATACATATAAGTATATAATATTGCATGTACTTGAAAATAATAAAAAAAAAAAAATATAAAATAAATAAATGAAATTGAATAAAAAAATAAAATAAAATGAAGAGGGAAAGATAAGTTAAATTTTATGTTTATGTTTTTTTTTTTTTGATTTTTCTGTACAGTCAATTTTAAATAAATAAAAATTTTACACTATGCTATTGACTTTTAAACTTAAAATAAAAATAAATAAATTTATTTTTTGATGATATAAAAATGAAATAAATATTCTTATTTAATTTAAAAACGAAAAGGAATAACAAAAAAAAAAAAAAATATATATAACTATAAAAATATAATAAGTATTTAAATATACTCGCTCGCATAAACTATACGAGTACAGTGATGAAGAAAAAACATTTTGTAACAAAACATACGAGGATTGTCTGAAAAGTTTCTGTCCTTATACAGAAATAAGTGTATTTTTTTCGTTCAAATTAAGTTTTATTTTTCAATATTGTCTCCATTGAAGTTTATACACATTTTCCTTTAACACCTCTAAATAATAGTTTTCATCTTGCTCTACGAAATATACTTCAACGGATACGATGACCGTTTCATTTGATAAACTTCTGTCTTCCGTGTCAAACTTTGATTCTAGAAAATAAGCAAAAATCAGTTGAATGATAATTCAATTCAAATCTGAGATCATGCATTTTACCACATCAATCGCTGAATTGTGAGACGGTATTCGATTTTTTCAATTTTTATAAAAACACTGATATTGACTAATTGAATATAATATAGATGACTGTCAAACAACAAGCGATTATCCAAAATGGCTACAAATTTTACAGTCATCTTGTAAGGCATATACCATCATCGTACCGAAATGAATTCGACAACAAGTGTCATCTTCATGTATAGGCTAGCAACTTTTTAGACAAAATACATATGTAATTTCATTATAGAAACTACAAACCAGCATAATTCTTCAATATTAAAAAAAAATAAAAAAATAAAATATTCATGCATTGTATACTATACAATTTTGTGTGCACCACTGTACATTAATAATGAAAGCGATTAATTTATAATAAATTTTTGATAGAACAAAAAAAATGTTTATTAAATAACAGGCAATAATAATAGTTTTGTATTTTTATTGATTGAACAAAAAATATATATAAAAAATAAAAAATAAATAAAAAAACAATTTATATAATTTAATTCACATGTGAGGTCCAGAGTGTTTTTAATTTCTAATAATTGCACAACGAACACACATCATTTATGTTGTATTTATAATATAAAAGCTATCATTTATTTCATATAATATCTGTTATGAGTTACATAATTAATATACTATATATTACTATACATATTGTTTAAATTCAATTTTGATGACAAACAATCTATCTAAATGAAAATTCTAAATTCTAAAATAAATATTAATACTTTATTACTGTATTTATATATACGTATATGTACCTAAATTCGAATACATGATGTACAATATCAATGGGCAATAATACGTAATGTGTGTTCATATTATTTCTAGAATTAATAATACAATAAAATAATAAATAAATAAATGTAAAATTATGTAATAAATACTACATATGTATTATGTACATATAAGTATGCACAATAAAATATAAGATATATAAGTTTAGTTTAAAGTCGAATGATATCTTTCAATATTAATTTAAAGTTAAATTGAAAAGGCAAATCAATTCCAAGGATAATAGTGAAAGAATTTATTAAAATATAATTTTCTACTGTATATATTTATGTATGAAGTAGATATGAATGTACTTATATGTAAAATATATATATTTTTTTGTTATGCAATATTTAAATTTACTTTTAAATATTATACATACATATGAGTACATAAGTAATACTTATATGTATATATAAAATATTTTATCATATGATTACAATACAATCGTACATGTACGAGTATAAAATATGTTATGACTTTATGACAATATCACGTCAATGATAAGAAAAATTTATATAAGTACATAATGTATACATAATATAATAAATGTTGGTACTTTTGTAGTGTGATATATATTGAAAATGAATTTAAAATTTGCAATGAACATGTATCTAGAGTAATTAACTATCTATTGAACGTGTTCAAATGAAAGTATGTACGTATGTGAGTATACTTAAAGGTTGATTTATTTTTTTTGTTATTTTAATTTAATTTTTTTAACATGAAATGTACATTTTAAATTGAATTCATTTCTAAATTATTGTTGGTATTTAAATATTTTTTTTTTTAATAATTTTTTGTATTTATAATTTAAAATTAAATACATGCGTTAAGTACATCATAAATTCAATTAAAAAAATATAGTCCAATATTAGATACATTCTCGTATCAATTTTTGAAAAATAAATCTTGTAACAAATCCAATATCAATTCAATAACAATCCAATTAGATATTAAACGTATCCTCCTTTATATATATATATTACAGTTGTGCGCAAAAGTTTAAGACCAAAAGAAAAATTACTTCATGGCTCTCATTTTGACAATCTACATTATTCTATATTACAGTTGATAATTGAAAATGCATTTTTTTCTGTATTACTAAGTCCTAATTTTATTCATTTTAATAATTAAAAACAAACAGAAAATTTTTACCGTTTATTAAATAAAAATAATAAAACATGAACACCTACGCAAAAATTTAAGACCAAAGTCTATATATAACCTCTTTAAAACAATATATTTTTGCTTTAATACAATCTTGATATGTAATCGTGAAAAGCCATCACAAATTGTTACTTTTCCTCCACCGTATTGCTGCTGCAGACTTACACAAGATTAATTAATCATACTTTTACTTCAAACTGTGATTCGACTGTTTGGCAATATGTAAATTGGAAAGTGCTTTCATCAGAAAACAGTATGGATCTCCAATTTTTCTCTTTCCAATATTCTGTGTTGTCTATTATACCGAACGCACCATTTCCTTGCATGTTGTGGTGTTAATAAAAGCTTTTTAATAGCGGATCTTCTTTTCAATCCAACAGAACATAATATTTTTCTTACATGTCCTGGTTGAGATTTTACAATTCATTTGTAACTCGAGCTCATTTGAAATTTTTGGTTCCAAACTTTTACTCACAACTGTATGTATGTGTTAGTATATGTATGATTAAATTTATTGTCACAATTTTATCAGAAATTCATAATAATTTTTAGCACATGATTAGAATCAAAAATATATGTTTAAAAAATACATATCTGTGTATAAAATACAATACGATCATTTAACTATACAAAGTAAGAGAAATGGAATAATAAAATTGATAGTAGCTTAAAATTACTCATCATTATTTATAATTAATATTAACAGATCTATTATAATATCTATACATGTTCGTACATGTATAGACATGTTACATATATATAAAGAAAATGAAAAATTTACATACATACATACACATATATAATATGTATATATATGTACGCATAATTATTATAATTATTATTATCAATGATTAATTCAATATTGTACATATAATAATCATCATATTCTAGTACGTAATGTATATTATGTATGTATGTATGTAGATACGTATAATATTTAATGTTCCATTGTCTTCGAATTCGAGAATTATTACAAAAATGATGATTGTGTTGTTTATACGATTGTATACTATTAGTAATAATGACTGACTATATTTGAGCAAAACTTTTTGCAAAAAAGAAACAAAAAATAAGAAAAAATATAATAGAAAATAAATTTGAAAAAAAAGATGAAAAAAAAAAATGTTAATTTTATTAAAATTTTTTGTTCGTTTTTGCGTTGTTGTACCTATGTATTTGTTGTACTTTTTTCTTTAATTTGCTATAGAGAAAACATGTGTTCATTTTTAATATATGACCAGAATATGGATTTCTCCTTATGGGTTATGTTTGCGTATAATACGTGTGTTTGATAATAAATATTCATTACCTACATATTATTCTATATCATTTTTATATGTATATAAAATGTGTGTATATGTATTTTTTTTTTTTCGTGAATTATCCCAGCTGACCATTCAGTGAACTAGGTTCACAGTGAATTCATAGTGAATGCCAAAAATCTTCACGAAATGAATAATTTTTATCTTATTCATTTTGAAAACACGAAATGAAAAATAAGTGAATTATTCAAAAATATGGGTACATTATGAATACACCAAGTGATTCAAATATGAATTATATTCACATAAAATTCATTTGATGAATGACGATTTATGTAAACTTATTTTAATTTTATGATTAAACGAATTCATTCGTTTTATCTTTGTAAAATGGTTGCAATTCAAAAAGCCTAACACTATGGAATCACTTAGTGAACGTATAGTGAAATTTTGTTAAACAATTTAGCTGTTTCTAATAATCTAAACGTAATAAGTGATTTTATGATTTGAGTCTAAGAATAAGCAAAAGTGTTTTAAATTCTGTGTACTATTAGTTTATTGAAAATAAAAAGGAAAATAAATAAAAAATAACGAAGTGATTAAAGAGTTTTTATTTAAATCAATGAAAAAAAAAATCGAAAAGTAGGAATATAATAATTAGAGCCAGGATTCATTGATTACTCACATTTATAATAGTATTTTATCCTCACAAACTGCATTCAATATGAATTCATTTCGTGTTTTCATTAAATGTTCAGTAAGTGATTTCAAAATGGGTTCAATAAGTGCCATTCACTATGACCAGTTATAGCGTAAAAATTTTTGAAATAAAATATCTTCACAAATGATTCACTGTGAACGTTCACGTGAAGAATCACTTGGGTAAAATGAATTCAGAACGGATTCAGTATGAGTTCACTTGGTCAGCTGGGATAATATCATATTTTGTGTTTGTATGCCGTGCCGTATACGTACAACATATGGTGTATGTTAAGAAAAGTTAAATAAACGAAAGAAACAAATATTTAATCATGTAAATAATGTATAATAATATGTATAGCATAATAATTATTATTTCTTATTATTAAATATTAAAAAATTGAATGAAATTGAATTCAAGTATGTATGTACTTATATATGTATAGGTATTATATGAATGTATGAATTTGCTGGCACCACAAAAAAAAAAATATTATTAATATAATGTTGTATAGCTTCTGCCTTGACCTTCTTTATAAAACGACTACTATTTAAGGAGATACATAATATATTATAATATTTTGGATTTGTTGTAATGTTATTTAAGTATGTATTATACATATGTATTTATATACCTATATTTAAAACAAAAAAAAAAAAAATTATATATAAAATGCAACAACATCATAATACTACATTGTAGAAGTAAAATAAATAAAATGAAAAATATTTAAAAGTACAGCAAAAAAAAAAAAAAACCCAAATTTAACTACACTACATTCTACTACTTACAGTGCAGTGCATTGGTTCAAAGTATATTTTATTTAGACACATAGTCAATAAGAGTTACACCTTACACGACGACGATGGTACATATTATTTTTATAATACGAATATTATGTGTACGTACATACATTATGTACCTGTGTACCTGTAAATATTTTTTAATATTGAACACAGACTATATAATATATGTTACCATACAGATAACCACCAATTGTACTACATATATGAGCAGTAAATATATACATAATATCAAATAATATGCTATTTAAACTTATTATTATGCTATGCCTATAATAATAATAATAATGTGTTTTTTTTTTTTTTTTTTAGAAGAGAAAAAAAATAAAAATCAAATAAAAAAACTGCTGTTAGAGTTGGTATGTTACCTACTATACTAGTAATGAATATAATAATATAATGATTATTCCGTTTTCTAAATGAAATCGAATTTATTGCGGCATTCACACAGAATTTCTTTTACATAAATACATACTTACTTACATATATATATATATATGTACGATTATAATGCATGTATAGCTATGCAATATTTTTTTTTTTTAAATACTCGTACAACGAACGATCAAATAAGCTAACAAAAAATAACAAACCCACCCAATATAGACAATAGAGCTTCAAACCAATTAAGGTTGATTTTACTGCATATATATGTATATAAGCACACATATAAGATATGTGAGTATATGTCACAGAAAACATCACATATTTTGCTGTATATTATATACATACTCATATAAATATATGATATACATACATAATCTCTTATATATATGAATACATTTATGTATATGGATAAAAATTTTTTGAAAAAAAAAAGAAAAATGAATTCATACATATAAAATTTAGTTATTATTATGTTAGTTAATAAACATATATACTCGTACTACATATACTTTATTTATATATTGCCTCTACTAACACTGGTGATACACCGCAGCAAATAGTAATATCAATATTACTTTAAACAAATAGTAATATTAGCGTATATTATAATATAAAGTTGGCCATGATACACCGAAATATTGCTATATTGATAAATGTAGTATAAAGCTGTCAAAAAAATCAGCTTTAAAATCAAAAAAAAAAATTGTTGTATGTGACATCATTGGTTTTTGCATACGGATATTAGCTAAAGCATACGAATACTACGTACCTGTACGTAGTATCAATACTATGTTTAAACAACGTACCAAAGTAATATACAATCTAATTTACATTAATACACCGCGTTTATATTATAATTTAGCAAAATAATGTAGTATTGATATTACTATTTGCTGCGGTGTATCACCAGTATAATATACAAAATGTTAGATATGATATGAATTATACCCATTATACCCATTATATTATTTATAACGCGATACAGCATCGTTCATTATGTCGTCATGAACGTGTTTTCGTTTTAGAGAATTTTCATTTTTTTTTGTTTTTGTTTCATCTCATTTCATGTATACATAATGTGAATCGTTTTCTTTGAAAGTGGCATAATTCCATTTTTACATTATGTGGAGATATTTAAGGGTTTGTAATTTAATGTATTTATGTAATTTCATTAATTTTATAAATTTATATTGACAAAATTATGAAAATTTTAAAAGATTTTTTTTGGGAAACTTTTGGGAACTGTTTATAGGGGGATAGGAATGGAGAAAGAAAGGTTTTTTAGCTCTAGATAGAGTAGAGGTAGATAGAAACAATTATTCCTCTTAGCTGAGGCAACTGAGGGAAATTGTGTTTTTTTTTTTTTTTAGATAAATAGCTCATCATAACAGATTGAAATTATTGTTATCATTAACTTTTTTTTTTGTCGAAAGTGAACTTACATCACTTTCAAAAGAGAAAACGGATCCATGTATAAAAATTAATGTGTGATCTATGTATATAAAAATGCACATTATAAATCTTTAAGCAGTGGATAACATGTGTGTTGTGTAAAATATTAATATGTACATATATGCGTTTATACTGAGGCTGTTTGTTACTGAGTTGTTGTGACTGCAGCAAAGTAGAAAAATTACCTAAAATATTTTTCTTTTAGTTTTTGGAGTATTTTACCAAAATAATACTAACTCAACTATGATTATTTCATGTATTAGTTTATTTTATTATTATTTTTTTAAACTTTAGATTCAGATGATTAAAACACAACCAAACATAGGTCTACAAAATATCTGAAAAAAAAAAAAAAAAAAAAAAAAAAAAAACAAGAAATAAAGTTGAAAAAAATGAAAAATAACCAAAAAAAATATGCTAAGCTCTTACCTATCCTATATACATATATGTATATATTTAACAATAGGGCCAGTAGTACATAACATATACCTATATATCATACTATTTATGTATATGTTTGCTATAGAAAAATACAAGAGTACAAAGTAGTAGGTTGACTTTATATAATGCATATAAAAGTTTGACCTACATTTTTTGTAACGTCAAAACGACAACGACAAACAATAACACAAAAAAAAACGACAAATTTAAATTAAAACGACAATAAAGTACGAGTACCTACATAACATGTAGTGTAGTATGTATAGGTACACATATGTACTCTATCATGTATAGATTGATTCAATATAAAATATATTGCATTATATTTGATGTGAGATTAAATGTACAAATTTGATATAATATGCAGTGCATTTTTTATATGATACATTTATTTTATGTATATGTATACGTATGTAGGCAAATAACCTACTATACCACGTTATTCATATATGTATGTGTGTACGTGCACATTATTGTACTCATGATGTACTCCAAAATTTTCTGGTGAAGGTGAATGATTACTAAGTAGTGTAGTGTAGTATCATCGATACACATATATGTAATATTCTACTTCTACATGCATATGTCTACCAAGTACATAAAACTACAACTCTTATAACTATGCGGGTGTAAAAATAAAGTTTTTTTTTTTTCTTCTTGTACTTTTTAATATCTTGAATAGGTATTTTTTGGCATCATAGGTATGTATATATTTTTTTTTTCATAAATCACATTTGCATATTATTCTGTATATTAAAAATTTATGGAATTTTTTTATATTATATACCTACTTGTACACAGTATTCTGTTTCTTTTTTTTTTGCTTTATACAAATCAAATGCTATTTAATATTTAAGATTATGATGAAAAGATTTTTAGAAAATTAAAATTAATTTCAGTATCAAATTTAATATTTATGTAGTAAAATAAAAACTATGATATTATTATATGTAAGTAGGTGGTGGATATTGTACTTATTGTATTATTGGTGACAAAAATATTCAAGTACATTATACAAGAGGTATATGTACTCGCAAATAAAAGTACAATATCCGTATATTACGTACAGCAGCATCACATCACATATTATATGTTACATACTTTAATAAATAATAAATATAAATAAGTACTTACTTAGTTTTTTTTGGTTACTTACTTAAGAATATTATTTGAAACAAATTCATTTGAAAAAAAATACAAAAAAAATAAGATGAGTATCTAAGCAAATAGGTAATTAGACGGTTTATGTTGTTTCTTTTTATATATTCATTGAGCGTGAAATACACATGTACGCATAACGTATACATTACGTATACTTGTACATAATAAACATAATATTTGGTCTAGATTTATTTATTGTTTTTAATATTTTTTACTTTAATTTTTTTTTTTTTTTTTTTTTTTTTAAAAATTCTAATTATTTAATCAGCAATATAATGTGTATTTTTAATGTGCTAGCAAAATGTTGAATTTATTTTATATTATATTTTTTCTCCTATAATTTTTCTTCAAACGAATCAACAGAAGAAAAAAAAAAAACAAAAATATACACCACATACATACATAGGTATTATTATTATATATGTACATACTTTATTTTTTTTGTGAATTATTACTATAGGTAGATTCAGATGTTGTGGAAAATCTTGAATCAAACTGCAAAAACAAGAACATAGGTACACACCTATAGATAATATGTAATGCATTATACAAAGTTAATTATTATTATTATTATTTTTATTTTAAATAATAATTTTCCGGGAGAAAAAGAATATAAAAAAAAAACGCAAAATAAAATTTAAAAAAAATATGCAATGTGTGGCAAATTCCATAAAATGTAACTTCTTTTTGTTATTATGTATTTATGATGATGGTTGTCATCTAAAAGCTAAGTATGTATACGTACATTTGTGTGTAATTATGTACATTATAAATTAGGTAGATTTTCTTAATAAATTTTTAGTCTTACTGTACTTTTTTTTTATATTATTGTGTGAATAAAATAATGTACAATGTAAAATGTGTATCAGAATGTTATATTTATGAATGTATGTACATATGCCTATACATATCTATCTATAGGTAAAGTTAAGTTAAGTTGCCCAAGTTTTATTTACATGTTATATAAACTCGTCATCATCATTATAATGCGCAATCATTTCATTTTATATACATATATACATATATTATATAGTCGTCGTTCTTGCTAGTCGACCTTGACGGAATATTTTAAATATTTTCCAGGTAAACTAACTACCACCACATTAAAATAAAATTAATAATAATTGTATGTCGTATGTGTGTATATTCATATAATATGTTACCTTTATACCTATTTGTATAACTCTCGATATATTTATATCATATGTATGGATAATTTCAATATTCTTATATTGTATCTTCTTCGATACATTCCAATTGTATTGTATATTTGGAATATGTATATACATTATGATGTGATGATGATGTGTTTAAAAATTTGCAAAATAAATGAAATTGTAAATTAAAAATAATTCTTCAAATACCATATCTGCACACAAAATCACAAAATTGTGGATGAAATTTTCACTCATTTATATAGGTACATCATGAGATTCTTGTTGTTCAGATCAACTTGGTATAGATAGATAGGTAGGTAGGTGTAGGTAAAAAGGTAAATTATGATAATGCAATAATATGTTATATATACATACTCATATACTCGTATTCAATGAAATTATTACTTTAGGTATCCACCAAGGAATAATAATAATTATGGGGATATAGGTTGATGAATATAAACTTATGCATACATAATATGTTGGTACTTGGTACTCGTACTAAAATGATACATACGATATCATCATCATCGACATCGTTACAGATAGGACGTGGTGACGGTGAGAGTTTTTTTATTTTTTTTTTATGCAAAACAAAAGAAATTAAAATCAAGCCAGCTGTCGTACTACACACAAGCACAACACAGAAAATAAAGAAGCAACAGTTCATCCAAAATGGTACTTCAAAAAAGATATTATAACTCATACAAACATTTAATATAATATAACTACCGACATATGTACAAAAGTATACAACAATGAATTTATAAAGATATTTTGTTCACCTATCTAACTTTGTTAATTTCGTTTTTAATTTTTTTTGGATTTTGGATTTTGTTAACAAAAAAATACACAATTATAAGTTAGTATAAAAATTAAAATTTAGATTATAGTAAAAATGAATAAATAAATTCTACACATTACATTTTAAATTTCAATTACCTATGTAACATTTATTAACTTAATATTAATATTTCTATTTAGAAGAATATATGGATAGATAGATAGATATGTAGGAAGGTAAGTTACACATAATAGAGGTGTAATAGTAAAAGAAAAATGGACAAACCTTATCTAGGCATTTTAACTCTTCAATGGGGTACACAATTTTGTTACATCTTGCACAGGTTTTATTCATTTTTATTTAATTTTTTATTATTACTTTATATTTATGTTTAAATTTTTTTTTTTTTTTTTTTGTATTATCTGTTAGATATTTTTGCACAAACAAAAATTTACACAAATTTAAACATAAATTATTTTTCTATTTTAATATTTTCTTTTCAATCACTAATTCATTCGTTTTTCTCCTCTGATCTTTTTTTTATTTTCAAAAAAATAATAAAAGGCACTTATATTTACATTTAAATAAATTTATAATACAAGAAAAAATTAAATATTTTTTCTTCTTTTAAAATAATTTTGTTTCGCGGAAAAAAACTATGTATTTATTAGTTACTTTAGTTAATTAGAAAAAATGTAGGTACTCTCTAATTAAAATGAATAGAAAAAAAAATTAATTTTTTTCCTACTATTTTTTTTAGGCCTAACAACGTTACACTTATTATTGCTTAGAGGACAACGAAAACGAATGATGGAACAACACACAAATTTAACATGAATTTTTTATATTTTTTAATTTTTTTTAAACTTTACTGTTCCAGTACTGGACAACGAATGAATGAGTGAAAAAGAAATATCAAATAAATTTTATTATAAAAAATTCAAGAAAAAAAAAATAAATAAAAATTAAAAAAAAAATAAAATTTTGCTGGATTGGAAACTGCTGGAAATGGAAATTTCGAAATTGGAGCTGGAAAAAAACTCATAAAACGTAAACATAAATAAATAGAGAAAATTTCAACAGAAAAAAAGAAACAAAATCAAATGTCATTTGTGCTGAGATAAGATTCGATTCAAATTTAATTCGTTCTTCTTCTTCTACTATTAGTATTTTTTTTTTTTTTTTTTTTTTGTAACTGAAATCGCTGAGTTGCTGAATTCGAATTATTACGGTATAGCATTACCATGTGCGCCAGTGATCATTACCACCCATCATGTTTTTTTGTTTTGTGTGCATCACGAAAATTATTCCTCGAAAATAAAATTTCGTTATTTCACAAAGTTGAAATTTCATATCCTTTCTGAGTTAAATGTTGAATGAAATTATTTTTTAGTTTTAAATCGAGATTTTGAACAGAATTGTAATTATTTAATTAAAATTAATAATTATTACATATTATTTAGTTGAAAATAAAATTTAAAATTATTAAATTAATGAAAGAATCTTTTTTTTTTAAAAAAAAAAAAAATTTAAATAAAGTTTTCTTTGAAAAATACTGAAAGCTTTTTTTCATATAATTTATACACATATTCCACGCTCCTTTTTTTTTATGTGGCGAGCTTATAATTAACATACATATGCATATTTAATACAATACAGAGAGATTTTGCTCAATATTTTTATGTATCCTTTTTTTCGAAATTAAATACAAATACAATTTTATAGTCATTTTAGCAGGAATAATAATATAGGTAAAGGTACTGAACTCCCATATAATGTTTCATTACACATTATCATTGTATTGTATTGCATAGTAGTATATATTACTTGGACTTGGACTCACATTAAAATCACTTTATAAAATATGTGTGTACTATATTTGAAAAAGGCCACACAAAAAATAATTAAAATTACAATTAATTGATTATTAATTTATTGGTTTAAAATTCAAATTTGAAAATATTGTTGCAATAAAAATGAATTAATTAATAAATGTGAATAAAAAATAAACAAAAAAAAAAAATATTTATTTTATGCAAATTTCATTTTATTTCATATTTTTTTTTTTTTTTTTATCAAAATTGCAATAGTTGTAAATTTGTTATAATATGTAATATATTTTTTTTAATGTTTTTATTTTACAAATCGTTTTACTCATTTTATGAAATTAAAAAAATAAAAATAGCTAGGTGTACTCATATGTATAGATATTATGTGTAATTTATTCCATATTTCTGGTGATTATGATTATAAAATGCAAATTTGAATGATAATAATAATAATAAAAATATAAAGAAAATATCATTAAAAAATCATTTTAAAATTTTATATTCATGTGATGTGTTGTTGTATATTTGGGAGAAAGAAAATTATGTGATCGGGTATATTAATTGCTTTTTAAGATGAAAAATTTGAATTTGAAAAAGAAAAACCATAGAAGAAAATTCCTTAATTTAGTATAGAGCTAAGTATGGTATGGTATAAATGTAGTTATTAATAATTTTTTCTAACTTTAAAGTTAAATAAATCCTAGATATTTTAAATAAATTTACTAATATATAATTATATGTCACATATATATACGCGTATGTGTGTTATGTGTATACAGTGTTTTAAATGAAAAAATTTTAATGTGGGCAAAAAAATTAAATAAATAAAATTAGTGATAAAAATTAAAGAAAATTAATTTATTAGTATTTATAAATAATATATTTATTATGTTGATAATAAAAAAAAAAAGGATGAAAAATTTTGCATTAATGTATCTACATATTATGAATTATAATGAAATAATAATAATAATAATAAATTTATCATTCTTTTTTTTTTTTTTTGATGTGTTCTCTTCTTATAAGTGTAGCTAAAAAGTTTTTGAAAAATCGATAAAGTATATACATACGGATATTATTGTTGTATACGAACCGAGCACATAAATATATATAATGTATATACATACATATATGTATGTATATCAAAATGTATATATACTCGAATATTATATACATATAATATGTGCACATACATATTATATTAAAATGCCGGGTTTTATCATTTTTTTTTTTTTTTTTTTTTTTTTTTTGAATGAAAAATATAACGAACAAAATTTCCCAGTCACTATACACATATCACATCAATTTTCTTTTTTATTTTATTTATTTATTTATTTATTTTTTTTTTTTGTTAAAGAAACAAAAACAAAAAGTATCAATATTATTTAAAAACATAACGAAAACATAGTTGCAAATTTGCATATTTATATATTAAAGAAAATTCTTATGTACGAGTATGTATTATACATACGAATACGGATATATGCGAATGAATGTATGTCCTGTATATATGTATGTATATATATATACATTAAATATGTTTATGTTTTATAATATATGCGAATATAAAGAGATAAATATAAAATAAAAATAATAAATAACTATTGTGTCACATACATATATGTATTATGTTGATTATGTACATTTATGTATATCGTCCATATATTTACAGCTACTAAAAAAAGTAATAAAGACAAATGAAAAAATTTTTTGAAAAAAAAAATAATAATTTGTATGACGGTTATTCAAAAATTTTGATATTACATTTTATTTGTCCTCAAATCTAGTTTCATAATTTTAAATTGGACTGTTATGTAATAAAAATATTAGTTTTTTTTTTTTTAATAAAGTGTAAAAATTTCATACTCAAATAAGTAGTATTGGGAAAGAATTTCAATCAAAAGAATAAACCGTTATTTCTCATATATCTATTTGTAATTATTGTTAAAAAAAATTTAATTTTGAGTTGGTTTTGGTTATACTTATTTTCTATTTCTTCAATATTTTTCATAAACTGGATGGTATTGAAAGCATTAAAATATTTTTCATAAAATTTCGATTCCAATGTAGTTGCTATGCATTTTGAAAAATTTCTCACAGAATATTCATACTATTTTTATATATGATATAGAATTTTTTCGTCCAGATTATCCTAAAAATACTTAATTTATGTTCAATTCAGTTCAAATCAGGACTTTAAGGTATGGGTATATGGGTGTGGTGTAGTGTAATACACACCAAAATAAACTTTAAAGTTTACTATAAAACATAAATATGAGTCATAAAAATATGAGTCTCAATATTTTTTTGAACGATTGTATATTTATATATTACATACACCTACATACATATATATACATAATATATATATATATATAAGTATGTAAAGTATATTTGTAAAAAAAAAAAATAAATAATAACATTATTGTGTATGTATATACATGCATAATATGTATATGACATGTTTCATTCACATTTGTGAACATTTTATAAATTCTTTTTTTTTTATTTTTATTTTTATTTGTTTTTGAAACACCTTATATGTACAAGTGCATAACATATGTATGTATATTAGATATATGTACTTATGTATGTATGTATGTTCGTTATTTATATGTACATACATCGCTTTTTAAAAGAATATAATAAAATACATTATAATATTTATGTATAATATACATATAATATACGTGTATGTGCATTTAATTAATTTTAAATTTTAAATTAAAAATAAAAAAAAAAAAAATTTTAATAATATAATCACAATAAAATAAAAATAAAAATTAAAAATATTTAAATGGAAAAATAATTAATTAAAAAAAAAAAAAAGCAAAAAAAAAAAAAAAATTAAAAGAATTTTTACAATAAAATTAAAAATATATTTTTTACAATAAAAATATAATTTAAATTATTAACCATATAATATATATAAACAAAAAATTAAGAATACAAATGTACGAGTATACTATTTTGGTGTAGTAGTTTCTATAATAATTACATATTGGACGATAGTGCAGAAAAGAAAAAATAAAATAAAATAAAAAATAAAAATAACATAATAAAAATAAACAAGGAAAAGGTGCATCAGTCAGACTCAGACCACATAATCATGCATATGTACTTTGTGTACACATATAGTGCATACACATATATGTACATATGTATATAATTATGTATATAAAACATAGATATATTGTTTAATAATATTATAGTTTATTATATTTACATTATATTCTTTGTTGAATAAGTAAAAATCGATTTTTTTTTTCTTAAAAAGTTTTTTTTTTTTTTAAAGAAACTAAACTGTATATACATAATAAATACACATACTCGTATGTACGATTATAACAAAAACAAAACAAAAAAAAAATAACGTATCGTATATCTGAATTGAATGTGATTCTATCTTAGTACTATAATACTCGTACAATTAAAAGAAAAGTATAGAGAGTTTGTTTGAGCTTATACACATTTCTTGTATAATTTGTGCAAAAATTAACGTGACTATATACATACTTACATAAATGTATTATAATATTTTATATATAAATTTCATTTACATTCATATACATTGTATATAGTACAGCTAAGCTGCTATATATAGTTACATTTATAAATGTATGTGTGTTATTATATTTTGCTGTGATAAATTTTAATATTATTGTTTTATAATTTAAAATAATTAAAATAATAATAATAGTGAAAGAAAGAAAGAAAAATTAAAAAAAAAAATAATAATAATAATAAACACATAATGTGTTTTATTTGTTTGTTTTTTGGTTAGTTAATTATAATTATTATTTTTATTATTTATGATGAAAAATTTATTACAAAATCTTTTCACATTTACGGTACCCTTTTTAAATGTTATAATATGTATTTCATATGAAAATTCTTTATAATAATTTTTTAGTGTAAAAGATAATTAAAATAAATAAATAAAATAATAACAAACACGAACAATAAAATATAGAAAATAAAATAAAAAAAAAAAAAAAATAAAAACGAAAGAAAACAATACTCATCATACTCCATCATATTCATATAATAAAAATTTTAAAAGTAAAAAATTTTAAAATTTACATAATGCAGACTCTAAGAAAGAAAACAAGTCCATGTAAATGTAAGTTACATAAATACATAACTACATTTTATTGTGTTTAAATAATTCATATACATTTTATAGAATTTATCATAATCAAAATATCAATAGAATTTTTGTCAAAGACTCTATAGGATTTCAATTTATAAATATATAGTGATAGCGTGATAGGATAGCAATTCTTTATATTCAAAATTTATGATTTTGGCTAGGAGTAATTGAAGAGTATATATAATTATGATGGTGATTCTGGAGATATTTTAAATTTGAGAAGATGAAAACTGACAAACATCTTATAAAGTTACCTTTCTCATTCCTCTATCCACTATCTATGCCACACGATAACTAGAATCAAAAGTCATATTAATAAATTAATATTTACATTATTTATAATAAACAAGCAACTTACCCACTTTTCAATAAAAAAAAAAAAAAAAATTTCCTCCTTCCACCAGTCAGGACATTGTTCCAAATAATGTAAAAAAAAGTAAATCTCTTTTCTTTTCTGCAAACTCTGCAAAAAAAAATTTTTGTTTTTTTTTTTTTTTGCTTATTCCATAGTAATGATGACCTCATTATTATTATTTAACGGATATGCAATTTTCTTCTTCTTCCTTTTCTTTTTTATAATATTATGTCTACAATATAATATTAAAAATATTGATTTGATTCCGGAATCTCATGTCTTTATATAAAAATGTTTTCTTTAATGTCCAAATATTTATTGAGTAATGAAGGCGATATTATTGAAGAATATGCTCATTCATTCGAAATATGTAACGAGATTTTATTGGTCATAAATCTTTGCATGGAGATATGAGACTTCTTAAATGTTATAAAATTTATGATTTGATGTGATTTTGTGTATAGAATCTCTTGATGGTAAATGAGTTCTTTTTATGATATTATTGCATGTACGATGTTTTATCGTGAAGCACGTGGTAGATATTCAAATTTTTGTTTTGCTAAAAAAAAAAACAAAATAAAAAGATGATAATTTTTTTTTTGATTTAGTTTTTTATAACAGATCTATAATTAAAACAAAAAAATTTTTTTTTGTATAGGAACAACAGTAAATAAAATTAAAATTTTAATTAAATAAATCCGTAATATAAATAAAATAAGATATAAAAAAAGAATGTTCAAATTAAATTATATCCTTAGACAGATTATGCAATACAGAAAGAATTTGAATGTTACAGAATTTGGAATACCTATATGTATCTCTTTTAAATATGTAAAACTATGAAAAAAAAAAAATAACTACAAATTTATGGAATCTAAAGATAAAAGGATGATATTGGATAATGTTACATATATAATATATACAGCGAATATATTGTACATATATAAGAGGTGAGACAGATAAATTTTTGGAATTTTTACGGCGTTCAACCAGATTCCAGGAAATGTGTATTATACTGTAAAAAATAAGAAGACAGCTAATAAAACAATTTCAACAAAACAACACACAAAATTTCCTAAATAGTTCATGGTATGGCAGGCTATTTGTAATTGTTGTCTACGGAGCAGGGAATTTATCACAACGGGAACAATAAATTCAAAGGTTTACATTGAAAAATGTTTAGAAAAACGATTGAAACCCTTTATAAGACAACATCAAGGTTCAGTGTTATTTTGGCCAGATTTAGCAACTAGTCACTATGCTAATACAACGAGGCAATGGTATGAACAAAATGGGGTCCATGTGGTCCCGAAAGAGGCAAATCCACCTAATTGCCTAGAACTAAGGCCAATTGAAAGATATTGGGCTAAAATGAAGTATATATAGAAAAAAACAAAAAAAATTTGTAAGAATGATATTGATTTCAGAAATCGATGGCGGAAAGCATATATGAAGTGATCACAAATGAGTCTGTCCGGGTGCTAATGCAGCACCTCAAGCGAAAAGTTAAAAATTGTTGTAATAGATAATTATATTGTGCCAATATTTTGTAAAATAAAATCGTTGAAAATATAAAATAAATCAAATTTTATTTGATTGAAATCGGAGTTAAACTTTTTGATCTGTGGTAGAACGAAAATTCCAAAATTTATCTGACTCACCTCTTAGATAAAATTAAAATTTACACTTTGATTCTAAATAAATTCAAAGTGTTCATATGCATTTTATCTTTACCATTTTTTAGCTATTTTTATTCTGTTGGCATTTAATAATTGAATTGAATTTTTTTTTTCTTTTCTTTTCACATCAATAAATAAATTTCTCAGGGTTGTTTTTTCCATAAGAAGAATAAAGGAAATTGCATTGTTTTTTTTTTTTTTTTTATAATAAAAATTTTCCGGATGTTCTATATTTTACAAAAAAAGAATATATCTATACTCGTATCTTTAAAAAAAAATATCTATACAAATAGAAAAAAAATATTTATATAAAATATAGATGTAACGATGAAACTTATGGATGGATATACTCGTATGTATATTTTTAAATATTTCAACGTAAAATAATATATATTATGTAGTATGAGTATTAAAAATAAAATTCAAATAATCGTTATCTTCACTATGCACACACTTGCATATCGTGTATGTGTGAAGTAAAAGTGTGGAAAAAATATTATTTTAAATAAATATAAAAATAAAAATAAATTTATATGCTAATCTCATCTTATAGGAATTTTTATATGCCTTTATATACATTATGCAAAATTTAAATTTGTATTTTTAAACATTCTAATAATGTTTAGAATTCTATTATTGTTTCTATAAACAGACACATCTCTAACAGTTTAACAGCGTACAATAATCAACCACCAGTCTCAAAGGATAAGATATTCATTGTTTATATTTTTATTTAATTTTTATACAAATTCTTTTCTAATTCGATCGAATGAATATTTATTTTGGAACCGAACCGAAATGTATTAACTGAGGTAGAGGTAGCACCTAACCGTTAGGTGTATCATGATAATGATGAATATTGAACGTTCTATTCTATATCTGGCAGTACTTTATAAATATTTAATTTCTACAGTTACAGTATACATCTTTATTCTGTTGTTTGTTATGTTATAACAAAAAAACCAAAGTAGAAAACCATCCATAAATTTACTGTATAGAACGAGTATATAGATAGAACATCATCAGAATCAGATATGAATGAGGAACGAATGATGATACAATAATAAAATAAGTAAGAAAAATGATGGTATGTCTATTCTATATTCTATATACATATACATATTGCTTAGACTTACATATGGTGTATGAGAACGAGTATACAATATGGTAGATGAACATATGTGAAAAAATGAATATCTCTAAAAACAGTGCACTGTATCTCTATCTCTACTACATTATTTTACAAAAAAAAAAAAAAAAAAAAAAAAAAATTTTTTTAAATTGTTTGTCTGTCATTCTAAGTAGAAGCACTCTATCTATATACACTATAATGTGCTCGTATTGACTGTACATTAAAATTGTTGTAATATACATAATATATGAAGATATATCAGTCATATAAATAAATGTAGTTAAAGATACACATAACATTAATTTCCAGTCTCAAAATTATTATTCACATATTTTAGATAATATTACATAGAATAGATATAGATTGTCCTAATTAATATTATTATTTATATTTATACATTTTATACGATTAAGTACAGATATTTATGTATATATATCTATGTAGATAGATATATTGATAGTTTTTAATATGAGATGAGTGTGTATAAATAAAGGAAACAATTGTAACAATTAAACAATAACATTATAGTTTTTAAAAAAAAAAAATAAATAAATAATAAAAATGTATAGTTAATTCTTTATGTTATTTAGCAATTACATATGTACAACGATTTCAATGTAGTATTTGTTTTTTTTATTTTTAAATTAAATAGTAAACGAAATTGTTATAAAATCTATTTAATTTTATTTTTATTGGCATTGAATTTTTATTACTATGATATTATAAAAATAGACCAAATAAAAATATATAAATTTAAATCTGAAAATATATGCGTACAAAAATAAAAATAATTTGATGGATTTTAAATTAAAAAAAAAATGGTGAAAAATACTGGTAAAGAATAAAAAAAAAAAACAAATAATTATTTTTAATTATTATTAATGAAATATTTATAGATTTATGTAACTTTATATTCTAAACAATATAAACTAACATAAATACAGCATTATTATGTACATATATACATATTTGTTTTTATAGGATTTGATTATGCTATTCATATACATACATATATGTAATTAATTTATCCATCAATACAAATATCAATATTTAATCAATAATAAAAAATAAAAAAATATGTATTTTTATTTTTAATTTTTTGTATTTTATTTTATTTATATTTTATATTTTTATAGATAGAAATGATCCAGGACGATTTTTTGGTGATGGTGTTACATTTAAAGCAAAATTAATTGGTATTTTAGAAGTTGGTGAAGCAAGAGGTGATAGAATGTGCCAAGAAGCATTACAAGATTTAAAAATGGCAATTAGAGCTGCCGGTGAACATAAACAAAGAATAACAATACATGTAACAATAGATGGTTTACGTTTACGTGATGAAAAAACTGGTGATTCATTATATCATCATCCAGTACATAAAATATCATTTATTGCACAGGATATGACTGATTCAAGAGCATTCGGTTATATATTTGGTTCACCGGATAGTGGTCATAGATTTTTTGGTATTAAAACTGATAAGGCAGCAAGTCAGGTAAAAATAACACAAAAAAAAAAAAAATAATAATTTATATTTTACATTTTACTTTATACACAAAAATGATAAAAGGATACATATATAGATTTATTTTTCGTGTACGTATACGTATCATTTTACAGGTTGTTTTAGCAATGCGAGATCTATTTCAGGTCGTATTTGAATTAAAAAAGAAAGAAATCGAAATGGCTAGACAACAAATACAAAGTAAAACAATACATGAACATCAGCCTCTATCATTAACAGTAAAAGGTAGTAATATATCAATTGAAGCATCGAATATAGCATCATTAACAAAAACTTTAAATGAATCATCGAAATTAAATGCCAAAGAAGTATACCTATATGGATATAATTGAATTTTTATGTACAACAGAATTTTTATATTTTATTTATTTTTATTTTTTTTTTATTTGGTTTCGTTTTAAATGAACGAAATTATAGATGTCTCCTGAATCTGTTGCCGATTTGGTTGATCTTGAACAAGAATTAAGCTCAATTCAAAGAGGTATAACACAAATGGAAAGAATAACACCTAGCGAACCAACACCAAGTACAAAAATATCATCTGAAGAAGATCCATTCGGTGATTCATTCACAAATTTTCCTGTATGTTATTTAAAAGTAGCGAAATATAAAAAAAAATTTCAATAATTCACTATGTAATTTTCTTCTTATCATTTACATAGACATACAATATTCTTCCACCACCACCAGAATCGACACGTTCCAGACATTCAAAACCAACAGCATCCACAATATCAAAAGTATCTGATACAATTAATGATCAATTAACTGCAGCATTTAAAAATCTTCCATCATTGACGACAACAACATCAGCAACAACAACAAACAGTTCTAATATTATACAAAAATCATCAGATAATTGGTTAGATCATAATGATGTTTTAACACATTTTGAATCTTCCGCATCATCGACAGCAGCGGCAGCAACAAAATCGCCTGATATAAATTCGACAACTGCATCATCAGCAACAACATCAGCAGCCACCGCAGCAACAGCAACAACATCAACTGTTGCTTGCACGTCATCATCGACTACATTAACGACAACCGTGTCTACGCAGCAATTAGAAGATATAGCCATGCAAAAAACTGGTGAAGATTTATCACAAAATGCATCCACAACATTGGCTTCTATAAATCAATATATTGATGCTTTTACTGATCTAGATCCACTTGGAACTGGTAAAAGTAAGCCATACATTGATAAAAAATATTTCTTCCATGAACTTAAAAATCCTCCAAAAAAAGTTTTAAAAGAATTATCCGGTCAAGAAGGAATTTTTCCAGCTACATTTAGTGGTAACGAAATGGATAATGATGGCTCTAATGAAACTGTCGAAAAATCTTTAGAAGAACAATTCTTCAGTCAATCTTCTGATGTGATAAGCACAAAATCTTCAACAAATGCAACAGCCGAAACGAAAGTGAATAATTTTTCGAAACCAAATTATCCTCAAAGCAGTTATTTTGCAGGTCAAACGAAATCCAGCCACACCGAGAAACCATTGAATATTGATCTAGAAAGGACGAAATTAGAGGAACCAGCTATAATGATGCCAAGAGATACAGATCCGTTTTCTCCAACACGTAAAAAGAGCGATCCATTTCAGGATGGTGATATATTTAGTAAACTGGATCCGTTCGAATTCGAGTTTGGAAATAAAACTAATAAACCAACAGAAACAAACACTACCGCAGATGATTCTGGAAAAATTAAAAAAGATATGAACATGTTTAATGGACCGTTACAAGTTAATTTACCACCAGAAAGTTGGGGCTCATCTACAAGTCCTGGACAAAGGAAAATTGAAAGGCAAACCAGTGAATCTCCAACATCAATATCAAGAAATCGACCAAGTGTTTTTAAACAGAATACAGTTGATGTTATCAACAGCATTAGCTCTAAGAAAATGCCACATTTATTTGGTCCGAAATTCTCGAAACGTGATTCGAATAGTATAAATATGCGGAGACTACAGGAAAGCGATTCACTGAGCGAAAATGAAACTGCACCTGAACCACCACCACGACCAGAAACATCTTCTCATATCGAACCACCACCGTTACCACCTAAAAAGCAATTCTCTGATATTGTTATACGACCTCGTATCACATCATCATCAGCCATTCCTCCTTCTTCGCGTTACGAATATATTAGTGCTAAAATGAAATCGGCAACTAATCAATATGCATCCTCCGATTCAGCACCACCTATTCCTTTGCCATCGAGAAAAGTTGGCCGAACAGATTCCAATTTTCCAGGACCGGGAAGACCAGCTCGTAAGCCAGGTATTAATGTTGACGATGAAGATTATCTCACACCAATTACATTATCACGCAACGATGTTCCTCCACTACTGCCTCCTCCTCAAACAAAAACCCGTGGACGCAGATCTGATCATAGCGAACACAAATCAGAAGTGGAATCTAATTCTTCCGCAAGCTTAAGCGCAGATCAAATGGCTGAAGCAATTTTACCTGATATAACTCTCAGTCAACTTTTAACTCTAGGCATTGATGAATTAGCAGCAAAATTGAATGTACCTACTTCTAAACTAAGTACCATGACCTTAGTCGAACTAACGTCGTATCTATCTGAATTCATAGAAAATAGAAAGAAAACTCAAAATGTCCAACAACAACAACAGCCGAGTCAAAAGCAGAAATTTGTAGAAGATTCTACACCCATTTTTAAAGTGAATTTCGATCAAAATTCAGAAGCCACATTCGTAGCGAAATTTGATGATAATTTCGGTGAGGAGCCAGTAACATCATTCGTAGCAAATTTCTCAAATGTGGATGTGAAGCCAGAACAACAAGTTGTTCCGCCTCCCTCTTCAACGGTTCCATCTGCTGATCGATATGCAGTCTTCCGAGAAATCATTGATCAAGAAATGCAGAAAGATACAACTCAATTAGAAGATTCATCTGAAACTGAGGAGGAGACAAATAATGAACAAACAAAACAAGAAAGCGATAATGAACCAGTCGAGTTAAGTGGCGAAAATGAGACTGTGACACCAATGCAAGTTCCTAAAATTGATACTAAAATTACCGAAGCGATTTCCCATGCTAAAGATAGATATGCAGCTTTACGTGATATAATACTTGTCGAAGACTTATTTGAAAAATCTCCACGACCAATAGAAAATCTTCTAGATAATTCTGTTACAACTGTCACAAATAATTGGGACGAAGATCCAGAAAGAATTGTGAATGAAGATTCTTTCGAGGAGACGACAACGAAATTTTCTAAAGATGGAACTGTGAGTCCAGAAAGAAAATCCGAAAGTGGAGAAAAATCTGAAATGAGTCAGACAGACAATTTGATTATAAACAATACCAAAGAAATTAAACAAAATGGAACAGTTATGCACACCTTAACCGTTTCGAATAAGGACGATATAGAAATTGATGAATTAATGAATCGTGCAATATCGAATTTATCATTAGACAGTCGTGATCATTTGTCACCAAACATTTCAAAGTCTCCAATCGTAACTGAAAATACAACTTTATCTCCAGTAACTCTTGGAAAGCAACAAATATCTCCAAACGGTCATGCTATCATATCCGGTAAATCTCAATTTAATGACGTTTCAACATCTCCGATTCAATTACAAAAATCACCAGCACAAAAGTCACCACTTTCAAAGTCTCCGTTAATCAAATCTCCGGCATCCAAATCTCCAATACCACAATCAACGGCTGTAACAAATTTGATCGATAATGGAAAACAGACAAATTCTGGATCATTAAGTGATGTTGTTTGTGGTAGTTCACCGGAGGCAAATTTAGCGATTCCAGAGTCTGGTACAAATACAAAGCCTGTAACTGCTAATGCTAATGAATCATGGGCTGTTTTCGATAAACCGAATATACAGAACAAAAAGGAACAACAATCTTCAGCAAATAGATCCCATAAACCAGGACCTCCAAAAGAAACTGGTGAATCTCCATGTTCATCAGACGGTAAAGATGATTGGAAAGGTGATCAAGATTATGGAAAAAAATGGCCCAGAGGACATACATCTTCATCATCTCGCGATCTAAGTCCATGGGACGATGAAGCACCAGACTATAAAAAGAGAATGCCTTCTGCGGCAGATCGACATGGATATTACATGAGACATGCACGACGTATGAATTCTTGTGATGACGAGTATGAGTACGTATCGAAATATTTAAAAAAATTTCCATATTAATTTTTACATTATATATTTTTTAGTTACGAAGAAGAAATGATAAAAAGACGAGACAGGAGAATCAAAGGAAATCTATCACGAAGTAGAGAAAATTTCGATTCTGGTAACACGAGTATATAAAAATCTAATTAATTCTTAATCTGATGATTTTTTTTTAAAATTGTAAAAATAGATTCTCAGAATTGGTATCAAGGAGGTGGGCGACATAATTGGTCTCCAGCAGACGATGAGGAACGTTCACGCCCATTCGACAGAGCTTCATACGAAAGAAGTACTTATGGTCCACCATACGATAAACGTCATCCGGCTTATGATCGAAGAGAATACAGTAAGGGATATGATAAACGAAAATATTATAGAGAATACTCTCGTCCTCCGCCAGATTATGATTTTGAATCTTACGGTGAGTCTCCGGATATTAAAGATAACAGGAAAATGATGTTTTATGGTGATGGTGTGGGCTTCGAAAAGCAGAAAACACGAAGAGATTACGAAAATATTTATGAAGAGGAATTTATACGAGATGGTGGTAGAATACACAAATCAGCTAGAGGCGAATATTTTTATGATCGTGATAGAAAAAGTTTTGATCGTGACAGTGTAGAATCATATGAGAGTACTGGTAGACGACACAAAAGTTTCGGAAGTGGAGATGTCTATGGGAGTTTGGACAGCAGAGAAGATTTCCGTGAAAGATATTTAGGTAATGAAAAATCAAGATCACTAAGGAAAAGTATAAAGATTAGAAGTGGAAATGAAGAGTACGATCAAGATTCAGAAACTGAAATGCAAATCAGACGTCCGCAAAGTGACACGAGGAGTTTACAGAGACCACCTCAAGGAACACGAATTCGAAAAAGCAGTGGTTCCAGTCCATGGGACGGAGAAGGTAACAGTTAGAATAGTGTGGCTGTGTCTTTAGTTATACAATTAAATTCATTTTAGAACCGATACCAACCAATCAAAAGGGTTGGAAACGACCATCAAGCGCATCAGAATCTGAAAGAAGATTGGCGGATAATAGAAGAGTTTTATGCCATACATTATCCGGTTCAGATGGTGAAAAAGATAAACGGTAAAGATTTGATATTAAGTTCATAAAAAATTATAAAATTTATTATGAAATTCTTTTTCAGATTTAGAAAGAAACCACGTTCACGTAGCGGTAAAGAAATAGACGGTGGTCCCAGACAAGCTCCAGCAACTCGATATGTAAGAGATCGAGATGGAAATTATGATTACATAGACTACGAAGAAGAGGATTATGATCATCCATCCTTAGATGAAGATAAATTCGAACGGTTGAATAGACGTCGTCATGAGATGCATCAGCGTATGATTGAAATGGAACGTAGAAAAAGAGGTGATAAATACTCATATGAAAGCGGTAAATATCCTCCAAATACTTCTGAAAGTGATCGTTATATACAAAAATTTTCTAATTCATTCGAAGAAAATATAAAATGCACAACAAAACCATTACGTCGTGAATTCGATTTCGAAGATTTAGATGAAACGCCACGATCAAATGCTAGCAGTAATAAATTCAATTTTGAAGAGCATGGATTCGAAAGTGATTTTAATTCACCGCCACCGACAGCAACAACTGGTTCAGCAACAACAAAATCATCATTTAGATTTTCTAATGATTTTTCCGATAAAGAAAAGCAATTACAGGGTTTCATTGTTGAACAAGAATTTGTCATTACAAATAATCAACAGCAACAACCACAACAGCAACAACATCAACAACAAACAATTCCAACTCCAATACAAAAATTACGATTCGATGATAGAGTAACAATATCAAAATTTGAAAATGAACAACCAACTGCAAATACAGGTGCGGGTGGTAGTGGTAGTGGTAGTGGTGGTGGTGGTGGTAGTGGTAGTGGTAGTGGTGCATTCGAAGATGATTTCTCACAAGCTGAATTTGTTGTATTTGAAAATGATGATCAATGGAATTCTACTGAACCATTAAGAAAGAATCATTTAAAATTAGCAAAACGTCAAGATAATATTAAAAAATCTGAATCAGTTAATATATTTGCACGTAAAAATGAAGATCCATTCGAAGATGATGATTTTTTTAAATCAACAACAACATCACCAACACAACAACAACAACAACAACAACAACAAGATAATATAAATATAAAATCGAAAAAAAATAATAATAATAATAATCATGGTAATAACGGTAATAATGGTAATGAAACTACAACATTTCAATGGGATAATAATTTTGCTAAATTTGATGAGAATATGTGATTTGTTAATAATAATAATAATAATAAAAATAATTATATTCAAATTAATAATAATTATAATAAAAATAATAATAATAATAATAATATTAATAATATTAGTAATTTTGATATTACCAAATATATGCAATTATATAATAATAAAAATTATAATACTCTAATTAATGAAAAAATAGAAAAACGTTATCATAATATCAATAAAAATAATAATTATAAACAAATTAATGAACAAAATAATAATGAACAAAACATAATTAAATTAAATCAGAAATTAATTTTAATTAAATTCATTATGAAGAATTTATTAAAATATCATGTAAGATATGATATTTTATAAGTTTTCTTTTCTCTTATTTTTGTCACTATTGTATAATAATTAATTTAAATATTTTTTAATTTTTATCTATTTTATATTATTTTATTTTTATTGATTACTCCTAAAAAAAAAATATACAAACAAACGAACAAAAAAAAATTAAAAATTAAGAATAAGATAAAAATATTGTAAAAAATCAGTCACTAATTAAGAATTTATTTTTCTTTCAATAAATTATTAAATTCTCAAATATTTCAAACAGAAAAATAATTTATTACATACTACACTGAGGCTAATACTGCTACAACAAGAACTACTATTATTATTATTATTTACAATATAAAGTCATAAAAATTTTATTACAGTTTTTATTTTATTTAATGTTTTCTTTTTTTTTTTGATTATTTAATATAAATTTATTTTAAAAAAAATATATATATAAATAATAATAAAACAAATAAATAAGATATGTATTTTATTTGAAAGTGGTGTAATATTGTAGACACACAGAGGTTGAAATTAAGTATTTTGATAATTTCAGCCTCGAAATCCGGAAAAAACGACGGATTTGGGCCCGACGGATCTAGTCAGCGAAATTACATAAAAAATACGTAATTATCGCTCGAAATCTATTCATGTTTCGCTCTTTACATAGAACAGAGACATCTACTAACAAATTGTAAACCACAAAAAATGTTTTTTTTTTTAAATTTTCATTAAGAAATAATTGAATATAAATGACAGTTAAATTTAATAGAAGAAGTATCTAGGCTATGTTCAGATAAATTAAATAAATTAGACAAACTGTCAAAATCGCTGTGTGTCACCTTCGTAATTTCTACTCGGAATTAAAATGAAATCTACTTAATTTCAACCTCTGTGTGTCGAAGACATAAGTCTATTTTATATTATGTGCAGATACATATTTGAGGATTTATAATTTGAATACGATACGGTTATATAATTTTATAAACTATGAGCCTTACTTATAAAAATTTCTTAAAGTCGACTTTATTTTAGTAATGACATGCCGAATTTAGAAGTGACTTTAATTTTGGTACTCATAACAGTTTACTAAGTTCTAATTTAAAAAAGCTTTTTTAGCAAGCTCTTTTTGCTTACTACTGTAATTTTACATATGGAATTTATAATTTTGTTATGTCAATAGTCAGTTAGTTATGTCAATTTGAATAAAAAAAAAAAAAAATTTTTTATTTTATGTCAAATGTTACTATGTTATGCTATGTTATATGCCTATTTTATATTTTGATTTGAAATTCTTTGATAGTTTGATCAAAAATTAGGTTATTATGCTCTTAATAACGACTTAGTAGAGCTCTCGCCACGATTAAAATTTAAAGTCTCTACTAACACTAAGGTTAGGTTTAAATTTGTTATAAGTATGAAAAAATAGTTAGCAAAGGATTAAGTTCTTATTAATAACTTAGTTACAGTTTATAAGTAAGGCCCTATGTATGTAAATTAATTTAGACAAAATAAATCATTAACTTTTTTTTTTTTTGTCGATAATGGACTTACATCACTTTCAAATAAAACAGATCGAATATTGAATAAAATAATCATTAAAAAATGTACTAATTAAAATTCAAAATATAAAAACAAAGCAAAAATGAATGAAGCTTAATTCAACCAAAGTACATATGTACATATATCCGAAAGATTATAAGAAAATGAACAAATTAAATATTTATATTAAATATGCATATTACATCATAATCATCAGTACAGTACATTAAGTGTACATAATACGTCCAATCAATCAAAATTCAGTTACAAGAGAATAAAAAATGACTTTCGTTTTTTTTTTTTTTTTTTTTGCCTAACTTTAGGTGTTTTCGATTTGCAAATTTCAAGTACTTGCGAGTAGAAGAGATAAATGTCTGTGCTAAACCATCTACTCGCAGCTACTCATGAAAAATTTTTCAAGTAGCTGGAAGTACTTAGATGCAAGTAGTTAAGAATAATTTTTGTGTCGTTCGTTTTAACAATTTATCCTAGACACATTTTAGTACTTGCAAGTACATACTTGAAATTTGCAAATCGAAAACACCTTTTATGTACTGTTGTAACTATCGAATCAATAAGAATTTATGTAGAGTGTATTTGTATTAGATATTCAAATTAAATTATTACTTTCATCTAATTTAAAAAAAATATATACAATAATTTTCTTTTTATTTAAATCGCCAAGTTAGATATTTTCATTAAAAATGTAATTTTAATAAAAACTCAAAAAATAATACTCTTCACGTACATATTATATTTCTACTTTTACTCAATAGAGATGAGATGAATTATGAAAAATCGAAAAAAGTAAAATATAAAATACATAGGTCAATTAAAAGTAAAAAGTGTAAATTCGTTACTACCACACACAAATAGAAATGTGCTTCAATAAATTCGTAAAAAAAAGTTATAAATTTTTTTTCTAAATTCAATTTTTTTTCATTTTTGTAACAAAAGATTTGTGGATTAATTTTACTTAATTTTATTTTAAATCAGTTTAGAAGGCAGATATAATAATTAAGAAAAAAACAAACAAATATTAGGAATGAAAAGAATAATATTATGCTCACATATTGCGTACATATTTTGCACGCATATAAAAAATTCATTACAAAAAATTTATTTTAACATAAAAAAATGAATAAAAATATAAAAAAAAAAATTTTTTTTTTTTTTTTTTTGTGGAAAAGTAATTAAAATTTTAAATATGAATTGTACAATTTTTTTATATAACGAAAATGAATAGTATACATACGTGTATATACATAAATATACACTGTATATGTGTATTTTTATTTTCATATACATACATATTATAATAGAAGAAAAAAAAAATTAAATAATAAATTATTAAAATATTAATTTAAAAATGTGTATCGTTAATTATTTTTCTTTCTTTTTTAATATAAATATACATATGTATGTATATGTAGAATAGATTATATAAAATTGCTAATAATAATAATAATATAAAATAAAATATATCATATATGTATATATTTATTCTTATGAATGAATAAAAAATAAAAAGCATAAATTTTTGTGTTATAAATTATATTAATAAAATATAACGAATAAATAATAATACTTACATACGAATATAGTATATCTATATATACTTAATATGAATTTACACTTGTACTACTACAATATAATCATATATAATCATACATATATAAATATTATTACAACATTATTTACATACATACATACATACGTATATACTATATATGCATTGCAGAAGATTTATTTTAAAATTTTCTCTTATAATGAATAATTTAATAGAAAATAATTGCAAAAAAAAGAATCATTGTTATGAAATTGATAATTACTAAATTTGAAACAGATTAAATAATTAAATTTAAAAACGAAAAATAAAAAATTCAAAATAAAAACTGAGTTAAAATTACAAAACACGTATTCATGTATTGTGGTTTCGATCGGTATGGTATACACACATACTTTAGTTTCAGAGTCTTAAGCCTGAAACAGAATGTGTAGCTGTAGTAAGTATGTAGTACATGTAGCACTACAAGCTGTCACTACTCATCAAATCACTACTACAACTATACAGCTACATACTACAAGCTGCACATTCTGTTTCGCGCTTTATGGTCTTATACTACTATATAGCTGAGAAGCTGAGTTCTAAAGTCTAATCGAATATCGATACGTAATTAAACTTTAAAATTTTGTAAGCTGAAGCTGAAGTTATCGCGCATCGATTTTTCAAATTTTGAAAAATTCAGTCACTACACTACTCTTATAATTTAGAAAATTATAAGAGGATACTTTGAAGTTGGACATTATGGTATCGATATCGTATTTTGAAATTCAGCATAAATCCAAACCATAAATTAATTTAAGTAAAAAAAAAAAGAATGAAATAAAATAAATGATTATAATACACATAATACATATAGATATGATTGTAAATTTTCGCCTTAAATAATTTATAATAATAATAATTCATGTAATAATTTTTAGATAAAATATGTTAGATTAAATGATAAATTAAAAAAAAAAAATAAATAAAATAAAATGATTATATAAAAATGAAATTAAAACAATAAATTATATGAAAAATTATTATTTCAAAAAAATGTATATGTAGTATATGTAATATGAAAATAAATTACATAAATGTAAAATTTAAAAATTTGAATTGCTGTGTAATAAGATGTGTATGTATCTTGTATTATTATTATATATAAAATTTATTAATTACGTATTATATATATATATATGATAGTTGTATAAAATATTTAAAAAGCAAAAAAAAAAAAATATGTTTAAAAAAAATTACAAAATGAAAATTATTTTCTTGGAATAAAAGATTCGGTAAATGCGAATATGTGAATTGATTTGATTATAGAACCAAAATTTTTATTATTAATCGGGGATTAAAAAATAAAATAAATAAAGGAAAAAAACAAGTTAAATAAAAAATGTAACAGAAAATGATTTACATATAATATATATATGTTTATGTAGGTATATTTTTCTTATTGATTTTATGATTATTTTTTTTTTATTTATATGTATGTATTTTGTTTAATATAATTTATCAAAATAAATTTATATGTGTATATAAAAATGTGTTATTTCAGTATGCTTTCATTAAAATGATTTTTAAAATTATTAAATAATGAAAAACAAAAAAAAAAACAGAAAATTTAAAAACAAAAAAAAAATGCATATTATATATTGCAAAAATTTTAAAATATATACATACAACAAAATTATTTATAAATTAATATTAAATATAAAATGTATACTCATTTATTAATTATAAAAAAATAAAAAATTATGATACTCAAAAAAAAAAAAACAAAAAAAAAATGCTAATAAATTATAATCTCATTTAATATTTAAATTAAAAAAAAATAAAAAAATAAAATTAATTATGGCTAATGATTAATTATTTGTATACAAAATTATTATTGTTTTTTTTTTTTTTTGTAAATAAATTATTATATGTTTTCTGTTATAATTATTGAAAAATATATAATACTTATATTATTATACAATAATTTATAATTAATATATAATATAATAAAGGTATATATGTATTTATATAATATATGAATTAAACAACAAAAATACATTACATTTACATACATATATGTAAAACATTAAATTAATAAAAAAATATATATATATAAAATTTAATGATGTTTTTCATTTTTTTTTTGGTAATTATTAATAATAGCTGCTATCGATTTAGCAATTTCAAGTACTTGCGAATACAAAAAATGTGTCTATTTCTAGGATAAAAATTGTTATAACGAACGACACAAAAATTATTCGTAACTTTTTTGCATCTAGTACTTGAAAAATTTTTCATGAGTAGATGCGAGTAAGAGTAGGAGTAGAGTACTAGATGATTTAGCGCAGACATTTACCTTATCTACTCGGCGCAAGTATATGAAATTGTTAAATCGAAAGCAGCTAATAAAATAAGGATAAAAATGATGTGCTGTATGTTAAAAAAAAAAAAAATAAAAAATAAAAAGATCGAAATTTTTAAATTCCTTAACTAGGATCACAAGAGACACGATTTTCCTTTGAATTTTTCGTAATTCTCTTAAAATAATTCACCTAAAAAATACGATTCAAAGGGAAATATATGTATATGTATTCAATTTCAAAAATTAATCAAAACTAATAAATTTGTATTTTATTAAATATTTTTTATTTTAATTTTTATCTTTGTATTTTTTTCTTTCAAATTTTAAGGATTTTTTAATTTTTTTTCTTGTTCATTTTGATGATGATGATAATAATGTTTAGCAAATGTTTCACCAACTAATAATGGAAAAACTAATGTAGCATCAGCATAAATTTTTATTGGTGTTGCATCTTTTTTTATTTTGCCCCATGATACAGCTTCATCTGGTCGAGCACCACTATCACTTCCATCAAATTCAGATGCTGTATTTATGTAAACAGCATAATCAGCACCGTTTCTCATTAAATTCGCATTACAAATATGATGTTTAATAACACCACCACCCAATATTATAATACCAGAATTAATTGCTTTTACAGCCATCGTATTTAAACGTTTCAAATCAGATATTATATCTAGAATAAGACCAGGATTTCGATGCGAATGAAAATACATCATATCACCTAAACTACCATCAGTTAATGCCGGACTAAATACTGGTATATGATTTTTAGCTGCCCAATAATATATAGATGATGGATCATTAATTCTTTCACCTAAACGTTGTATTACTTTTGATGGTGTCCAAAGAATATTGTTAGTTTTTTGATCATTTAGCATTTCATCTAACAGTGGTATTACCCAATTTTCAAATTTACAATAATTATCATTCGGTACAAGTAAATTACCTATACGATTGATACCTTTTTCACGTAATTGTTTTCCAGGAAGTTCAAAAGATCCTGTAATTATTATTTTTATAAATTCTACATCTGTATCAACAAAAATTTGATGTGGTGATGGTCAAACAGGCTTAGGAAAATTTAAAGCGTAAAATGTTTTGTATATAAGCATTATACAATTTGATAGGTAGCGAATCGAAGAGCAGTGACATGACATCCCATAAGATGGTATGATTGGTATATGTATAGGTGAATGAATATATACCATTAATGAATGAATAATAAAAATAATAATTGAGACTTACCTACATACGTTGGAGCCAAGCATTTAATGAAATCTTCTTCTACACCTCCAGCTGTTGTTACAATACAATCAACCATTGAATGTTCAACCAAAAAACGTATTGTTTCTCTCATTCCAGATGATGCCATATTTGATGTGTATCCAAGAAATATTGTACAATTATGTTTTCTTTTAATGAACTCATCACATTCGTATATATCTAAATGATCTTGACATAATGGAATTGATCTGCAATTAATCTTTACATTTTGCGTACAATTAATATCCATATGATATTTTAAAAATATTTTTTATTCATAATTACTAACCATTTTATTAATTTCATTTATAGCATGACCAAAATTTGTTGCTTGAAATCCGCTATTGATATATGATTCAAGTAATTTTGAGTAATTAATACCGGAATTCCATTCATATCCCTGGACAGTAGGAGTACCTTCGGGTAATGAATCACTTGCGACTAAAACAGCATCTTTTGCAATTAATGGTTCATTAGACATTTTTTTTATTTTCAAATTTGAATTAATTAATTTTCAACTTTAAATAAATAAAACTATTACTAAATGGCAAGGATAGTAAATGCTAAAATAAATTGCGCCAATTTTATGTTTCTATTTCATAATATTTTTGGTAATTGGTAATAAAATTTTTTGATTATAAGCAAGCAAGCAATCTGTTTTCTAATCAACTGTTTATTTGAGGTTAGGTTACAATTATTAAAAACAAAACAGTAAAACTAGAGTAGTAGAGTAGCAACAGCAAGTAGTAGCAGAGCAGTACTCAGTAGAGTAGTAAATTAAGAACAAAATACCAAACTTACCAGCATTAATTAAATTAAATCAAAATAATGTATCGTATTCGTATCGTCGTATCGTATCTAAAATGTAATAGGAAAAAAAAATTTTTACTTTACTTAAGTTGCACGGTTGCACATTGCACTTACAATTACAATACAAATAAGGTTTTAAATTTTGCTGGGTACGTACGTACGTACACAACCTTCTATATTTATACAAGCACAACCTTCTATATTTATGTACATACGTACAAACTTTCTAATCAAAATCACATAAAAAGTCAATTCTAAATAAATTTTTGAAATTTTTGAAATTTTTGTGAATGAATGTGAATGAAAAAAATAAATACAAAGAACAAGACTAGGCATGTGCAATCGCCATATTAAATATTTTATTTGTCATCATCATCATCATCATTCATCAATCATCATCGTCTTTTAGTTCAACTTCTACTATACTCTACCAAAACCTATTAAAATACTCATTTCAATTTGATTTAACATAAATTTTGACATCGGTTAGAGTTTGTAATTTGTATTTTTCCATTATTTCCGATAATTATTCAATTTAAATTGAGATAATGGAAAATAAAAATAATATGAACAACGATGAAATAAATGAAAATCATGTTCAACATCATAAAGGTAATCGTAAATCTCAGAAAGGAAAGGAAAAAACCGATAAAAATGAAGGTAATAATTATAATATCTACATATGTATGTACATAGTAATTGTGATATTTTTTATCAATTGAATTAATTATTTTAAAAATTTCATTTGATTTTTTTTTCATTTTTAGAAAAAGAATCACCTATGCCGTCGAGCTCAGCAGTTACTTCACCAAAAACAACTGAAGAAATGATAGATAATGTTAAAGGTAGGCGTAGGACGGGCAGAACCAAATTTTTTTTTTCTACTTAAAAATTAAAAAAAAAATTTTAATCTTTAACCTCTACAAAACGACACTTCAAGAACAAAAATATTGATTTTCTCCCCTAATTAATATCTAAAATGTTTTTGTTTTTCTTTTAATTATACTTTTTAATTATGTATGTACATAATGTAGATTTTGAATTTTTAAAAATTTTTTTAATTATAGGTTTAGTTGATCAATTGAATTTAGATCAAAAATTTCTACATGATAGTGTAATGAAAAAATTTACATTTTGGTCAACTCAGCCAGTTCCTAAATTAAATGAGGAAATTGTTACAAATGAATCAATTGAACCGGATAAAGATATATCAGAAATCCGAAAGGATCCATATACATTACCAGATGGTTTTGAATGGGATACATTAGATTTAAATAATCCGAGCGTATTAAATGAATTGTATACGTTATTGAATGAAAATTATGTTGAAGACGATGATGCAATGTTTCGTTTCGATTATCAGCCAGCATTTTTACGATGGTCATTACAACCGCCTGGCTGGAGACAAGATTGGCATGTTGGTGTACGTGTAGTTAAATCTGGTAGATTGGTTGGTTTTATATCGGCGATACCTAGTCAATTGAGGTGCTATGATAAAATTTTAAAAATAGTTGAAATAAATTTCTTGTGTGTACATAAAAAATTACGTAGTAAACGTGTTGCACCGGTATTAATCAGAGAAATAACACGACGAGTTAATTTAGTTGGAATTTTTCAAGCAGCATATACAGCTGGTGTTGTATTACCAAAGCCGGTTGCAACATGTAGATACTGGCATAGATCATTGAATCCAAAAAAATTGATAGATGTAAGTAAAGAAAGAAAAAAAAAATTTCATGTTTTAAAATCTAATTTAAAAAATAAATATTGAACAATTAACCTTTTTTTTTTTACTTTTTTACTATTATTTAAAGGTAAAATTTTCACATTTGGCAAGAAATATGACAATGCAAAGAACAATAAAATTATATAAATTGCCTGATACACCAAAAACCAAAGGTTTTCGTAAAATTGAAGAAAAAGATATGGATGCTGCACATAAATTACTTGATAATTATTTGAAAAAATTCAATTTATGTCCGGTATTTACAAAAGAAGAATTTCATCATTGGTTCACACCAATAAATGGTATAATTGATTGTTTCGTTGTTGAAGATGATAACGGTGAAATAACTGATATGGTAAGTTATTATAGTTTACCATCAACTGTAATGCATCATCCAATTCATAAAACAGTTAGAGCTGCATATTCATTTTATAATGTATCATCGAAAACACCATGGAATGATTTAATGAATGATGCATTAATATCAGCAAAACATATTCAAATGGATGTGTTCAATGCACTCGATTTAATGGACAATAAACAATTTTTAACACAATTAAAATTCGGTACCGGTGATGGTAATTTACAATATTATTTATATAATTGGAAATGTCCAAGTATGAAACCAGAAGATGTTGCACTTATCCTGATGTAGAGTTTGTTGTTGTGCATATTTTTTTTTTTTTTTTTTTTAAGAATAAGCAACAATACACAAAGACATACAATTACGAAACAAAATTATATATAAAATACATATACACCGAAGAAAAGAAAAAAAAAATGTTTGTTAATTTTCCTCACGCACGTATTTTTGAATTAAAAAGAAAAAACGATGCATAATTATTGACAAAAAAAAATGAATTTTTATTTGTTTTTTTTTTCTTAGAAAATCACAAAATATAATTTCAAAAAATAATCTAAATTATGATAAATATACAAACATAATTTGTTTAGATTTAATTGTAAGATGACGATGATGATGATGATGATGATGCGAAGATGAAGAAAGATCTGTATATGTATAGAACAAAAATTATTTAAAGAGAAAAGAAAATGTAATATAATATGCATTATAATTAGAATTATTATTATTTTAAATATATATTTAGAAAAACATTGTTTTTCTATTTGTAAATTTTTCATTGTAAATGTCGATATATTTACATAGTTAAAAAACGCACGATTATTTACAAAAAAAAAAAAATTGAAAATAATTTTTGTTTTTAAAAAAAAAGCATATAAGAAAATGCTGAGCAATTCTGTTAATATATTAAATTATGTAATGAATAACAAATAAGATAAAAATAAAATAAAAACTAATATATAAATAATTGTAAATTTTATTGTACGTACGTTATACGTTATACAATACACAGTTCAGTCAGGATTTCATAAAAATTTTAAATTTTAATTAGGTACTACCTAAATAATATTTTATTTCTTCTGTTTTTTTCGTTTTTATTTTGTAATTAAATATATGTATTATAATAATGCACCATGGACTATTATATTTTGTTGTTATTTTAGAATAAATTGAAATTTAAAATAAATTTTATAGAGATAAATTCAATTGTATAAGATTTCGTAATTTGATATCAATAAATTACAATTATTAGAAATTTTGTTTAAATTATTTTCTAAATTTTATAAAGTGCATTAAATTACAGTACAGTTCATAAAAATCAGCAAATTTCTCTAAATTATTATTTTTTCTACTTCACATTTATGTTGCTGGCTGAATCGCTGAATATTCACATTCAATCATAATCATAAAAGAAAAATGCATCGATGATAAAAATTTCACCTTAAATATTATGATTGAAAGAGAATCTTAAAATGCGAGATTCCGATCCGACATTCCGAATTGAGTTAGAGTATGAGATGACAGTTGATTTGATTGACAGATTAATCGAGTCTCGTTTTTGTAACGTATCATGAATCATGATGGCTGCTAAATGTTAAATCTTGATCTTGAATTATGAAGAAATGGAAATGTCATGAAAATTTTTGATGGCTTTTTCTTTTACAAAAGAGACCGGCAAAATATAAAATTTAATAAAAAATAAAAAGAAAAAAGAATAAGAAATTCGAGGAGCTAGGTATCAAAACAAAAAGGATAACAAAACAACCTGTAAATTTTAGTTAGTTTTTTATTTAAAAAATTATGAGCACATTATTAGAAAGAATTTGTGAAGTAATTAATTCCAAAAATTTTTATTTTTTAAGAAGAATTATTCAAATTTTTATTTATGTATTATTTTTGTATAGGAAATTAATACAAGAATTAATTATCAGGGAGAACTTCCTTATAGAGATGATCTGATTAACACACTTAATTCCCTTGATATTACAGAAAAGGTAATCTTGATTCTTTAATTTTGAAGAGGACTCATTCAGTTCTTTTTTCATATTTAAAATACATACATACATTTCTTTTTTTTTTTAAATTAGTGTTATATTGGTGAGAAATTTTGTAATTATGAATGGAATGTTGGTAGTATTAGAATGTTATCAATTCTACAAGAATGCCAAATATTATCCGCTACAAATTATTTATTATGGTAAATACCTTATATTTAAATCGAGTATAAATATTTTATTTTTTCAAAAAATAATTTATTATATATATTGATGCCTTAAAAATTTTGTATTTTAAATAGCCAAGATGATGAACAACATATACAATTTGTTTTGTATGATTTTCTTGAAGGAGAATATAATTTATTACAGAATTTATTTGAACATTATTTATATTGTAAGTGTATTGAATGTTCGCAAATATTATCCAGATACAGTAGTGTTATTAAATTTATTTTTTTATTTTCTAATTAAAGCTTCAAAGAACACCATCAGATTGAAATTATATTTAGAAAATTGTTTTGAACAATTAATTCATGATGCAATTAATAATCCTCAAATTGTGAATGTAAAGTATTTAATTGAATTAAAAAAAATTACTTCTGGTGTGTATAATATAATTTTATGCTCAAAATAAATGTAAAAATTAATTCATAAAATAATTGTATTTTTATTTTCTTTTTTTTTTAGAAAGAATCTATCAAGAAATAATATCAATGCATTTGAATGCTTTAATAAAAATGAATAATACAAATATAAAAAAATGCTTTGAGAATATGAAAGATTGGCGAAAACAGATTCATAAAAATGAAACTATCCTGAAGTTGATTGATGAGGTAATTGAATGAAGATTTCATCTGCTCTATGATGGTGAATTTTGGTTTCCTTTTTTTTTTTATTTTTTATTTTGCAGTTAGTAAAAGATCCATTCTACCAGTACCAGTACTACGTAATTGAAAAACTTCTAAAAATATCATCTGCGCCAAATTTTAAAGGATGGAAATATTTTTTGCTAATTTTAGAAAGAATTTCTAAAAATTTTACCACAGATTCTGTACAAATTATTAAAAGTTAGTATATGACATTTTAAATTTATTTATTTTTTTTTAAGAAAAAAAATCTATTGAATTTTAAATGTTTGTTTCTCTTTTCATGCAGAATATTTAAAAGATTTATTCAAATCGTTTATAAGCAAAAATGATAAAGATTTATGTTTTATAATGTTTATGGTAGCTCGATTTGTTTATGATAATGAAAGGGACAATGCAAATAATAATCAAAATTCCGAAACGTACAGTTCATGGTTTAAGAATACAATTGGAAATATGAAATATGTTATAGATATTCAAAGTTTTAAATATGTTATGTCTGTATTAGAAGAGATGATCGATATAGAAAATGATCCAGTTTACATTCAGGTACCTACATATTCTTGATTATAATTTTTGAAACTTGAATTCAACATTCAACTGTACAAAAAACATCCATTTTTCTTTTTTCTTCAATTAATTACAGATTCATATTAATACGGCAATTAATCCACCAGTACATTGTAATGATATCGTGCTAAATTATAAGAAAAAATGTAAGCAAAGAGTTTTTAATTTAGCGCAAAATGATAATCCTGAAGAAAGTATTATAATAGACGATGACGATTAAATAATGTAAGTAATTTTATATATTTTTTTTCGCATGTATATTTAGATTTTAAATAAAAAAGAAAAAAAATTCTAAATTAGCATTGCATTGCGATGAAATCAAATTCACATTTTAACAAAATTCATTCCGTTTTCAACTAAACTACGGAATATACTAAAAATCAAAAGACATAAAAAAATTCGTACTGTGCGTGCAATTAATTAATTCATTCTTTAGATTGAATTCTAGTTCCGCCCGCAATCGGTACATCTCTTTCATCCCATAACGTGACTCCATCGCAAGCACATATTTTTTTGTAATTCTGAAAAATTCCAGCTGCTGTTGCAATTACTCCACAAGCCAATCTAAAACGAAAAATATATTTCGAGTTACAATCAAACGATTTCATGCAATATAATCTACTCAGATTTACCTTCTTCCAGAATTACCATCAATTTTTGATTTTTCATTTTGCCCTTTGCCAGCATCATCTGAATTTTCTGTTACAACTATTGATCTACCAATTATTTCGGTTACTTGAAGTATTGGATCTGTAAATCGGAACGTAGCTCTGCCATTTTCATCAGCACGTATATTACCTAAATCTCCGGCGTGACGTTGTGTTGGCGGATCATCTGGTGATCCATGTGGTGAATTTCTTGGATTGTAATGATCACCGACAGATTCGCAACCCATCGATAAATCACCGCATTCATGTATATGAATTCCATGAAGACCTGGCGTTAATCCATCAATTGTTCCATCTATAACGCATCCCTCTTTATCAGTAGTATCAATGCTACAAAATCTGACAATACCTTTTATTTGATCTTGGTTGTCTTTAATCATGGCAACAGCTGACGAAACTAGGATTCGATATGAATTGTGAAAATTAAATGAAGTTTTATATAAAATTTTTAATTCATTTTTTTTTTACTTAGTACCTTTAACATTGTTAATTGCAGATGTGTTTTCAGTAGTATTAATATCTGCATCTAAGAATTCAGAAAATTTAAATGAAATTAAATTTGTAAATTAAAATTAATTTAAATCGAATACCTCCGAAACCAACAAGGACAGCTCTTTTTCCAGTCTTTTCTAATCTACTTTTTATATCTGACCATGGTAAATCTGTATTGACAATCACTCTGTCACTATCTTTTTCAATTAGAAAATTTCCAGTATTATCCAGATATTTTTTTATTTGATTTACGGTTTCTGGATCATGCATTTTAATAGCAAATTCCATCTTTAAAAAGAAAAATGAAAAAATGTTTAGAATTTTTATTTAAAGAACGAAACATGACTTGCAAGATTCGCTTACTGCTAGTTCTAAGTAACTAACCTTCGTTTTATTTCCGGATTCCATTTTTTTTATATTAATATTAATTAGTGTTTTATGTTAATTTATATTTTAAAATATTAATTTTCAATAATTGAATAACACTTCTTAATTATGAATAACATTTCTAATGGACCCAAAACAAATCCAATAAAACGATTTTATTTAAAATTGATCACTCACTATAGGAATAGGAAAGCCGTTTATTTACTTCTTGGTAATGGAATGGTATATTATATTATAACACGTAACACTTGCCTTGGCCTTATCCCTTATCTTCTTGTTTTGATTGTTTGTTGTGCATGTGCAGTGTGCATTCATTAAAACAAAATAAGACGAAAATTATAAAAACAACATTCAGAAATAATTCACAATTGTTCGTAATATTTTTTCAAATTCACCACATTACCACATTAAAGTTTTATTTTATTTTATTTTTTGATTTTGACATTTGACTGATGGTGTTTTGTTCACTGTTCATAAATATGAAAATTAAATTTGTGTGAGTGCATGCATATACATATGCATGCATGCATATATATTTGACGATACTTTTTCTTTTTTTTTCGTCTTCAACACAAACTATTTAATATTTTTGTTTTTGTGATGGAAGGGAGAATCAATCAAAATCAACTTCGTCGATTTAAAACTTCAAATATTTATATTTATACTTGTAATTTATTTAGTTCTGTTTCTGAAATAAAATTTAACAAAAAAAAAAGTGTAAAATAAAAATTAAAATTTTATATTCCATTTATTAAGAATAAATAAATGAAAAAAATTAATTAAAAGTTGAAATTGAAGTGAAGAATTCAAATTGAAATTGTTTTTGGTCATATTTATTAAATGAAAGGAAACGTCATTGCATTGTACCTACATACACGACACACATAAGTATACATAGTACATAGGATACATTTTTAAGGATTAAATAATTTCTACTACTATAAATTTTTTACATTTTTTTTGACGTGATAAATTTCGTAAATTAATAATTTAAATTTTCATACAGATAATTTTTATGAATTTGTAGTAGTAAAAAATTTGAAAAAAAAAAAAAATTGATTTGAATTGAATATATTAAATATAGATATTATATATAATAGAGGTTTAATTAAAATCATGTTCAAAGTTCAGTTTCATTAACATTTTTTTTTTCCTTTTCTTAATCTACTTGCTATAGATAGGGTACAGCTATACGTTAATTTAGTGAATTTATACTTATTTTACTTTTTCTTTCTTCATTGAATTAAATTTATTTTTTTTTTATTCCTCCAATAAATCATCAGTTTTTTAAATTTTTGATATACATTATTATTTACTACACTCATACACACAGTATCTAAGTACATACCTATATATGTATATATTTTCTTTATAAATTTTGTACAAAAAAAAAGAAATAATCGACGTGAATTTTTAATTAATCGAAATTAATTGAAATACCTTAATTATACATCTACTTATACTGATCGTAAAAAAAAAAAATAATATAAAACAGTTATACAGCTATATCAATTATCAATATAAAAATAAAATAAATAAATAGCAAGTCATGTCTACAATTGAGGAACGTTTTCAGGCAGCTGTTAATGTTATTAGAGGATTACCAAAAAATGGTAAGTTTCATTTAAATGTTTAAAAAATTATACAATGCAATTAATTATTTATTTATGTAGGTACATATGTATGCGTATTTAGATTTCAAAATAATTTCCTATATTTAGATTTAAATTTTGAAGTTTTTTTTTTTTTTGTTTTTTTATTTAAATGAAGTCATCCATTCATTTCTAGTAGCAGTTGTGCAATTATGTATAAATTATTGTCGTTATCTATAAAATTGTAAAAAATTGTGTAAAAATATTGTGTGTATATGTAGGCAGGCAGCAGCGTAGTAGTTTTTTTTTTTTTTTTTTTTTAGGTTGCTGTTATTATAAAAACATTAAATTTTACAATGTATAAGAATAATAATTTCTTAATTTTAGCGATATACCTACCTATACAAAATTTTTTGATATTTTCATGTCTAAACTAAAACGAAATGATATGGTCAAGATTCAAAAAAAAAAAAAAAACAAAAATAATTTTATGTAATTCTGGTTGTTCAAATTCAATAATAAAATATCTATGTATGTAGGTACATAGATAGGTACCTACATACAATATTTTTCCACTCTTGTCCGCATGTACGAGTATAGGTACATACTTTTATAAATAATATGTAGTTATTTCTTTTAACTTAAATTCAAAAATGTGTATGTACAAATGTACATATTCATATATTATGTATTCTTAATATATTTGTCATAATGTGTATATATGTATGTATGTATGTACATACTTTAAAAACATCACTCATACACAATATTTACAGAAAGAATAAAAAATAAAGTATTAAAATATGTAGGTCAATGAACGTTTTACATTTAAACTTTTGCATACATATATTATTCAACTATAGGTAGTGTACATATGTATATACATATACATATATGTATACAATGTACGTGTATTGGCAAAATGCAATTCAATTGATATTCAATTTTTTTTTTTTTAATTTAATTTATAAAATTAATAATATTCTTTATGAAATGATAAATTTACACCAATCTAGAATAGTCTAAATGTGAATTAAAAAATATTTTATTTAGAATTATAATACCTACATACTGGCGAAAAAAAGGATATTATTATAGATTATTGTACGTTTTATTTTCCTATAGATGAATTCAAATATTTGTATTTGATTTAAATTGCGATACAATATTAATGCCATTTATCTTTAATTTGTACTTTTTACAATTTTATTTTTTATTTATTTTTTCTGTTGTAAACTAGGTATACCTAATATTATAATAAATGTTTTACGTTTTATTTCTTTGGTATGTACACACTTTGTAGCAAGTGAATTGTATCATTAGTACGTAATATAAAAATGTACACATTATAACTACATAGGTATTATATATTAAGTATCAAAAATGTATTGTAACTAAAAAAAAAAAAAACTTAAATGTAAAGGTTACATACATTTCACTGTAATACTGAATCGGTTACAACAATCGGTTTTGAAAATGGAAAAAAAATGGAACTTATTCATAGTAATTTTAATTGTTGATTCAAAAAAAAAAAAAAAAAAAAAAAAGCAAGAAAAAAAAAAAACTATAATTAAAAGTTGAAATTATCTGTTTGTAAAAAGAAAAGTTACTAAGGGTATACATATGTATACATATAAATATATACACACTACATTTTTTTTTATAATAGTATTCTAAACATGCAACATGATTTAATTGAAAAAGCAGCAAAAACAATTACAATAACAAAAAAAAAAAAGAAAGAATATTATAATTGTTTTACGTGCATTAAATTTAAATTGATTTAATTAATAAAAAAAAAAAGAAAAAAGAAAAGAAAAACGAACAAACTTAACGAAGAATTGAAGTAAATAATAATATTATGCTGGTATTCATAAATTGTACATATATTGCATATGTATTTATACTCGTATTATGTATTTCAAAAGTTCAAATTATATTTTAGTTCTGGTAGTTGATCAAATTATTAATCAACAGCAACACCTATACTTATTTAACAAATCAAATACAAATTTTCATTATTGCATAATTAAGTTTCCATAAGTAAATCATTAAAATTAAAATTAAAAATTGAATAATAAAAAAAAAAAACTAAAAAATTAAAAAAAAATTCATTCATCAGTTAATGTACTGTACCAACTATATATACCCACAACCGCATACTGTAATATTTTAAATTGTATAATCTACAATCTGCTAATATTTACTATATGTATACGTAATATGGTAATATACATGCATATCTACTATATAATATGTATATACTTTGAGATTGTTACAGTAGATTTGGTAGATTGGTTAGATTGGTTAGATAGGTAGGTCGCGGTTCATTTCATCAACGACATTCCTTTCAATAAATAATATAAAAATTCATCAGAAAAATTTAAGCAAAAAAAAAAAATAAAACAAGATTTTCTACTATATTATTTATACGTTTTCCATTGCATTACATTTAAAACTTACGTGTATATTATGTACATTTACATAATGTCGTACTCTTCTATACGTAAGTCATTCGTAATATACTCATATAATGTATATGTATGTACATAATACATGTTAATAATAGTATTTCAAGTTAAAAGTTTAATAAAATGCTGATGACAATATATGATATTGGTGATCATGTACAGTGTTGATGATAATGATGGATGATAACTGCCAATAACTGCTTTGACGTCAATAATATTGTTAACATTTTTTAAATAATAATAAAAAAAAAAAAAACAAAAATCGTATACATACTACAACTCGTATTTATTATAAATTACAGGAAAATAAAAATAAAAAAAAGGGCAAATAAACTTAAAAATTTGATTGGATATACGTAGCTGCATACATTATTAATGAGATTTTTCATATAAATGTAATATAACAATCTTTATGATTTATTTTTATATGCTCGTATGAATGGGCATTTATAGGGATAAAAAAAAATATATAAAAAATTTTTAAACGTATATAATTATGATGTTTTGCTCGATTATGATATAATCAAAATTAAAAATTCCTTTTACCACAGTTGTTGCTGTTGTTGTTTTTGTTGTTGTTGTTGTTATAAAAAGCCATTCGATTGGTTGCGGTTTTAATTTGTACCTACGTCATAATAGGATTTCTGTTTTTTCTCTGTTTAACAATCAACATGATTACATGAGTGAGTATATCACTTTCTCGATTTAAAAGTAAAACTGCAAAAGAGAAAATCAAAAAAAAAATTTTTTTTTTTTTTTACGAAAGTCAATAAATGTTTTTTTTCTTATTAAAGGTATTAATTGCGTAATATTTTTATTTATTTCACGTTCGAATGAAATTTACAATGTGTAGGTACATGTATGTATATCTACAATATACAACAGATGTAGGTATATGTAGACATGTATGTACCTAGATATGTTATAAATGTTATAATGCAGCAATTAACTTTTGTCTGTCTGTAAGTGATTTTAAATTACGATCTATAAATTGTTTGAAAATGAAAGAGAATTGTATTCAAATTCCTACCGATTCCTACATTATATAATATTTTAAGAATTTTCAAGTATTTATAAGATATTTTTAAGTTTCATGTATTTATAAGCTTATCACAGTCGTAGGTCATAGCTCATAGATCAGTCTCAGATTAGCTGTATGCTGTATTATGTAATTGAATTTATTTCTCTATCAACAAGTCTGTGTTTCGTAATCCACAGAAGAAGTGCAAGTGCAAGTATACATGGTAGATAATAAAGTCATGAAAAAATCACAGCAGTAGTTTAGACTCAGACTCTTCGAGGACTGCTGTATCAGTATCACTGACTGACCGATGATGACGATGAAAATATGTACAAGTATGGTTAGAGAATTGAAAAAAAAAATCGATGAATATTAGAAAATCAATTTATAAATTATTCAAAACTTTACATACAGATAGATATGTACATTTTTTTTTTCAAATCAATTTAAACCCATAAATTTATATTCCATTTTTGTTTTAAAAAATAAACAGCGGTTATTGGCATTATATTATCATAATATTTGTACATCACATTGTTGTTTGTTTAATTATTTTGTATAATAAGTTTTTTTTTTTTTTAATCTGTAATAATTTTAATTTTTTTTCTTCCATATATTATATTACATAGAAATTAATAATAATATAATAATAATTGCTTGTCGTATATTGATTATCTTAACTAGATTCTACTTATCATTTTTCATTTAATATATACTATATAGGTAAGTTTTTTTAAATGTACAAAATATGTATTTACATATGTACTTGAGAAATAAAAACAAAAAATAGAAAAAAAAAACAATAATTAAAAAACAGGAAAATAAATTAAAAAAAAGTTTAAACGTAATTACAAGTTGTCTCATAAAAAAAAATTCTAGAATAAAACATCTGAACACATGATAATCAGTGATCATTATTCACTATGCCACCCGTTGTCGAGTTGTACAAGTACGACTGTAGTTAAAATGAAAGTGAAGCAAGTTAAGGCCCAACTATAATTGACATACCTGACATAACAAACATAAGAAAAAATAACGAATGTTAAAACGTAACATTTGGGTAACTATAATAACATAGATAACATACTAAACATAAGCAATACGAATTTCACAAAATGAGCTTATGGCTTATATTACTTATGTCATGCACGCTCTCGATCGTACTGCTTATGTCGAGCTTATGTTAAACGAATTTTTAACGAATGTCGGAAATGTCAATTATAGTTTAGCTCATTGATTTGGTTGTGTTCGGCTACGACACATGTCATAGCTTATGTCAGCAATGTCGATTATAGTTCTACCTTTAACTTTTAGAATTTGAGAGATAAATGAAACGATTACTTTGCTCTATTATTCATAATTCATAAGTAAATAAGCTAGAAGTAGCGGTAGTGTATACAAGGTCTGCTCAACAACATTTTATTCTTGCTCCCCCCTCTAGTTGTATTCTCGCTACTCTACTCTACTCCTCGCTATATATATACTCATATTTTCTTTCTGCAGAAAAAGTTGAGATTTTCTCTCTCAGTAGAATATGCAAATATTGCATATAACATTTATAACAAACACGGAAAATCAATCAAAGTGTACATAATTGAATCTGAAAATTCGTTAAAAAAACTGATCGATCATATTCTGATGAGATGAAGTCGGAGTAATTGAAAAAAATTATTTTCATCTCATCATCTCATTTATCAAGTCAAGTTTTATCCAATTTCATCGAGTGAAGCTATACATAAGCGCACAACATTTTTGTACACAAACATTATTTATATTCCGGCTTGAATACATTTTTATTTTGTGCAATTACAATTAATAAACACTTGAGGTATACTTATTATGTTTACGTTCATATGTACAATGAAATTTCTGTAACAATTGCACGCAATATGTAAGTGATCCACTTACAAATTGTTGTGCACTCATAATGTGAAGGTGCTTCAATGTTAAAATCGACAACCTAAAATTTGTATCTATAAAGAGATTCATAGATTGAATTTTGATCTGATAGTCAAATTTTTGAGTTTCTGGTAAAATTTGTATCATGATAATGATGATGATGGTGAATATGAATGTGCTTGAATTACCTTGACTTGACTGTATATTAGGTACATATTTAGAATGTAACAATCTTTAAATATTCATTTTAAATTAATATTTCAAGTAATTAAATTTATGTAGTTACTAATTAAAGTAAAATAAAGAAAAATATATATTTAACTATATTTTAATACAATAAATACATACTCATATGTATAATGATGATGATAAATGTAATTGAAAGTATAGTAAAAAACTGGTAATATAATTAATCGTCATTTTTTTTTGGTTGTTAATTTCTCGAACATATAAAAATAAAAATTATTAAAAAAAAATTTACGACCTCAGTTATTTTATTTCTTTCGATATAAAAAATATAAAAAACATGATTTTTGTTAGATAAATATTGACTGACTGACTGACACTATGCATACACATTTTTTACTATCAAAATTATTAAATATAAACTATAATGTATGTTAGTATTATTATTTGAAAAGAAAAATATTAAAAACAAAAAAGAAAATATGAATTAAAAGTGAATTAATGAATAAATAATAATGAATGAAAAAATATTGATTTTACAAAAAATTTTCATATACAATTTTGTAATTTATTTTATTTATTTTTTGTTTATAAACAATATTAACGATAAATCGACATTGAAAAATATCGAAAATAACAACAACGATTTTACGTATACAAAAATTTAAAAAAATGTTTTTGCATAACTTTTAGGTGCTAATAAAAATGAATTTTTGAATATTTTGATGAAAACAAAAATACATAATTTTATTTTGTTAATAAAAATGGAAATATAACAAAGATTTTTATACTTTTTTTTTTGCAAACTCTTCAGAAAAGTAAAAATTTTATTTTGATACCAAAATCATATAGAAATATGAAGATTTAATGTATGAAAACAAAAGTCAAAGTTGAACGATTTTTCAAGAAAAAAAAAAAAACCCTCTCCTTTTTTAATAACTATAACTGAATTTCAAGACTTAAAATCAAAAATGTGCTCCATTCAAGGACCACAATATCCTTTAGGCTACCTATATATTCAAAATTTCAAAGAAATTGGTCAATCAGTGTTTGCTGTACGTGGTGTGGTGGTGCATTTGGAAGCCAACAAATCGCAATTTTGACAACTTTGACACCTTTTAAAAAAGAAACAAGGACATTTTTAAAAAAAAGTGCTCCATTCAAGGGCCACAATTATTATCAAAGTATCTGTGTTTCAAATTTCATTGAAATCGGTTATGTAACTTCGGAGATATGTGGTGTGGTGCACAAGACAGTAGATATTTCGAATCCTAATCTTAATGCAAAAATAAAAGGTTAAAAAATATATAAATATTTTTTTGAATAAATTCTATATTAATTTCGTTTAAATTAAATCCCCTCCATACGCAACTATGTATATATCATGAACGATATTCATTTAATATGGTGAATGGAGGTAATCGAAGTTGAATTATTGCGAAAAGTATCTAAATAAATTAGAAAAATATATATTTTTTTTTATAAAGAACGAGAGAAAAAGAAAAAAAGAACATATAGTATATTATGAGTATATACGTATTTTTGAATCGAAAATCTAAAATTTTATCATTATTATTTTTCTACATTCAATTTCAATTACACATTTACGTATGGGACCAAATTAAATGAAATTAATTGAACATAAACGTAATATTTTTAATATCTAAAATGTAATTTATTTTACATAATTTCTCGTCATTGTACTATGTATACATAATATACAAAATGTCAAATTTACGTGATTTGAATTCATAAATTTGTATATATGCATTATGTACACAAACATATGGTGTAAATGAAGCATATTTTAAATCTCTAATACATAATAAAATTCAATTATCTACGTACATGAAAAAAAAGACATTTTTTTTTTGTTTTTCATCAGAATAATTTATCTATAAAATAAAATTGAATATGTATGTGCATAATTTTTAATTAAATTAATAATTCATATACTGTATATATGTGCATTTCATATTCACATACGTAGGTCACACTGAAAGTTTTTACAATTAGGTATATGCAGGTAGGTAAAACCCCCACTAAATATGCTAAACAAAAGTTTAAACCTTTCTGATTAACTACGTCTTATAAAATTTGTTTTCATTTGGTTAATTGATTCTGTGGTGTTCAATGAAAGTTATCGTGTTTGTCAAAAAATGGAATTAAAACGTGAGCATTATAGAGCAATGATTTTTTATGACTTTCGAGCGGGTTTAAATAAAAAACAATGTATTGAACGGCTTCGTTTGGCATTTGGTGATGAGGTACCATCTGTTAAGTCTGTTTATAACTGGTTTAATGAGTTCAAACGTGGAAGAAATTACCTAGCTGACTCAGCGCGCGAAGGTCGTTCAAAAACCGCAGTAGTTCAAGAAAACATCGATGCTGTTCAGACAATCGAGTCACCTACAACACAATTCGTGCTTCACTTGGGATTGGCATGAGTCAAATAAAAGTTATTCTCCATAAACATTTGGGGGTAAAAAAAACGTTGTTGCAGATGGATACCACATTTTTGACACCCGAACAAAAAGAAGCTCGTGTGGAGTGGTGCAAGAAAACTTTAGATTTGTATAAAAGAGGACAGTCAAATCTGGTCTACAATATCGTGACAGGCGACGAAAGCTGGATTTATTCATTTGAACCGGAAAGAAAACGTCAATCTGCTAGTGGGTGTTTCCAGAAGATTCAAAACCAACAAAAGTGAAGCAGACCCGCAGTATTGGAAAACAGATGATTGTAACATTTTTTGGTAAAACTGGTCATGTGTGCACAATAGCTGTAGAAGATAAAAAAAACCGTGACAGCAAAATGGTATACAACAGTTTGCCTACCAAAAGTGTTGCAGAAAATAAGAGAAAAACGACCAAAAAGCACCATAACATTGCATCATGATAACGCACCACCTCATTCAGCTGAAGAAACTAAATCGTTTTTGCAGCAAAATAAAATAAAATTACTAGGTCATCCACCGTATAGTCCAGACCTTGCACCGTGTGATTTCTTCCTATTTCCTCAAATCAAAAATAAAATGGCTGGTTTAAAGTTTTCAACGCCTGAAGCAGCAGTATCAGTGAGATCAGATCAGAACATTGAGTGGCAGAACTGTTTTTATGAATGGTTTCGAAGGATGGAAAAGTGCATTAATGTTAATGGTGACTACTTTGAAAAACAATAAAAAAATAATTTTTATTAAATTATGTTTTCTTATATAAAATTGTAAAAACTTTCAGTGTGACCCTCGTAAGTAATATATACGAGGGCAAGTCAACAATTTTTGTGGAATCGTATATTTTTGTACGGATAAATGAAAATATTTAGATTTATTTTTCAATATAATCACTTTTATTACTAATACATTTTTTACAACGCTCTGGAAGTAATTCTAATCCTCTAAAAATGAAACTTTAATCTTGACCGTCAAAGCACTCATTTATGGCTACCTTCAATTCTTCATTGTGTGCAAAATGCTCCTTTTTCAATTTTGGAAATAAATTTTGAAAATAATAATCGCTAGGAGCAAGGTATGTAGGGTGTAGGGTGGATGACGAATTTTCTGTAAAGCCGCACTTCTGTATGGCAGTCATCGCAGTTGACAATCTGTGTGGTGGTGCATTGTCGTGCAGCAAGAGTACCATTATGATTTAGCATGACGAGATCATTTCCTTAAACAACTGTCACAAAATTACTAAATAACATATTAATCTCAAACATCGTTTATGTACATATACATTCAAGGGTCCAATCTATCGGCAATATAAAACAGATTCGGGAAATTCCCAAAAAAAAAAAATATATCAATCCGTAAAAATTGTTGACCTACCCACGTATATATTTTATAATTCAAACACAAATTAGATAAAAAAAAAAAATAATAATTTAAATATATGATATATAAATATTAAAAATAATGTATTTTTAAATAAATTTTTCTATATTTATTTATTTTATTTTTTTTTGTTTTGTTTTTAAAGGTTCCTATCAACCTAGTAATGCTATGATGCTAACATTCTATGCATATTTTAAACAAGCCACACAAGGGCCATGCAGACAGAAAAAGCCAAACTTTTGGGATGTTGTTGGAAGGTATGCACATAATATATGTATTTTCGTAGCTATATCAGCTATATGCAATGAAAAATTTTTATGTTAGATATATGTACTCGTATAGTTCGAATACATAATAATATTATATTTACATTAAATATATTTTATTTACATAACAAACTCTATAGAACGTCATAGATATTGGTACACTTTAATCGATGTTCGCGTTGTGTTATTATTGTAGATTCAATTTTATCGATATCATGATGATGTTGATATATGTATATTTTTTTTCATTTAATTTTATTATTTTTGATGTTATATTTTAATGTTTTATCTACTTATAATATGTCGGTACATATTGTCAGTTTGTCACTAAAATATTATATTTTATTTATTTATTTTCATTTTGTATTTTATCAAAATTTATAGTCAATTTATTTTTTTAAAAAACAAAAAAAAATAAATTCATTTTTTAATAATTGTATTTTCTATTTATTTTTTTTTTTTTCTCAATTCGTTTTCTTCTTCTTCTTCTTCTTCTTCTATTTTTAGAGCTAAATGGGATGCATGGATAGCATTAGGTGATATGTCACGTGAAAGAGCTATGGCACTATATGTAGATGAATTAAAAAAAATTATTGAAACAATGTCATATACAGAGAATGTTGCTAATTTTATGGGTAGTATTAGTGAATTGGATAATGTTAATTTAGATGATTTAGAAGCTATTGCACCAGAAATTATGAAAAAAGCTCGATCACATCCGAATTCACCATTTGCATCACGTGGTTCAAGTCCAAATCATATGCAACAGCAGCAGGAACAAATTGTAACAGCAACAACAAATGGTTACAATACAATGATTAATGGTATTCAAATATCTGGTGCAAGTGGTAGTGATGATGATGATTTAAATATTACGTATGATTATGATAATCATCATGATAATAATAATGATCAAAGAAAAACAACAAAAATTTCAACAACAAATAAAAATTATTTACATCAAAATGGTGATATTACAGTTGAACAATCCGATGATGAATATACAGATACTGTTGAAGTGAGTATAATAAATATATGTTCATACATACATTTATTTATTTTTTTATCTTAAAATACATATAAAATATACAAAACATTTACATAAAACACATACATACTTATATGAGGAGCTATTTTTCAAAATGCGACATCTCACATATGTGATTTTTAGAAAAAAATGAAAAAACTGCTGACACACACCACACACTCAAGAGTTTACACCCACAACTGAGTAAATATAAATTTATTGAAAAATACAAGTTATTTAGTATCATTTCCAGCCAAATAAGTACAGTGGAACCCGCTTTTATGCACATACAAAATTGCAGACAGAAAAAATCGTGCATTTAGTGGGGTTTTGTATGTAGAAGGGTTGTTTTAATACTCCAATATTCAACTTAAAAATATTGTTAGAATTGTTCTATGGTCACGTTACCAGTAAAATGTTAATGGAACTTCTGAATTCGTGAATAAATAACTAAATCTTTTTAAAATTTAAATAAAAAAAAACATTTTTTGATAAAATTTATTCAAAAATAAAAGAAACATAATATTGAAAACAAAACAAAACAAACTGTGTGCAGTTAAAGAGGTTGAGTTTTTTGGTTTTTTTTTTTAGATAAATGCAATAATAGTTTTTGCATAAATAAGGGGTTTGCACATATCCGGTGTGCATACATATATAGAGGTCAATTTATATACAAAAAAGCGAAGTAACATCAAAATTATGTGCATAAAAGCAGAATTTGCATTTAAAGAGGTTACATAAAAATGGGTTTCACTGTAATTAGTTTTGTGCACATGCTCTTCCTTAATTTTGTAACTAAGACCTGTGGCCTATTTCTCAAAAGTTACAAGTCTTGTAATACAAGTTGTTTGCTTGTAAATTTGTAAGCTTTTACAAGTTTTTGTTTCTTGAAACTACACGTGTGATTTATAAGCTACAAGTGTAAATCACTAGAATAAAAGTTCTTGTAACTTGTTTTTCTTTGTTTTCGTTTCTCAGAATATATTTCTACACTTGTAACTTGTAAACTTGTAAGAAAAATTTGTAGAGCGTAGAAAGACTCTTAAATTTTTTAAAGTACTTGTAATTTCTTGTAATTACAAAAATTATTAATCTTAGTATCAAAGCAAGAAAGAAAATGATTTACTGTATTGTTAATAGTATCACTATATATATTAAAGATGAGAAATTTGCGAAAATTGTCAACATTTTCTTATCTAAAACTTGCATTGTTAATAGTATACTTAATAGTAAATATATACTTTTCTCGTCAAATTCAACAATTTTAAAGACAAATTAATCATTTTTATAATCAAATTCAACATTGTTCAAATCAATATATGAATATATTATCGCATAATGTATCGTAATGGTAAATGTGACATGTAACATCTGTCTGTACAGTGTAAAGTAGAAGTAGCAGAGCAATCAGTCAATCAGTATACCGCCAATCGTCGTCGTATATGTTCTGTAATATTCGATAATAGCAAAGATACTATAAAATTTCATAGTTTAAAATTTTATAGTATCTTTGATAATAGCTAAAACATCTGTATACCTGCATTTACTACAACCAGTCAAACTACCTTTTATGAATATTTTCGGTCCTTTTTTATATATTTTGTTGCAATTGATTATTTTCCTGTCATTTATCTACATATTAATTTCATTTATAAATTTTTAAAAATAACAAAAAACAGAGTATCGCCTGCAAAAAATACATTTTAAATCGCTTTGAAATACTCGTACATTATGAATACTTTTAAGAAATACAAGAAAAATTCGTTCATAATAATTATAATCCATCATTTATTCTTGTAAAAAGAAATTCTACAAGTATGTAAAAATACAAGACTTGTAAATTTTTACGAGAAACAGAATTTACAAGTCCTTGTAAACAATTTACTTGTAACTTGTAAACTTGTAAACTTGTAAAGTTGTAATTTCGTGAATTTTTTAGAAACAGAATTTACAAGTCCTTGTAAAAATTTATTTGTAAATTCTAACTTGTAAACTTGTAGACTTGTAATTTCGTGAAATAGGCCACTGGTACTCAGTTCCCGTGAAATTTTTCGCTTGCAATTGCATATATAATTCTACAAGCTAAAAATTGTTGAAGGAAACGTGTGTAGAGTACGTGGAGTTTTGAAATTTTTTGAAAAAAATCGCGGAGGCTATGAAATTAAATTAATTAAAAATAAATAAATAAATATTTATTAGTCAAAATATATGACTTGTCAATATTTCGCTTGCCTTTTATATGCTCGACCATATAAAATGATTGTGAAAAATGAGTTCCACACTCTCCACTATTAAGTTCCACCGAAAGAATTTAGTTTGGAAGTGAGTACCAGTTGGTACCAGTAAGCGAAATTTGAAACTAAAAATTTAGCTAGCAATTTAGCGACATTTTTTTTACATAGTTTTTATATGGAGAAAAATTTAGCTTTCGATGTGAGTACCGGCCCTAAATCAAAATGGACCGACATGGACATGTCGCCTTTTGAAAAGTAGCTCCTCATATATGATCCATTTTATTTATTTATTTTTTTTTTTTTGAAATTGATGTAAGTCAATTTTTTTTGTTGACAAAAAAGTAAATTAATAACTATATGATGAGCATTTTATTCAGAAAAAATTTCCATAATTGTTATCATTAATTTGTTAATCATTAGAAATTTTTTATCACTTTATTAATTCAAATTTTTCGTATTTTATGAAATTAATTTAAAAAAAAAATGATTTTTTTTTCATTCATTTAAAAACAATGGGTGATATTCTGTACACACGTAACAGTTTATGTTATTTTGACAGTCTGTTATTCTTCATATAAAAGTTCGACATTTCATAACAGACTCTGTTACGTTCGAAATTGGTATTTTGCGTGTACAAAAATTACACTGTTACGATAACAGACTCTTTTTTATTTCTGTTACGATAAAGTTAATGTGTAAAGTTCATGTATTTGATGTATTGAGTGGAAAAAAATTGTGAAAAATGAAAAATGAAAAATAAACAAAGGGAATAAGAACTACTTTAAAAACTAACAAAAAAAAAATGATTCTATGTTTTTAATATTTGAAAATTTTAATACAAATTTTTCACTGTATTTGTGTACATACTTACATTTTTCTCAATGTTAGTTTTTAAAATTTAAAAAAAAAAAATGTTGTACACTATAATATAATTAATTTATAAAATTTTAATTTAAATTCCTATCACTGTCACTCAATTTTATTTTTTTACTTTTTACTAATTGTAAACAAAACAAGAAACAACTGGAGTGGGTTCCTGTAAGGTGATAGGTGATAGTCACCTTGGTGATAGTTCAAAAGTGATGACCAAAAGGTGATTGTTCCTGTAAGGTGATCACAAAAAAAGTGATGGAATTTGAAACGCGGCGAATTCCACAGTATATTTATAGTTGTCAAACGTCAATCAAAACAAATAAAAATTTAAATTGTGAATAAGAATAAAAGAAAATTCAATAACGTTTTCGTCTATAGCATTTTTTATTTCAGATTCTGAAAATGAATCTCAAATAAAAATAATTAGGAGAAAAATGCGAGATAGCAATAATCCCTTAGAATTACTGGATGTTCAGTAAATTGCAATTATTCATGGAGAATTTCATTGTAAAAATAACACAATATATGTACATATTTTAAATTACAAAATGATTTAAATAAATTATATACCATCAACAGCAAACACCAATTGTATGCGATTATGAGTATTTTTTGGTTAGGTAGAAGAAGAATAATAGTAAAAATTGGAAAAGTGACACCTCAAATGCTATCACCTCAAAGTGATAACATTTAGTGATAATTGTTGGTGATTGTCACCATACGGGAACCTAAATTTGAGGTGACTATCACCTATCACCTTACAGGAACCCACTCCTGTTTTCGAAAATGATTTGACAACTTCGTAATAGATTCGAAAATAAAATGCACACAGAATACCAAATATAACAGATCTGTTATGAATGATAACAGGAATTCTTTTAAATAACATAATTTTACAGAATACCACCCAATATTTCTAACACGAAACACATTGAATGGAAATTAGAATTACATACCATACATATAAATAGTCCATGTTTTGTACAAGTACAATGGAGTATGTAAATAAATAAAAAAAACTTTTTGTTTTATAATATGTAATTGGATGGACATTTTATAAAGATTTTTTTTTTTTTTACATACACCTACACATATTTTTTGCACTTTTTTATATCCTATTATCTATTATATAATAATTTTTTATTACATATACATACATATATATATTTTTTATTGTGTATGTTATGTTACATAATTTACTCATAAATAAATTTTATTTTATTTTATTTCATTTCATTTCATTTTTTTTGTTGTTGTTGTGAAAAAAAAAACATAAAAATATTAAATATGTTTTTGTGTCCTCGTATTCGTACTACACTACATCATTATTTTAAATTAAATCAAATCAAATCAAATCAAAAAAAAAATATATTCATCAAAAACTTATCATATGAATTGTATATGTGTTTGTTTGTGTTATATATGTACATTTATATATATATATATACATATATATAATATACATAAATTTTTTGTTATATTACTATACATATATAATATATCATGCTATATATGTGTATAACAACATCATTTGTATAAAAAAAAAGGATAATATCGAAACGACAACAAATAAAAAATTGAGAGTTCACATTAATCCTAGCAATGTAAGTTTTTTTTTTTTTTTTAAATTAAAATAAAAAAAATATGTATCTAATAAATAATTTTTATTTTATAATTGAAAAAAGAAACAATTGAAATTAAAAAAAAAATAAAATAAAAAATAAAAAATAATTGAAAAAAAAAATTTATTTCTTTATTCTGCTTGCTAAAAATGAAATGAAATTCATTCCAATATTCATTATAACTTATAATAGACGAATATTACATACAATGTATTAGGATATTTTTTAATTAACATTTTTTTTTTTTACTTTTTATATATTTATATTATATTTTCGTATGCGTGTGTGTATGTGTGTATGATGGCGTGATGTACACAAATATAGAATCGAAGTGAAAGTTATTATGAACTGACAAGAGAAAGAGAAAATTTATCAAATCAAATTTTACAACAAATACTGATGACCGTTCAAAAAATGAATAACGATGTGACAATGATAAATCAACGAGTAAATGGATTAGAAAAGCATATGATCGAAGTAAGGAATATGCAAACAAAACAACAAAAGGTAATTTTTTGAATTTGTTTGTTTTTTTTTTTTTAATTAATTTTTAAAAAATATGACTTAATTTGATTTTTACTATAATTAATAATAGAACGTTTCAAAAATATAGCACAGCATATACCAAAAAAAAAAAAAACTCTTAAGATTTGAGTATACCTATAAAGTTAAAATCAAGAAATTGGATTATATTGGGCATGAAGATTGTCATGCAGAACAAGGCTTTTTCGCAAATGCAGATTGCGGTGCAAGTTCTTATACTTAGGTCTGTTGAACTACTAAAACAAAACTTAATTGGTATGCTCAAATGACTAATAAAGCAGTGCTACGAATGCAAATTTCAAATCTAACAAGTTTCATTTTCGAACAACAAAAACTAACCTACTAATACGTATGTCATTCTCAGTTTTCTAAAACGAATTATTCTTTAACTTGTCAGCAAATGATATTTTTATTTAAAATGGCAAATGAAATATTTCTCTTAAAATCAGTAAAAGACATTTTATCATCCATAGAATCGTCCATAGTATAAATGTTAATTTAAAAACGTTAAAATAAATAAAATTTTAAGAAAATTCTACAGTTTGCACTTCAATTTTATATTTGACAGCTAATAGCATATAATAAGTTGTATTTTAAGTTAATGCATTACATTTTAGAGTTTACGAACAAATTGCATTACAGTCCATAATTTACGAACATGCTGCTGCTAATGAAATTCGTAGTTTTCGAACGAACTGCAAATAAGATCTAACTTAGAATTGAATTTACAAAAAAGCCTACACTCTGATAAAATCTTTGTTATTCAATTAAATGATTATATTCCATGTACATACTGTACTATATATTTTTGAAACGTAAAATATTACGCATTATTTTTTCTTAATTATGGTATGTTTTGATTTTATTCTGTGTCTAATTATTTATTTATTTATATTTTAATTTTTTCAATTTTTGATAAAAAGAAAATATAATAGAAATATAAAAAAAAAAAACAAATTACAATAATTGTTTTCTGTTTCTTTTAATTTTTCTTTTGGAAAATGGTGCATTAAAAAAAAAATTAAAATTGAAATTTTTTCTTTTTAATTTAAAAAACAACATTTTCTTATTTTTGTTTTTTTCTTTTTTTTTTTTTGTACATTTTTTCATATTTTAAAGCTAACACAATACCAACAGAAATTACCACGTTGGTGGCCATTAAATGGAATCACACCGACATGGTTCGTTATATTAATTCTTTGGCCATTCGTTGTTCAACGTTTAGGACGAATGTTACAGAGAAGAAAATAAAATAAAACAATATTTTTGCTTTTTCATTATTTCGTTTTGATGTTATCAAACGAAAATAATTTTATTATGATCATTATTAAAATATCATAATAGTGATTTATAGAAATATGATATATAAATATAGAAAAAAAAAAAAAAAAGAAAAATTATGTTGAGTACGAAAAAATGATTGTTTTAGATCTAGACCCAGGAAAATGATTGAGGAAAAATATTGGAGCATAACAGTAACAACAAAATTAAAAGTCAAAAGGAAAATACTCGTACAACATTATTTAATAGAACAGAAAAAAAAAAATAAAAAGTGAAAAATTAAAAATTTATTATTATCATTATTATTTATTAAGAACAAAAAAAAATTAATTAAATTTTTCTTTTTAATATTATGTGATTCATCGTTACATTCTTGACAAATAAATGGAAATAAATAATTTTTGCAAAAATTGTAGTTAATCGATAGAAATGTTTTTTTTTTTTTTTAATTTTTATTTTTTTAAATATTTGTATAATGTATATTTACTTGTAAGTATATCTATAAGAATAAGTAAGAATATTATTATGTAAAATGTATTAAGTGGTCCTTCATTAATTTTTTTATACGCAATAATATATATTTTTTATATTTTTTGTTATATATTTTTTTATATTTTTTTGTGTTATTATTTAAATTATAATTGGTAGTTCTGTTTTATTTTTATTTAGTAAATGTTGATAATGTAATACGTAAGGAATCTATATAGTACATATATATTTTTTTCAAATTATCTTTTTATTTTGTAATATTTTAATATGTATTTATTTTACGCTTTGTTATGATTACATTTTTATTTTTTTCTTGTTTATTTGTAGTAATTTGTTTTTTTTTCTTTTCTATTTGTTATATATTCTATTTTTTTTTTTTTTAATTATTTTTATGCTTTCAATTTGATTTATATTAAAAATAATACAGTAATGGTTTGGTTTATATTTTTATTATTATTAATTTTTATTAATATACCTATATGAATAAGCCTTTTTCATACACATATAAATCTAAGTACATAATTTATTATGTCTTTAATATGGTTATTATTAAAAAATATTAAACTATAATTAAGATATAAAAATTGATTATAAAAGTAAAATATAAAATATAAAAAATAAACAATATAATAGCAAAAAATTAATAAAATGAGGTAAAATATAAAATAAAAATAAAAAGGAAAATGAATAATTAAAATGAATGCCAAATTTTATTTTTCTTCGTAATTAAAAAATATTAAAAAAAAAAAAATGATAAAAATTAAAAATTAAATTTACATTTATATACTTTATATAATATACACAATAATAATAATAATAATAATAGCACATAATGTGTTGTAGATGTGTATATTATGTGGTATTATGTAAATGTTATTTTGCAAATTATAAACTTTAAGAATGAACAAAAATAAATAAAAAAAACAAACAAAAAACAAATATGATTGTATGGAAATAAAATTTGAAAAATTTATGAAAATAAAAAAAAAATAAATAAAAGACAAAATAAAATAAAAATAATATGTAAAAGATAATTTTATTAATTTTTTTAAAGATCCTTTTAAGATTAATACCAATAGATATCTGTATTGTAGATCTATATTTTTCTGGGTTTCATATGAAGCAAACATACAGTATTTAATATTTATAGGTCTATTTTCACAAAAGTCTGTGATAGGTCATAAGTTAGTCATAAGTTAGACATAAGAGCGTGGTAAATCACAAGTTATGACTTTTTGTATTCCGCGATAAAAAGTCACAACATGCCAGAGTCACAAGTTGTGTGGTGCTATTTCAGTCGTCATAAGAATAATTTTAAGATTATGTGAAAAATATAAAATACGACATTTTTCTTGAAAAAAATTTGACATTTCAAATTCACCACTAAGAAGTGAAATTTTTTTGTGATTTTTCTTGTGATTACTTACTCCCTGTTCAAAAACGTCAAAATATGCTTTGCATCAATGCAATGGCGTTCAAATACACGCAGGCAAAGCAGTGCAGTTGTTCAAAAACGTAGTAGATCAAAATTTATGCGCATAATGCAGTGCATATGTGCAGCGTTTAAAGTGTTGATGCGTTGTTTGCTAAATGTCAAAGTAGTACGTAGTATTACACAAATAATGGTGAATTGTAATTATTAAGATGTTTACACAAGCATTTATAGCTAGAGTTTCCATTTTTAAATAATTATAAAATACAAGCACTAAAGACAGTCAGGTAAAACGTTCAAAAACTATGAATCACTGCTTTTTATAAAATCTACGTCTGCTTTATGGCAGCAGCAACTAAAGAGCTGCCACTGCATTCATGCTTTTCTGCAATCAATATTTGACGTTTTTGAACAGGGCCTTATTCAGAATACGAAACAGCTGATTAATCACAAGGAAAATCACAAGAAATCCAGTCACAATTTCGTTGTGACTTGTGCTGAGTTACAATGCTAGAACAAGGGCATTCATTTATTTTATTTTTAGCCGTAATTACCTGCATTTTGCTCAAAATCCAATAATGAATTTCTTGTAGAAATATTTGGGAATATTCTAGAATACTTTAGAAAATTCTATTCTTTTGTACTTAATTAATTTTGATACTTATGATGATTCAATCGAATTAAACAAATTGTTCCAATTATATCCATGATGATTTATAATCGTGAGAGATGGAAAGAAGCTGCTACCATATTGGATATGTTATCGATTCATAGTCGTCTTCGTGATGGTGTTGGAATGGAAGAACCACACTTATTTTCATTACATACATTACATAATATTGATTATTGGATTGTCCAATTATTTTTATTATTTTTTATTAGCATTTCATATATGCCATTGAAGGAAGTTTGATTGAAAATTTGCTGACAAATTCATAATTTTAATTTCTGATTTATTATTCCATGTTTGTGTTGTGTACAAGGTTACAAGTATATAAGATCATGAGTTTAGAAAAGAAAAAAACAATTTTTCTTTTATTCGTAATTTCAAATAATAATTAGTCTCCAAAATAATATTTAATATATGTACATATAGCATCAGTTTATAACTCAAGTTTATAGCATCATCATACATTCTCAATTTAGTTTTTCAAAAGGATATTATTTATTTTTTTTTCAGAACTCTGTGTAATAAAGTAAATATACACATATTTATTTATTTATTTAATGTTTATTTTTTTTTCTTTTTTTTTTGAATCATAAACTATAAAAATTATATAATATAATATATCATAAATAATGTAAAAAGGATATGAATATAATGTTAGATACATAGATTTACGACTATACTCGTATATATTTTTATTCATTTTTCAATCTACTTAAATAATATCATGACATTTTTCTTTTATTATTATTATTATTTCTGTTATTACACATTTCTTTACTGTTATGAATTACTATTATAGGGTTACCAGACGGAATGTGAAATGTAAGTGAACATATTTATGCTAAAAGAGAGTGCAAAAGAGTACACTATACAAAAGCTCATTAGATACTCACAAACACATATTAAACAAAGCGCAAGTAGATAAAATTTTAAAAATTAACGACACAAATTTCATTTGTTTTACAAAATAACCTAACCAAACCTAACCAAACCACGAAACCAAATTGCAGAATAGATACAGAATATAATGAACACTGACGTTGTTTTAACACTTTGACAGCCCACCAGGAGTGCGTTCATAAACGTTACTATAGTTAACTATAGTTATCATTTGCCGTTCAGAATGATGGTGGTATAGTAAAACATAACTACCAACATAACTTTTTAGCGTTCATAAACATCTGTAGTAAAGTAAATTTTTAACTATTTGATGTCAAAAATTAACCCTGCTCAAGAGCATAGTTAACGATAGTAAGCCTTTAAGTGGTAATGACATTTTCACATTGACAATAAAAAAAATCGTTTGTCATATAATTTTGTGTTGTGAATTGTGAAAACTTCAATTTTATTTATTTGAAAAAAGTAGTAGTATTAATTAATTTTGTTTAAAAATTAATTAATTTTTGACAAACAAAAAATATAATAATTATATATAAAAATTTTTTTGAAAATTTTTTAAACTTGACTTGACAACTGAATGACAATCAGTAATTTCTGTCAAATATATCATCCAGTTTATCATCAGTAATCAGTTACTGGTGTACATTGCTGATGGAAAATTAATGATCGACTTGGGCAAGAGTTGCGCACTGACTGGGGTTCGAACCGTGATCTCAAGATCACAAAAACGACACCTAACCATTGAGCTATTCAAGCCCCACAGACATAGTTACGTTAACTTCAAGTAGTTTTCGAACGCGATTTTTACCACAGTAGTAAAATAAATTGTCATTCAGATGTCAAGTCAAGTTTAAAAAATTATATTTATTATATTTTTTGTTTTTCAAAAATTAAGTTTAAAACAAAATTAATTAATTTCAAATAAATTAAATTGAAGTTTTCACAATTCACAACACAAAATTAAATGACAAACGATTTTTTTTATTGTCAATGTCATTGCAACTTAAAGGCTTACTATCGTTACTATCGTTAACCATGCTCTCGGGCAGGGTTCATTTTTGACATCAAATAGTTAAAAATTTACTTTACTACAGATGTTTATGAACGCTAAAAAGTTATGTTGGTAGTTATGTTTTACTATACCACCACCATTCTGAACGACAAATGATAACTATAGTTTACTATAGTTAGCTATAGTAACGTTTCTGAACGCACTCCAGATAAAAAAAAAATTAACTGTAGTAGTCATTATTTGAAATTTTAACACTCAAAAAATCTTATTTAATTTAAGAATGTTCATGTTTATTTTATAATAAAATGCGTACTCTTTAAAAGAGGAAAATTTTCAAAAAGAATAGAGTAAAAAAGAGAAGGGTAGAATAAGAGAACATGTTCTCTTAAAAAGAGTCGAATGGTAACCCTACTATTATACATACATAAATATAAATAAATATATAAAAAACAAGAAAAAAAAAAATTACATACTCCGATTAAAATAAAAGTAAAAAATTTTAATATATCGTTATGAATAAAATATATGTACAACTTTACGTTCGCTTGTTCGCATACACAAATTATCATACATATGTGATTAAATATCCAAACTAAAAACATATAAGATATTTATGAACATAATACATACTCGTAAATGCAAAAAGGAATATTTGTTTTGGTAATACATATATATATTCGGTTATTGATATGAGAGAAAATTTTTAACATTTCACCATAAACATCATCACAATCATTTTCCTCATCATCATCATCATCATGTTCGCAGTTCAGTTTATGATTTTATCATCATAAAAATTTCTGTTATATGTACTCGTATAATATATTTCAATGTAAATATTTATGTTTTTCTTACATAAAAATTCTGATGTTACTTTCATTTTATAAGGATATTATTATTATTCATATGTTAAGTGTGTTTTCTTTTCTATTTTCAGATCATTCAGTTGTTATTATTTGTTATTGTATATTTTATCTTCATCTTTTCATGTTTATTTATTTCATTTGTAAATTATTTTTCAATATTATCATGTACATATCGACAAAAAAAAAAAGATACAAGAATCTATATTACAACATCAAAATGTATACATGCATTTTTTACAATGTTTCATTGTACACACTCACAGTAATAGTATACTTAATCGAGAAAAAAAAAAATATTGATAAGTTATTTTATAAACTTACCCCTCTATTCTAGGTAATAGATGCCTAATAGATCTATTAACCTATTAACTAAGAAGTTAGTAGAAAGTGCTATTCTACTTTATAGGTTTTGTAGACATTAAAAAGTTGAAAAGTTAATAGATTTGTAGACTTTTAAAAAACAGTTGAGCTGTCATTTATTATTAATATTTGAAAATTTAAAAAATATTTAATATTTTTAAAATCCGGTAAATGTATTTTTAATAATAATAACTTTTAATTATTTTTATTATTTTTAATTATTTTTATTTATTTTCAATTATTTTTATGTATTTTTAATTATTTTTATTTATATTTATTTATTTTTAATTATTTGTATTTATCATCAACCAAAAAAACAACATTTCACAAAATAAACATTCAAACGTGATAGTTAATAGATCTAATAGCTCATCGAGAGGAGCTATTAGCTAATAGAATTTTCTAACCACAAAAATCTATTAACCTATTCGCTAGAATACGAAAATCTATTAAATAAAAGTCTCCACAAAATTAATAGACCAGCTGATTGTCAATCTATTAACTATTAAGTAGAATAGGAAATTTTCTATTAACTAAAAGTTAATAGACTAATAGCTATTAATCTATTACCTAGAATAGGGGGGTTATTTACGCGATTCTATAATGTTATACATTCAGAGTATGTACGCATATTTTTTCTGAGTTGTTATGTGTATGCGATGGTATAGTTCTATATTGTACAAAATAAATTTGCATAAATGTACGAATAATAATTTTTATGATTTCAAGCATATGTATACTACGTTACGTACATAATACATATACATATGTAGATACAGGAAATTCATAAAATGAAAAATGGTAAATACTCTTTAAATGGATTGAAATTATGTAATCATCACATTGTGTTGGTGCATTATTATTGAACAAAAATATATTATTTATATTGCATATACCCATATACATATATACTTTACATAAGGATTTTAAAATTTCGATCAAAATGATAAAAAAAAAATTCTTCATTTATTAAATATTGAATTATGTATAATCTGATTTGAATCATCTAAATGAAATATTTTAGCCAGCATTTTGAAGCGAATACCTACTATAAATCGTTCGTTAAATATAAACAAAATATAGGATATGGGGTAAGATTTTATTTATTTATATTTTTATTATCATTAGAAAATGAATTGTATCGTAATTTATTTTTATATCGAAAATAGTTTATATACTCGTACATATATTTTTTAAACTGATTAACTGAAATGTGGACTACATATACTACTCATATGTAGTTGAACTACTTTAAAAAAAAAGAAAAAAAAGAAAAAAAAAAAAACAAATAATCGATTCCCTATAAACGATATCTTATTTATTTATTTATTTATTTATTTACTAAAATTTGAAATCATCAATTTGTGTACCATAATAATCTTTATATAAGTAATAAATGTAAATAAGTAATGCGGGTTTTTTACAAGGAGTTTAAAAGTCAAAATAAAAACATTTTTTTTTTCAAATTTTTAATGTATTTTTCTCCATTTTTGTACAACATTTTCCACCTTTTCTCCAATTTTCGTATTCCACTTGCATAAAAAAATTTTGGCTTTACTTATGGGATGACCCGATATTAACTTTCTTGGTGTAACTCACAGTTACATTTTTTTCCATAACTCAAAAACCAAGACAGATAATTGAATGAGATAAATTGCAAATGAAAGGCAATCCATTGGGCAATATGATAAGTAAAGAAAATTAAAAAAAAATGGGGCAACATTTTGAGATATTTGACCATGAACTCAAAATTTCACATTTTTTTCCATAAAAATTTGAATTTGATGTACCATATCTTTGGCATCACTGGACCGATTTGTACAATTCAAGTATCAAAGTAAAGACTGAAGGCTTTTTCGAAAATGCAGGCTGCACTGTGTATTCTTTCGTATCTTAAAAGTAGTACTAGAACAGTAATGTGCAGTCTGCAGGAATAAAGCAGCGCTGCAAATGCAATGGTTAAGAATTTTCACTTCTGACATTTTGCATTTTCGAGCGAAAAATTGAGTGATAAGTGATAACCAACAATAATAATTATAATATTGAAGAATAATGTGTTCGATGTGTATCATACAATTTTATTTATTGAAAATATGAATTTTAACCTCAATTTTAATATACTTACTTAAGTAATTTTTCAATATCTTCACTTGAATCTGACATTATAAAGAATAAAACTTTTAAAACCAATTAATACAATTAATACAACAAGTTCGAAATCCCAAAATTATTTTTTTATTATTTTAAAAAATTGTTTTTTTTATTTTATTTTTGTAAAAAATTTATGTACGTACAATGTGGTACAATCTAGCTGTTGTAAAGAATGAAGTGGTAGATAACTTCGACAGTACACTTGTCAGTAGCATCTATGCAGATTTTCAAATCACACTGCTTATTTGCGTTAAGATCTTTCAGGCTTGTTTTGCATTTTATAGTTTTCGAACGCACTGCATTGCAGTGCAAAACTTATCGAACGCTCTGTTTTTGCAGTTAATAGTTTTCCAACGAACTGCAAAAAAGATCTAACTTAGAACTGAATTTACGAAAAGGCCTTGATTGATTATCTTTCCAATGAATGCAAAATAATTCGAAACGACCAAGGATTTCATGAGTTATGACCACAAATATGAAACAAGTCACTTGACCTCAAAAAAAAAAAAAAAAAAAAAAAAACTTCTGAGCCCCCTAGATCTTCACCCGTTGATATTAGACCCGTCGATTAGAATAATCGATTCTCTATAAACGATCTCTTATTTATTTTTTTATTTATTTATTTATTTACTAAAATTTGAAATCATCAATTTGTGTACCATAATAATCTTTATATACCTAATCTATAATCACTTTATATATGTATATGTATATTTTTTTCTTATTGAATCCATGAACTTTAAACGATTTCAATAAAATAAAAAAAAAAAACATCACTAAAAAATGTAGAACAATATTGCCGCAAAAAACAAAAATGTTTCATACCAAACTATCAAACTATAAAATAAAATAGACAAAAAGGCAATCAAAAAAAAAAATTTTTTTTTTAATGGTCAATATGCTCTCCTTTTATAATCGTACTGAAAAGGATATTCGATTGGTACAATATGTATAGAGTTATGAAATTTTAAATTCACTGATTCAATGTATATTTTATGTTGTACAAATAAATACGAGTATAATATAGGAGGACATTATATACATAGAATATGATGGTTATTCAATAAATTTTTATTGTTACGATTACGATTTTGTATAACCTTTGACATAGTGTGTCACACTTTAAAAAAGGACTGTTACCCATTATACATAATACAAACAGTCATATCCTATATATATATATTTTTTTTTTTTTTCATTTTGATCAAAATTTGAACTTGTTATTTCGTAGTTGTTGAACTTGTTCTCATACTAAAAAAGTATTATACATAAAATAATAAAATACAAAATATAAAATTATAAAATAAAATGAATAGAAACAGTAGAAAATTTTTAAATGATGTAAACATGTAATAATTGTAGAAAATTTTTAACATAAAATACAGAATGTGTTACTTTACACCACATTATATATATGTACGTACATACAGACGTATAGTAATGACAATAATATCGGTTTGTAATACATATTAAACGTGGTGTGTGTATCAAAAAAAAAAAAAAAAAGAAAAAGAAGGAGAATCATTGAAAATGTGTTTAGAATGTTTTGCATTTATACAGATTTGGTATATTGATCCTTTTTTGTATTATTTCAATTTTATTAACTTTTTTTTTTCTGTTTTGCTTTATGTCTGAAATTTTGAGTGTTATGCATGTTATAATCGCAGATATTATATACGCAAAGCATGTAGTTAAAAACTCAATTGAAAGTTTTCCTTAGAAACAAAACCAAAACCAAAAAAAAAAAAAAAAAATTAATAAAATTCGAAAAATGTGAAAAAAGGAGAATGATGAGTAAAATTCTGTCTGATTTTTTTTTTTTTTTGTCGAATATAATCCTCGTATAATAATAATAATAATAAAAATAATAAATAAAAATTATTCTGTGTTAAAATTTGAAATTTTGCCAATTAACACTTTTAATTATCCTTCGATAAAACATTATGTATACTTGTATATACTTATATACATATAAAATAACAGTTGTGGTACACAACCATAGCATAGAATATAAATGTACATAGAAATAGGAAATTACATTTTATGACTTTATCGTTTATATTTCCAATATTAATCGGTACTTTTAGATACTTAGATATGTATACGTACATATACTCGTATTAATTACTATAAATGTATTTATAGCGTAGACAATATAGAAATGTAAGTACGAGTATATCATGGAGTAAAATCCATATAAAGTATGAATAAATAAAATGCCAAAGACTTTTTTCACAATATCTTCTATATATGTATATAAAAATGAATGTTTGTCTGTATTTCCTTTATAGAATCAAAAACCATAGATCCAATCGCCTTGAAAATTTGGGAAATTATTAGATATATCACAGGGAAGGTTTTTGAAAAATTTTTTTTAAATCAGAGTTGGGGTTATAGGTGCTACAGAACAAAAATATCTCAAAAATATCAAAATAACATTTAAGCCGTATGTTCACATAGAATTAGCTGAACTTAGTCTTAATTGTATGTTCACATGCGTATTAGTTTTGATTTTACTACCAGACGTAATACAAGTTAGTAGTGGTATTAACTTATTAGCTTGAGTTTGACAACTGTGTGAAAAAAAAAACAAATATATAATATAAACTTTGTACATATATCAAAGTGTCAAATTTTTCTATTTTTATTTTAGTTAGCCTTGCAAGTGTCGAAGTTTATATTACAGCGAACGAATGATGACGTTTCGAGTTTTGGGTGACATAAGAATTTATGTTAATTGTGAAATTCATGTCAGGCTCACATTGAACAGATAATAAGGGGATTCATTTCACGTCGTAAACTTAGTAATCTTCGTAGTTTTTCAGTTTTCGTAATTCATTTCCATACATTTGTGAACTACAAAAGTTTTGAAAAACTGCGAAGGTAAAATGGTTCTCATTTTCTAAATTTTATATTTCGTAGTTAATTAGGCAATAATTTTGACTGGAAAATTCAAAGTTGAAGACGTACTGTTGCCACGTATCTCAGTGATCCCGACGGATATGTCATTCAAATTCAAACGTTTGCAGTTCCCGGTGCGACTCGCTTTCGCAATAACTATATCAACAAAGCACAAGGACAATCGTTGCAAGTGTGTGGATTAAATTTGGAGAATCCATGCTTCTCACGCCTGCTCACGCGTCGGAAAACTTCTGATTTATTTGTTTACGCACCAGATGGAAAAACAAGAAATATTGTGTATCCCACAGCACTTCAATAAATATCGAATTGAAACGAAGCGCTGCAATGTCACAATTTTTTCGAAATGAACAAAATCAATAAAATGACTTAAAATGAATTGAATATTTGTATAATGTCTTTCTTTCATATTTATTTTAGTTGGTAGCGTAGCAAAGCGCGCAGGATACAGCTAGTATGTATATATAAGTACAAAAAAAAAACTTTAAAAACCGTACGAGTATAGTGTTTCACACATCAAGTTTACTCGTATTTTCTTTCTTCAGAAAAAGTTGATTTTCTCTCTGAGTATAATGCGAATATTATGCATAAAAAAACACGGAAAATCAACAAACAACGTTATTTGATACTTGCTTCTCTCCTTTATTATATACTCTGAAGCAGGGTAGGTCATTGACTATAACAATACCTATAGTATACGCTACAATGTTACGAGAATATAATGTATGTTGGTATATTGTACAATGTGCCCAAATATTTTTGAGAGTGATTGTATTTATTTATTAAATTGGTTAAGTAATTTTTACGTATAATCGTATGAAATGTAGGAGTAGGATGTATACAAAAGCAGAGATTTTCTATCATAAAATAATTGTAATAAAGTGAAAATTTTATTTTTTTATCTGATTCATTTATCAAATAATATTAATATATAATATTTAACTATACATTAAACGTTTATGAACGTGTCGTTAGATCATTTTAAATATCCTTATATGTATTGTATTCGTATTCGCAGACATAATATATAATATGAACATATTAGAATTGTTTTTGAATTGGGTGAAGTAAGGGCTGATTGAGTGTATGTATTGAGGGATGAACAACTGAAAATATTATTTTATGCTGTCTTCATCATTTATTTTTATCGGTCAGTTCATAATAATTTATTTTCACAATAAAAATATTTAATTCTTATAGACTAAATTTTACAATGTGTATTTTATGATTGATGTACATAATATATAGCTATATAATATTGTGTTTTTTATATCTATCTGTATACTGTATATATTCAATATTATAAATAATATAATCCTATATATAATTAAAATCGTAATCTTCATCTGTAATACATAAATATAATTTTTTTATTATTACAAATTTTCATTTACATTTAAAATTTAAATATGAAATAATATTGAAATAAAAATACATTTTTATTTTATTTTTTCTTTTTTAATTTTCTGTTAAAAAAGGACACGTAACATTTTTACGAGTATACATTATACATTTATAAAATTTTCATAAAATATTGAATTACATTTTTAAATTCATTAATAATTTATTTAAATATAAAATCAATTTAATGTTGAAATTTAATTACAAATTTTAAAATATTTATTGTAACTGATTGACGTTAATTACGTGTGAATACAATAAATTAATATCCAAAAAAGTAAAAAAAAGAAAATGGGAACATAAAAAATAAAATTGAAATGTTGCATTTTTAATACATAAATGAAATAAAATTTTCAATAATCAAAAAATTAAAAAAATGAAACAGAAAATTAAAATATAAAATGAAAGCACACGAAAAACTACTTACATTATTACATGTTTAATGTAGAGAATAAATTAAAAAAGAAAATAATTAATCGAATTGAAAATATATTTTTCGCCATTTTTTTTTTTTTTTTATCATTATTCCTTCATTTTCGTTTTATATTTTTTCTTCTGTCCGTGTGTGAGTGGTGTTAATAAACATTAACACGATTATCTGGAGGTGGTCTATAGCACCAATATGAACCAATAACTCCCAAACCAATAAAAAATATTGTAAATGTTGATAAACCTAATATAACTCCCGTTGTAACATCATGTAATGGATAACCGGGCATCGGATGTAGAGCTAATAATATTAATAATCCACAACATTTTAATAAACAAAAAACAGTAACAAGTATATAACCAGATATATAACTTCGATTTGGTAACCATTCACAGTGACGTGATTTAAATCCTAATATACCGAGTCCGATACCAGCAAATGATGCTGTTAATCCAAATTCCAAATAAAATGATCTTCCGGTCTATAGAAAATTACAAAAAAAAAAAAAAATAAAAAAAAAATTATTGAAATCATATTATTGATCGTGTAACTGATTTTGAAAAAAAAAAAAATTAAAATTTAGTATGAAATGCTCAGACTCACATTAGCTATCAGATACATACAGAGTCCTGAATTTAAAGCACTACCCAATACTAACATTAATGAGACAACTGCGATTGTAGCTGTAGCATTTGCGACTTTCTGTGGATACGAATCAATCCAAGATCGATTTAAACTGTTCTCTTCCTGATTTGAAGTTGCAACTCTCGGTGTTATAACTGCTGTTGTCCTTGCCTCTAGGTAAGCTTTTTTCGTTTCGTATTGAAGTTTTTGTGGTGTCAATTCTTGTTGTCTTAATGGAGATTCAATGTAAATTTGTTGGCTTTGATATCGTCTGGGAGTAGATTTTGGTGTACTATTACTTCTTTGTATTGGTGTCTTTCTTGGTGTCGATAAAAGTTCATGAAGTTTCTTTGTCGCTAGTGGATTTTTAATCGGTGTACCAGGATAAGAATTCTGCTGTTGCTGCTGATGATGATTATGTGTTGCGGCTGATGATGTACTTCTCTGTGGTGTAGATGATTGTAATGGACGTCTTGATGGTGAATCTTGAATCGTTGAATATCCTGAATTGATGCTTTGATTAATATCAGAATTACTTAGGCAGGTTTCTTCTTCATCAGTTGGTATGACTGCATATCGATGTGTTTTTCCATTATGCATTTGAATTATTTCATGATCATCGACGAGATCTTCATCTTCGGCTGTCGGTACGACAGCATATCTTTGATTATTTTTCTGATCAACTAGCACGAAGGATTTGCTACCAAAATCGCTGGAAAATGCCGCCTTTAAACGTGGTTCATCTGTATGTGGATTAAAATTTGGTAGACTGCACGGTTCATCATCGAATGATAAATGTTCCTGATCTTTGACTGGTAGATGTGAGTATCTATCGATATTATCTTGACTCTTTGCAAAACGTTGATCTCGTTGTGATGAATTTGATTCAGGACCAGGAATTATTGCGTATCTATCCTGTGTAACAGTTGGAAGTTCTTCAACTGGTACCAAAGCATAACGTCCGCTTCCAGATCTTGGAATTTGAAATGGTTCAGAACGATTCAAATTTGAAGGTTTTGGACCAGGTTTCGGTGGTAATTGAGGATGTTGACTGTTGTGTTTTTGTTGTTGTTGTTGCTGCTGATGATTCAAATTTACTCCGTTAATTTTTCTTACGTTCGTTCGAAATGAACGCATCGATTCACTCCGATGAATACGTACATTTCCACCCACAAAGATACCATCTTCAGTATTTTGTGATGGTGAAGCCGCCGAATAGAATTCACTTTTTTGACAAAATGCTGGATTTGTATAATTATGTCGAGACATTTTCACTTCACAATCACAACATATTTTTCTATTTTATTATATTTTAATAATTTTTATGAAATTTCATAAAATTCTTCAACAACTTTTTTCACTGATTTCTTGCACAATTTTATCTGTTTAAAATTTTTCTTCACTAAATTACATTTTTATTAATTATTTTTTTTACTAATAACTACACTTTATTTCGAATATTTTCATTTTTAATAATTTTTATTCATTGTTAATTCCATACTATATGTACATACGTTATGCTTCTTTAACGATCTAAACCTCATGCTAGTTGATTATCATCTGCCGTTCCAGCTCCTGCCAGGTTATAAGCAAAAACAGCCGTCGTTGTCGTCTTCTTGTTTTGTTAATGGTATTTTGGTATTATTGTTGTTGTTCGTTCGTTACTTTACTACCACCAGCAGCAGCAGCAGCAGCCAACAGTACTAGTAAAGTAACATGTACATATGTACATGTAAGTAATAAGCAGCCGTTTGTCCGTTACGTTTTTATTTTAATTTTTTTCATCATTTGTTGTTGGTATTGCTGTTGCTTTTTTTTTTTTTACTTTTTGCTTATTTTTCCTATGTTGGTTTGTACCCATTAAGTTTACGTTTTTACGTTTTTCATTACTCACCTCTTATGTACACATCATATAGACAAGAGTTCCCTTGTTGATGGATCGTTAGGATATTATTTGCGTTAATTTTACCCTTATCAGAAGTTAATATCACATATGCTACAGCCAACGATAAAAATATTGGACCACATAACGACTAGAGATGAATTTTTTTTTTTAAAGTTTTTCATCTTTGAAATATTTTTATCGGTTAAATATTAGAAAATGAATGAAATAAATTCTTGGGGAACAGACGGAATTTAAGAAATTTATTGAAATTATTTTGTTATCTCTTAGATTTTGTTACAATTTGCTTCACAAAAATTTACTTTTAGAAGAAAATTGGTCATTTCTAAAGATGAAATATATTTTTTAGTGTACAGTGTAGTAGCATGTGTTTCATTTATTGTAGCCACGCGAAGGGAGATTCCCTTTAATTATTCTTTACGTGGTGCATACTTTTTTTATTTTTTTATTTTTATTTTCAAGTTCAGTAGACTACAACCATCTACAACAAACAGAGAGATCTTAAAATATTTATAATTTTATAATATTATATTATAACATTGGATTGTACATATATGAGGGGTTCGGAAGGAAACAGGCGCATGCTTGACTGGCTTTATACATTTTTATTTCCCTTCTTATTTCTTATATTACACACTTACATATTATGTATGCATGTAAATTATGTTCATGTATACATACAGAGATATTAAATTTTTAATTCAGTTGCCGGTTTTTATAAAAATGTACATATTTGTATATACACAAATATACATACGACTGCAGTCGTATTAAGATAAAATAATATATATGTGCATATGTGCATACATGTATACGTATATACACATTTTGATCTTTACGCGTATATTCATCCTATGCATATACGAATACGATTACATACGGTTATATATTTTCTGCTGTTCTACATTCAAATTTTTCAAAAATTTTTTGTACTTATACGAGTTATATAAAAATGTAATAAGAAAGGTGATCTAAGAAAAATATGCCGCGATATCAACGATTTTGATATGCGCGTGCATATGAACGGATAATTTAATATGCAAAGTAAAAAAGAAAATATGATTAAAAAAAAAAAACGGTATAGAGGGATTCAAATTGAAGTAGTAATTTTACAGAAAAGTATTCAAAGAAAATTTTAACGATAAAGGGGCGTTTATTATAAGGCACAAAAAACTAAAAATTTTTATTTATAATATTTTAATTTTTGAAAATTATTGAAAATTTGTAAAAATTTTTTCTAAAGTTATTCGGGCAAAGGCAGCCTTCTTTTATGACTTATTTTACATTTTTACATTATTTAGATAGAAATATTTTACTAAAAGAGGCAGCAGTACGAAAGTAAAATTTTTTGGTACCTATACATATTATCTTTTTGATTACATTTTGTTTTTTTTTTTTTTGTTCAAATTTCCTTTCGTATATTTATCACTACACGAGATCGAGAATCTATAAAGACATCATAAAAGTAAATTTTCTATAAAAGTCAAAAGTGTAGGATATTGAAATTTATTTTCGTTTATTTATTTTGAAATTATTAAAACAGGAGCTATATTAAGAGAAGGACAATTTTATCAAAAAAAAAAAAAAAAAAAAAAAATTTAGGGAAAAATCAAACATAACTACATACAAATATGTATAATATTGATAGACACCGTAGCATACGTAAGAGCGTGTGTAAGAATACAATACACATGAAGTATATAATAAACTTCCTTTCAGATGCTTTCAGGATATAGAGAAGGGTATAATTTCTTTTTATTTTATTTTATTTATTTATTTTTTTTTTTTTTTTTTTGCTTTCATACTAGAACAGTTGTTCTATAAAAGTGTGTATGTACGTACATAATATGTTTTACTGTTGTTTCATAATATTATATCATATGATACGTTCAGTTTTATTTTTTTTTTTTAAAACAAAATTTTTTGGCGGTTGAAAATTGTTAAATGGTTGGTACCAAAAAATGTATGTATAGAAAAACAATTTTTTTTTCTTCTAATCGATAGGTATGAGATCATAATATGAGCATGTATGAACGAGTACATACGTATATACTTATTATAATCACAATATATATGTAGATAAAAATACACACATTATGTGTACAGATATGTATAGGGTATGTGGATATATTTGTTGTGTGTGCGTATGTAAGTGTTTTCTGACATCATCATTGCATATCAAAAATAATATGAAACTTCTTATTTGTTTTTTTACAATAATAATTCTGGCGACAACATGATGATGATAAAAACTGTGCCAATGAATATCATTACAAAAGCGAAAAATATCCACCAAATCCAAATTATAACATGTACGTACATATATAGATGAAAGCAGCTGTTCATTCATGGTACAATTTCTTCGTTTTTTTTTTTTTTCTTTTTCATATTTTTTGTTCCAACTTTTTTTTTAACCGAGTTTAGCTCGTGCCTTGAAAAAAATGTTTTGCCTCTTATGCTCTTATCTTATTTTTTTTTTTATATAATTTTGTTTGTAAATAGCATGTGGAATTTTTTATGTTATTTTTGTTTTTTGTGGTTTTTGGTTTTATTACTTATTTGAAAAAAAAATTTTTTTTTGTGTGTGTTTTGTAAATAAATGTTTACATTTTTAATAGAAGGTCGTTGACGTAAATATTGCAATCAAATGAATTTATGTACTTAATCCTATAAATACAACATATAACGTTATCCTTGTACAAATTACATAAAGATAAGGTTTCTCAACTTATACTATACTCGTACTTTTAGATTGTTCTAATTTTCTTATCAGAAAGTTAATAAGATGGGGTTTCGTTACATAATTACCAAAATTCTTAATAATAATTTATGTACGAAATGTAAACTGTATATGTATTGGTGTAATATTTTATTTATTTTAAAAATAAAGTTATTTATTTATTTGTTCTATAAATATGTAATAAGAAAAATATGCAGTATAAGGAAAATTATTGTGTGTAATTTCATATATTTTACTGTTCGTTAAATAAAAATAAAAAATATTTACACATCCACACATAAATTCATACGTAAATTTCTTTCATAAAATGTGTGATTGTTTATATATGTATATATGGGAAAATGAAAATATAAAATTTTAATCTGCCTGAAGCAGCATTACTCTGTGTTCTGTGACTATATACAAAGTAAAATGTTCTTGCATTTGTATAATATTGCTTACATAAAATTACTTGCATTTGCATGCATACCAAATGCATACATATTGTAGATTTGTGTCTTTGTGTGTTGTCTATTTATAACGAATTTCTATACACCTCCTAATTTATTTCTTCCTTATGCTATTTTTACTCTTTTTCAAATTCTTCCTAAAAAAAAAGAAAAGATAAAAGAAAAACAAATTTATTTGCATAAATTTTGGTGCAGAAATTTATTGTAACATCAAAAAATGTTTATATTCAACATTTATTTTCTCACCATGAAATGAGAATTTGATTTTTTGTTTTGTTTTGATGTTGTGTTGTGTTTAGTTGTGTTGTATTATAGTTTGTTAAAAATTAAAAGCGAATGGACTGCGCATGTTGAGAATAAAATAATATGTTTACACAAAATGTAACATTGTATTTGTGTATTCCTCTCATTTTATTCTCAAAACAAAAAGAAAAAAAAATAATGAAAAGACGCATATCCCCACGCGCATTACATTTTTTATCCACCTCAACCGCCATCCACCGTGGTTGATGACTGACTGAGAAATTAAAAATAGAACACTCACATTAAAAATGCTTTTTTAGACGATATGTATAATAATTTAGACGATTATACCAATTGTTTGAAAATGGTCGTAGCATTAATCAATTGAAAGCAACGAAAATGATGAGTAAAATGCTACACTATTAGAAAATTTCAGGAAGTGTTTGTTTAACCGATGTTGAAATTGATTAAGAAAACTAGAATTTCAATTTGTTTTAAAATATTTTATTAAAAACACAATTATTTCTAACCTCTGTTTCACACCTATTCTTAATTAGAACAGAATATGAATTATTTATTTAAAAAATATTTTTAAATATAAAGGCTTATTTTTGTACTACTTAACCGCATATTTCTCTTTAGTTTGTTTTAATTTGGTTTTATCTACCTGTTGGCCTGTATAATAACTATTTTTTGTTGTATTCGGCAATAATATAATAAAGTGTACATATTACGCCCATTTTATTACATTTATTTAATTTTGCGTTTTTAGTAAATAGTAAGGATTTCAATTTCTATAAAAATAATCCTTTATTATGATATATTATGTCCTGTAAAAAATGTTATTTTACAGCTCTACCGTCTATATTCGCAGACGTATGTATGCTTATATATAAAACTAGATAACAAAGTGAATTTGTTAGCTTAAGAAAAATAAATCTTTAAATGTCTGGAGAAGAAAAACAATAAAATTACAAATGTTATAGAAATAACATATTTTTTATTAAAATAATTCTTAATAACAAATTATAATTTAAATCATACATATTAAACATTTTTATTGTATCAAAAATACAAGATGAAATAACGAATTTTTTTCCGTGTAACCAATACTAATGCAAATTCGACCAAAATTACTCACTGCGCAATTATACCATTCGCTTTTAATTTTTAACAAACTATACAAATTTACCAAACATAAATGTATGGTATAGTGTATTGTAGTGTAGTATGATTTTGGGTATGATGTGGTATGATATACAATAACAACGAGCCAACGAACTCATACAACATGTAAATTATTTTATTAGTAATAATAATACGAATAAGTATGAGTAAAGTTTCATATGTTAGCTTTAACTTTTTATTTTTTTATCATTTTGAATTCTGTTACTGCTATTTTTCTTACGTTACTAACTAGTAATAATGACTGTGTAATATAAAATATGTAAACAAAATGACTTTTCCACATATTGCACATTACATATAATATTGCATTGCTAGAAAAATGTATACATATGTATATCCTAAACATTATATACAAAATATTATAATGTTGTGTTGTGATATGTTTTATTTTACATATTACATATTACAATATGTAGTGTGTAATTTCCTTATTTCTTGTTAACATATTTTTTTGTCTTGTTTGATGAGATATAATAATAATGAAAGTATCACCATTCCCAATAAACATTAGTAGTTTGTATGTTTATAGTACTGTAAAGTGCTAATAGCTATATTGTATAGTACATATTCAAATACATGCAGTTTGTTAGCATTGTATGTATGTATAACACATACATATATGTACATAATATCCTTCCTCTTGAATGAAATTTCCTTTTTTAAGTGTAAAGAAAATTTTCTTTTAAAAAAGTTTATTTTGCAGAATATACAAGATATAAGCATATTATATAATAAAAGAAAATTCAGATTTACATATGCTTGTATGTGTGTGTAATAAGTTTTGAAAAATGAAAAAGGATCAGTAATAATGTAAGTAAGAAGTACACATAGAGTAGGTACATACATACGTATATAATGAGTACCATTGGTACCATACACTATACAGACAGAAATAGAATTGCATTGGATGGAGCCATATTGGAGTTGGAGTCAATAAAACAGCATACAATATTAGATACTACTGACACTATTTAACAGCAGTGATAGGATATTATACATATAGTACTATACATACAAAGAACTTTTGAAATTTATTTTAAATAAACTACATACACCCAAAACACACACATATGAAATATATGAAATACATATGAATATTAAGAAAATATATAAAGAAAATTAATTCAAAACTTTATTCATATTAAATGTATTTCTATACTCGTACATTTGTTAGTGGATACATATGTGCAATGCGCATATACTTATGTGTGTGTATTTATTTCAAAAATGTACATACATACATACATATATATACATATAGAAAAAGAAGTGTTATATAAAATATTATTATAGCGCTCTGTGATGATTGTAATGCATTACGTTTACTTTTTAAAGTTTACTTTGATGTTTTAAAACTTTTTGTTTAAATAATACATAATATTAAAAGTAATAATAATAATAATAATAATAATAATAATAAAACAAGAGCAACAATTTTTACACTATATTGAAACCACTACAATCGCACCTACAAAAATTACATTTTTGTACATATACGAATATACATATATGTATGTATAGTATGTTTAATGTTTTGTTTTGTTATAAGTTTAGAAAATTTCAAAAAAAGATTCGTCGTTTGTTCGTTAGTTAGTTTAGTTTTAGATTTAATATTTTTTTAAAGTATTTTTATGTACTACATAATAATATGCTGGTATAAGAAGAGTATTTTATTTTGAATAATATATAAATACTTACTTACTATACATACATATATGTATAAGTATATGTATGTATGAGGATAAATTTTATGTTTACATAATATTTTCATGTGTACGTAGTACCAAATATATATTTATGCATGAAAATATTTTCTTTATAATGATAATGATTCTCCTTTGAAATTTGTTAGTTTTTTTTTTGTTTTTTTTTTTTTCATTCTTCTTGGAATACTTTATGTAAAATTTTTAAGATTGTGTTGTTATTGTTAATTTTAAATTTGAAAAATTTTAAAAAACAATGATGATATTGTTTTAAAATTCAATATTATTGTTTTTTACACATACATACGAGTGTATAGTAATAGTGTTTAATTTGCATATTTGAGGTTATTATTATTTTATTTTTTTTAAGATATTTTTTATAAATAAATTTTTACTTAATTTATATTCATTCAAAAATGATTCGTTTAATTAATTACATTTTTAATATGTCAATTAGTTTAAAAGATTTTCAAATTATCAAATTGAAATTATTATTATTATAGTAATGAAATGGAATTTGAAAAATTTTTAATTTATTTGCACGAAAAGATACACAGATACATAAAATGTGCATGTACATATAAGATATTTATGTAAATAAGTATATTCGAAATTTACATTTAAATTGTAGGATGAGAATTTACAAAATTGAAAGTAGAGTAAGTCTAATAATATATCTAGTTGTATGGTATTGAAAAAATATTGAAAAAAAAAATGTACATGTATAGTTTGAGAAGTTATGAGTTGAGATTATAGTTAAGTTTAGATTGATGACGGTTTTAAGTGCACGCGGATACTGAGTCCATTATGGCACCGCCGATCAGTAATTTATGTCAGATATATCATCCAGTTTATCATCAGTAATCAGTTACTGGTGTACATTGCTGATGGGAAAAATTAATGATCGACTTGGGCAAGAGTAGTGCGCTGGCTGGGGTTCGAACCGGTGATCTCAAGATCACAAGACCGACACTCAACCATCGAGCTATTCAAGCCCCGGTTTCCTTATTACAAATTCGATAAATTAAAAACACAGTATTAAAGCGTTATTATAGTGTGCCTTAATATTTATCTGTATAGAATGTATGAATGACACACGATAAGAAGACTCTATAATCTTGATAGATAGAAACAATTAACTTACACAACTTTCAAAAGTCTAGTGCCGCATATTATAATGCCAATGAATGACTTATAGAACATCGTTTGCTTTTCAATCCTTAACATGCAAATATGTTAATTTATGTATAGATATATAGATATATGTATGTATACTCGTATATATATGTACATCACATCTCAGCTATATATTGAATTAATAAAATATTTAATTTTGTATGCTTTTTTCTTGTTAATTTTTTTTTCCACTTTTTCCAAATTTTTTTTCAAAACATTCTTTACCACTCAGTTTTCTTATTTCATCGCATTTAGTATACACATACATGCAAACTAATTTTTTTCTTTCATTTTTATATAAATGCTCGTATACATACATATTTCAGCAGACTTCAATGTTTCAATAAATTTATGTTTATTGTTAAATTATTCAAATTAGAGCACATTCAATTTAAAATTAAATTTTTCGAAATACGTACAAAATCAAATTAAAAAACACAAAAATGAACAAAAAAAAAAAATAAAAAAATTTAAAATAAATGAACAAAAATAAACGAAACGAATTGAAAAAAAAAATAAAGGAAATATAAAAAAAAAAAAAAAAATTAAAAAATAATTTTGAAGAAAGAAAAAGTGACATCAATTAAATTAGTCTTTAATTTATTTGCATACCTTTAAAAAGAAACAGAAAGAAAATAAATAAATAAAAATAAATAAATGAAAATAATAAAAAATAAAATAAAATTTAAAAATACAAAACAGAAATCATTTTCAATTCAAATGAACGTCTACATGCATACAATTTGCATATTATATTTTTTAAAATAAATAATATTTTTCCTTAAAAAAATAAATACAGATATACGAGTATGTAAAGATTCAATTTGATGTGCGTACATATATAAAAATGAACGTTACGCGTTTAACATTTACATGCCATATACGTAATCGCACAAAATGTAAAATAAAATAATTGAAATCGATATTTAATTTACATTTCATTATGAATATCTTACGTTTACGTGTGTACTTTTGTCTGCAATATAAGAGTATAAATACGTTATTTTGCAAAATTTGAAATTAAAACAAATTTTTCATTTTATAATTATTTTTTTTTCTTTCTAATTACAAATTTGGTAGGCATCTAAGTACTTCATTTTCAATAAGTTACCAATTTTTAATTTATGTAGAATTTGATAAATATATTCATGTATGTGAATGATAATTGTGATATATGTACATTGGTTGAGGGGTTGAGTATACATAAATATTGTTATATAGTAAATGTATACAATTCAAGATTATTTTTAATTTTAATTAATTTAATTACGTATATACTGTTTGTGTTTCTTAAGACATTGTTTATATAAGTACATAATGATAGAATTAATTATCTACATTCATATATATACATATATTTAAAATACATATACATACTTGTAAATTTTAAATATATGAATTTATTATTTTGAATATCCTATTTTGTAATATTTTCTCATAAATTTTACAAAAAACAAAATATGACATAAATACATTTTGAAAAAGGACTTCAGTAATTAACATAAAATTATAATAGGACATAGTATATGTATTCCATTAATATCCTTTTCTATACGCATATAGCTAGATATACGAATATAAAAATGTATATCTTATTTACAAGAAGTATACACGCAGTGTAGTGTAGAATTATTATTCATCATAAAACAAGTAAAAAATATTTATATAAACATACAATTACACAAAATTAAATTTATTTTCAAACGTATAAATCGGAATATGTATCCTTATAAAAAAATAATACTATATAAAAGGTCTTATTTATTTATTATTATAAATACATTTAGAAAGAAAAATATCAATTTTTAATTACATTACATATTAACATTTTATAAATGAAAATAAATTAAGATATTAATTACATTACCTTTCAAAAATAAAATAAAAATAAAAAAATTCAAGAAAGAAAAAAACAAAAACCTCTAATTATACTTTCATTATGTTAAAATATAATAAAAATAATGGAATTAGGAAGTCTATACTCAAAAAAAAAAAAAAATTAAATTTAGAAATATGAAATACTTATATAAGTAAAAACCGAAAATAATATAAAAATTAATTAAAAATTGTAATACATATGTCGGATGTTAAATACATAAACATTTAATATTGTCAAATATAATACAAATTATATATGTGTGTATGGGTAAATTTTTTTTTGGTAAACAATTTAAAATAAAATAATAAAAAAATAATTAAATGAAATAAGAATCGAATCTATAATAAAAGTTATCCTTGGGATATTTTCATATGTACATATGTATGTATATGCATATAAAGGACGTCAATTAAATCGTGTTGCATTTAAATTCGATTTAAAACTGTCAATATTATTGATGATAATAAATGTACATACATATACATATATAATACAGTTATATAATATTGTATTGAAAATTTACGTTTACAAATGTACATTTAATACATAATGTATCTACAAATATAAAAATGTGTATAATATGTATATGAATTTATACTGGACTTTTATTAATATAACAATGTTTAAAAGGATAAACATACATAAATGCATTTGTATAAACATATACATATGTATGCACTCAAAATGTGTACATTTATAAAATCTGTAACTTTTATATAATACATAATATATGTACATATGTATATAAAGGCTTTTAATTTTAGAAATAAATAAATATGTACTCGTATCATGCTATTTTGCAGTGAATTTTAATTACATATACAGAAACTTTATATAAAATTAAATAAATATATGAATTTCGTTATATTTAAAATTATCAGTATTACACATATATAAATATATACATATATATAAATACACATGTATACGCACATATTATGAGGAAAAGTTAGAAAATGTATTATTATGTACGTAAATCTGTGTACAATAGTGTAATGTAGGTACTTATTGCTATTATGTATGTATATGTATGTCACATTAAAATAACAACAGTTACCATTTAATAATAGCGTATATATAGTCCATTTAATGTTATATTTACATATACATACATATATATATTTGTATATATATTTGTCAGTCATATAAATGCATACATGTACATACTTACGTAAAATATTTAATCTATAGTCAAACCGCCCGCAGTGATTACAAAGTGTACATTGTATACAATATTGTACACCGTATTGTACATACGAGACGAGTATATGTACATATGTATATGCTTATGTTATCAATCTATTATAAAGTTTTCTCTTATGTAAAATATACTTTCCATATAATATTTGTATGTATATTTGTGTATAAAGATACACGTACGTATGTAACAAAATCCTTCATAAAATAAATTAGAATCGATTTCATGACTTTAATTGATGTATCTGTTGTGTATGTATAGTATTGTAGTATATTATATTATGTATAAATATACAATCATATGTATTTACATCGATTTAAGTATATTATTACATAAAAATATGTGATAAATTTTATTTGAAAAGTTTTTCGATATTAGCAGAAACATAAATTCACAAAGTACAGTGAGTTATAAATATTATTGTCAGCAATCAAGATTTTTTTTTTCAATTATCATGGGTAAATAAATTTCAAGCATTTTTAAGTCAAATTAAAATAGAAATTTAAATTTGGTAACCTAAAATTTCGACATTATTTAATTCAGAATTTAATTATTAAGTATGTATAAGAAGGGAAAATTCTGTCGTTTTTGTACACGCGCAATTTTATGCATTGTCGATCCTTATAGCAAGAATTAGATAGTTAGATAGTTAGATTAGTATAATGATTGATGATTTTTTAAACTTATCTTATCTTATCTTAAAACTGTCAACATATGAATAAAGGAAAAGCGCACTTGAGACATTGTATGAGTTCCAAAAAGGGAATAACGCGATGGAGACGAAAAAAAAACTTGTGTGAAGTGTTTTTATAGAGAATCCATAGTAGCAGCTCGAACATACCAAAGATGGTTTGCGAGATTTCGTTCTGGTGATTTTTGTTTGAAAGATGAACCCAGATCAGGAAGGCCATCAGATCCAGATGCCAATGACGATCAAGTTCTACGCAGTATATATGATCAGGACAAATCCGACTTTAACTTCTACAAAAGTGATCTTTATAAGCTTGAAATTCATCAGACTACTGCTTTGGACCACAATTAAAAGGCTTGGTTTGGTTCCAGTCGGATCAGAATTTTTGATAAGGATCGACAACGTGCAAGTGTTCAAAAACGACAGAACTTTCCCCTACATCTAATAATTGAGTTGGGTTTAAGAAGTTAAATCTAAATTTTATTTACTCACATATTTTCTAATAAATTAAAGTATTTTAGAGTCATTATTTGATCACTGACAACTATATATTCTTGACTGTCAGTTAAAAATGTTGTTACCCAAAAAATTTATCATCATCCATGAAAACTTAATTACATAAATTGAACAAAGTTAACAAGTTAACAAAGTTAATTTTCTATCGTATTTCTATCTTATTCTAAACTATCAAAATTATAAATTTATATCGAATATTATTTTTGTAATCTACTGTATTGTCCGCATGTGTATTGTATATTGTATATATAGCAGCAACAATATATTAGTATTAGTACACATATGTAACGATGTTTTTTAAATGGCTTTCTTCATATTTTCATTTGAAAGTTTTTAAATTTTATTTAAAATTATCTGAAATTAGGATAACTATTTCTATTAGATATTACATTGCATATACAGTACAGTACATCATACATACAGTTGAATTACATTTAAACTTGTGCAAATATCATATGAAATTCATTGAAATTATATTTTATTTTTTTTTTTTGTTTTATTATTGGTTTTTACATAAATGTACATATGATACATGAGTATATAGACATTAAATACTAAGTGTACTTTGAATAAGTATTAGCTAAATTTTAAATATATACATATATCCTGCAATCTACACATATGTATACAAGCAAATATACTAATATCTAATATTTTATCTGAATTTATATACATTTATATATACGTATTCGTATATACAGTGCTAACAGATACCAATAAATACGGATATACATATATATGAATTGCATTAAATCTCAGCAATTATTCAATGATGACCACCACTTAGTTAAATATTCGATAAATACTTTTTGAATTCAATACACGAGTATGTGAAAAAAAAAAAACCATTCTACATGAGCACTGTATGTATGTAAGTACGTAGTGACATGTTACATAGTGAATGCATATACATATGTATATGTATTGTAGATGTGGAAGATAAATTTGATTTTGGTTTGATATCTTTTTTTATTTTTTGGATTTGTATATGTACATATATACGATGTATGCATAGGAAATGTATAAAATAATTAAAGAACATATACTCGTAAATATAGTACATATTTATAACGATCTATAATAATATTTTATAATAGGAACTTAATTTTGAAATTATACGTAAATGTACTATAGATATACAATGTATCCTGCACTACCCACTGCATACATATCTACGTAATACACTTCTATACATACATTTACATATATAGTAATAAAATTTTCAATGAATTATACAAAATAAGGATATATTCATTGAATAAGAAGACTAAACAAATAAAATAATAACAAAATAAGCTATAACCTATAACTAAATAAATTGTGAACAGTCATTTATCAGGCATTTTATAATTTTAACTAACTTCCGTTATTTTGTTTAATACGCAACGAATGAATAAAAGGAAATTTGCAACTAAATCCTAAAACAAAAAGCAAAATTTATGTATATACAACAAAAAAATAATAAAATATCTAAATTAAAATTTCCGAAAATTTCCAACGGATAGATTAGGATTAAATAGTCAGTCATTTGATCATTAAACATTTTATACATTTTATATACAATTTTATGTGAGTATACTTAGTGTGTTTGTTGATTAATTTATATTTTTATTTATTTTTTATTATACAAACATAATTTATTACTGTTGGAAAATAATCCTAAAAAGTTGAATACTTTTGTATTTGCGAGGAAAAAAAAAATATTTTTTTTTTCATTTATTTAATTGTAATTGTTCATGGTGAATTTAAAAAAAAAAAGAAAAAAACAAGTCGGTAAATAGGGAATTAAATACACAAGCTTTTTGTAAATTTTCATTCAATTTAGGGTTTTTATTTTGTTTGTTTGTTTCTTTGTTTATTTACAATTTTTACAACACATAGATACTGGAGAAAAGAAAAGTTTTATTTAGGTGACTATAAGGGGAAAAAATAAATAAAAAAAAAAATACAATCAAAACAAGGAACAAAAGTAGTGCAAAGTTTAATGTACGATATAGTGATTTAATTTTTTATTTTTTTAAAAAATAAATTAAAAAAAAAAATGAGAGAAAAATGAATCAAAATACGAGTACATGTGGTATGGTATGTAAGGTATTAGCACATTAGCACTACTAGCGTTCTTGTATATCGTACTATCGTTAGTAGCTGCCAATAACATCATTGCTACTACCACAATTACTGTTTCTCCTTTTATTTTGTATTCTTCTTATGATGTGTAGTGCGTAGCAAAGAGCAAGTATGAATAGAAAATGGATTTTTCTCATGACTATTAGTTACTGTCTCTTCCAGTTTTTTGTATACTTCTTATGGTATATAGTAAAACGCAAGTATGAAGAGAAAATGGAAAAAATTTTATGAAGGAAGGAGTGCATGGTATATAAGGTACTGCTAGGTACTAGCGTACTCGTACTGCCAGTAAACTCATTGCTATTCTATTACTCACCGTTTCATCCTTTTTCTCGTATTCTTCTTATGGTGTGTAGTGGGTAGTGTAGAGCAATTCTAAAAAGAGCAATTATATGTTATGCGGGGTATTACTAGTGTATTGCTCTCAATTACTGTCTCTTCTGTTTCTTTTTCTTGTATATACTTTTTATGGTATGTAGTGAAAAGCAAGTATGAAGAGAAAATATAATTTTCTCATGAATAAAAATACGAGTACATGGTATGGTATTTAGAGTAGGAGTAGTAGATATGGTATGTGGTGTGATTGATTGAAGCATGTTTCTCTTTCACTTAATAATTTACAATAAAAAATAATACAAAAATAAATTTCAAACTTTATATTCGTAATACACTTATAGAAAAAAAATATAATAAAAGAAAAATGAAAGATAAAAATAAGTCAAAATAGAAATTATCGTGTGTCGTCGTTTTTATCATCGAAAATAATGTATAATGAGAATATTATTATTATTGATTGGTAGATGTCAACTTCATTTTAACTTTTTGCTTATGTTTTTTTTTGTCCTTTTATACTTTCATCATGAAAAATTCAATTTAAGTCAAGAAAAAGTTTTGTATTTTTTTTACATAGGTAGTATAATAAAATTAAATAATAAAATAAAAAAAAAAGAAAATAAATAAAATTCTGCTATTTCCCTTGAGATATGTTAGAGAATCAATGGTCATGATGATGGATACTACATACTACATACTACATACTACTTAGACTTACATAGAATACTGTATATATATTGTATTGTATTATTGTATGTTATATGCATTTGTATGGACACGGACGAATACTAAAACAAGAAAATTTGAAGAAAAAAAAAATACAAGAAATTAAAGAAAATAAAATTGAAGACATATAGAGAGTATGCCAACAGATGTCAACGCAGCGTTACCGTTTTGTTAATTATCTATATATAAAAATTTTTAAAACTAACTAATTTCAAAATATTAAATGTAATTATTAAAAATTGTTTATTTCGAATTAATAGGGAAGGAAAGGGAAACAAAATGATGGTATAAGAAGGAAATGAAAGGAAAGGAAAGTAAAAAAATTTATAAATTCTAATTGTGGAAGTAGGAAATTATTGCGCAAAACGGTATCCATTTTTGTCATTTCGATTTGTTTCCGGTATTATACGAGTATTATTCTTGTAATGTAATGTTGGTGACGAAATAAATTTTTCTCAAAATTAAATTAATAAATACAAGGATATTACATATGTATGTATGTGTATTGTGATAATGAATCGAAAAAGTCTTTTAATAAATTATAGAATTTAAAAACTTTTTTTTTGTGTGAAATAGGTAACAAAAAAAAAAAAAATTAAAAGAAAAAATAAATAAATTGATAGCATTGACTATATGTTACAATATTAGTAAAGTAATAGTACTTGTAATGTGTCCCAATATAACTAATAAATGGATAGATTATTTATACTGTTTTTAGTATATACCAGATACTCTCTGACTCTACTTTTGTATTATATTTTATGCAGAATTAAAAGAAAAAAAAATAAATAAATAAACGAATTGAAAAGAATCAAAAATAAGAAAAAAATATATATATAAAAAATAAAGTAAAAATAAATAAAATAAAAAATTCTATATGTATATGAAATGAAATGTTGTAATTTAACTGTAAATATAAAACTAATGTCAAACTTTTTCTTAATGTAATAACACACATATACTACATTATACTTACTTTTGGATGTAGAGAGTTCATATATTATGTACGATACGATACGATATAGTATTATGGATACATATTACGTAGATGATTTTCTTCAGGTTATTTTTCTTGTCCATTCACTACTTTTATTTTCTTGTATTTTCGTATATATATATATTTTTTTCACATACATATATATATATTCATATAATATTCTTATTCTTATTCTCCTATATATAACACACATTTATATAAGATTTTTATTTTTTGAATCAGTTTCATTGGTTTGTTATTATATTGTACAGTCAGTTCAAGAGTATGTATATTAAAACCGTGAATTTTCAATTTTATTTTTTAACTTAAAAGAAGACGACTTGCAATGATACGTGACTATTTTTTTAAATGTTTTATGATGTACATAAGTACTTACATACATACGTTATACGTACATTACTCTATACGAGAAATAGTAACCCAGCTGACCACTCAATGAACTAGGTTCACAGTGAATTCATAGTGAATGCCAAAAATCTTCACGAACTGAATAATTTTTCTCTTATTCATTTTGAAAACACAAAATGAAAAATAAGTGAATTATTCAAAAATGGGTACATTATGAATATACCAAGTGATTGAAATGTGAATTATATTCATATAAAATTCATTTGATGAATGACGATTTATGTAAACTTATTTTAATTTTATGATTAGGCGAATTCATTCGTTTTATCTTTGTAAAGTGGTTGCAATTCAAAAAGCCTAACACTATGGAATCGCACTTAGTGAACATATAGTGAAATTTTATATGCCTTTTTCATGTACTAATTTGTAAACTGAAGCGTAATATTAGTTTATTAAAAATAAAAAGTAAAATAAATAAAAAATAACGAAGTGATTAATTATTAAGTGATTAAAGAGTTTTTATTTAAATCATTCAGAAAAATCAAAACGAAAAGTAGGAATATAATAATTAGAGCCAGGATTCATTGATTACTCACATTGTGTATGGTATTTTACCTTCACAAACTGCATTCAATATGAATTCATTTCGTGTTTTCATTAAATGTTCAGTAAGTGATTTCAAAATTGGTTCAATAAGTGCCATTCACTATGACTAGCTATAGCGTAAAATTTTTTGAAATAAAATATCTTCACAAATGATTCACATGAAGAATCACTTGAGTGAAATGAATTCAGAACGAATTCACTATGAGTTCACTTGGTCAGCTGGGATAGTATACATATACTTATGCTTTTATATTTGTATTTAGATAAAATGTATGTGCATACATATACATATTTGACATTTTATCAAAAGTTTTTGAAGAAAAAAAATTTGATAATAAAAAAAATAAATTGAAATTCAAAACAATATATGAAAAAACATTACATTGCATATACATATATGTATATGTATGTATGTGTGTATATAGTAAAAGTTGAAAAAGAACAGAACAAAATGATAAATAGAAAAAAAAGGAGTTGGTTTTTTTTTATAAAAAAATATAGAAAAAAAATTAATAGAAAGAAAGGCTAAGAAAAACACACATTTTGTGACCGAGAAGAAATAATAAGAATGAATTATTATAAAACTTTCTTTAAAAGAAAAAAACACATACATTATGTACATAAAAAATATGGAGAAAAATTGGAAAAAAACAAAAACACATAAGAACAAAAAAAAAAAAAACAGTTAAGAAAAACAATCGTATTTTTATGGCAATTTCAAATGAATCGTAAAATGTTTATTTTTTTTTTCTTTCAAATTATTTATATTTTGTTGTTTTTTGTTTTGTATTTTTGTTTCGTTTTTTTTTTTTTTTTGTATTTCACTAATTTAGAAATAATCAAGAATTACAATCATTCTCTATACGTTTTTTACTTTAATTTTTATTTCTTGTTGTTTTTTTAGGTTTTTTTTATTTTTGTTTTTATTCTTCTTCTTCATCTGCTGAATGTATGAATGTATAAAAAAATGTATGCAATGCCATTCTATTCGTATATTGCAACTGATGTTATGTGATGTGTACAGAAAATTTTTTCTTTATTGATACTTAAGATGCTTAATAATGAAGAGAGAATAATTTTGAAATAATGATAAAGTCAATAATTTGATGATGATAATGATGATGATGAGAATTCTATGATTCTGATCTGATGATGATGATGATTCTGTTCTGGTGATGATGTTGATGACGATGATAGCGACGACAAAAATGATGATGATGATGATGATGACGAATAAAAATGATAATTGCATTTTGTAAATTTTCTTTGATAATGATCATAAATTTTGTTAAAATTGCAATCATTATATAGATTGCATGTATGTATATGTACATACTGTACATACTTACATATATATATATATACTCGTATGTGTTTGATCGATTATATAAATACGGTGTGAAATAAATAAACGATAAAAGATATTTAAGATAAATAAAATGTATAAAATAAAATAAAAATGAAAGTTTTAAGTTGCAATAAAATGCAATAAAATAAAATTTTATGTGCTCTCATCTCATTTTTACTATGTCTCTGACCGAATACAGTAAAGTAAAAAGCACATACAAGTATATTACTTATATTCACTCTTTAACAACTTTAGCCGTAACGTAATGTTGACAAAGAGGTTTCATTTACACAGAATTTGAAATTTTCAAAAAACTCAAAAAGGGAAAAATTCGAATATTATATAGTAAATTTATATTTGTGTCGAAAATTCTTTCAGACTGACATATTTATGTACTCATATATTTGTACCCCGTAATGGTTTTTATTTTTTATTTTTTATTATTTTTTTTTTTTTTTGTAAAAATACGTTAAAATTACAATTTAAAATTCTTTTAAATTTTATGAGCATTACATACAAAAATGGAAATTAAATGTTATTTTCTCTGTTGTCAATTTTATTTTATAAATTTAAATTAATTTTATTAATTTTATATAATATTTTATGTATGTATGTATATATAATTTTTCTTTCTTTATTTATTTTGCTTCATTAACAATTCAAAATTAATTTAATTAAAAATCAATAAAATTTTATCATTTTTATATGTATCTGCAACATTAAATTAATGTCGATTCTATTTATTAATTATATTGATGATGCAAGTGTATGTATGTATATGCCATATATGCCGTGCAAATACGTACATACTATGTATGTACATAAACTCTTACACATGTATATATGGTACATCCATTTACGTGAGTAAATACATTAGAAGATAGGTAAGTGTCAAAAAAAAAAGATGTTTTGTTTTAATTAGTTAGCATTTTATGTAGCAAATTTTAATAATTGACATCTTCCGTCATAAATTAATTTATCAGAATAACAGCAAAATAAAAACAAAAAAAAATGAATGAAAGAGAATGAGAGAATTATGTACATCATAAAATAAATAAAAATCAATTTAAAATATATTCGAAGAAAATATAAAATGTCAGAGAAAAAAAAAATAAAACTTGACAACAATATTTTAATAATATTACCCAGAGAAATAAAAAATTAAAAAATAAATAAATAAAAATTTAAATAAAATGGACAGTATAACAAAAATCAATAATGAAAAAAAAATTTTTTTTTTTATTTAAAAAAGGAATCGTCGTTATTCATTATTTTATTGTTATATGTATAATCATCATCATCATCATCTTCATTCTCGTCATCATCAAAATTAAATCGAATAGTAGTAAAGTAATATAAAAGTATAATAATAGTCAAAGAAATATTAAAAAATTAATAGAAAACGAAAAACAGAAGATACTGCGGTGACTGCTGCTAGTGCTACTTTCTTTTTCTTAAAAAATATATTTTTTCAAATTTGATTCGAATCAAAACTACTACTGCATTGATCCATCATTATTATAGTTAATAAAGATTGAAATCTTCTGGTGGTTAGTTATCTTCTCAGTTCGCTTAAAGCTCGTTTGCTTATCTCATTTTAGTCTCGTTTAAATGTGATAGTGATATAGTGATAGTGTGATCCCATATACATAGAATTCAAAATTGAAAACAAACTGATGATCGAATAAAATTACAATATCGAAGAAATGCATGCATCAGTATAATAAGCATGCCTCTGACTATACTTACTATGTACATATATGTAACTGTGTCTGTTTCTATTTTATTTTATTTTTTTTTAAAAAAAAAAATTTCTTATCCGATATATCGTAATTTGATATTAATAGGTAATAAATTTTTTCAAATTCAATTCATTTTCACAAATTTTTTTTATTGTTTTTTATATGTATATGTATGTATATATTTTTTGTCTCCTTTTCTATATATGTACATATATGTGTATATTCAAAATCATTTATCTGCATATACGTAAAAATGAAGATACACATATCAGTGTTTAATAGATATTTTGATAAAGAAAAAATAAAAAAAAATTTTTTGTTTTCGAGAAAAAAAATTTATATATGTATTAAAATTAAAAATATACAAACACTTCATAAATTCTTTTCCGATGTCGTTGGAATATAAAAAAAAAATAATAATAATAATATTTCGATTTGGACAGTTTTTTTTTTTTTTGTTTTTTCGTTAAGTTAAATTAAGTCTATATAAGTGTCCAATTAATTATGTCCAGATGAACGAATGTATTTTATTTAATGTGAAATATTTGCTTGGAAAGAATTATTATGAAGAAAAAATATTTATGGATTCGTTGTTGTATCATTTTTTCAAAAAATACATCTACACACACATATTATGAAAGTAATGAATAAATTTTGTGGATTAGATATATTATACATACTCGTACATATCCATATAGCTACATACATACAGGGTGTCCGGTTTCGGGTGGTCATCCGGCACACAGTAGATAGGTCTCGCCGAGACAAACAAAAAATCGTTCTAGAGGGATGGGGGTAATCTCAACCGTTTAGCCGCTAGAGGGCGATGAAGATTTTTCGCACTCAATCTACGAAACACCCTTTAATAACTACGGTGTACTAGCTAGAAGAATCTGGTCTGAGAAAAATCTGAAGGAAACTCCCCCCTCTCTTCAATGATACCTTATATGCTTCTCTACGTTCTTTGTTTCAAGAGTAATTGTGCTTCAAAGTCAAAATGATTTTTTGCCATTTTTTCAGAGATAATACAGGCTGTGGAATTACAGCGCCCTCTATATTAATTTTTACTTAAATTAGCAGATAGCCCAGAATTTCCGCTTCTTTTTAGTATTGTGCAGTAAAGATCTATCTCTTACCAATTCAATACCAGCGCATAATAAACAATATTTGAAAAACCATTTTTTAATAAAATACGGTTCTTTGATATGAGTTTTACATGATTTTACATGATTTTACACAATTCAAACACTAAAAAGATAGAACATGGAAAAAACTGTGAGAGATAGACCTTTACTGTACAGGGCAAAAATGAAGCAGGTGTCTTGGGCTTTCTGTTTTTGTAATTTGAAATTAATATAGAGGGCGCTTTACTTCCACAGCCTGTATTATCTCTGAAAAAAATGGCAAAAAATCACTAAATTCTGTCTTTGAAACACAATAACTCTTGAAACAAAGAACGTAGAGAAGCATATAAGGTATCATTGAAGAGAGGGGGGAGTTTCCTTCAGATTTTTCTCAGACCAGATTCTTCTAGCTAGTACACCGTAGTTATTAAAGGGTGTTTCGTAGATTGAGTGCGAAAAATCTTCATCGCCCTCTAGCGGCTAAACGGTTGAGATTACCCCCATCCCTCTAGAACGATTTTTTGTTTGTCTCGGCGAGACCTATCTACTGTGTGCCGGATGACCACCCGAAACCGGACACCCTGTATACTTTGTAAGATAATGGAAAATAATGTGATGTGTAGATATTTTTGATTTAATTTATTTTTTTGCATTTTGGTTTGGTTTGGTTTGGTTTTTTTTTTTTTTTTGTTTTTTGGAATTTGTGTTTTATGTAGAAGATCATTTGAAACGTTTAAGTTTATGATAATAATACCAGATAACGTATGTATGTATCATAGCATATTATAAGACATTACTATACACGGATAGTTGGATAGATAAAAAAGCAAAAAAAAAAAAAATAAAATAAAAAAATAAAAAAATAAAAAAAAATTGAATTTATAAAACTAAAAACATATTTACATTTATTATGTATACTCATATGGATATGATGAATAAAATGATGATAATTTATAAACATAAGGGTACTCGTCCACGATGCAAATTTTCTTGCGCGAAATTTGTCTTGCGTGCAAGAAAACTTGCAGTAGATACTTCGTACACACGATGCAATATTTCATGAAAAATATGCAATATTTCTATCATGTAAGAAAAAAATATCTTTGCAAGAAATTTTTATTGCACGAGCACTTACACGAAATTCTTATTTTCTTGCATCCTACATTATATTTCAAATATTTCATATTTTTTTCAATATTTTTTGTTCAATATTTTAAGAGTTGAAAGGCCTACCTTGCTAAGAATAATAATAACAATAGAAAATACATACCAAATTCACAAGAAGTCACAGCACAGCACAACATCAACCAACGAATGATAGATAACACAGCAACACATTACATTTTAGTCAGCTGAATTTATTACATATGCAAGAGAAATATTTATTGAATGAGTTGAATAAATTTTTCTTGCGCGAAATATTGCATATCTTTCTGCGTACACTATGCAATAAAAAAAATTGCTTGCAATAAGAAATATTGCATGAAATACGTATTTCTGTGCAATATTTCATCTTTCTAGGCAGCGTGTACACTTCGAAATAAATATTTCGTGCAATTTAATCTGTCAAAATCGTCTTGCATGCAAGAAAAATTGCATCGTGGACGAGTACCTTAACTAACAGGAAAAAAAAATGTTATACTTATATGCATAATTAGAAATAAATATATTTAAATAAAATAAAATAAAAACTGTCACTTTATATAGCGATGATAGTGTTTTAAATTTTTACATTATACAAGTATACATAATTTTTTTTTTTTGGTTAATTTGAACATGATGAACAAAAATTTTTGTAATTCTTTAAAGAGAAAAATAATTCAGTGAAGCTTGAAAATTTTATAGCTTCCAAAATATATATTTTTTTTTCATTTTTCTCAAAAAAAAATATATATTACTATGTGTAATTGTTTTTTATTCTACTTATGTATGTCTTATTTGATTTTATTTAAGCAGTCAGGCATTATATTTTTCTCATCTAAAAATATTTTCGACATAGTATTAATGTACAAACATAAATATTTTCGTATTATATATGAATGTATGTAGGTATAATTAAGTATATAAGGTAGGTAGGTAGGTTACTAGCTAGTACTAGTAGTTGATTATAGAGGTACCTACTCAATTTTTTGGTATTTTTCTTATGAACTTTTATTTGTTCTTCTTATGTTTTTTAAATAACTTACCTTAAATAAAATAGTCTGCTCTGCTCTGGTATCCATAAATACGAGATACGAGTGTATATCTATATAGTATAACATCAATGAAAAAAAAAAATTTTTTTTTAAAATTTTTATTTCTCATTTAATTTTCCAATGTAAATTTTCTTTGAATTTTATTCAAAATGACAGGATATTTTTTTTCTTTTTTTTTTTTTATTTAATTTTTTTTTTTTGTTTTTTTAATATTCTTATATTTTCGAAAATTGTTTTTTATGATCGAATAAAGATATAAAAATTTTCATTTATTTAGGTATCTTATATTTTATTCATTTATTTGTTTTTGTTATTATTTTTATTTGATTATATTGTGTGCGAGAGAAGAGGTGATCAAATTAGTACCTTTGGGATTCTCTATATCAAAAATTGAAATTTGTGTTTAAATTCGTTTGGGGGAATTACTATTGAAAAATATATACAGTTGTACAGAATTTAGAAACTGTGTATATACGGGCCGGGCCACATTTTGCGTATTAATTAGCAAATACATAATTCATTTATGTTTAAATTGCTTTAAATGTCTTTAAATTTATGTTATTTAAAAAAGTTATCAAAAATTGATGTTACAGAATTGAATTCAAAAAAAAAAAACAAAAAAATCTAGAAACGATCATTTACTTGAAATGAAATCTTTTGTAAATATAAAAATATAATTTGGGCAATTCACAGTTTGTTGTATTTGACCATTGTATATTTAATACGTTGTATTCGTAAAACGAAATGCAAAATCAAATACAACTACTCTTCTATTTTAGCAATGCTCTGACCCATGTTTTTTTTGTGTATTGTATTGCGTTATCAGCTGAATTTGACATTCTGATTACTAAAAGTCGCTCACAGTTTAATGTGTAAAAATGGATTAAATTTACAACAAACTGTGAATTGCCCAAATGTCATTCATCAATATTTAAAATGAATAAAAAATTAATAGATTTGATATGATCACCCCACCCCATGTAGGTACATAAAAATTTATAATAAAAAGAATAAAACATAATAAAAACTATAAAAATAATATCAAAATATGTTTACTTGTCAATTTTAATAACAGGTGCTTAAAAATAAAAATACTGTGACTGACTACAAGTAGGTGAATGTGAAACATACATACGTGTATATATGTATATTCAATTATACGACGTATTCCTAAATTTTTATACGTATGGGTACAACATACGTGTTATAAATGTGCAATTTATTTGTTTATTTTATTTTTATTACAAGTTTTTCTTTTTTTTTTGTTTTTAATTTTATTATTTACATTTTACATATTATATTCATATTTGTTTTCTTTTCAAATTTATAAAAAATAAAAATTGGTAAATTTATTTTATTGTTGTTTAAAATTAAAACAAATAACATACGGAAAAATAAAAAAAATAATAAAATAAATTAACAATAAAAAATGATAATAATTAGGTACCAATGTGATAATAAAAAAGCAATAAAATTTAATCAGGATACAATAAACGCGCATAAATTAATTGCCAGAACCTACAATGTATATAGTAAGTGTCTGGATGCTTGGGTCTGGTTAGGTAGTACTCATATATATGACTTGATATTACTGTATGTCTTTGGGAAGGCAGTGTATTTCGGTTTATTTATTTATTTTTTTTTTTTCATTTTGGTCGTTCCTTGAATTATTATTATATTAAATGTTATATTAAATGAAAACTATAAGAATATTAATAGAAAATTAAATTCTAAAAAGGATATGTGTAGAAACATTTTAAATAATTTTTATTTTATAACCTTTAGGATATACATACCTAATGCGAATATTTCATTATGATATGACTATAAATTTTCTATATACATTTGTTTTGTATTTTATTTTATTTTTTTATAATTATTTTTGTAATAAATTTCAAGTATTCCTTGTGTCATGTTATAATGCAAAAAAAAAAAAAAAAATGAATTTATAATCATAAGAATTTCATAAAAAAATATCTACTTATACAAATAATCACATAATAACGATAACTAAAGTAAACGAAAAAAGAGGAATTTGTATCTTTCTGAAGAGAAAGATCTCAATAATATACAATTTGTCTATGAGGCAAGGTATTCTAGGCAATTTTAGTTGATTCAACCAAAACAAAAATATAAAAAAATGATAAGAACAACGATAATTTTAAAATATACTCGTATATTATATTTTTACTTGACTTTTCTATCGTTGATTACTTGCGATATTATTATTAAGTACATATACGGAGATGATATGTTCACGTATACACATGTACAGATAATGGAAATATGTATTTACTTTCATTTTGCCAAAGGCTGTATGATATTATTATTATTATTGATATTATTGAGTACATATACACGTTTGAAAAAAAAAAAATAAAAGAAAATACCAACAAAATACATACGGCAATAAACAATAAATATATCAACGAATTTGTAATAGATTTTCTGAATTTCTTGAGGGTCTCACACCTCTCTTGTTTATTATTTTTTGTGAGTTTTTTCTTGCTATATAATCTTTGCATATAATGTGTTAGGTATATGCATCTCATTGAGATAAAATACACTCATAAATATATAATGATCTTTAAGGAAATAAAAAAAAACAAAAAAAAATTTAAAAAAAAGTAAAAAGTTCCTACGCAAACCCATAGACAAGATGTATATGTATATGTAGGTATACGTAGGTTCTATATAGGTGATCAATATTACAGCAATTACATATTTAAAAAAATTTACAAGAAAGAAAATTTGAAAAATTTTTAGGGACGATAAATTTTTCTTTTAGAACCCAATTTAAACGTTCGCAGCGTCGGTTTTAGCCTCTTAGGTGCCCGGCGCACTTATGAACTTCGATCTGAAATTCTTCTCCGAACTGGCCTACTACAGTGCAGTACATAAGTAAATTACACAAGAAAATAAGAAGAGAAACTTTACTATTCGCATATCTTTCTACTTTTACTTCTACTTCTCTTTCTCCATCTCAAATTCTCAAGAGTTGAATGATCCTGTTTGTTTACAAATGAAAATGTAGGTTAATACATTTATCGGTTTTTCTTGTTTACGTGGATCTTGTTTCAAATTGAAATTTTTCTTCGTACACGCCTACTACAGTGTGTGTGTACACGCCTAATATATACAAGAAAATACTCGTAAGAAGAAAAACTACTAGTCGCATATCTTTCTACTTCTTCTTCTTTTTTCCTATTTATTAAATACCCACGAATTAAAAAACCATGTTTGTTTACAAATGAAAATATATTTGTATACGCAAGGAAGTAGGAGAAGTAGAAAGATACTCAAATAGTAGTATTTCTACTTACGAGTATTTTCTTGTCTATATTAGGTACTAGTACTACATTGCAGTGGGCGTGTGGGAAGAATAATTTCAGATTGAAACAAGATCCGTGTAAACAAGAAAAACCGATAATTTGTGTTGACCTATATTTTCATTTGTAAACAAACGTGGCCATTAAACTCTAGAGTATTTGTTAAGCAGAAAACGGAAAAAAGAAGTAGAAAGTTATTCGAAAAGTATTTATTCTAATTCTCGAATACGGATGAAATTTTGTGTAGTGGTAAGCGCGTATAAAGAGAAAAAATAGATTTTTCTCATGAATGAAAATACGAAGACATTTAAAATACACATTTTAAGTCGTCAATTATAAATTTTATCTTCCTGCACATATTATGCGAAAATTTTAAGAGAAAATTTTCGCAGAGAATATTTTGTTTTTCTGTGATTTGTAAAATTATTTTTCTAAAAATGGGTATGCGGCTTTCATCCTGTTCTTATTCGATGCTCCGAGATTTGGCGTCCGGTTTTAGTGAACCATTTCAACCTATAAAACAATCCGGTCCGACCGTTCGTATTATTATATTGTTTTACATTTAATATGTAGTTGTTAATATATGAGCTAGAGCTATACGTGTTGATATATTCGTAGATGTTCGTAGATGTGTGTGCATGATACATCAAAAGTTATAAATTCAATAATAATGACGACAGATGAAATGAAAAATAAAATAAAATAAAATAAACGTGACCGATCCCGAACTCATCATCAGTGCTATTATCATTATCCAATCCCATATTATCACCCATCTTCACATCATCATCCACCACATCATCACTATTTGTATTTGTATTGTACATGTGAGTATTCTTCTCATACTGTATATGAATCGATAATATATGTATATCCACAAAACATTTAAAATATACTTCTTCTTACTACCAATACGAACGATACCTACACGTTATAAAAATTCATGTCTGTATATAAATTTAATTTTGAGATTTTATTTCCGAATTTATATTACACGTTACACATCAGTATTACACTGTTCTTTTTTTTTTCTTTTACTTTTTAGTTTGTAATTTTGAATTTTATATGTTTCATGTATGAATTTTGTGTGTGCGTGTGTGTGTGTGCAGTGGTGTTAAATTGATGTGCTGTTTTATTTGAATGGATTAACGTTGTGCAATATTATACACTATACTTTCGTATAATTCCAATTTATGTATGCATACGTATATGTATGTATGTAAAACTTTGTATTTGATTTTGTTTATCAGTAAAGAATAATCTTTTATATGGGCAATGAACATTATTACTGTACTCGTATTTTTTGTATATGTATTTGTATTTTATTATATGCAAAAATGTTCACAAAACTTAATACTTTTATTACATATCTACATATACATGCAAATTCATAAAACAATGCCTTAAGATGAGGAGGAGTCCTTATATGTACATATATACATTCGTAGCTATGTAGAGGTACTCATAGTTAGCTAAAATTTGTGTTGAAATTATATCAGGATCATCACCTTGTTTCAAACTTGTAAGTAGTTTTTCAATTTTATGTTGTGTGATTGTTGATAGCACATAGAATTTATATACATATATGTATCTATTTTTTTTTATTTTATATTAATTTTATTTTTTATTGAAGGAAACATGAAAAAATACAAGATCAATTCTTATTTCATTGCAATATGAATTAGATGATGATGATGATGATGATGATGAACCATGAATCCATGGATGGATATTCATATTCATGCAAAAAAAATAAAAAAATAATAATAAAAGAGATTTTAACGATCGTATTCAGTCAAATGAATGAGTAATTTTATTTCAAATGAAATGTAGTTAAATCTTAGGTGTATTAGCTGTCGACATCGTCATTATTGTGTATACATATTTAGTTGTCGTTGTTGTTGCTGTTGTTGTTGTGTCGTCGTTGTCGTCATCGTTATCATCATCGATGACCACAACACTTAAATCTAACAAGACAGAAATACAACAAGATAACAAGACAGCCAGCCTTCATTTACGAGTATGTATGTACTTACATACATCTATACCGACAGACTCTGTATATATCTACTTGTTAGTTATATCATGTTAGTTATATATTCTTTGGTAGTACGTGGTAGTACGTAGCACTTACATACATTTAATATTTTGAGTAAAGAGAAAAAAAAAAAAAAAAAAACAAAATATTATTTTCAGTCCGTAGGGAATAACAAACTTCATCCTCTCAATCTTGAAATTATATATCATTAGAGGCTCATTCTCATCGACTTTTAGAGCTCAAATAAAACCTGAAGCATTTCATTTATACCCCTATCATTCATTGTGTACGAGTATGTAGTAATGTTTACGTATAAAAGCGAGTCGATGTGTTGTGTATACAATATATAATTTCTTTAGACTACAGAACATTTCTTTTAAATATAGGATTCTGATGTTAAAGGTACAAAATATATCTACCTGTTCATACATAATCGTCGTATATTTTTTGTATGGATATCAACTAAACTCCGAGGACCGATTCAAATGTACATACATATATACATACATATGTACAAATGACGAGTTCATGTACAGTATAATATGTAAAATCGGATTCTTAGCCAGATTCATGTTGATGCGAAACAGAAAATAATGAATGGACATACATACATTGGATTGGTGTAGTACACGGAATCATCTGATGACGATGACGATGTTGATGATGATGATGATGATGTATGCGATAGAATTCATTCGATGATGAAATCTTGGGCTTGTTGTTAATCGGCCTGCTGTTTTTTGGATTTTTTCTTTAATATTGTAAGAGTATGAAGGTAGTTAGTTAGTTAGTTACTTTTATAGTTTTTGTGTTACTGTGTGTATGTTTTTTTTTTATCCTTATTTATTTTATTTAATTTTTTTTTTTCTGTTAAATTTTATTTCAATTATTATTATTATCGGTTCTTCCTTTTTACATTTCTATGGTTGTCGATTGTTGTCGTTTATATGTTTTATATTAGGTACTGAGTACTGATGATGTTGGTTTTTTTCATTCAAATATAAATACGATTACACTTTATATACCTATACCTCCTATTTATATGCCCATCATTATTACAGGTACATTATAAAACATTGCATATATTATTTATATTCGCGTAAATACAATATTACGTACACAATTCGTGGAATATAAAAATTTTCAACAACTTTGTACTCTGCAATTTGCACATCATCAAGATATTTTGTAGTTTTATAGGCCCCTTGTTATGACTACACGACGTTACCTGTTTTTAAGTATTTCTCTCATCTTGGGAATTTAAAATTGCATTTTACTACAATATACATATTTATGTGTATGTATGGAAGTTTTTTATGTATCCAAGAATAATATATGCATAAATGTATAAAAGAAATTAACGATAATATGATTGCATCTACATATACTCGTACATCCATATATATGCGATTTATATGCATGTTTTTATTTGTTTGTCTATAGATATTTTGATTGTAGATAATAGCGCAGAATTTAATACAAAGTAGAAGTGTGTGTTTGTGTTACATACATAAATCAGGATAGAAAAAAAAAACAATCAAAAGAAGGTGTTCATTTGTTAGTTTTGTTGTTTTATTTCATTTTTATTTATTTATTTATTTTTTTTTTCCACTTTGCTGTCTATGTACTCACCTCTGATGTTCATCAGTAAATGATTCTTGAGAAATCTGGTACATATTATATAAGTACATTTTAAATCAACGTTTACATATACACCAAGTATACACATAAAATATCGAGATTGTTAGTATTAGATGTTATATACTGAAAGCATGGCAAAAAAAAAATTCTTGTCTTGTTTTTAATTGATGTACGAGCACTACATACTTATTATGCGATGCAAATCAATATAATATGCAATCGTATAATTTCTACTTTGTTTGTGTACATATATAAGTAAATATAGATTCAAATTTAAACTATTCAACATTCATTCAGTCAGATATGGTCGCATAGATAAAACGTATAAAAGATTTCAAATTAGAAAATTTTATTCTATATACTCTTCAATAATTTAAATGAGAATAAATTGTATATGTATGTAAGTAGTAAGTACTTATAATACAAATAGCGTATACAGACAGACATTGATGATGATCAGAAAGGATATTTTCTTTTTTTCTGGACAGCAGGAACTTTTCATGTACTCGAATACTTAATAAAATGTTATTTATATGAGTATATAATATGCGGTGACATTATTTTCTACATGTTTAATTTAATTGATTCTAGGTTCTATGTTCTATATAGTGTTACAGTTGCTTGGAAAATCTTGTCAAAGAAATAAAAAAAAAAAATTAATGTAACAGTATATAACGACAAAATGAAAATACTCTATTTACCATACAAATACCCTTGTGATGTCTTAAATTAATCTCAAATTGTGTATATGCCTCGGATTATGTTGCCTTAAAAATTTTCATTAGACATTTCAAGATGGGATAAAATTGCTTAATAATTTTTTAACAGATCTTTTACAAATTTAATTCTCATAATATATACACATTATGTATGTATGTACATATATGTATTTGTTACTCTTCCAAACATTTTATATTGATAAGAATGAAATAATTTTTATTAAGATATTAAGACCTAAAAATTTTATTTTCCTGGAAACTCATTTAGTAATTCAGACAAAATGGAAATAACAACAAAAATATCCTTTTATTTTCCTTATTTTATTTTTTAAATGAATATAAGTATGTATACATATAGAGAAATATATTATTCTTATTAGTCCATTTTTAGACCGATATAAATTCTATTTACAGGATCTATTAGAATATATAGTATATATCCTTTTTCATTTGTTCATTCATTCATGTCAAATTTTTCGATAAATATTCTAAATTTTGTCTTGTTGTATTTGTTGTTTTAGTTTTAAGGATGTAAATAAATAGAAAAAATGGGTAAAGAAAATTAAATAAAAAATATCAAATATAGAAAATTAAAGTATTATATGTTAAGCATAAAATGTAATTTTAGTTAAAATACAAATTTTATTTGAATATTATTAGGATTTTTATTTTAAAGATATTTTTACATTTTCAAACACATACACACACACACACACACACACACACACACACACAAATACCTATTCATTTATTATGTACGAATTTAAATAGAAAATTCGGATTGAAATGAAAATGATAATTTTCTGTTGTTGAAATAATTTATAAGTTCACACTAGTAATGTGCTATCATTATCGACTATTTATGTATCTGGTAATATATGTATGTATAATAAATGTTTGTTATTAAAATATCCTTGAGAGAATATTTTATTTTACTGTGAATTAACACATGCTCATATTTGAACTATATTACAATTATAAAATTAAATACTCATGTGTATTGGTTGTGTTGGTATAATTACTAAATTCTGAGGTTAGATATATGTATTTCCAATTGTATGTTCTTCACATTTCTGAGTGAGAAAAGAATATCAAAAATAACGTAATAAGTAAATATCTTGTGGTTATGATCTGATATCAGTCTTTTTGATATTTTATTTTGAGATTTAATTTTTTGTTTTTAATCAAAATATGAGATTTTCTATTTCAAAACGAAACACTTAAGTAAATCATTCTATTAGCTTGAATTTTTTTGGGTCTTATTTCATTTCAATCATTCCAAATAATTGAATAATTTTCTCTAATATTTAAAGATACATTATTTACGAATGTATATGTGTATTTACATATATTGTGATAAAAATGAAATAATAAAAAAAAGGGCTTTTGAAACGATAAAAAGCTTTTATTGAATTTAATTTTTTTTCCGATTATTACAATTTTCGTAATTCGTGCTTGAATTTTACGACAATGAATAATTTGAATGACCCCTTTTCCATTTTTCCCATTTCCATATTTGAAAAATACTTATTTCTCAAAAAACAAAAATTCCTATTAAGTCAAAAAAAAAAAATTTTAAAAAAAAAGAAAAATAAAGCAAAGAAAAATTTTTTACAATTTCTTTGTCTCCTTATACGGAAAATTAATTTTGAATACAATAAATCCTTTTCGTTTCATTACACTTACACATTTTGAATGCCTTTACAAGTTATATACTACTTACATAGCATTTTGTGGATAATTTATGTGTGTGCATTTTATTCTCCTTAATAATACATACCTCTATTTCCTTTTTTCCTGATATTTTCCTATTACTTTTTTTTTCTTTCGTGTTTTAAGTTTTCAAATTTTTTGTTATTTAGTAATTTTGTTTTGTTTAAATGACTTTTTGATTTTTCAGCAAAAGAAAATTGATTTAAAATTGATATTTGAAAAGTTTTATAGAATCTTTTCTTTTGCATATATTCAGTTTTTTTGTTGTCTTTTTTTATTTTTTTTTTATTTTAAATTAATAAAGTTTTACGAACATTTAATTTCTGTAAGTAAGTATGTGCAATTTTTACTTTTATGACGACTACGACGACGACAATAAAGTTGATGTTGATGACGTCGAACATATATAAGAAAAATAAAATTTGAATTTGATTTACTTCAATTTCCTTGTAATATGAAAAAGAATACTTCTTTTCCTTTTTAATGTAATACATGATGCCATGTAATGTGTGTATACGTAGACATTTTGAATGAAATATTGATAACAAAATGACAAGAAATATACCTACTTACAAATAAAGTAGAAAAAAATAATGTAAAAGGATATAAGAGAAATTTTTAATCAAATTTAAAATAATTTTCATTATCATTTAGTGTCTATCTAAAATACTACCTTTGTACTTAAATAAATATTGATGCTGATGTATTTTACTTTTGCTCGTGAATGTATATATGTGTATACAAAAATTCTGGCTCACTAATCAAATTACGCAGTTATTTTATTTACTATGTATACTTATTTTCGAAAAATGGAAAATTCAATTAAATTTTCTTTAAAGGAAAACTTCAACTTTGATCTATTATTTTCGACAAAAAAAAAAAAAGAGAAAAGAAAAATGAGGATTCGTATTCTACAGTTATGTTGCTCTATAATGAAAGTGATGCGGTTGTTTCATGTGGCTGTTGTTGGTATACCTTACCTTAGCTATATGTATGTGGGTAGTAGAGTGTATAGTATGTAGTAGTAGTAGTGATCTCATTTCATATAGACCTTCGAGTTTTATGTACTCATAGTCATACTATTTACACACTGTTTTGTTGTTTGTTAGAATGAATAAATAAATTGGGCTCTGGTTGATGATGAATGGCAAATGGAAAATAAAAAAAATTTTTTCCACTTCCTGTAAAAAAATATACGAGTGTTTAACTACATATATGATATTTTGTATGTTAAATGAGGAAAACATTTTTATTTCCTCAATGAATGAACGAATGTGTATATTGTGAAAGGACGAAATAAAAAAGAAAAGTATAAAAATGAAAATTCTATTCGACTAAATTTTATTTAAAACTTTTTTATTTTCTGGATCCTTGATTTTTAATCACAGAAATACACACATAGAATATGGTTGTATTTTTTTTTTCTTTATTTTTTGTTTTTTGCTTGAATTATACTCGTAGACTGTGAAATTCGTATACACATAAATCTGTATACGAATAATGACACCATATGAAAAGAAATTTATTTTTTTATTTTAGAAAATTATTTACAAAAAAAAAAAAAAGAAAAAAACAAAAAATACATTAGCTTAAAAGATTTAAAAGAATAACACTCATTTTCATTACAAGCAAAACATATTTTACTTAAAAATAAATTCAATGTACTTAAAGAAACTTTTTCACGGATCGTATCGCATAAGAATATTTTCTGGAAATTTTTACAGATTAAAGTACACATTTTTGTATGAAAGATTTTTGATGAGGTTTTTTTTTTTTTTAATGTAAACATAATTTTACGTGTAATAATGTCAGTCATTCATTTTGAAAGTAGGTTAAGTTCATATTAAGCTCTGGATGAGATTCAATTACATATTCAAATTATCTAAGTTTCCTAAACTTTTTTCAACATTTTTGTAAAATCCTCCAAATATTTATTTAATTTTATTGATTATTTTGAAATAAATAACAAAAAAAGGAATAGTTGATAGTTATTGCGAAAGCGAGTCGCACCGGGAACTACAAACGTTTGAATTCGAGTGGCATATCTGTCTGTATCATTTGGATACGTGACAACAGTACATCTTCACCTTTGAATTTTCCAGTCAAAATTGTTGCCTCGATAACATTGTTCATCATTTTCTTGACTATTTGATTGAATTATTTATCGAAATTAATTTAACTCACAATGAAATGCACAAAACTATTCGAAAAATGCTCCAAAATATAAATATACGCACAATATTGACTGTTCAATGTGAGCCGGACATGAATTTCACAATTTACATAAATTTTTATGTCACCCATAACTCGAAACGTCATCATTCGTTCGCTGTTTTCATTTCAATTCAAATCAGTATGAACTTTCACGGCAATATATGAAATTTATTGGAATGACAGTGGCGCCATCTGTCGAAAATTGGTCGTACCTACTCAGAAACCTTCGTGGGCTCATGCACAACAACTTTGCTAAAGATCATCACATGATCAAATGCATAATTTACGATTCTATAAAGGACATACAGACAAACATTCATTTTTATATAATAGATTGATTTTATTTAATATTTTATATTATTTTTTTATTCTTATTTATTTTTTTTTAATACATAATACAATTAATTCATTTTTTACACAATTTTCCAACTGAATTTTCTCTTTATCAACTTTATTGTTTATTTTTTTTTGTATTTTCTGTTTCGTTTTATTTTTAAAATGTATTTTTTTACTTTTAGTTATGTTCTGATTTTTATATTTTTATGTACATATTTACTTACATTATTATCTATCTATGCATAATATACTCGTAGTTACATATGCATGTATTAAATCTGGTATAAATTAATTTAAAATCATTAACGTCATATTTTCATTGTGAAACGATTTCATTTTCATATATTTTTTTTTGTTACAAACAAACATGTCTGTGTACATAAACGAATACATATACATATATAGGTAGGTATAGGTAGATATTGTTGTAAATAAAAGATAATGTCATACTACACTACACTGAAAATCTGAAATGAAATGCATATCGTAATAATAATTTTTGAACAGACAAAAAAAAATTATTTCATTTTTATTTTTATCTCATTTTTAACTATATACGAGTATTTATTTTGTAAAATGTACATAAAAAAGATTTTTGCAGTGTTTTTATGCAATGCATATAAATATGTACATACATTGCGTCTATATACGACGAATAGTATACAGATTGTTTGTTGTTATTTTATATTTTTTGTTTACATTGAACAGTCTACTTAATGCATTTTTTTTAAAAAGTTGTTCGGATATACATTTTTCATAAGATATACGTAAGTACTGTACTGTGGTACTACGTACATACATACGTTTACCTGTATTTAGTTCATGGTGTCGACATTATTTTTTGGGAGTTATAAAACGTACGTGTACTCATAAAATGAATGAATAGAAAAAAACTACATATATCAAATCTAGTATTAAAATTCATGTAAAATAATAGTACACTTACGTAAACAGGATTTGATAAGATCTTCTTGAAAAGTAAACGTAAAAAAGGAGCAGCAAATACACAAAAACAAGAAATACCTAAATGAAAAACTATAAAAATACTTACATACAAAAAAAAATTTCATTTTACCTTTATTTCAATAAAAGAAAAAAAAAATGCAAGCTTCTGAAATGAATGAATTGTGATTGTGAGGAAAGAAAAATTGAATTGCATATTTGAATTTGTGGTGGTATATAGTGGTATATAGTGGTATATTCGTATAATTCAGTGTTACACAAAAATTATTTAATCTCTAAAGAAGAAAACGAAGAATAAGAGGAAAAAAAAAATAAGAAAAATGTACATGGTAGTACGTGGTAGTACGTACACTGATACATTGAATTTAATAAAGGAAGAAAAAAAAAATACATATGTTACGAATGATGTGCATAAAGAACGGAAAGAAAACGTAAAGAAAGAACGAGAACAAATTAAATTTTCTATTTTCTTTTATTTGAACGATAAATTATTAAAATCATTAAAAAAAAAATAATAATAAAATTTTGTTATCTAAGCTAGAGAAAAAGAGTTACACATTCCTTTCATAAGTAGGTACTATTGGTACTATACATAAATATGACTATGTATGGAACGTAGTATATACGAGCATATAGTAAAATTTTCATAAAATAAATAACTGTAGATAGAATATTATAAAATAAAATATATAAATGAAAAAGGATAAGGTCAGCGAAATAATTACGACATTTCCTGAACATTTTTATGTACTTCTTATACGGTTATGCCTGTACCATTCTGTATTCATGTATTATACGTACACTGGTATTATCGTGTAGTTTTATATAAAGGTGATTTATGTTTTAGACAGAGCAAATAGAAAAAAATAATATGAACGTGTAATTAGATGTGCTTTTATGGTTCGTATACATCATGAGATATACATATTATGCCACTTTAAGGATATACTATAGTACATTATATCTACTAAAATTTTATTTTTTTTAAGGTTTGTTTTTTACAATTTTTTTTTAATTTTTTTATGTTTTAGCACTAGTTAGCTTTACGCTTTACATAGTACCTTTTCAATTTTTCATATAATAATGTACAAATATACATACGTATGTAAGTACATCGTGTATTTGTGTGTTACATTTTTCTATAATGTGTACCATATAACATATGTAGATACATTATATTTCTAACATCCTTGAATATATACATAATGTGTATACAAATATCAGTATAAGTACAAGTATCAGTAAACCACAATAATTGTATGTATACTGATGTATTCTGCTGAATTTTCTGTTATCATCATGTATGAATATTTTTCTTGTAGTCATTTCATTTTAAAAATACCTACTACATCAGGATATCATAATACATATGTAGTACGTAAACCTACATAAACTTACATAAAGATAGAGTATGTATAAATAGATGTATGTATGTATATAATGATTTGAATCCTTTTAAAATATTTGTACGCGAATGTATGTATGTATTTAGGTATTTATGTATAGAAAAATAAAAGCTATAGAATTCTCTTCTTTTTATAACTACTATTAGCATTGTTATTTATTTTTATATAATATGTATATAAAAGCTTATGTATATTTGCATGTAAGTATATACATAGATACGAGGCTACGAGGATACACCCATTAATGTATCCTTGTACATATTCACAATTCTGTGTGTATAGATGATGAAGAAAATGAAATGAAGATAAATGTGAAACATTTTTTAGCTTTCATTTTCTACTTCTTCTTCTTTTTTATCTGTGCTGTATATTTTTGTATTTTATTTTTTGGTTTTTTATTTTTTTTTTTGAATTTTTTATTCTTCTTATTTTACTTGGCCCAGTTTATTGTGGATTTGTGTGATATAACGTATCAGCAGTGTACATACCTATCCATATAACAAACATCATCTACATAATATACATGCTGTATATGTTATGTAATGTAATGTAATGTTCAATTGAATTCATTTTTAGGCTATTATATTTATTACATACATATGTACATATATGTATTTAAATGTACGAGTACATACATACATATGTAGGTATATGAACACAATGAAAATAAATGTAAAAATACATACATGTGTAAGTATTATATTAGTAAAAAAGTATTTACTCATATGTATATACATTTGTATCTATAAAATATTCAGAAATAAGTACGAACATATAAGTACATATATCCGAGTATGTACGAGTATGTACGTCTGGTCTGTGTATTCGTAACTATAAATATGTATGAATGTGTACATATATTATAAAACGTCTATTAGTAATTTTAGTTTATGAAAATGAATTGTAAATTTAGGTTTATAGTACTCGTATATAATATAATATGTTTTACACTATTACATTTACCACAATTTAGTTGCTAATAGTCCTTTCTATTATATATGTACATATACATGCATTTATGCGTATTATTATATTATATACCATTAAAATATTTTGTTATTATAAGAAAAAAATGTATAAAAAAAAAAGTAAAAATGAAAATATAAAAAAATTAAAAACAAAAACGAAATACACGTAAGAGAACTCAATTAGTGAATAATTTCTGTGTGTATATATAGGTATAAATACTTATGTATGTACATATTCTGTTGTATAGGGTCTATAGAAATATGAATGTACTGATGTACATACATATGCGGATAGTGTATACCACAATATTCATTTTATTTTAACAAAAACTTTCATACATATGTACTTATACATGTACATTTACGATACACATATTTCAAATATACTTGTACCTTGTACTCAGATACTTATGTATACGATGTATAGTTTAATAGTGAAAATATACACATTATAATAGTGTTCGGTTCGGTTCGGTTACATTAACTCTTTGAAATTTTCAAATATCCTTTCTATTATTACATATTTTGAATTTTTAATTTTATTTCATTTTAATTTTATTTTCTCGTTTTTTTCTTTTCCTTTTTTTTTTTTTTTGACTTTATTTGTAAATACATATCTACTTCATAAATAATCGTAAATACATATATTCATATATTTCTATAAGACTATAGACAATATAAGCATCGATATGTATGTATATATGGTATGGATTGTGGATACAAAAAATGAGTATGAAATGAACAAATAATGTACAGACATTATTTAAGAATTTTCCTATTGCTGAAACAAACAATTTATTATCCTGGTTCTGGGATATATACATATGTAATTGTATTTCTTGTATTTTTACTCGTATTTAATTGTACAATACAATATGGATATATATATAGCCGTATACATCATTATAGGTAATGTACTGTTGTATCTATAAATTAAAGTATAAAAATCATTTTGCCAAAAAATTTTCAAAATGAAAAAAAAAAATAAAATTTAAAATAAAATAAAATTCTAAAAGGAATTGTACAAAAAGTAAATAAGCTGATATGTATGTGTACTTTAAGTACATTATAACATTTGGCATTATTGTATACCTATTGAATTGGAGAAAATTAAATACACACAAGAATAATTATTGTGATAAATTTTATGAACTTTATGTAATACTTGAGAATGTATGTATAAGGGTATGTATAACCAAACGTAAGATATATGTATACGTACACATATACAATGAGAGTTATTGAAGATATTGTACTACATACATATATACACGAGTAGATATGTTAGCTTACAAAAAATTATATGTAAAAAAATGTAGAAAAAGCAATGAATATTTGAAATGAAATGAAAAAAAAAAAAATAATTTCCAGATGTTTTAAATTTTTCTATACGAAAACTTTTCATTTATATATTCACGCTCTATTTTTTACGTAATTTACTTACTTTACTCTATATGACTACACGTATATAGATGTAGACGTAAAACACGTAAATTTATTATCGATTTTTAGATAATTTAACTTATGTTTTATTATTATGTACTAGTACTATACATACAAAAATTCGTACATTATTTTTATGTGTGTTTTATATAGTGAAGTGAAAGATGTAAAGTACAATATTTTTTTATAACTTACAGAAAACTATTATTAGTGTAAGGTGTATAGGTGTAGTGCATACAATATGTATTTTTGTACAAAAAATTTTCAACTGTTCATTTGAAAAAAGGAATTTTTTTTTCTCTACATTGGTACAGGGTACAGGAAAAAGTTTTTGTATACTACTTAAGTATATATACATGCACAAAAATGTATGTAACTGCAATGTACATTTGTGTGTACATATACTTCTTATATGTACAAGTAGTGAAGGTGTAGGTACGTTATGATTTTATTTATTTTTTTTTTTCATTTTCTGTTGAAGTGGTAAAATATCATGATATACGAGATTATATTCCTTTAAGATGAAGAATGTTTTTGGTTTTATTATTTCGGTAGTAATTTTTAATTTATATTCATTTTAGTTAATCCATTGGTCATGGTTATTGTTTTATGATATGTACCTTTTCATAATAATAAATCAATTTGATGTACATACGTACACTTAGATAATGTTCGCGCATGTATATGTTATGTTATGTAATGTAATTTCATGAAGTTCATATACACTGCAGTATATACATATACATATATACAATACAAGTAAAGATTATTAACATTAAATTAAATTCATTATTCTACAAAAAATAAATTCTGGTTTAAAAATATAAAATATAAAAAATTATTTTTAATTTTTTTTTTATATTTTCACACACAATCATAAAACCAAAACCAAGGAAAATTATCATATAAAATTGTACTTTATATGATTACATAAATTAAATTAAATTTAAATACATATTCAGTTTATTAAAATTTCTTAGAAAAACGGTTAGTACTATAGGAAAAATAGAATATAATAAAATTTTAAAAGAAATATAAGAATAAGAAGAAGAATATATGTACAAGAAAAAAACAAATATAAAAATACATACATATGTACATACATATTCGGAAAGGTGCATAATGTTTCTTATACATTTAAATGAAAAGGAAAAAACGACTGAAAAAAAAAACTATCCATTGAAATAAATTATTTTCATTTTTATTCGTTAATTTATTTTATTTATTTGGTTTTTATTTTCGATTTCATTTTTCTTTCTGAAATGAAATTTTTCTTTCTTTTTTGATATAGTTAGTAAGTAATTATTATATATATTCTCGCGTATTATGTTTGTATAGTTAATGTGTGTACTGTAAATGATTTATTTATTTTTCAAGGTAGTAAAAGTTCATATATTTTTTTTGAACGGGCGTAACTGGTTTAACTCGATTTTGCATTTGTCATAACTGACATTAACAGCAGCACCACAAATAAACAACAGCAACAGCAGCAACAGCAGCAGAAATAACATATATGCTCCTCATCATAGTATGAGGTACGAGTACTCGTATTATGTACTCGTACATATATGTAATTGCTATTAAAAGTAAATTTACAATGAACTCTGTTGGTTGTTGTTGCTGTATAAAATTTACTGTACTATATACTATATCCATTTATGTACAATATATAGTACATGTGATGCATGTGCCTACTTAATAATAACAATTATTAATAATAACAAGAAAAACACGTAAACAATAAACAAAATGATCATTAAACAGATGAGAAGCCAAATATTTATTCAGGACCATTAGATAAATATTGTTACTGTACGAAGTATGATACGAGTATGTACTGTACTCGTATATGATTGCAATGCAACTATTACAAAACCATCACTCTAGTACTTAGTTAATATTATTTACTATTTCATTTTGTTTTTATTTATTTAAACAGTCAGTCAGTATTTACTATTTTTATAAATGTATACGATCATATACATATATGTATTTTAATTTGATTTCAAGTTATAACTTTGTGACTTAACTTCTATTAAAAGATACCGATATCGCATCGTTGAAAATGTTAAAAAATTGACAAGGGTATCAATTTAGCTCCTTCAATGTATGTACTATGTGCCTACTATAAATGAGATATGAACAGTATATAATGTATACGTTAAAAATTTGTTCAAATAATAATCATAAAAAAGACGTCTTTTATTATTTATATACTTCTGTACCAAGTTAGATTATATTATTATATGTACCTACTAGTTTACGAGTTTACGAGTTGTATGATGTTTAATATATCAAATTTCATTTCTATGATAATATGCTATGCTGAATGAATGACTTTTTATTTTTCTCCATTTTTTTTTTTTTCTAATTTTATCTTCCTCAATATATGATGATACTTATATGTATATGTATGTAGAATGTATAAAAGATATGAAGTTACATTTATTTTGCAATAAAATTGAAGTAGTATAATAATGAATATACAAGTTTAGTTTGTATCTTTGCTAAAAATGAAATTGAGAGTACATATTTGATGATGATGATGATAAGTAACTAATAAAGTAAACGAGTAAACGAGTATACATTTTCTATATGATATGTATAATGTACAGCAATTCATGTAGAAATGAATGATATTCAAGAATAAATATACAAGTTATGTAGAAGAAGATAAAAAAATTAATTAAAATATATTTTTTTTTTCTTTTCTTTGCCATTTCGGAATTTTAATTAATGAAATGATATACTATAGGAAATATATTGTTGAAAATTACATATGTGTGGTGTGATTATTTCTTATACTAAATATTACATATGCACATCTAAAATAACATATTTAGGCACATATGATCGTAGGATCGTAGTTTATATTGTTTCAAATATATGTACTTTTAAATTAAGAATATATACGAGTAGACAACTCGCGTAGAATACATACAAGTATGTATGTATGTATGTATGTATATCTGATGGTATTTGGTACAAAAAAAAATCCGTTTGAATCTTTAATGAAATGCCTTCTTGGGCGTTTGATCAAATGTTCAAATTAAAAAATAAAAAATTATAAATAAGAATTTAAAATAATAATCAGAGAAATATGCAACACAAGAAAATACTTACGAGTACATATGTACATATACTATCAGCCGGAATCAAATAAAGGTGATGTAAATCTGTTGGTATTTCACAACAAGTATTTTCGATTACATACAAAAATACAAGTAATATAAACATTTTTGATTTTGGCTAATTTGAAAAATATTTAAATTAATATTTTGGAATTATATATGTACATACATACATTTAAATTTGATTTATTCTAATCGTAAAAATTGTGGAGATATACATAAATATTACTACTTTCAAAATCCCAAATTTTAGCTTACATAAAAATACGAGTGCCATGGTATGGTATGTAAGATACTACTAGCGCATTCGTATACCGTACTATAGTAACCTGCTTATATTTCTACTACTTCTCATTTCTACTACTTACTGTCTCTTCGTGTTTCTCGAGTGTAGAAAAATCATTAAAAAGAAAATGAATTTTTCTCACAAATGAAAATACGATTACCTGTTATGCAAGGTACTATAGCGTATATCGTACCATATAGTAAATTGCCAATAACCCCTACTTTCTACTACTTGCTGTCTCTTCCTGTTTCTCATATACTTCTCATGGTGTGTAGTGCAAAGGTGCAAAGCAACTATAAAAAGAAAATGATATTTTCTTATGAATGAAAATAAGAGTACATGCAAGTTACGAGTACTAGAACTACTAGCGTACACACGCGTATACTGCACTACAGTTAGCTGTTAATAACCCCTCAGTGCTACTACTTACTGTCTCTTCTTCTTTCTCGTATACCTAATTCTTAGTGTGTGCAGTGTAAAGCAAGTATAAAAAGAAAAGGAGTAGTAGAAACATACGCGAATAGTACTTTCTCTTCTGATTTTTTTGTGTATATTAGCTAATACACTGTAGTGGGGGTGTGAGAAGAAGAATACCAAATTGAAGCAAAATCCGTGTAAACTAGAAAAACCGATAAATGCTTTGACCTATATTTTCATTTGTAAACAAACATGGTCATTGAACTCTTGAGTATTTGAGATGTAGAAAGAGAAGTAGAAATAAAAGTAGAAAGATACACGAATAGTAGTTTCTCTTCGTATTTGCTTGTATAGGTATATTAGATACTACACTGTAGTAGACGAGTACGAAGAAAAATTTCAGATTAAAACTAGATCGGTGTAAACTAGAAATACTGTATATTGCATATCGAACAACAGTAGACAAAATGACGTCACTTTCTCTATTATAAAATAACTGACATACCATGAGGTAACATGAGGACCCAGGGATAAGATGTAATCAATGTATGAATAATTGTATAGTTTACAAGAAAAATATATGCATATGAGGAATATGAGTAACTTTGTAGATTTTCAAACAGGTAAAATACAGAACTGTGTGTATGATCGATCTTGTATTTTATACCAAATTATCAAATAGAAATATAAATTGAAAGAGACACACTGCCAAAGAAAGAGAGAACTTGTTACTATGGCCCTATGGCTACGAGTTTATTAATATAGTAAAAATTTCTGCTATTTCTTTTTCTACTATAAAATAAAATACAAATAAAATATTCTGTTATCGGTTAACATAACAACTCGTACAGGTAATAACAACACCACGGATATACGGTATATAATATACAGAAATAGTACACATATCATCATTTTACAACACCACTAAATATATGATCGCAACTGATCGCAACTACCCAGTCAAATTCAACTACAACTTATCTCTATCTTCCACACCTCGATTCTTATGAAATCTTTTTTCATTCTTACTTAACTGCTGCTGCTGGTCTGCTGGTGCTGCCTGATCTTTTATACCAAAACGAAACCGAACATTTTTGTTGTACACTATGTATACGTACTAAGGTACTAGTATAATTTCTGATGGAATGGAATGGTTCTTTGCAATTAAACTGGACTTAGACTTGTGGACTTTAACAAAAATATACGAGTCGAGTATATATATATTTTTCATTTATAAAAAATATATTTAGAAATTCAGATTCTTGTTTACGATCTTCACTTCACGATCACCACGGATCACTCACTACCACCATCGCAGCAGTAGTAGTAGGTATGTAGGTATATTCATCCGTTGTATAATTTGTAAGTAATCCGTTGTTAATTTTTAACAAACCAGAGTTTTAGAAGAGTTTTAAAGTTTATTTGTTAGTTACTGAGTTACTGAAGTTAGTTGATAATTTGAAATCAATGGAAAAAGGTGTTTTCGAATTATCTTTTAGAAGATTTTTAATTAATCGAAAAAATTTGTTAGACATTTTTGACTATGTGTAATATTTAAAATTAAAAAAAAAAAAGGATCGAGAAAAATTTTCATTTTTAAATTTATAATTAGAAGTTATCTAAGTATATGCGTATCGTGGAATCATATATTATTGTATTTACATATCGTACGTAATTTAACGATTCTATAAATGTTGTTTTGAATGAAAAATACGAAGATAATCGTGAAATAGTTTGCAGAATATAAATTGATAAAGTTAATTAAAATTCGATTAAATTTTTTTGTGATTTTCGGCATTTCTTTAAGAAAAACAAACAATCAGAAATATTTTAGATATTTTTCATGTGCGTTATTTTTGTTATTTTTTGTTTTGTTTTTGCGTTAGAATTATTTTTGTAAAGTTGTAATCATGTTGATATTGTCACGGTGTAACGATAATGGTGGTGGTATATGCATATTCTTATTTTAATCTGGTAAATGTGCATACTGTATACTGATCAGTGAAATAACCTATAGGCATGTATAAGAAAGAAAGATAGAAATGTGCAAAATATTTGTAAACTATGCATATCTATATGTACATATGAATGGACCACGTTTTATGGAATAGAATAGAGATGATATCAATGAGATAAAATAAAAACAAAAACCATGGTCGTATGTGTAAAATGAAAAATAAAATATTTGTTCAAAATAAGAAAAAAAATGCAATGCAATGTACTTTAAAATGTATGCTTTTTTATGTTTATTTAAAATGTACATTTATTCGTGATTATGTGTGATTTTGCGGTAAATGTTTTATAATGTAATCTGGAAAAAATTGTTTTTTTTTTTTTTTTTTTTTTTTTGAAAAGTGAATTCGCATTTTTCTTTAACTAATGCTATTATTTTCATATGTAAATATTTTGCTATAAACGACTGAGCCGAATCAAACCAGTCCCTTATCATTATTATTATTATTATTATTATATTAAAAAAGATCTCTTCTAAGATCGTACATTTACTTATATTTTTGTTTTGGTTTTAGCAAGTTAAATCGAATATCTACGAGTATCAAGTATGTACATTTACGACTCTGTGAATAATTATCTGTTTATGTTTCTTTACTAGTAGATGCATACTTTGATGCTGATGGTATAAAATAATGTGCTTTATATGTTATGTTTGTAACAAAATAAATTGAAAGAAAATAAAAAGTAAAAATAGAAAAAGAAATAAAAAAATAGATAAATCGCGAGTGCTTTGTTTATTGTTTTACATTTTTGTAATTGTGATTTACGCTTTTAATTCTTACTTTTTTTTTGGTTAAATTTTATTTCGATTTTATATTAATCAGAAATAAATGTATTCAATGTATAGATGTATTTTATTTTATTTAATTAAAGTATTTTTTGTTTGTTTTTTTCACTATATGTGCATAGTTAATTACGAATTCATAGAACGAATAGTTTAATAAGTGCAAAGTATGATCAATTGCGATTAAATGAAGCAAGAAAAAGGAATAAAAATATTCATAACGAATATATGTAATGTATGAATGGAATTTGTTTTTAAATTAAATTCCTTTTAATTTTCACATGTAACATACATACGTTTATATTCTAAAACACACAAATGCATACATATTATCTACTACTTATAAACAATCCATACCTATACATAATGTGTGCATGCAGATATAGTATTTAGCAAATGCTGATGTAGTATACTCGTAGACGATCACATATGCACATTAATTTTATATGTTACGACGAATAAATTTGTGTTAATAATGCAAAGTTTATACAGAAAAAGGCAATAAAAAAAAATATATATATATAATCCTTTGAAAAAAGGATCAAATTTCATTAAATGTCTATAGTCTATATAAAAAGTTTTATTTCATGGACATTTATTTAATATAAAGGTCTCGTCGTATATATAATAAGATACGATACTATACCGCAATATACATGTGTATATTTATGATTAAATGAGTACTAAAGAAAAGGTATAGGAGGAGGAAAACAAATAAAAATAAAATCCGATGTATATGTAAATACAAAAAGAAAAAAGAAAAACAGAATTTATTAAGTGTCTACCAATTTTTATATATTATTTTCACATACAGAAGATAAGTCAGTAAAAATATAAAGGAGTAAAAATAATATTTAAGTCACAATTTGTATGCAACCTCAGATCTATATTCAAATTATACATATATTTACGTAAAAAATGTACACATATTAGATCGTATATCGTATACACAATTTAATAGTAAACGCATGTACATAATTAATGTATGTATGTACATAAATGTATAAACTCGTACATAGTGTATAGTTATTAGTTGTACACGTTACTTCTTATATCATGTGCATATACGCAATGAAATTGATATAAGTCGGTAACCAGTAGTGAATTTTTTTTACTCCTTCAAAAAAAAAAAAAAAAAATAGTAAAAATAAAAGAAAAAAATAATAAATTTGTTCATGTACATCAGATTTAAACCATATATACCTGAAGGAACCTTATAAGGAATTACGTACTATGATGGCAAACCGTATACAATGGATTAAAGTTATTTCATAAAAGAAAGGTATGTATCCCCCCCGCACATCTTATTATTGTGCATATATATGTGTATTCATACATATGCATACATTTATTGTATTTCTATATAATCATATTAAGTAAATATTTGTATTTTAATTTAATATTAAAGAAAAAAGCAAATAAAAAAGTGAATTAAGAAGAGAACAGATGGTAATGTGTGCATTGAAATGAAACACAAAAAAAAAAACGAAACGAAACGAAATCTTTTTTACTTTTTGAATATGTCGTTGTCAGCTGTTCATGCTTATGATATATGTAGTGATTGCATTATGCATTGTAGGGTTGTAGGTGAATGTAGGAGTTGCAATTGAATATACTAATTCCAATATTGAAAATTTCGAATATATGGAGATAAATTTTTTATTTTAATTGAATACAAAGAGTACCTCTACATCACAGTTGGCTGGTTAGTTTGGCCAAGTTTGGCATATAGAGTTAATCTACTAAAATTCATTATCCTTACTCGTTGCATATTGCATTTATAGGAACTTTATTTTTATCAAAAAATTTGAAAATTACAAAATTTTTTTTAAATTCTGTAGTTTGTGGAGAAAAATTATAAAAAAAAAAAATTTAATTTGTTTGAAATTCATATTTTATATGTATTTTAGAAAAGTTAAAGGATTATTTTTGTATGATTTTGTAACTTTTATTTTTTGAAATAATTAGAAAAATAAACTTATATCTGTATCTAAGTAATTTTTATTATTTTAATACAATTTTTATCCACAACTTTTACATTTATTCCTTCAGAATTTTTGTTAATTTTTTTAATAATTTTTGCAGTAGTGCATATGGAATTATAAGGAAGTCTTATAACTTTCGTATAATTTTGAGGGAGAAAAAGAAAAATTTGTTGAGTACATATTTACTTATGAAATAAATGAAAATTTAAATTTATTTACCTTCTCTTTCGTACATGTTTTTAGACAATTAGACAGAATTCAAACAAAAAAAAAAATATATATTTCATTAAAACTCATTATAAAAAAACTTGAAAATCTTCAAATTTTGTGTTGTAATACTATATAGATAAACTTCTCTTCTTTTTATTTTTTTTGTGCATAAATCTGTAAATTCAAGCCTGCACATTTTTAGTTTTGTTAAAATTTTATTTTTTACATCCAAATCTAAATGTTATATAGTTGGGTATCTAAAATAAATCTGAACAGAAATTATTTTGTTTCTTTTACATTTTTTTCTGATTACATAATCACGGTGCAATGTACATACATGCAAATATGCACTTTAAGTTATACAGTGATGATGAATACATGAAATGAAAATGTACAATAAACATAAATTTTATTTCAATTGCATTTTCATATGAAAAACAAAAACAAGCAAAAAAAAAAAAATGCAATTTGAAATAGAAATATCAGTTTTATTACATGAGTTATTTAATGAAGTGCTATTTTAATGTGAAATTTTATACATACAGTGTACATGAAATTTAATTTAAAATCTATAAATGGACATAATAAAAATAAGAAGAAGAACAACAACAAAAATGCTATGAAAAATATAAATAAGAAAGAAGAAGAGGTAAAATAAATTGAAGGAAAGAAGCAAAAAAAAAGTTTGTACATAATTTACGGTTTTAATAATTCATTTTAGCATTCATTTCATTTCATATTATACTTACAGTATCTGTACATACATACATACATACATCCACATAAAAATGTATACCAGTATGCACTTAACTGAAAAATATTTAAGTAGATAGAAAAGAAAATAATTAACTGAATCATAAATACACTATAAAATAAATTTAAGTGGATGGATGGATAGATATTTCATTTATTTCTTGATTTTAATGCTATGTATATTTTTTTTCTTATATTATGAACATATACATACATATTATTATTATTTTTAATCTAAACAAGAAAGTCTATGTTAAACTTGCAATTTACTTATTAGTTACGAATACATTATTAGCTTTTAGAAATATACATATGTATTTTTCATTTCTTCTATTTTGGTAATAATAAAAAAATACAAAAATAATAATAATAATAATAATAAAAAAATATATAATTTACCACATTTTTAATGGATAACTTTATTCAAATTGAATTTTGAACATTTTTTCTCATCATCATCATCATCATCATCATGATAGTCATTAACTGTCCAAGAAAACAGGTAATTATCTTTATAAGCACACGACTATTATGTACGTGAGTTTATGTATATAAATATCCGTGTATACTCGTACAATGTATTATTATAGAAATGTTAAAATTATTTAGATACTATAAATTATGATACTCCATATACTCGTATACTCCGTGTATGCATATATAGTTAAATGAATGTTTGGCAATTAAAATACTCTGCAGGTGAACTCCTTGTTAATTCTCTGTTAATTTTCTTGATGATCATCAATAGTAGCAATATAAAAGTTAAATAGTTTATAGTGTATACTGCATACGAGCACATAGTGTATTTGTTGACTTGATTTTGTTATATTGTAGTAGAATTAAGTGAAGCACCTCTATGACATTAGAAAGGAGAAACAGGGCAAAAAAATTTATACTTTTCTTTATAAATTCTTTGAAATAATACTCGTAAAATAGATATAAATTTGAAATAAATTTAAAAATATAATTTAAAAAAAAAAACTAAAAAAAAAAAAATTTTTTTTTTCAAAATATATATGGGCAATAGGGTCAATTCAAAGAACAATTAAGCAAGAAAAAAAAATAATTGGAATGATATCGAATAAATTAAATTCCATTCTAAATTCAAAATGATTTTCATTTACCATCATTTGTTCGTATATTTTATGTGTATTATATACGAATCTGTGTACCTATATATAATTTTTTTAGTATAGATTTCAATTTGATCTGAATATATGTAGTTTCAAATTTTCATCATTATACGATTATTATTCATTATCATCTATGTATTACTCGTGTACATTCTCTAACAATAATTTTTGATTGGTTTCAATGTCAGTATAATGTTGCTATGTTACCTATGTAATGCATTTTTGTACAAAAATTTTATTTTGAAAAATTTATTCATGATTATTTCGAAATTTTTGTAAAGAAAAATGAGGGTAAAAATTCATTTTAATATGCAAACGCATTACATTAAAAAATATTTCAAATTCCATTCGAAATTTGTAATTGGAATATAAGTGGATAAAGATATAAGATAAAAAAAAAAAAAAAATACATAGACAGATTATACAGAGAAAAAATAAAATAAAAATAATAATAACAACGTGGATATCAAAATCATCAGTATATTATCTTCATTATCAAACATAATCATCATCGACAATTGAAAGAAGTTAGCTCTATATTTTATCATGGATTCGTATACCTATATTATCATTATTTTTGTATATCAAGCAACAACAAAAACAACAACAACAACAGAAATAAAAGAAAAAGGAACTCAAAAAATAAAATGAGGAGAAAAAAAAAATCAAAATTTCTTGTTTTAAAAATACATTTTATTTTTTGTTTTATTTTTGGCCTGTATGATGCCCACCTGTGAATACTTAGAAAAGTGATTTTTAACAAATAAAAGCCGCAGTAACCATCTATCTAAAATAAATGAAAAAAAAAAAAAAATAAATGTCAGAAAAGTAAAAATCTACATGCACATACCAACAAATTTATGCATGAAGGTACCTCTTCTAATACCTTTACCAATAAATATACGAATACTCTAGGTACATATTACCACATTACACAAAAACATTTGAATGGATGTATAGAGGGTATAGGTTCGATTCCTCATTTATATGAACATCATTCATCATCATCAAAAATGCTGCTCATCATTGTTGAAATTTGAAAACTTTTTGGGTGGATTGCAGCAAACAGCAAAAATTCTATCATCATCATCAGACAGTTGAAAATCAAATAATAATAAAAAAAAAGTCTAAAAGAAAAAAAAATACTAAATTGATCTCACGGCATTTACGATTACGTTACGACGATGATGCTATAAAAAAAAAGGAAGAGAAAAATACACGAAAAATGAAATTCTTTTTTTGTATGGTTTTTTTTTTTTTGTTTTTTTGAGTACGTCTACATATCGGTATCGTATCGTATCCTAACGTATAAAAATAAATCACTAGGTCTTTTAATGGAATTGAAATTGAATTAAAAGTACATTGATGATGAAATAGAAAATCAAATACAAAATTTTACGTACATACATACATACGTATATGAGTGTGGAGTTGTAGTATTATGGATACTCGAATCTTTGTTTTAAAATTGATGGTTCATGTACATGCTGGATGGAGATAGATGGACAACTATTTACCACTATACGACTATACTATACGCAACCTTACATAAACATATAAGTAATTGAAAAAAAAAAAATAAATAAAATATTGGACAGGCATATATGTATAGAGACAGACATCCCTTAATATTAATTATTATTTAAAAAGGTTGAAAACAAGGTGACCATCATCACAGAGAGACGGACATACAGATTAAATAATGAAAAATTTAAAAGTGAAAATAAAAAAAAAAAAATTAAATTGAAAAGAAAACGGAAAAAAAAAATTGTTTGTTTGAAAATTAATTCCGGTGCTTGTCAAAAACCAATATTACATAGAAATATATGTGGTGCGGTAGGCGGTTATGGTGGTAGTAGGTGGACAAACTAAAAAACAAAATGTATATTAAAAGATTATATGGATAGAGAGGGTGTTTATAGAATAAAAAATAATTGAAATCGATCTTTTCGTCTATTTAGATATGGTAGTTATAGGATTGAAAGTATGAGTATATGTAAATGTAATATGCATTGCGAGTATCCGAAGTCAGTCTAACAATTATATGGTTGTCAATCAATAAATCTGAATTATATCACATTACATTGTGATGTATGCATGCATGTTAGTAGCTTACTATACTACAAAAATTTTTTTTATTGGATATGTTCAGAAGGTGGGAGTAATTTTGTTTTGCTTGTCGTTTGTCGATTTTTTTTTTTAAGTATTTCATTTATTTCAATTTCAAAACATAAACGATCCGATGAAAGATATATTTTTTCAAATTGAATTTTCATTCATTTTATATTTGCATTTGCTTTATTGAAATTAAAACTGTTGATAAAATATTGTGATGAAATTTGATACGGATACCATCCAGCTAAGGTACATGATCTTGTGAAATTTTTTACAAAAATCAAAATTGTTAAAAATTTACATAAAATTTAAGATTACAAGAGTGAATATCATTGATGTATCACCACATGGGTAATTCATGGTTTTTTTTTTTTTTGTTTTTTATAGAAATGAATATCAACAATATTCCGTCATCATAACAATGTTCTGCATTTGTTTAGCGCGTTGCGTTGCTCATATCGATTCGGGTTACTCAATAAAATGACAGGGGTGAACTTTAAGTCGGATATAGACTATAACTAAAAAAAAAAAAAAGAATTTATTGATCACAATAATTTCCATGAATTCACGAATTTTTCTACATTTTTCCAACATCTAAATTTGATTTTTCAATCGAATTCATTCATGCAAAATGAGTGAAATTTATCTATGGATCTCTTCCTACAAATGACGTATTCTATAATCTTTGAATGTGTCCATATCTGGCATATATAACAGATGACGAGAATATACATTAGTATTATGTCATATAGATTTCTAAAAATTCTTCACAGCTGTTATACTACTTTTTAGAATACGGCCATCAATACTCTTCATCTTCATATATTTATGTGTCCATCCGTGTTTTTTGATAAAAAATTGAACAAAAAAAAAAGAATCTAAAATAAAAAATTAAAAAAGAATTATTATAAGTTTATCTATCGATTTAAATGATAACGACAACATTAATCCGAAATGTCTAACATATATATTCACAGCACAGTTGAATGAAAATGAAAAAAAAAAAATAAAATAAAATAAATTAAAAAAAAAAAGTCAAGGGTAGATAAACTCATTTAAATTTTTCGCTTCGTTGAATTGGTTGACACTTTTTATAGTTACGCTTACGTTACATACTCGAAGTTGTATTCTATGTACAATCGTCATCATAAATCGCGCCCACATATACTTACTTTTTTTTTTTTTGAAAAAAAAAGGGAAGATATACGACTATGTACGTACGTAGGTACATTAAATACATATGTACGAATGAATTATTTTTTTTTTTTTTTTTTAAAAGAAAAATCCACAGCTTAAAGAAGAAAACCAAAAAAAAATAAAAAATAAAAAACAAATTGTACAATCCAATGACCAAAAATAAATTTAATTTTTTGAACCAATAAATTAAATGTTTTGTTGCGGATTTTGTGTTGTTTGTGAGTGCGGTGTTATGTTCTTTTTGTATGTATAGTTATACTGTTGCTGTGTTGCTGTTAAAAAGAAATACCAAAACGTTTTTTTTTTCCAAATCTGAAATTTATGTATTTTTGAATATTTCTGTATGACATATTATTATTTCTATTTTTTTTTCTTCTTCTCTTTATCACCGTTGATATAATTATTGCTGTTATTTGTTACCTTTCTTACTGACGGTGCGGAATTATAATGTTACATACATTATATAGGAGAGTACATTATATTGATACACTTTTACAAAAAAAAAAAAAAAATTGTTAACGTTATTAATGTGTCTATATGTGTTCACATTTAAATGAAATGACAATAATATGAATTGACGTAATTTTTCTTCAAAAAAAAAAAAAAAAAGCAAAAAAAAAAGAAAATTAAACAAAAAATGAAAGAAATCGTTTATGAATGCAATCAACTCTTTTATACCTGTAAACAGTGGCGTAGCTAGGTAACCAAGGGCCCTGGGGCAAATTAAAAAATGGGGCCCCACTGCTATGTAAACTGATTAGGTTTTATCAAATAAAAATATGAAATATACAAATACTTTAAAAATGCTAAGCTACTTAAGCATTTTTTTTTGTGCACTGCAGGGCAGGTAATAAAAATATTAAACAGTAACAACATAAATTACAATTAATACTTGGTGTAGGCTTGGCTAATAAAACGAAATAAAGAAGATTCAAGGGTTTATTAAATAACAATTATATTTACAATTTTTTCCTAGCTTTAGTTTTCGCAAAAGTATCAATGACTTCATTTAAATCCAGGCTTGATGCGGTTTTGTTTTCAATTGCTATTAGCGATAAATGTCGGAGTCGAGTTTGGCCCATATTATTTCTTAAATAATTTTTTATTATTTTTAATTTGCTAAATGACCTTTCAGCTGTACAGAAAGAATTTAGGGGAATTCCCTAGGCATAACTTTTGAATTTCTCTCAACCTAGTTGTCATGATTAAAGTGGGGATGCAACCTGTCATATTTATTTTGAAAATGGGAGAAATTTCTAAAAGTTCAGTTCGATCGAATTTCTGGTAAGGATTCGAGGGCCCCCTGAGCTTGAGGGCCCCGGGGCACTGCCCCGCCTAGCCCCTGTAAATATGTTCATTTCATTTCATATGTACATACGAATATGTATGATCAGTTATATACGAATGTAGATGCATTTATGAATAATTAATATGGTTAGGCTTGAATTTAATATAAACCGAAAATTTTCTACATACTATACATAAATGCATATATAAATATGTACACACATGTGTACTGCGGATGAATGAATAAATTGATAATCTATTATATTATTTTCTAAATAATATTTTGGGGACGATCTTCATCATATTATGTGCATATGAGTACACATTATGTTATGTATGAATATGTATATATGTATATATGTATGTATTTTTTTTTTTGTTTTTTGAGAAATGTTGTCCAATCAAATTTTAATGTTTAACTATTAAATTTTCACAGCATGTGTGTGATCGAACTTCTTCATCTTAATATGAAATATACGGGAGCCTTGTATATACCTATGTATATTCTTGTTACGACAACAAATAAGTAGTACATAAATGTATATGTAAATGACTTGTATAGCAACTAATTTTGTTATAAATATCAATATTTTGGGGATGGGTCATATACGAATATGAGTGCATGTAATGTAATACATGTTGACATTATCAAGAGTTCAATATTTAATTTAAAATTTATAGTATACATATGTGTCTCTGTTAATACAAAAACAGAAAAAAGCACACTTTTACGAATGTAATGGACTTACCTATAAAGATAGTTTTTTAAAAATTTAAATTCTATCCATCCGTATCTATTATCCATTTTATATATCTACATATGTATCGTCATATAATATTCGGTTTAATGTCAAAAAATGTTTAGAATTTATGTATACGTTATTATGCATGCTTGGACAACACTACATGAAATGTGTCCGTAATTAATCAACAATAAAGAAGAAGAAGAATAAAAAAATGGAAGATAAAAAAGAAAAAATGAACGAAACAAGATAAGAAAAAAAAAAGTAATCCATACACAAAAATATTATATGAGGTGTCAACAAAACGTAAAAAAATGTCATGGTAATTTTTTTTTATATTTGATCATTCGTCGTTTTCTTTAGTTTATCATATACACACGAGTAACTACATGTAATCGTATGCGTATAGTATTGGTTATCTTTTTTCATTTAATTTCTACGAATACCAATACCAAAAGCAGAAAGTACATTAGGTACTACTTACCAAAAAAAAAAAAAAAAAAAAAAAAATCTTAAAACCAAACACATTTTAGGCATTTCAAAAGGGCAATAGGGTTAATGAGGTCTTGTTTAGTATAACGTGGAACAAATGAACATGACATAACTTTTCACACTATAAAAAGAATCACATATATGTATTTTTGCCGCAATCCGAATAATGTATTGATGAAAAAAAAAAGAATACATAATAAAAAAAAATGTTTCTTCTTTTTCTTATTCCTTATCATTCCTTATGGTCATTCCTTATGGTTTGCTGGTTTGTCGTTTTAAATTTATATACTGAATTTGATTGTTTTTTATTTCGTAACTTTGTTTTGTTTTTTTTTTTAGAATGAACCAACTGCGAGTACTATAAAAACTAAAAATAAGAATAAGCATTAATATTTTGCGCCACAGACATTTTAGAAGACACCCAAATCCAAATCCAATGCATAAAGAGAGATATGCATATTTTTCTTTATGTAGATATAAAATTTTGTGGAAGCAATTGAATGTTGTTATGGACTTTAAATAGAAATTTGAAAAAAAATAAAATAAAGAGCTAAAAAAAAAACACATTCAAAAAAAAAAAAAAATTCTCGACTGGAACTTAACATAAACACAAAATTGTATGAAGAAGACGAAACGAAAATGTTACAAAAAATAAAATTATAAACCAGAAAATCCAAAAAACATGGAATGGTTTTGAATATTTCACTTCAAACATGAATTTTCCATTAACGAAAGAATTGTATAAATAATGATGGCAAATGGAAAAAACAAAAAAAATCAAAATGAATTTTTTTAAATTTTAATTTGTTTTTTATTTATGCTTTTTTTTAAGTTTTATTTGTGTTTTATTTTTGAAAATTCAGAAGACATTAAAATACAAATACTGAGATGAAAATTTATGACAATTGACTTAAGTAAATGATGTTAAATATGTATTTTTCAAAAAAAAAAAAAAAAACAATAACAAAATACAAAAATTCATATATGTATAATATATGTATAAAAAAATGAAAATATACAAAAAGTAAATGAAAATGTAAAGAAGATGGATGAAAAGTATGGAGATTATTTTTTGTATATGGATAGAGGTGGTAAAATAAAAAAATAAAAATAAATTAAAAAAATGGAATTAATTTTAAGTGAAGATTTTTTCTTATATGTACTCATATTAACTACATTTTGATGGTTTAACAACGAAGGAACAAAGAAATAAGTTTAAATTTTTATAAGTTACAAAAAAAATAAAAAAAAATTAAATAAATTAAAAAATAAACAGCAAAAATAAAATTGAAAACAACAAGAAACAAAATGAGAATTTTGCATTTTATTTCCAACGAAAAGCAAAAACAAAATGATGATAAAAAAAGGATGAAAACTTAAAATACTTAAAAACAAAGAAGAATTTTCCTTCATGTGTAATAATAAAAAAAAAACAAAAAAAAACAAACGAGAAAATGAAAAGAGGATGGTGATGATGATGATTGCTAAGAGTAATAATAATGATTTCTTGTAAATTGAAATGCGATTTTTTTTTAAAACTATTTTCTTTGAAAATCAGATATACAGACTTTACGATTTTATAGGTAAACTGGTATACTGGCCTGTGTATACGAGGATGTCTGTCCATTATATTGGAATGAATGAATTTCATATATACGCAGTCGAGTAGATGTTTTCCTATACTCGCGTAGATCCGTAAATACTTGGTAATCGTAAAATAATGAAAAATAAAAAACAAAAAAAAAATATGTATGTACTTACACATTTACCATACTGCAATAAGGAAATAAAAATAAAAATAAAAATGAAAAATAACAGAAAGAGAAAAAAAAAATACTCATCGTAATATATAAAATAAAAATTCATCGTGTTGTTATTATTTCTGAGGAGATGAATCTTCTTCCTTTTTGTTTTTTTTTTTTTTTAATGCAAAGTTTAGAGTAGATTAACACACGAAGTTAATTCAAATTGAAAACAAAAAAAAAAAAAATGTATGCATAATAATATAAGTATGTTTCTTGTTGTATATTTTTTTTTATTTTCGAAAATTTCATTTTGTTTTGGACTTTTTTTTTGTTTCGAAAAAAAAAAAAAATAAATGTCAAAATAAAATTTAGTAGGTATTCGAATTTTATGAATACAAAAAAAAAAAAAAAAATACTATAACAAAATGAATATAACAACACATAAGGAATAATATTATGATGAGGAGTATCTACTATACGAGTAATTTGTACTCGTGTTCGTGTATACCAGATTCGATTGAATCCGAGAATGAATATCGAATCAAAAAGAGGAAAATATACACACATACGAAATATTATAATGTAGTTTTTTTTTTAAATTTTTTTGTGATATGTAATATAAATTGTTATTTTAATATGAGAGAGGATAACAAAAGCAACAGATTGAAAACAGGTTGATTGGATTGAATTTGAATTCGGAATGGATTCGTTTTAAGTTTAATTATAATTAATATTTTTTTTTTCTATGTATGTGTTATGCATCCATACATATACATATATGCGTACATATTCATATCTATATGCGTTCTTTTCTGTGTTCTTGTTGTAAATTTTTTAATTTTTTCTTTTTTGAATGTATAGAGATGAATAAATTATTTTGAATGGTAAAGATGTTAAACGAATTATGTATACATATGAATGTGTGTATCTATACTTACTTGCAGCTCGCTCGTATATTATATATATACTGTTAACACTTTGCTATGTCCATATGTATGTATGTAAATTTATTGAATTTTTATTTTTGTTGAAAAATAACATTTCAGGAAAAAAAAAATATGTTTTTTTTTTTTATTTTTCTAGAAAAAAATTCTCAAAACTCTATAGATATACTTATTATGCATATATTACTTGTACAATACATACATATTTAGATATGCAGATTTATCTGTATGTAAAATAGATATTTGAATTGTGATCATTTAAAACAGAAAGACAAAAAAAAAATTTGAAAAAAAAAAGAAGAAACAGAATAAGGAAATTTCATTATATGAATGGAACATATATATATAACAATATTCCCATAGATATACTGATACATACTCGGGTATATATGTACTATACATATTTTTTATCATTTATAAATAAATATTATACACGATTTTATTTTGTTTAATTTGATTCGGGATTATCATTATATTGTTTGTGCGCATAATAATAACGATAATCAAGACAAACTATAATATAGAATATTTCTGCGTTCAGAATTATAATTTTTATGTTGTGTTTTTTTTTTTTTATTTTGTTTTGTTTTATTTTATATTTTTTTATAATATGCGCCTTCCTCTTGTATACAATACAGAATCATCATGTATTTGAATGAGAAATGAAAAAAAAAAATAATTTCTTTTATTTTGTTTTGTTTTGTTGTTGTATTGATTAGTCCGGCAAACGATCGATCGTTTCGGTCAGCAGTCCAATAATAATTTAACCTCATCAATTTTAATTCGAAAGATGCCTCCATCTCCATATAATACCTACATTACGAGTATAATATCCAATCCACTAATATCTACAATTCGAAATTGAATGTATGTACTTACATATACATGTACATACACAAATGTAAGCATATAATGTAAATTAAAACTGATGAGAAATTCCTGGAAATATGGGGTACAAAGTGGAGACATTCATGTAAATTATTTATTTATTTTTTTGTTTTTTTTTTGTTTTTTTTTTTTGAAGCGCCAAGAATCGTGTAAAAGGTGCGGTATTTAAAAGTCCTTGTTTTCAAATAAAAATAAATAAAATGAGAAAAAAAAAATTTTTTATGAATACAAAAAACATTTCGATTTTTCATCTTTTTTTTTTGCGTTTTATTTTTTATTTTTATTTTTATTTTTTCAACACCACCATGAAAACATTGAAATATTGTAGTTCATATCGTATGTATATGTACCACATATTTATGCACTTGTAAATATTCACAAATCATGACGACGCATTTTGACATCTTCAAGAGAATTTTAATGAACATGTCTTTTGTTATTAAAAAAAAAAAAATCTTTTATTTATACATATAGTACATACAATCCTATATATAACATAGTCGTATGTGCAGATTTAATCACATATTGTATATGAGATATGTGTACCTGTTAGCTGTACCTACCGCCACCAGCAAATGTGTGGTGTATATTGTTGAATTATGAGTGCATATAGGCATAGCATACTTGTATTCGGGAAAATTTTTAAATTACATTGTAATTCATAAAATGAACAGATTATGATTAGCAACAATAATAAAAATGAAAATAACAATAATAATAATAATAATAATAATAATAATAAGTAGTTATGATTATCTTTTAGGAATATTTAAATGTGTACAGTAGTATATACACAATATAAATTAACAAAGAGATAAGAGTGTTGTTTAGTTAGAATATTTCTTATTTTTTATTTAAACTTTGTTAATTTGAATTCAATTCCAATTATAATACTGTATGCGTATATAGTGTTTATTTTTAGAAAAATATGTTTACTAGAATAATTATGAATATTGTTTATGAAATTTAATTCTTCTTACACGCTTACGTACGCTTCTACATTGTAATGGTGAATGTCATTATTTTGTTTAAATGTTATTGTCATATACACGGTGACTGTAAGTTTCCTTTTTTTTATTTGTTTTGTTTTTATTTTGAAGTAATTATTTTTATTATTGTTCGTGATATTTTGTTAAATTTTAAATTTTATTTGTTTTGAAGCGGCAAATTACACAAATGTTTCTAACTAACTCTATATACGTTCGTTTCGTGTAAACGTGTGTAAACACATTTCTATATTAGACGAATACCATCATATATGTATATGCAAAGATACACAAGTATTTACATTCATTATAAGTATTAGTGGTACTAGCGACAAATTGCACATTCAATTTTAAAGAATTACATGCCACAAAAAGGATATCGAATATCATCTGTGATGTACAGCATTCTATGTGCTTCATTAAAAAAAAAAAAAAAAATAATATAAAATAAAACATAATAAAAAGCAGTCATTTGTTTTTGTAAAAATTCAGTCACATAATGATGAAAAAGGATTTTATTTTTAAAAATTCTGTCATTGGATATTATAAAAAAAATACAAAGTGTTTTAAAGTGTTTATTTTTTAAGTCTTGAAACGCTACTGTTTTTTTTTTGTTTTTTATAAATTTTGTCTACAGTATTTGATTTTAATTATATCTATAATAATGATAATAATCGTCTATCAGTCAATTTTGTAATAGGCATTATTTATGATGGGCACAATATACAACACCATAAAATTATCCTCATTTCTTATTTATTAGTCGAGTATGTATGTATGTACATATACTCGTATATAACTAAATTTATGTAGGTTTCATAGGCATGAATGTATACTTTTATTTTCATTTTAAATTATCTTTTATTGTTTTTCACTTTTTTTCCTTTTTAATTTTTTTTTTTTTTGGCTTGTATCCCTTTTGGTTAGGATTTATACATACATATATGTACATATGTGTATGTATAAATTTTATGAGAAAAATCTATTTGAACATCTTAAGGCTAGAATAAAAAAATAAAATGAAAATTCTAAATTTATTCCTTTTTTCCCATACATTATGTGTAGACCTAGACATACATACATTATATGCGCTTATGCATAGATTATAATATGTACATATATACGAGTATATGTTCACATATAATTTATGTGATTTGTGTAGATTTTATTACAAACATATTGTTTTTAAATTTGTTTATTTATGTAGATTTTTATAATTTATTTTCTATTTACAAATATGTATAGATATGTAGGTAGATATAAACAGACAGGATATTTTTTTTTTATAGAGGATATCAATAGGATATGTATGTAAGAATATATATACGTGTGTATGCATGTACTATATGTGTTTACTGATAAAATCGAAATTCGAATTTTTATTGTATATTTTTCGTTATTCATATTCTTTATAAACTGTGAAGGTACATGCATATATACATATTATCAGGGCTAACACTGTTATGTTCATCAACACACTCGAAAAAAAAAAAGGAAAAAGAAAAAAAAACTTTAACATTTAAATTATCGCCTTAAGCCTTTAATGACCACGGCTCGTATTCACCAACATAGATTATCTTTTATCTGAGATAAAGTGTATTCATCAACCTAGATAAAACGCTACTCGGATATTTTTAAGACAACCTCGGAGTGGTATTATAAATATCGTTCGAACATAACCTTGTTATTAACAGCAACAGCACAAATAATCTATATATAATATATAATCTATAGAAATGCTATAGATTCACCATTACAGGTAATCTGCACAAGAATCTGTGGCAGAGTCTTCCAAAGTGTAGACAAATCAAATGCTTTATCAAAAATCTAACTAGGCTCTAGCGTATTTTCTTCTCAAACAGGGAAGGAAAGACTGCACAGCAATGGTCAATGCTCTTACAGGGCATAATACCCGTGGAGAAAACATCTTGCTACTATAAACGGATCATCAGTGATGCACTATGTGCTTCTTGTGGAAAGGACGACGATACCACAAACAAATCGGGTCTGAAAGTCCGAGTGGAACTCTTTCGTTACTTAAGAGCGACGAAGAAGTTTGACTAGACGGGGGTTTCGAGTGCAATGGACAGTGTTTGTCATGATGTGTTGAAATACTATTCGTTTTATAGTAGCGCAAGACTATGTTATAGGTACTGTTAGAATTAATAACCGCCATTTCTTCAGAGTATCTATATAAGAGAAAAGGAGCAAGTATTAAATGTTGTTAGTTGATTTTCCGTTTTTATCATGTACACTATTCGCATTCTACATGAAAGAGAGAAAATCAACTAATTCTAAAAGAAGGAAATTACGAGTACACATGATGTCTGAAACATAACTCGTATCAACAAAGCGTATAATCAACAAAGATATATGCTCATAATTAAGTTAATTTATCACCTCCCCAAAATTTAATGCCTATGCATATATGTATGTGCAAATCCTGCCCTAGTGGTAAAGTAAAAAAAAAACAAACACATTTTTTATCATACAATATCCCAATATAAATCGTTTAAATATTTTGAATCATTGAATAAATTTTATTTACCTGATTTTGTGTGTACGCTTATTTTAAAAGTAAAAAATTTCAATTCAAAAATGGAAAAAAATTATAATAATAATATAAAATAAAATTCTGACATTGGTGCCAAGTAAATTTATGTTTCACCTGTTTTTTGTCAAATTCTTTGTGTTGTTTGTCGCCTCATTTTGTTGTTTTTTCTTTTTTATTTGTAATGTTGCTTTGCTAGTTTATATTATGTTGCTGTATACTCGTATATAAATTTAATAACATTTTTCGATTATTTTACTTCATTTCAATAACAAGAATTTTTCAATTTTTCTGTTCTTCAATTTATTTTATTTCATTTTATTTTTCTTTTTATTTTTGAACATTCTGTCTTCAATCATTTTATTTATTTATTTCGTTTTTCATTTTTCTTTTTTTTTTTTTCAATTTTTTTTCTTGTACTTCATTCAAATTTGAATAACCATTCTTTATAGTCATTTTCTCGCTCTCTTTCTGCGTACATAATATTACATTATGTACTTAATATAGAGATACAAATGACCATAAAGAAATTTGCTTGTTGACAAATCAAAAAAAAAAAACGAAAATAAATAAAAATAAAAGTAAAATGAATGAAAATTGAGAAAAAAAGGAAAATAAGGAAAACAAAAAAAAAAAAAATTTCTTCTGAAACAGAGTGAAGTTAGAACACATAACAGAGGTGTAAGTAAATGTAAATCTATACAAGTGTATACGTACTATACGTATTCATATTTTAAAACATATTTTTACGTATTTTATACTGTATGTTACATCCATTCATACCTATAGTAGTTTGTACAGTGTGAAATAATAATAATGGAAAAGGAAAGAAAAAAAAAATGTATATTTTTTTCACAATTTTTTATATACATAGAAGAAAAAAATCAAAACAAAACATAAAAGGAAAAAAAAAAAGAAAATTGTTTATGCACAAATCCATACAAAGCGTGTTCTACAAACTATACAACAACATACTTCGATATGATTTTTTATACGGTGCAAAAGGGTATATATGTATATACAGTAAAATAATGAACATTTTTATTCAAAAATCCATCCACCAGAAATATATACATATTATGTACATTATATCTGTGTGTATGTGCTTGTGTAATAATATATGCTATTCGTAAGTGAAAAATAAGAGTAAAAATATTTAAAAAAAAAATAAATAAATAAATTTTACATAAAAATACAGAAAACTGATTGTTAGTTAGAAAAAGAAAATAACAAGTATATACACATTTATATACACAAATTTTTTATAATGTACATATATGTATGTATGTACCATCATAAACATTATGTATGGTTTATACATGTACATATGTACGTATGTACTCGTAGATTATTTTTGTGAAAGAAAAACGAATTCAAGGAAAGATGCAAAACATTGAAAGAATATTTTATGCGACAATTTATTTAATTTCGTTTTTATTTTATTTCATTTTTCTTTTGTGTTTGTTTGTTTTTTTTTTCTGTTTTATTTGTGTTTCTTTGTGTTTTATTGCTGTTTTTTTATTTTTTTTATTTACTTTGATTTCAAAAACGACAATCATCGTAATCGATCCGTTTATTCCGTGTTGTTTATTCAAAAATGCGAGACTTCATATACATACATAAATACTTACAACAAAAGTACATTATAAATATACTTATGTTATTTCCATAACGATGTATACTATATAATATAAATGTATGCATCTATCTTGTTTTTAAAATTTTTTAAAAAATATTTCAGTTTTTATTTTAATACATAATACATATACACTCACAGAAATTTCTATGGTTTCAGTTAGATTTTTTTTGGTACTTCATGCAATCATAATTTAGTCGTGAAAGAGTCCAAAATTTTCATGATATGTATAGAAGTGGAAAGAAGTAAGTCGTTCTAGAGGAAAAATGTGAATTATCAAATTGTATGGTTTGTCTGTTTTGATTGCCAGACCTTGATCCTTTGGTTCATTGATTTGGGATTTTTGGACGAGCTGTTTCTGTCAGAGAAAAACAATTTGAATATGCGATGAATTTGAAAAAAAAATACTATCAAAGAAATATGAAACGTTATGACATTTTCGAAATTATTGGAAAATAATAATAATTTGAATAAAAAATATAGTTTTAGAAAATCTTTAAAAAAGGAAATATCACTGTTTATTATCAAATTTCTTTATCTCTTTTAAAAACTTTTCATAAAATTTTCTCAAAACGTTACGGTGGAACTAAAGAAGCTTCATCGAGTGTACGTATATATGAGAGTTATAACAAGGTATCATGATGCGATACGATATGATAATAATACTGACTCGTATAAAACACACGAAAAACATATTGGATTGGAATGTAGTATGTATCATATATTAGGCTAGCATCTAGCATGCATGTAGATATTCGTTGTATATGTAAATTTAAATTTTCTATTGTGTATATGAATATAAATTTTTCACAATTTTAACGATTTAAAAAAGAATTATTTTATTTTATATTTTTTTTTTCATTCTTTTTTCGTTTGGCCGTATTTTCCTCGATACTTTTCTCTTTTATGTATTTACATATTTATTTTGTTTTCTTGTTATTTTTCTACAAGTAATGTAATATACATTTCTGAAAATGGTAACGACATCATCATGGAATGTTAAATGTCCTGTGCTTTTTACAAAAGCATAAACAAAAAAAAAAAAAACAAAAATAAAAAATTAAAAAAATAAAAATAAAAATATAAAAATGAAGTGCGAAAAGACCACAGCAATAAAGATAATTGAATACACAGAGAATATGTAGTGTAGTACCACTATAAGTACAGATGACGTACTCGTATACACATACATATATATTCATATATGTATGTACAAAAATTTAAAATATGTATCTATGGACTTTAAAAAAAAAAATTGTGCGCAGCAATGCGAAAAGAAAACAATTTTGTCCATTGTTTTTTGGGATTTTGATTTTATTTTATTTTTTATTTTGTGTTTTTTTTTTTTTTTTTTTGTTTGATTTTCTCTTATTTGAACAGGTATTTTATTATCTGCGAAAAGTAATAAGAAAGATAATAATTTTCAATGTTACATACTCGTTAATATTTCTTGGGAGGATGTTTAGTTTTTTTCTTCAATAATTTTTTCCTTTTTCTTTATTGCATTTTGTTATACATTTTATCCTATTATTTAATATTATAACCAACCATTCATTCATTCATTTTATCTATGTTTTTGAATTTTGTTAGTGTTATACTACATCATTGTTATACAAATCGCGAACACAAAAATAAAAAAAAAAGGAAAACCAAAAATAAAAATGAACACAACAAGTCGTTCATTCATTCGTGAATTGCCGCGATTCATTCAAATGTAATCCATAAAAATGTAAAATATTATATCTTGATCCTCGGAATCATTATCATCATCATCATCATCATCATCATCACCAACACCAACACTATCATAATCATTTTCATCGCTTTATTATATTGTCCTTGTTTGTTTTAAATTTTTTTTTTCTTTTTATTTATTTATTTACTTTTTTTTTCAATTTGGTTTACTTAGGTTGTTAGGTTTGGTTTTTTTTGGGTCGGTTCGATATCGTTACACTTAATGTCATTTCTCTTCTTTATGGTGTATTATACATACGCATATACTTTATTTATAAACATTGTTTATAAGAAAAAGAAAATTTAAAAACATTCAAATCAAGTGAGGAAAAAAATAAAATGAAACAATTTTCTTCTTTATCGTGTTCCTTTTCAAAATAATAATTTACGTTTTTATTGTCTGTTCTATACGTAGTCACTAGTCAGTCTGCACTGCATATTGGTCTTCATGTATATGTGCAAAAATAAATTTATCGTTTTATTTTCTTTGATTTCATTTCATTTTTATGTTTTTTTTTTCTTTTATTTTTTTTTTTTTCAAATGTTTTCAAACATTTTTTTTCTTCAATTTTTTGTTTTATTATCGTGAAAAAAAAAATATATTTTTGTGTGACCATTTGATTACAGATTTGTTAAAATTATGGTTTAAACAAATTGAATGAAAATTTTCATGGAAATTGAGCATCAAAAATCAGCAAAAAAAAAAAAAAAAAAACAAAAATTTCAAAACAACAAACAAGTGATTAAAATGAAAGATTTATTTGAGGGAATCGTATACATGCACTACATGAAAGGGAAAATAAATAACAAACAATTTTTCGTATTTTTTATTTTATTTATATTTTTAAATAAATTTTGATGTGAATATGTATGCGCGAGGATTAAAAAATTAAACGTTTCTAAAGCTTTCGGAATTTAAAATATTTTAGACAGTTGAATGGGAAATACTTTTTAATTTGAATGCCATTTTTATTTATTTTTCTTGAATTTTATTTTTATTTTTGTGAAATTCCCAGAATAAGAGATTCTTTCATTCAAAATAAAAGTAAAAATATAGAAGAAGCATGTGAATGAATGAGGAAAAAAAAACATTATCCTTTCGAATAAAACAACCAATTATAATTAATCAAAAATTTAAGATCTTTTGATATTTGTTTATCTGAAATTTATCTTTGACTGATTGCCAATGAATTCACTCGAAAAAATATCCTTGAAATGCAAAAATAAGCTGTCGAATTTCATTATTTTTGCAATAAAATTTTTTGAAATTTTATCGTTTTATTTTTTCATTTGATTTTTATTTTCAAATTTAATTATCACTTCATTTTTTCAAATGTTTCTACAATTTCTACAGCAACAACAAAAAGTACATTATTCATATCAAAAAATGAAAACACATTCTATGTAGACCGAGACATTATTTCGTTTCAATTTATTCAATAAAAAAATTTTTTTTTCTTGCATATTTAATTGACAGGATAATGCTATATTCAGATTTTGATAGACAACAAACGTAATACAATTTATATAGAAAATATATAATAGTAGGAAGTGATAGGAAAAAAATCAAACCAAAAATAAAACTTTATAGATTAGTCCTGAAAAATGTTTTTTGCATATGCATACCAACGTAAAGTACTTGTGTATGTATAGCTATATACTATATACTTATGTAGCTAATTCTAATAGCTATACTATCTCTGTTCTATAGCATTATCGTCGTTCTTTTATGCATAGTCGAGAGCGTACATAAATGAAATAAAATAAAAATTATTGAATACAAAAAAAATTATAAATAAGAACCATCATTTAGAAAAGATCGTGATGATGTGTCGTCATGGATTACTCAATCAAATCAATATTCTGATTAAAATGCTGATTTGACGTTTCAGTGTTTCAGTTTATTTAAATATTTCTCTATGTACATACATACATACTCGTGTATTTGCCTTTAAAGTTGCCCATTGCCTGTCATATATATACTTTTTCCTTTTTTTTTAAATGCATATACATAATATTTCCTATCAATTTATTTATATTTTCTATATTGCCCTACGATACGAGTATAAATGTACATATGTATTTATATGCTTTTGTAAATATGCATTACTGTACTACTTTATATTTTAACTTATTTTATTTTAATTTTACTTTATAGATTTTTTTCTGTATTACCTTGATGGTACAGTACAGATATGAGTACATTTTTTTTATATTTATATGATTCATGATTTTGTAAAATGTAAAAAAAAAAATATCAGTTTTTATATACTCGCACATTGTAACTAAAAAATATATGAAAGAAAAAAACTAACTAAAAAAAAATGATTGCCATTTTATCCTAAAATGAAAAAAAAAAAAAAATTCTTTCAAGTGTATGTGTGTTATTTGTGTATGTATTTTATTTTCATTTTTTTTTCTATATAATACAATTTATAATAATATTTTTAAAAAATATATAAACATTTTTAAAATAGAATTTATTGAGTGAAAAAAAAAAATGACTATTGACTGACTGACTGAAACTGAATGAATGAATGAACGAAAGAAAGATTGAACGAACTACCCGCGTACATACTTAGTATAAGTAGTAGAGTACAGAGTAATGGAGTTTGAGTTTAGGAGTTTTGTTAGTTAGGAATTATAGTTAGGAGGTATGTATGTATAGTTGGGATAGTGACTGGTGGACTGACTGACTGACTGACTGACATTATCGATCGATATTATAATATTCGACAAACGAGCTATACGATATAAAGTACATGCATGCATTAAAAAAAAAATCATTTTAACTTGTCATCGTCATGGGAAAACGATTTTTCATAAAAATTTTTTACACAAACATACATTATATACTCGTACAATCGTGTACGCCATTAGTTGTAAATAAATATAGAAATGAAAGAGTTTAAATAAATATAATAAATGTATAATATAGAAACACTTATCTATACATCGATTAATCTGTATTCAAGTACATACATATATCTGTGTAGTGTTGGTAGTGCAATGTACATAATACATCAAAGTGTATGAATGAATAATATTCATATCGCATTTATGTTTGCTCAAATAATATGTATGTAAGTACTATATAATGGGTTTTTTTTTTTTTAATTTTTTAAAATAATTCATACATTAGTTAACTTTCAATTTTTTTATTCATGTACTATCCACCTATTTACATACATACATTCACATAAAATGTACATATGTACATATTCGTATGATGAATATGTAATCTATGAATATGAAATTATTAAGATAATAGAGATATAAAATATACGATTATAAAATTTCTTATATAGGTATTTAGCTGTACAGAGATGATGAATAGTATATTGTTGATGATAAGAAAACAAAAGAAAAAAATTATGAAACAGCAGGAGATAAAACAAAATTATATACATTTTGTTACATAAAAAAGTACATAGTATCTAGTATATTATATTTTTTGAAATATTTTTCTTCTTCTTCTTTCATTTCATTTTAATTTCTTTATAAAATTATTTTGTAGGAACAAAAAATTACTTTAAGTACGGATACATACGAGTACACATGTTTTTGGATATTATATGACATAATATCTTCTAAACATATATTATTGGTTGACGTTGTTCATGTTCTTCTGTAGTGTAGCCTTTTAAAAAACAACTTATACTCACTATATGGAATCATTATAGTTTTGTAGGATTTTATTTTTTTTTAGTAATATTTTTTTAAATAGAATAGATGCATTGTGTTAATGTATGTTATTTTTTTTGAAGATCCTAATCCTCTTTTGAAATATGAGTACATATACTTAATTTAAATTCATTCATAAACTTAACTTAAAAAACTCTATTTGTATATACATCCCCTCCCCAGCCCCACAATGAATACGCACGCATTTAAGGCTATAATTTTTGTGTATATATGAAAAGAATGGGTAGGACAATGTAGAGAGACATATAAGAAAAGAGGGAGAGAGAGAGAGAGAATGATTCATGAAATTAATATTCATTCAGTTAAATAAAGTTATTAAACAATTTTGTTTTTATATTTTTTGCAAGTTTTTAAATTTATTTCATTTTACGCATATACGAGAGAGTACATACTTGTATTAATATGTGACATGACAACATTTTAAAAATTTTCCATTTATTATTATTTTAATATTTATTATTATTCATTCATTTTTATTTTATTAACTTGTATTATTATTTATTAAAAATTGTATGTATTTTCATTTTATTAAATTTTCTTTTTTATTTTTGTACTTGCGTGAATATATTTTTATCCTGAATTACCATTATGGCTTACATATAATGTAGCATATAGTATTTATTATAATAAGTACATAATAAGTAGATTGTGATGAATGCATATTGTTTATACACACATACGAATATTCATCTTATATCTAGTATAGGATAGTGTGAGTCGAGTGAGTTATGTTTATCATGTGCCAGAAATTAAAATATAAAATTTATAATTCACACAAAACATATTTATATCTATAATGTATATACATATGCATGTATGTACATATATATTTGTATGCTATAAATTTTATAAATTTAATTTGTTGTTGAAAAATATATTAATATATTATATTGTATATACATAATTTCATGTCAACACGTTTACATTATATTCTACACACATTTGTATGTACATATATTTCTATATATCGATAATATATTTAGTTTAAATATATTTTTGTGTATATACATACATACTAGTATATATATGTACTTACGAGAATATGTACGAATATGTAGATACATGCTAATTCCTTGAATGCCAGTCAAATCACGTTCACTGGACTTTAACTTTATACTCCATCTATATATTATAATCGTACATACATTTAATACATACATTCTGTACTATTGTACATAGAATTTTGTATGTATACAGATATTTTTATTCGTAACATGATTATGCATGAGAAAAGATTCATGAAAAAGATATATTATTTATGGATTTTTACTTTAAAAAAAAAAATGAAAAAAAAAATAAACTTAACAAAAAAAGAAAAACTTTTAAATTTTATAAATAAATAAGTACAAAATCCATAAACATTACATATACCTATATTCCATGTATATGAGTTTACATTATAAAAGTTCAATAATCTACTTTTTGTATACGTACATTACTTTAATTCTACAAGTACAGAGTATTATAATTTTTTCATAACTCATTCCTTATTTGTACTAAGTGTACTACATCTTTCTGCGAGTATCGTATATAGTATACTAACTAGCACGAGTAACGAGCTAACGAGTCTCTAACAGACCACGAATCGATTATAATAACATATTTTCGACCAAACCTAAACCATACCATAATCAACCAAAATACAATATAAAGTTTTATTGTTGTTAGAAACTTTGTTGCTAGAGCTCAGCTAGAGTAATCTGTTCGTATTTACATAATATACATTTTTCAAATGTACGCGAATACATTATAGAGCTAAGAATTAATAACATTTTAATTTTTAATTTCATATATCTATATTTTTTTGATTCTTTTAATTTATTAAATTTTTTTTTGTCTTCTCTTTATTTATATTTGTTTGTTATAAAAGGGGAAAAAAATAATAAATTATTGTTTGTTCAATTAATTCTATATTTTTGTGGGATTTATCTTTAAAAAAAAAAAAAAAATTAAATATACAAAGTATGTATGTATCTACAGCTACAGATAAGTTTTAAAAACAACATTAATTTTTCCACATTCATAAATTCTTACACTGGATTTGTAAGTAAGTATATTTAGTTGGGAATGCCTATGTGTTTGCTATTAAAGTTCACCTGTCCATCAAATCAGATAATAATCAATACCTGTCCAAGCCCATTCATTTTTTATCTGTATTACTATCTACACATCGTATATAGCTCTGCATACATACCTATGTATATTATCTTCATATGTAACAATATCTATAACTTTAACCTTATGTATTTTATCTAAAAACCTATATGAAAAAATATACAAATAAAAATTTTGTTTTAAAATGTGATGAGATGAAAGAAAAATGATGATTAAGATGATGAAAATTTTTTTCATATTAATGAAAAATCTATTTTCTTTTTCTATTCGTAATTATTGTTAAAATCTAATAATAAAAATAAAAATATACATACATATTTATATGTACATGAGTATACAAACATACATACATACTTGTTTATAAATTTACGAGAATATACTCATAATATTAACAGAAAATTGCATGTTAAGATAGTTTAAGTAGATCAACAAATAATTTACTCCTTATAGATGATGAACCATAATTACCACATCGGACGTAATTATATGTTAAATCTAGATCAGTATCTTGATGATATGAATGTTGTTGTTGTTTTATTATTTTTGTTTTTTATTATGTATGTGAGTAAATAAATATAAAAAATAATAATATATAAAGCTTCTAAATAAATATATTTATACCTAGTCGTGTACTATACATCAAGTTTAGTTTAATTTTTGTTGTTGTTTGTTTTGCTTTTTCCTTTAAAAAGAAAACAACGTTAAATATTCGTATAGCATGGCAGAATGCCATTCATTTAGTCACAAAAAGAAAAACCAAAAAACTAAAAATACGAAAAAAGATGAAAGAGAAAAATAAAAATAAAAATGTAGAGTGCAGATATTCATTTTTAATGCCCGTATCTATTAAGGATACATGTACGCAAGTACACGTATAAATAAATATCAGAATGTGTAGAGACATATAGGTATATGTATATAGGATCCTGCATATACAAGACGTCAACTATAAAAGTAATTAATCTTCAAGGTGAATATATAAGATCTGAAGTTATATATGTACATACGTAATAAATGAATATACAAACTTCTTATAGCATTCATATGCATCTACATACATAGTCATATAGATATCTATCTGTTGTGTAAACATTCATGGATACGTTTGTGTGTGATGGAAATTATATTATTTTTCTATTTATCACTTATCATATCATACACACGTATCACCAAGTATCACGTATCATAACAGTTAAAATATGAACGAACAATCTATTTAGATTGTTGATTTTAAACGAAATGAATGAATTCGTGATCATTATAGAATGTCCTCCATATGTTCAACATTGTGTCATAGATGGGTACTCGTAGATGAAATTAAAATTAAAAAAAAAATTATCAAATTGAAATTTTTCTGTTGTATTGTTAAATTTAAAAATGTTTTTTTAACGAGCAACGACGTACGTTTTTTTATAGTACGACAACACCTAAATAGTTAGCACCAGTTATGGTTTAAAACACAAAAATGGAAAAAAAAAAATTATGAGGAAAATAAAAGGGAGAATTACAACAGTGTGTCATAACAATGAAACACAAACCTTCATCATCATCATCATAATTGTTATTTACAATATGCTCGGACATATATGTAACGTATATACATACAAAGGTTTTGATATGGTTCTCTAGCAGTTCTAGTTTTTTTTTTAAAAAAAAATGATTAAATAAAAATTATAAGTTTTTAAATAGAACCAGATATATGATTGTAATGTCTAGGGATATAGATATCTTAACGTAAATGATAAAAAATATCTATATTATGTACATACATTGTATGTCCGTATCATCCTATATACATATACATTATTTATGAAAGATGCACGCAATTTAACGGATGTATGAACGTGAAAAATGAAACACCTTTAATTTTGATACGGCCTTACATTTGACTTATAAATAAATTCGAATTATGCGTGTGCATTCCATCTTTATTATATTATTAACTTTAAGTTGTACATCAATTTTTTGTACCCTTTTTAGACGTTTGTATTGTGTATAGCATGAACTACTCGTATATAAATATGAGAGTTAGTAAACATTTTCCTCATAAATAAATTGCTCTTTTAATATTTTCATATCCATTTAGAATAGAAAAACTGAAAAAAAAAAAATGAATGTGAAGTGAAGGCGGTTTGCTGTCATCATCATCATCATCATCACAACTACTGATATCTAGTTATCTATTTACAGACATATGTATGTATAACTTTGCTAATATGCTAGTTACATATATCGTCCCTTCTTGTTCCTTTTTACATTCTATAAAAAAGTGCAGATTTTTATTTAATTTTTTACTTTATTACTCGTATATTTCTGACTTTGTTATTGTACTGTACCTAATAATAGTCTATATATAGTGCATATGCGTGAATTGCATATAAAAAAATGTTTGTTCGTTCTAATATGTATATATGTATGTATATGTGTGCATGTAATAGTCGTAAATAAATTTATTAACTGACTGCATTCTGTTATAGTTCCATAAATTATTTTCTGTATAAGATGATAATATAACGTGATGGGTTTTAATCTTTTTTTTTTCTTTTCGTCCAGTTCATTTCTCGTATTTTGTTTAACTTATTTTATTATTATTATTTGTTTTTTTTTTTTTTCAAAACCAAGGAACCTAAAAAATGAAAAAAAAAAAATAAAAAAAATAAAAATGTTTATTGCGTGACTAAACGAAACTTAAATTGAATTTTTGATTTTTTTTATTCGTTTCTTTTTTTTATTTTTTGTTGACTTTTTATTTATTTTTAGTATGTGTGCGTTTTTTTATTTTCTATTTTTTATTTTTTTAACTTTTAATGTTTAGTAAATTTAATTAAAAGAAGGATGCATGTTTGGCGCATCACATCATCATTTAAAAGATATAAAAAAATTAAAATGTTGCTTGGATTTGATATACATACACATACACTGCATACATTTACACATACATGTTTTACGTTTGTGTGTGTGTGTGTGTGTGTGATAGCGCATAATATGTACATATAATGTGGTATGGTATGAGTACGAGTGGGTATGTGTTGGTTGGTTGATAGAGAAACTTTAGATGGAAATTGTTGAAAAATTTCTTTTGAAAGTGATCCAAAAAATATTTTCCTTTTTTTTTATTTCTTTGGGAAAAATTTATAGATATCGAATGTTAGTACTTACATGTACATATCCCATGCATACATTATTTATCTAGATACACATACACATAAGCATTTATTGTGTATATTCATAAATTTATTTTTTAATTCTGCATTATTTATTTGTCTATACTTTATTATAATGCTGTGCAACTAATTTTCAAGTTAAGCTTTTATCGCATTCATTTAATCTCGAAATTATTATCTTAATTGACATCTTCAGCAATATATATTGTGTGCATATATATGTACGTATGTACTTGTACACATATGAGAGTATCTTTGTACAACAAGTTATCCAATATATGAATCGTTTTTAATCTTTTCTTTTTATTTTTTCGTATTTTGTTTCTACTTGTTTCGTTTGTTTATAATTTTTACTTGTTTTGTTTTGTTTTTCAATATTTAATGCAATTTGTTGTTTGCACATAATCTTTTCCCTTTATACTAATACATTCTTTATCTATTTCATTTATGATTATAGAGAAACTGGATGAGTTGTTTTGTTGTTGGTTATTTTATTATTATACGAACGAGTATATGTGATTTGTTATATTTTGTTAAGTTGCAGTGTTGTAATAACAATTTGCCTCCCAAAGTGATTGTTGATCTGCTTTCATAAATCATTACGATTCGTATATAAGTTATATTTATATAAATTCATGTTAAGATTTCAAAAAATTTATACGAACATCACTATGTAGAAGAGATAAAGACGCGTACATACATATCTATGTATCTATGTATTTTTGTTTTGGATTGCATGCGAAATTTTTTTTTCACATATAACATTCCGAAATATATTTGAATCTTATTCCATATAGATGAGCATCTGAATATTATGAAAGATGAAGAAAAATATCAAAAAATTTTTCAGTACATCCTTCGAGCAATTTAGTGCGGTCATAAAATCAACACGCGGTTACTTGACTTGCATCCTCTTTTTATGACCAGAGGGGTATTTTGTATTCATCGTATAGCGTATAGTACATTTTGTACATAGCACTCATCATATAATGTTTCTCATATTTTCTTCTTATTCTTCTTCTAGATGTGGAATTTTTAAAATATTTTTAATTTTTTTATTTCATTCCTTTTTATTTTTTTTGCTTTTAGTATTTTGCCATAATCATAACTATAAGAAAATTGTTTGGATATTTTTTATTGGCATCCATCTACTAGCTCCATTAAAGATTTTCTATAGATGTTTCCTTGCTTCTTTTTGTTTTTCGTTTTTCTTAACATTTTTTTCTTTTTTCTTTTGATGAATAGTTATATCCTCAGCTCAGATCAGTGTACATTTTTGCTTTGTTACTTTACTTGGCTTTTTTGTATCCTTTTGAGAACATCAATTTAAACTTCTTGTATAATAATAAACGACAACATAAGTATGGAATATATGAGCAAACAATATTGCAAAACAGTAAAAATCCTTTCGTTTTATTTATTTATTTTTTATTTAATTTATTTTTTTTTTTTCGTTTTTTCTGAATCGTAATAAAAATTACAGCAATAATAATATTTTATTTTATAGATATTTTCTGTTTTGTATAACTACGATTACAGATATTGAGTACCTATATGGCGTGTTATGTACATTATACAGATATTCGGAGATCATAACAAAGAAAAATCTAAAAACATGGGAGTCACCTTCATTTGGCATGCTTTAATCTTTCATTGGTCTTGTGTACTTTCGTATAATATTCCATTATAGATGCAAATACATAATCAGATTCATCCATCAGGACAGATTTGTTTTTTGTAGTTGTGCACAAATACATTGTACTATTTATATACTCTTTAGTACGGTGTGAAACATGAATGATCGTCCAGTTATAGCATTTTATAAGACAGTCAGGCCAGTTATATGCTATACATGCTACTCAGAAACAAAGATTACAATATACTAGAAGATAGGACACTAAAATGAGTCATCATCTCACAAACACATACAAATTTTTTTTTAAAAAACAAAAAAAAAATTTCGTTAAAGTAAGAACAGTCTGAATAGATAAATTTGTTTCAATTTAATACCCTTACCTAAATTTATATGTAAACGAGAGATACAATAGAGTACACACAATAAAGAAAAAAAAACAATATCATGACGTGTATATTTTTTTTGCACGTACTTTTAAAAGCGACCTGGAACAACGATGACGTCATTTGTCTTTCAAATTTTAAGTGTTTCAGGTCGCCGTTTAAAATGTAAAGTATAGGAAGACAAGAAAATAAAACGAAAAATGAATTGATACTACTACATATTTATTGCATATATGTACACGATTGTTTACATTTTTTCATGCTGCAGTTTGAATGGCGACCTGGAACTAAGATTTGTATGAATTTGTAAATTGATATAAAGGGTGGTTTTGTTTTGACTTAATTATACACGTAAGATTGTTTATAAAAATTATATGATAATTTCAATTTTTTTTTCAAAAAAATTTTTTTTATTTTAAAAAATATTTTTCAGGTAGTCTTGAAATGTATTGCATTTGCAGTATAATATAAATATTTCCTTTCAGGTCGCCTTTAAATGCACTACAATCATAATTTTCCTTTTTTTTTCGGTCATGTTTAAAGTGCCCTTTTATTATATTACAGCAAATTTTAAATAAAAACACTTTTAACTGTAAATACCTAGAATGGTGTACATTAAAAGTGACCTGTGATTATTTAAAATATTTTGTATATTTGGAAAAAGGTATGGTATAGGTACAAAGATATGTTATGTACATATTTGTTACATTTTCATATGATTCATTTCAAAAATTAGAATTTTTTAATTTTGAATTATTATCTGTGATGTGTATGGTGAAAAAAGTATAAAATTAATAATTAATAGTATAATTAAAAGGTATAAAAGTATTAATTAAAAAGTGTAAAAGTATAAATATTTAATATTACAGTGAAATTTTAAAGGTAAATTTTTTATTGAAAAATATAAAAATTATACATTTTTCATATTTAAAATAATATATTATTAAATTTTTTCAAAAAAAAATATGGGAAAACACCGAGTGAAATGTTTGGCCTGCGGAAAGGAAAAAGAGAATTTCCCTGAAGCACAGTTTTTTAAATTAGCGGAAAATATTGAAAGGTAAGTGAGCATAATGCGAATTATAAATAGTGTATTTTTTTTTCAATTTCGTACGTTTGCGTGAAAATATTTAGTTGATATTTAGAAACAAGTATTATATTTCTCATTTCATGCCTACGCTAAAAATGTACACTGAGAGAAAAACGTGTTAAAATTGCCAAGAAACATATTTAACTTAATTTCGTTTAAATTAAAAAAACAGTCGAGTTTGAACCCGGTTTTGCAAAATTACTAACTTTGAATACATCAGGAAACTAAAACAAAGATTTAAACTGAAATTTAAGTGGCATTATTTGAATAGTTAGAAATTTAGGAGCTAATGTGGAATAATCTTGAATAACTGTCTCATTTACTTGATTATTTATGGTAAATGATCGAGGATTTTCATATAATTTCATTACTTGATAACTTTTAGTTCATTCAACCAGAACAATTACACGGTTAATTCAAAAGTTTTCATGTGTAAAATCAATATTAAAATTTATTATTTCGTGCTCAAGAACTTTCATTATTATTCTAATAATTAAAGAGTTATTATTTGGATATAATGCTCCCTTTTCAAAATTACATTGTAAATGTTAAATTAAAAACGCAAGTCTGTTAATTCAATTATTAATTTAAGACTTTAATTCAAATATTTGTTAAAGGACCAATCATTCTAATAGCATATACGAATAATGTACCAAAAAATGATGTTTCGGCTTTAATAATGTATCTTCAAACAATTGAATATAAAAAGTATTATGATCAAAGACCAACTTTTCTAATTTTAGTAATGTTTCTTTAAAAATTAGTAAATTATAAACGCAGTTATTTTTTCAAAAAACATATCTGTTATTACAATAGATCAATTATTTTGCATTCAAAATACAATAGATCAATTCTTTTGCAGTCAATACATAATTTTCTTTTGTATAATTTATTTTTTCCAGGTAAAATTTTTTTTAAAATTTTGATAGTTTTCAATAGTAAATAAATAAAATTTGTAAAATAATGGTGAATTACATGAAAAAATAAAATTATTTACCTAAATACAAAAATTTTGTTTTCAATCATATGGAAAATATTCAACTAGATCAATTATTTTGCGTTTGGGTAGTATATAATGTTAAAGGAATTTGAAAAGGCAAAATTAGTTAGACCTTAGCCTTAATGGAAAGCTTAGAAAAAATAGAAAATACTTAAATTTATTCAGAATTTTAATAATTTAATTATAGAAAATGATATGGAGTATAAATTATTTGAGTTAATAAAAAATGATTTTGATTATGTATGTTGTGAGAAAGGAGAAAAGGATTATTTAATAAGATTGTATATAAGAGTTAGAATATATTTTTTAATCAAAAATTATAATAAAAATATCAAAACTTTAAGTAATAGAAATAAAATTCTTAATGTTAAGCATTTATAATAATTTTATAATGTTTTAAAAAAAAAAAATAATTAAGTAAAAATTGTTTTTTTGTTTTTTATATTACACCCTGTGTTTCCATTTCAAAATTATATATTGTTCCTTTTCCAAATTGTTCATCCCTTTTTTTTCAATGTATTTTATGTTGCTATCGACTTTTAGCAATTTTAATTTTATTTTTTTTTTTTTGGAAGACTTTTTTCAAAACACGTGGTCAGTGCCTTTACTTGTTACGAAGTATATATTTTACTATGCTCAGAAATATCATAAAATATTTTTTTCACTGAAAGGATATACAAAAATAATAAAAAAAAATTATAAAAAATCAGAATAAAATCAAATAAGTATTTCGCGGCAATCTTAAATCTACATGTTCTCGAGTCGTTAAATCGTATGTAATTACATTTTCAGTTAATAATAGTAACTGGAAAAGATGATGATTGCTAGTACGTACACACAAACAGTTTGGTAAGAAGAAGGAAATAAGATTGAGGGAAGTATATGACATACATCAGAGTTAGGGAGTCTGTATACACAAGAGAACATTTTGTATACATAGTCAAAGTCAATTTTCTTTATAGCTGCCGATTTTTTTTTATTGGTTTCATAAGGGAATTGGACATTTGCATTCCCTTATAGATCAAAACGTGAATATTATGATGGTTCATGTGGATACGAATAGTAGTATAATGGAATGTATATAGAGAGTGTATATATGCGTGTATATAGTGTGTGCCTTTGCCTTCAATCTTCATCATCATCATCATCGTGTCTTCGTCAGCAGCATATCATAATCGACTTCATCGCTTGACTCTTTACTTATACATATCATAAAATTTGTGTTATAAAAAAATGTAATAAGTTCATTTTATGGTCGGATTATTATTTGTTAAGTTTGTGGATGTAATCATCTTAAAAAGAACAAAAAAAAAAAAAAAAAAAAACAGGCAATAAAACTGTTTTTGGAAGAAAATCTTTGGAAGTTATATTTCTTGCGGAATATTATTACGACCAAGTCAACGACAATGATGATCATGATGATGAGGATGATGATGTCGATGATGATGATGAGGATGAAAAACAGAATGAAAATAAACGAGCTCGTTATATATTCAGTCAGTTTAGTCAATTTGTTAGTCAGAATCCATGACAAATTTTTCATAAATTCGCTAAATGGTAAAGTGCCATACGTGTTAGTCAAGGTATACAAATGTATGCATATAGACAGGGATATTTCTTATGAAGAATTGCATTAATTTTCATTTTTCAATACGTCTAGTATAGTTCCGACTATGTATGAATGTTACTCGTCGTTGTTGTATGCTATATGCAGTAGTAGATCATATAATGCGTGTCTAGGTCTTTGTAAATATTTTTTAATTCGTTAATATGATGCGGGTAATTTAACTGTGGTAGTGTCCATTAAAATTAAAATTAATTAAAATCCATGGAATATTTCTTTATGCAATTTAATATTTTTGTGCATTTTCATTATCGATTTCATGTTCATTTCACGCGTGTTATGAATATCCTTGTACATATCAGCACTTATATACGTTTGATAAAAAAAAAAAATATTTGTGGCAGATATTGGTGAGTAATAGAGAACGAAAAAATAAAGTTTGTAAATAGATTAATTATACATCTTTTTCAAATTTATTCTGTCTTCGTTAATATTTTGTCATAAAAATTTCCACATATATGAGTATAAATACGTAAACACATATCGAACACATTACCATTTCCATTCATATACAATCATTTGTATCCTATCTGTCTTTATATATTCGTATCCATGCCCGGTTCTTTTATAGGTTGAAATGCTTCAATAAAACTGGGGGCGCCAAATCTCAGAGGCAAAAGAGATTTCAGATCTCAGAGGCATAAAGACAGAGTGAACGTCATATATCCATTTTTAAAAAAATAATTTTACAAATTATAATGAATTTATGAAGAAAAAATTTGTGGTATACAACTTAAAAAGTACTCATCTCTTACAGAGTTGTACATACACAAAAAAATAAGAAGAGAAACTATACTTTTCGTGTATCTTTCTACTTATATTTTTATTTCTTTTTCTCAATCTTAAATACTCAAGAGTTGAATGACCATGTTTGTATACAAGTGAAAATTTAGGTAAATACATTTATCTGTTTTTCTTGTTTCAAACTGAAATTCTTCTTCATGCTCGCTCACTACAGTGCAGTATATAATTTTCATAAGAAAATAATAAGAGAAACTACTATTCGCTTTTATATTTTAGCTTTCTTTCTACTTCTCTTTATACATCTCAAAAATTCAAGAGTTCAATAGAAAGAAGTAGAAAGATACTCGATAACTCGAATAGTATAGTTTTTCTTCTCCTTTTCTTGTGTAAATTAAGTACTTAAATGTTGTAGACGTGTACCAGAGAACCTGAATTTCTGTTCGTGTTTATAATCTCTTGTTACGTGTAAAGAATCTAATTTTTTTTTCGCTAAAAAAACAAAGAAATTGAAATTTTGTGCTATTAAAATAAAAATAAAATAAAATTAGAGTTTAAAATAGTGAATTTTCAATCTAAAGGTTGAAAAGTTCAGAGGTGCACCGGGCGACCAGATGGATAAAACCGGCGCTGTTCATATCATTCTGTTTGGTTACGTGTTCCATTTAAAATAAACATTGAATGGACATATTTTTTTATGGACAGTTTTCTGTAAGCATTTGTTTATTTCATTCATTTCATTTTTAATTTTATTTATTAATACACATATACATATAAGTGTGTGCGCTGCATGCTCATGTTCCAATCCAATCCAATCAAATTTTTTTTGCAATAAAATCCTTTTTTATTCATTTATCACGTTTATTTAATTTTCATTTTTTAATATAATATTGTATATTTATTTTTTTATTTTTTTTTTTTTTAAATTCACCAAATCGAATTTCGGAGAAAATTTGCATTTCAAATTGCATTTGAACACACCCAAACAACAATTAAATTTTTTTCATATATGGATACGTGTATACGTGCATGTACTGAAAAAAATAAGTATATATAGGATAATATTGCGTTCATAAAATGAAAAAAAAAAAAAAAAAAAAAAATAACAAACTGAGCGTATCGGTAATTGAACGTTTACTGGCGGTTGTAGGTTGTACGTAAAACAAAACAGAAACAAAACATTACCACAGGCTATAATAATGTTGTAATATATTTTATACACATATTCTCTATATAATGTTTATTATACGCCACCACTTTACGTTACGTTACTGTTGCTGCTGCTGCACTAATGCTACTGGTACAGCTGCTTTTCCATATGAGAAATGAAGAGAATTTGGGAAAATTTTTTCTTCATCCCTCTACCACTACCCACTACATCCATAATAATAATGCAAAATGATAATACGCGAGTATTAAATGCGGTTTACCAATGAATGAATGTGGTCTGTGGCGTCAAACTGTTTAGTAAAAATATTCATCTAAATCAAAAAAAAAATAAAAAAAAAATAAAAATGGAAAGCAAAATGAAAAAAAGGATAACATAAAAAAATTATGAAAAAATTCATTAATACTGGCCACAAATAGACATTTGGTTATACATTATATATATACGTACGTATGTATATATTTTTTGTGTTCAGATTTGTTTATAAAATGTTGCTTACATGATATTTTCAAATATAATTATGTATATGAGTATATACATGTACATACATACATAGAAATACTATAGTATTTATTGTAGAAATTGGATATATTTAGTATCAAATAATAATATCGTATAAATATACTCTGTCTATTTTATATAATTATATGTACATATATGTGTGTGTAAATTTAGATCAGATATAGCTGTAGAATATTATTATGAATGTATATATTATATAGATTTGAGTTGAAAGTGCATATAATTATAAATGCACAATAAAAACAAAATTGATAACAATATATACAGATAGTCAGTAAAAAATACCACTTTATATTTATAGTAATGATGATGATTGTATCAGCAATATCCTTTATTATAGGGACAAATATACTCATACATATACCCATTATAAATGTTGTTATAGGAGCTGATATACAGAATATAATTTATATAAATGAGAATGGCGTCTGTGAAATACACCCGTACATAAGGACTGCCCGAATACGAATTCGATGATGATGACAATGATAATGATGATGATTATTATTATCATTCGAAAAGTACACATAGACAGACATACTTATTAGGGTTAAAGGTTTATGAAAATTTGCAATTTAATTATTTCAATTTTTTTTTTTTTGTAAAATTTTTTTTTGTAATTATTTTTTTTTTTTTTATTATAATTTTGGTCTGTCGTCGAACAACATAATACTGGGGTATTATCATTTCTGTATATACGAACACATACGAATGCTGATACGAATGTATATATTTACTGATTTGCGAGTAAGTATATACTTAATTAAATTTATTTAGTCAAAATAATTATATAATCATTGTGCATATACTCGTATAAAAATGAATTAAAATTCATATTTATGCACGATAACACACCACTTACATGAATGCGTATATACGAGTATAGAAACGATGACGAGCATATGGATAGAATATGTACTCGTATATATTATGATTATTCATATTTCAAAAATAATCAAATTCATAATAATTAATTATTATCAAAATTTTGTTTAATTAAAGCATAAAATTATAAAATTTATTTATGATTATGAATTACAAGCATTATCATTACGAATTCTACATATGTTTGCATCATGTACGAGTACATATGTAATAGGAATGGTTTGTAGTGTTATATTCGTGAATTTTTTTTCTGTGTAATTTTTTATTATAAATATGAGTATGAAATAATGATGATATTCATCAAATCTCTAAGGGATTAAAATAATGTCAGAAATTTGAATTAGAATTTATTGGAAAAATTGATTTTCATATTCGTATGTTCAATTTAATATGAAAATGGAATGATTTAGCTAAAAATAAAATGAAATTTTATGCAATATTCTTTAGTGTATATCGTACTATACTAGTGTGCTTGTATATTGTACTACAGTTAATGTCTCTTCCTGTTTCTCGTATTCTTTCTACGGTGTGTAATGCGTACGCGTAGTGCAGAGGAAGTATGAAGAGAAAATTAATTTTTCTCATGAATGAAAATGCGAGTACATGATACACGCGGTACTATAGCGTCATGAGTACGTCATACACACACAACTATATTATATTAGTTGCCAATAATATGATTTCTATACTATCTCCTGTCTCTTTCTGTTTCTTTTATATTTCTAATGGTGCATAGTGCAAAGCTCATGAATGAATAGCAAAGAATGAATCTACGACTTCGTATCTGCCAATAAATCCATTGCTCCTACTTACTGTCTCTTCTTATTTCTCGTATATTTTTTATGGTGTGTAGTTCAAAGCAAATATGAAAAGAAACATTTTTTTTTTTTGATTTATATTGACTGTCGAATAACAGTCATACAATTACGTCACTTTATTTCTTATAAACTAACTTACATACCTATCTTCTTATACACTCTATATATACCATGATCCATTCCACTATATGGTAAAGCAAATTTTAAAAACCAATGTGCGAATTGGATGAATGGTGTATGATATGATGTACAAAAATTATTATCTGAATTTGTTACCTGTATTATGTACTTAGAGTGTTTTATATTATTCGATATATAAATATCGTAATGTATGTATGTACGTACATATTCGTATGCCTGTACTTCATATACATTGTGCACATATACACTTGAAAATTTTCAGTATTGAAAATTGTCTTTAAGACCTGTCATCAAGGTAAACGCAATAACCACAAAGTGGTGGTTATTTTCATTAACGTCATGATTAGGTAGCAAACAAGATGTGATACATATTACACACATTTTATGGTGTAACATACACATATATTTTGTGTGCATACACAGAAATGTACTATGTGCACCATCAACAATATGCATATATGTATACATCAGTACATCTATATTTAAACATGTTATAAATGTATATACAATTTGCGATTATTATAATGATAAAACGATGACGTTTTTCTTATGCACATAACGATTCATATAAGAAACATTATGTATGTAAAACATAGAAGGGAATTGATGAAAATTGTTAAAGAAATCTTACACCAAACAACTGATTACTGAACAAAATAATGAAAAAAATGTGAACATTTTTGTTTTTTTTTTTTAATAAAGTAAAGAAAATTGAAAATAAAATTACCATAGAATTAATTTGAAAGATCTTTTACGCTTTTACTTATATACTTACCTAAGTAAATTAAATACATGAACGAGCATAAATAATATACATATGAATGTAAGTATATATGTACTCGGTTTACGTAATATTTTTTTTTTTTTTGTTTTGGTTTTTATTTTGTTATTTTGATTCATTAAAAAAGAGTAAATTTACCGTGTTAATAAAAAAATACAGGTGCATAAAGTCATGTGAATTTGTTGAAAATATATTTTACGAAAAGAGAGTGTATACGTATTCGCATATTTACAGGAAAGTATAAGACCTTTAATTTGCAAATAAAATGAAAAAAAAAAAAAAAAAAAACCAAAAATACATAATATGGTTATAGAAGTATGGAGACGATAATAATTACGATGTATCGTTTCAAGTCAAACTTAAAATTTTCATTCATAAATTCACTTTGTGTTTTTGTGTGCGATTGCATGCAATGTCCGACTATATACAAATGTCGTATATAGACATGCATTGGCATATGATCATGTATGTGTGTGTGTGTCAAAGTGAATTTGAAAAATTATACAAAACAGAGAAAAATGAAAGAAAAATTAATAAAATATGCATACATACGTTCATTATATATATATGAATGCGACTGTTCAGTTTCCATTTAGAAAATATCATGACAAAAAAAAAACAAAATAAAATTCAATATTAAATTAACATGTAGTTAGTTAATATTAATAAATTATTATTTTTTTTTTGTTTAGTTCAAATACTGTATACATATGAGTCCACATAGCTACGTAAATAAATACAATGCTAAATACATGCACCTAAATCCATTTTATTTTCATTGTACACATACGAGTACGTTTCAAATTACCTTTTGAGTGGCTTTCAGAGTGTTTACCTGATAATTATATCGTGCATTGAAATTATTCTTTTTGATGTCATTTTAAATTATATGTAGTACATTAAATAATGTATAGTTTATGTTTAAAAAGGTAGTCGTTGTTGTATACAACGTTGACTATGGTTTTAATGAGTAATGAATGATGCACAAATATTCTACATACTACATACTACACATGGATTTGTATGTAAGCTCGTAGGATATTAAGTATTTTTGTGTGTTGTGTCTGATGATGATGATTTAGTTAAATGGTCAATTCGATTGCAAATTGGATTTGAATTGGAACGACGACAACAACGACGAAGACGACGACGACGATGATGTTGATGATATTATGATGATGACAATGACTAGGATGACTATCATCTGTGATGATCATTATTATATACGACGACGAATACATTTTAGACTTTTCAGCATATTATTTTTTAATGAAAATTGAATGAAGTGGTTGGTATTAGGAGTAGGACAAAGTAAAGGGCGTAGATACATAAAATGCATACCTTTTACATACATATGTGACTGGCTACGTTATGCTTCCTATATGACTGTATTTACGCATATTTACAACATAATTTATAATTGTATAATTTAAATTTTAAATTGAAAATATACGAGCATAAAGAAAAGGATATGTAAACAATGAATGAAAAAAATAATATTTTTTCTATTTAATTATAACTTTAAAAATTGTATGTTTTGCTTTTATTTACACAAAACACCCGTATTGTAATGATAATGGGATCGTTTCGTTAATGATTTCCTTTTTCTATCCTTGTTTTGTTGCTTTTTCATTAGTAGCTAAACATTATTTCGAAGAATTTAAATTTTAAATATGTAATTTGATTTGTTTTGTTTACCTTGTATACATAATTCATTTTTCGAATTTTTTTTTGCTTTAATTTTTGGATTTTTTGGAATTCTTCTTTTTCAAATGTTTTGTTCGAAAAGGTATGAGTGAATGTTATTGACATTTTTGACATATTTCTTTTATTAATTTTTAATTAAACATTGATTGATTGATTGCTTTTCAAAGAATATTCTCTCGAATATTATTTTGTGTAATTAAGTAGTTTTATTTTGTTTGTGTCACCCATTCACCCCAATTATTTGTATATGTATTTGTAGAAAATTACGGGAGATATTATACATACAAGAAAATGCGTACATATAGATAAGTACTTGAAATACCAGAAACAAATTGGATTGTAATATAAAATTCAATTAGATTAGTTATCATTGAATTCTAAAATATCCTGGTATCGGATTATCATTAATTATTCTTGGGGAACGACAAAATCAAAATAATTTACGTGCAGTCAAATAAGTTTTAGAGGATTTTGTACTTTAGGATTATTATAAGATTAGTAAATGATGGTTTGAATGAAAAACGAGTGAATGGTAAAAACGGTTGAATTAGCTGGAGCGAATAAAGAAACGGCACGCTAATAAAAAAAAAATAAAAAAAGAATGAACTAGTAGGGAAATGACTGTGATGAGCACATCGGCAATTAGACCCAAGTTGCACAAGTTAAGAGAAAAAAGTTATGCAGGAAATGTAAAAGCTCTCTTTATTCCTATGATTAGGAGCTGTTTGGTAAAACATTTATGATAACGCCTTATTAATGTTAGGAGCCTTTATGTGACTTTAAAAAATAGTGCAAATAACATGAATCGCATACGCGATTGTGGACTAGAGTCAATGTTTCTAAAAAGCAAACGACAAAAATCAGATTTTATTTTGAAAAAAAACTTAATTACTGTGAAATTTGAATTTTTTTTCAAATAAATTCATAAGAAATACATAAACGATTTTAAAGAACTCTGTTAAATTCAAATTATATTCGTATCATATGCACATACATAACCATATATTCACATCGAAAAATTAATATTTATGGGATTTTAGACGTTTTTATAATATTTTTTCGTTTCGTTCGTGCTTTTTTTTTAGTGCGGCTACCTTCATACATGCTATTGTGTTCATTATTTTTTCCCTTTAAATATCAAGAATGAATAACAAGGTATGTAATTCGATCTACTTTCTATGCTGTTCGTGTATATTCATCGATAACAACAAAGTTTTTAAAAAAAAAAACATCATTTATGTAAATATACTTATGGTATAGTTATAATTACAAGAAAAAAAAAATAAAAAATTAAAAGAAAATAAATGAAGCAAACGAAAAAAATTGAATTAATAAGAACCGCTATATCAATTTGCATACGAAAATTATACCTGTTCTGTTCGCTGTTTGTCTATCGTTATACAAATTTTTCAATTCACTTCTTTTTTTTTTTGACTCTACAATACCGTGTGTGTGTATGTACATATGTATGTACATTTGTACATGGCATTCCCTTCTTATACGCTATATATATGCATCTACACAACTCCATTATGGTATAAGAAAAGATGAACGTCTTTTAATGCAAAATTATTCTTTTTATTTTTTTGGTTTACATAAACTTTTTTTTTTTTTTGTATCGCATTCGCATGCACAACGATGCGATTTTATTGTGTACACTGTATGCATTAATAATGATATATGTACGCGAGTATACAGCTGCTGCTTCTGCTATTTCTGCTTTAACTGGTATGCAGCAGCAGTTCGGGTCGGCTCTGTTATTTGTAAATCAGTGTTTTTTAAACAAAAATTTATTTCTGTTTTTTTTTTTTTGTTTAATTTTTTTTTTTTTAAATTCTGATTTATATTGTTTGGCATGATCAAAAGGAGATCAAAACGGAGTAAAGAAATTTGCATACATTTTTTGAAACAGACATTTCCCACATCATACGATCCAAAGAACAAAAAAAAAAAAAACTGCGAAAAAAATATATTCGCAAAATTAAAACTAAAAAAAAAAAAAACAAAAACAAAATTCAAAGAAACATCGGAAAGAATATACCTAAGGAGAGACAAAAAAAAATAAATTGAAATAAAGAGAATTGAAAAAAGGAATTTTGTGTAATTTATTTAAACCATTATTACATAAAAGGATCATCATCATCATCATCGTCATTGTAAAGGATCTGTGCTGTGTGGATCGAAAAAGAGTTTCGAATTTAAGAGAGGGGATACATAAAACAACAAAACATACTAACTGCGAATGGACAACATAAATATAACGAGTAAAGTATTATTACTTAAGCGAGTACATAATAAATGCATTTGGATGTTAAGAATGAAACAAAACAAAAGAAAAGAAAACTGAAAACAAAATTACAAAAAAAAAAAAAGTGAAATATTTAAATTCGTTCGAGCAAATAATCATTGATCCAAAAAATGATCTGAATAACCAAGAATAACATAACAGAGACACAAAATCGATCGAAATTCATTTAGCATGCATATGAACCATGTGATTATCAAAATATGTTCGTAAAAGGGGGAAAAAAAAAATTGAATTTTTTGGAAAATTTTCTTCTTCTTCATATTTGTTTTTCTGTTTGAAATGAATTGCAACAGTATAACAGCAGCAAAAAAATATTTATGAAAATTTATGCAAAATACAAGAAGTACAAGAAGTCTGTCTCGTATAGGTAACATAATTGCACATGTGTTCATTTTGTTTATTGCGATCTTCGATCTGTTACATTTTGGAGGAAAGCATTTCGTTAAGTAAACTTCTTTTTCTAATTTTTAAATGAATTAAATGCAAACTTTGTAAAACCAAATACGAGTGGGTAAGTATTTATTGCGATTGGTTTTCTTTGTTTTGTTTCCTTTTATTTTTTCATTTTTCATTTTCAATAAATGGAAACTTTTTTTTTGATTTTTTATGTAGAAAAATCAAATTACAATCTCTTTTTATACAAATTTTTGTTGTTTTGTTAATTTTATAAATGCTCAGTTAAACGGAACGGAATATGCATCTCTAAATACGAGTTACTAAATCGAAATATATGTAATAAAATCAAAGAAATATTGAAAATCTTTTTACTATGATTGCTTGCTTTAGTTGTGCTTATTGTCATCATATAAAAGCAGTACAAATTTTGTGAGGTAATAAAAAATGCCACAAAATAAATTTAAAATGAACTTAAAAAAAGTACAAAAAATACACAAAATAATAAATTTCGAAACAATACCACATAAGTAATATCCGTAAATACTTACATATATCTTATGTGTGTTCATTTTTTGCTTTCAAATTCTCTCTTTAAAATGAAACCAGGAAAAAAAATTATACTATATATTATCGAATAATTTTCAACTACTATTTAGGACCTAGACAGATATCTAGTATAAACGTGGTATCGATACCATGCGGTATTGGCCATACTATACTACACTTCTGTCACCCTATACTAGCTTTATACCAGGAAAACAAGCTGGTATAAACGTGGTATTGAAACCAGCATGATTTGTCTAGTATAAAGCTAGTATTCAAAAAATTTACTAAACGTAGCACCATTTTTTATTGCTCTGGCAAAAAGAGAAATTAGTTTTTACAATATTCGTGTTTGAATTTTGTTTAATAATCACATTCTTCTGTGAAAATCACATCTCATTATTAACTTTTTAGTTTTTCTTTTTAATTCTATTATTTTCTCTACATTTTCTTGAATTAGAATTTCAATATCCGCATTCATTTTTTTTATTATAATAATAAATATATTCACCTAAAGTCAAATTTAAATGCAAATACAAATTGTCTACACAACAGCACAACAAAAATTCACAAATGTCAAATGATACTACTCAGGTTTTGTACTAGATTACATGTCTGTCACCATGCTAGTATTGTTCATACCATGGCATCGATACTAGATGTCTGTCAATGGCCTTATACCAATATATCATACTCGTATAAAGTATGTATATGCTGGGTTACAATAAGACCGCAACAAATGAAATGTCAACGATATTTATTATTGCCAATAATTTTAAAGAAATTAAATTCACAGACCGTTAATTATGCGAATTAACCTCCTATAATACATATATGGGTAGTTACAGATATAAACGTAAAGTATGACCAATTTATATGACAACATTAAGTACAAATATTATCTTGATCCAATGAAAGGCATTACGATTATGTATAGGCCTTCGTAAAAATTATTCAATTACTTAATCCTCATTAAAGCTTTTTTCTTTTCAATTTTGTGGCTTTTGGTTTGCTTTAATGGACAGAGAATTTTCTTTAAAATTTTGTTTTGTTTTTTTTTGTGCATTGATCTGTCACCATTAAGAAAAGATCAAAAAATTTTTTAGCAAAACCTGTGCCAAAACTCTTGAAGCAATCATAATATTTGAGTAGATCGCTTTCAAAATCAAGCAAAAATGATAAAAAAAAACAATTCGAGAAAAAAAAATGTCTAAATCCAAAAAAAAAAAATTTTTTGTTGATTGGATTCTATCAATTTTTGTGATGATTTCGGTTTCTTGAACTACGTACATATACCTCAACATACAAATTATATAAATACGATTATCATGGATCTTATAATAAAAAAAAACTTTTATTGAAACAATTTTTGACGGCTTGGAACAATTTTACCGCTTCTGTTTTTGAATTGCATTTTTTGTTGTTATCATTATGTACTTTATCGAATGATTATCAGCAAGATGAAAAAGTTGATTTTTTTTTTCAAAGAAGAATAAGAAGAAGCAAAAGAATTTTCCAATTTACGTTCAATATGTGGTTTAGTGGGCAATTTTAATTCTCCGTTATATTATATATGTTTACTAAAATGATCGAAAAAAAAATATTATTATCCTTTTCGGTATATAAAATATGTTTGTACTTTATACATGACAATTACATATATGATGAGAATGTATATGTACCTTCTGTATTGTGCATATGAGTTCGTACATACTCGTATGTATATAATGTATGCACATATGTCGGTATTTTAATTGTAAAATTTCCTATTGGTATATTGATCATATTTCTTTTAATATCATCTCGTCTCATCTTAAATGATAATTACAGAAGTGCAACAAGAGCTTTAAAATAAAATTGAAAAAAAAAAAATTTCTTTAGCTATATATACAAAAAAAAGGATAAGAAAAACAAATTAAAATAAAGAAAAAATTAAAAAAAAAAAAACTTAAATATAATATAACGACGATGATAATGATGACGATGATGATGATTATTATTATTATTATTATACTCTGTATAGTTGCATATTAATGTCGATTTGATCTTGTAAAACACAAACGAATTGTAATTGTGTAAATGTGTAATACATTGTTGATGACGATGTACATATGAATGATAATATAATGATGATAACGATATAACAAGAGATGAATCTTGCTATCGGGTATATCATCATGTTTATAAGTACATATAAAAACGAAATATTATATGCCTTAAAGGTGCATTATATATAGAAATGAACTGGCACTTAAATCAGCAGGCGGTTTCACTTCAAAAATTATTATTAACGGCTATCCATCCATCCATCCCATCTACTCGTATATAACGTGTGTATTCATATACATATTTCTATATATTTCATAGTTGCAGTGAGCTAGAGCTAACCCAAAAAAGGTTCATAATTTTTGTCAATAATTTTCGATTTTTATGAGAATTATACATATGTACGTATATATTTCTGTCTGTCGGTAACTATGTAATATAGGGACAGACATAATAAATACTCGTACATACATGTATGGACACTGGACTGAGAAAATTCTATAAAAAAACATTGAATAAAAAATATGCACCCAAATTATCTGTACAAATATAACTTACAAACAGGAGGTAATACTATTCGCATACAAGAAGATTTCGTTAAAGAAAAAAATTTATTTTTTGTTGCTGTAGTTGTTGTTTATTTAAAATTGAAGAAGAAGAAGAAGAAGAAAAAACAATAAATAAAAGAAATCCTTAAAAGTTATTTCAGGTAATTCATAACAATTCAAGTTATGTTTATATGTTATGTGCTGCTATAAAAACAAAACAAAAAAAACTAAAAAGAACTAAGAACAACATGAAAAAAGTTAAATGAAGAACAAATAAATGAATCCACAAATATTACTATCATATATCTGTACATTACATACTTACTATTATATTATACATTCTCGTTAATATGTGAACACTGAAGAAGAGTAACAACGAAAAGTAGCAAAGTGATGAAGGAATTTGATGTTTTATTTATTTTTTATTTTTTTTTTATTATTTTTTGTTGTTTTATGATTGTAACTTTTGAACCTTTTTTTCGTCCATGTTCTTATATTTTTATATATGTATTCAGTATACACATACATATGTATATATATATATTTGTATTCTTGGCGGTAACCTTAATTCCTATGTGTACATAACGTCTTCTAAGTAGCAATTTTTCGTCTAAACAATTGTTTATTTGTTTGATGTGATGAATTATAACCAATACGAATGTACACTTACTGATACGCTGTTACCAAGGTACTCATAAACTCGTAAATTATAAAAAATATCCAAAGACACTAGACATAAAAATGACCAAAATTATGTTGAAGCTTAAGACAAAAATCATATCATTATTATCATCGTCATCGTCATCATCATCATCATCATAATCATGCGATTATAGTACGATCAGATGGTGTATAGATCAGTTAACAAGATCGAAACAAAATAATATTTTGATGATATAAAATTGTAGTTAAGCTGGATCTTAAATTGATATTATGTCCGTCGTCCGAATTAATGGTCATGTTTGCGGTGCTGTTGATTCAGTGTGTGTCCGTCCGTATACATACACGTATACTCGTACTCGTATAAATATACTTTGTATTTTTAAATCGTTTCGATTTTGGTTATATAAAAATGTGCCCACATTATTTTAAATTTTTATTTATGTTTTTTTTTTCTTTAAATTTAATTTTTTTCCACATAAATTTTCTCCCAAAATATTGTTTTGTTTTTTTTTTGTATTATGGTCATCAGATCACGTACATTATATAAGACGATATCATATATAGCTATACATTAATATGTATTTATGTATTGATCGTTCATAATATGAATAATATTATCTGATTATTTGATGATTCACAAATTGACGATCATTTTTCATAATTTAATTGAATTGTCCAGATAATAATTGCTTATCCTATAGAGGGTATAGCAAACCCAAATACCGACATGTAATGTATATTTATGAATTCTCGTATAATTTGAGAGATAATGATAAGTGTAAATGAGGTTTTCAATTTGTTTTGTTCTTTTTTTTCAAATGTGAATGTAGATAGGTAAATTTTAAAATTTGAATTTTTCCTCAATTATTTTTTCTTTATGATTTAAATTTGTGTTTCTTGTTGTAATTTAAAATTGTTTGGGATTTCATCTTGGAATGTAGTCCTTAAGACTATGGTTTCAGAAGAAATACGGGAATATTTTGGGATCCCATTTTGGAATGTACTCAATTCATTTTGGTTCACATTTCTTCGAGTATAAACAATTTTGTGAACTTGGTCAGTTTTTCTAGTTCTTGGAAATTCTATTTTTCTAAATTATAATTCATTACAATTCATGTTGGACATAAGTTTGGAAATTTAAAGAAATATGTAAATTGAAATTCCAAGTGTAAACTTTTTGTGGGGAACACATTAACAATTCTGATATAAGCAATAAAATGTTTGTGAAGTATTTTTTCTGTTGTCTTTGAAAAGTATTAAAATGTCTTGGATGTATCTTATTACGTGCTTTGTATTAAATTTTTCATCATGACAGGATTACCATAATTCTTAAATTTTCATTTTCTCAGCATAAACAAGTGAAGGAGTTTTCTATTTTTTTTTCTTTAACATTTTAATTCATTGCAATTTTCCATTTTCATTTTCATTTTTTTTTTTTTTTTGTGAATAACCTTCTCATAAATTTTGCTTTACTTAATATGATTTTGCTTTAAAGCGAATAAAGAAAATTATGTACATATGGCACTGTATACAACTCTTATCTTTTATACAAAATACCATAAAATGCAGAAGGAAAACTTTAATTGAAAATTTTCATTCTCATGACAAATGAAAACAAAACAAAAAAATAATGAAAATTGAAAAAACGTAAAAAGAAAAACAAAAATGAAAATTTTTTTTTTTTTGCATAAAAACTTTTGTCAAGTTCATATTTTCCGAGAAGCAAGAGTATTTTAATTATTTTTTAATTATAATTATTACTGCCCTCGTTCCCTTGAACTTTTCATGTCGTATTCGTATTTTCTTGATCATAAAAAAAGGAAAATCGATAATAAAAAAAAGAAATGCAGTAGTAGGAAGAAGAATTTAAAATATTAGATTTTTTTATAGTGTGGATGAATAAAATATGTCCTAATTTTCAAGGGTCAGACCAGTTACACATAGATTTGTGTATGGATACGAATATATGTTGAGTAAATAGCATTGACATTTTTTGGTAATTTTCTAATAGCGTTGACGAATATTTGACATTGGTACAGTTTGGAAAATGTTTACTCATTCATTTCAACTGAGTAATTGGGAAGGACACGTTTATAGGAATATGGAATTGAGTTTTGTATTTTGTATAGTATAGCCATAGACTATTGTATTAGTATTATTCTATGGTATTGTTTTATATTGTGATTAGAGGACGTATTCATTAAATGAGATAAATAATCTGTGATATTTTAACTCCTAGATATTTCTTGGTTGCAATCAATTGCCATGTTAAAAAATATTTTTCCCAAAGTTTAATTCCGAATTTTATCTTCGAATCAGACGATCAGTATACATCAACTTTTTGAGAATTGCTTTCTAACTTTCAGGATAGCTTTCTACGGGATTAAATAGATCGACAATGGTATTTGTATTTGATGTTCCTTTTTTTCTAATCAATGAATACAAAATTTTCTAAATATTTGCAAGAAAACAAGCCAAAAGTAAAATATACAAATTCAAAGGTAAAGCAAATACTTATAAATAGAAATATTTCTCCCCTTGACAGAGAAGACACCCGCCCATTGTACATACTCACATTTCGATTTTCATTGTACGCACACATCACATAATCTATGTAACAATCTCATAAATCATTTCATAATCCGTATTTACTTTAAAATTAATTGATGCTTAAATGTTTTAAATACTAAAAAATTTCCATAACATTTCTATATACGGATCCAATTGCGTAGAGATAATTTTGAACACATACACATCAAAAAGAAATTGTAGCCAAAATACCGAATATATCGGCAGAAACAGTATAGGGGAGGTTGGTATAAGGATATTTACTCATATTTGAAAAGGAAAAGTGCTTGGTTGTTTGTTGGCATTAAAACGAGATATTAAATCCTATTAAATATAAATTATGACTTTAAAGTGTATATATACATATATATACATACATAAATATTGTCCTTGTGTGGTGTATTCAAAAATTGAAAAACAAACAAAAAAAAATTTCAGTGCAATCAACAAAAATTATCGAAACTTTAGAACAAAAAAAAAAAGGGAAAAATTAGAATTATAGAATTTACCCATATTTACCCGTTTGTGAATATCCTTTTTTTTTATTTTTTTATTGGTGTTCGAACAGTAAATTAAAAAAAAAATTTGTACCATTCCAGTCAAAAGTCTAGTCCTTTTTATATTCAGTGTTTTAGAAAATTGGTTTCCTTTTTTAAGATTTTTTTTTTATATTCCCGTTTTTTTTGTACTATAATACAATATTTTTTTCTCGTTAAAGTTTAAACTCTGATATATCTAATAAAATGGTGTCATGTCCTTAGGATAAATTCTCGAATATACGAGTATAAATTATGTAGTTAATAACACACTATTATGTATGCATATACTGGTAAGTATGTATGTATGTCTGCGTCCTTGTGTACATTTTCGTATTAGTACTGGTACTGATATTATGTATTATGAATTTTATAGAAAATATGGAAATGAAAATCCTTACATACATAAATGGCGTCATGTAGCTTATCACCAACATAAAGAAAAAACATATAGAAGCAAACATACATTTTTTTTTCATATTTTTCTTTTTTTTTTTTTGAATAAATTCCTTTCGTTCGTTTTCGAAATGTTAATCAGATGGTCTCTTATGTACTTACTTGTTCCATGTGTGCTGTGTATATATAAAAGGATAATGATAAAAGTTGAATTTCAGTTTAAATTTTAAATGCCAGGAAGAAGAAAAAAAGAAACATGAAAAAAAAAATAAGAATGAAAAAAAAGAAAGTAAAATCCTTTTCTTTTTCTTTCAGTGTTTTTTTCTATTTGGGATGTTAAATATTTGCATAATATTTTCTAGCTATGGAATTTACAACATTTTTCTTTTTTCTTTTTTTGTATTTTTTTTCACTTTCTTTAAATTTTTCTAATAACATCATTTGGACTATATATCGTTTCTAGTTCTATATATAGGGGTCTACACTTTATACGCTTGAAAAATATGAAGAAGAGGTACCCTTCTCTTCTTCACAACCACTTTCCAAACGCTTAGTGAATTTTTGATATTATTTTTTTTCTATTCTTTCGTGCTGAAATTGTTTAGTTTTTTATGCAAATTTATCAGTCTTTAGACCAAAACTATAGTAAAAGAACAAATAAGCAAAACAAATAAACAAATAAAAATATGAGGGAAAAAAGATTTTTTTTTCTCAAAATATAAGGAAAACTATAACCTAAAACAAAATAATATAAAAAAGGGAAAGGATAAATTTTTATATTTTTATATATGTATTTTTTTGTTGTTGTCATCTTTTTGTTTTTTATTTGTTTTATTTTTATTTTATGTATTTTTTTTTTTTTTTTGTTTTTTTTTTTTTGTTTTTTTTTTGCTCTTTAATAATGTTTGCTTTGTTAAAAAGATTCTGTGTCGATTTATAGAGAAATAGAAAATAGTACCCTTTAGGCATTAGGCTAAAAAATAAAATAAAATGAAAATCTGCAAAGGGATTCCATTTTATGAGGACATTTTTTTGGTACTTTTATTTTAATCATTTCATTTTGTAAAAAGGTGTATACTTTAGGATATTCTCGTACATATTTATGTGGACTTCAATATATAATTTCATTTAAAGATTTTCCTTTTTTGGGAGGAATTTTTATCTAGTTTTTATGTATTCTGATATCATTTTGTCGTTTTTATTGGTAATGAAAAACTAACAGAAGTTTTTACATACATTCAGTATGCATATATAAATAGAAACATTTCTAGGAGCATATTTTGATCCTGGCATCATCATATAAAAGTTTTATATTCAGTTTTTGTTTTTTTAAATTCATTTTTTATTTATTTTTCTTTAAAATCTGTTATTTTTGTTTTATGTTTCTGATATGCAGAGAAAGTAGAGTATTAATTTCTTTTTTTTTATTGTTGGCTATACACTGTATGAATTGTCTTTTAAGTACGGTCAAAAACTGTATATTATTTTTGTATTTAATTTTGTTTTTTTTAAGTTGTTTTTTAGTTGTTTTTTAGTTGTTTTTTATTTGTTTTTTTTTGTTTTTTTTTGTTTTTTTTTTGTTTGTTTTATGTTTGTTTGTTATCTTTATAATTCACTATCCTTCCTTATTGTTTATACCTGTGATAATGAAATTTTTCGCTTAAGAAAAAATTTGAGAATGTGTTTCTTATCTTGTTTACAAAGAAAATTTTTATAGAAAAAAAAGAAAATAATAAAATCAGAGAACTACATACTCATACAAGGTTACAAATATTTAATTTACACAAGGAAGGGATAAGATTATTTATAGAAAATGGAAATTAAGATGACTCCAGAAAACTCAAAAAAAAAACAAAATAGTTCAGTTTTCAATTTTCCCATCGTAAATATTTTTTTTATACGTTCGAAAAGTAAAATTTAATGAATGGACAATAAATCCAATTTAATTGAACAGAATTGTGAGAAAACAAATAAATTCATTTTTAATTTAAAAATTTTATTTTATTTTATTTTCAAGAAATAAAACGTGGTGCAGCGTATAGTACTATTTATATCGGTGTGAAATTTTCGAGTATTGATTTTTCTGGAACCATGTACATACATCAGATTTACCAAAATTGTTTCACAATATCTGCATGTTTGGGCTAACGTTTCAAACAAATTTTCAAAAAAATTCGTTTGCCATCATTCGATTTGAATTCAATTTAGAAGAGATTGGCAACATCTTCTCATATGATTCCACGAATATTTGAATGTTTCCATTACATATTTCCGACATTTACGTAAAGGCACAAAGAAATATTTTTTTTTTCCTTTTTATGCATAACCACACGATTTGATTTCATTAAATTTCCATTTATGCAATGCAAATGCATTTATGTGCTTCTTCTGTTTTTTAAATTCCAATTTTGAAATTCAAAACATTTGAAATAAATACTCACACATACATATATACTGAGTTTTGTTATCATAATAAAAGATCAAAAATTTTATAATGAGAAAATTCACTTCTGGTAATTTTATAAATTAACGCCTAATTAGGATCGATTAAGACCATAAGATGAAAGTGTTAAAATGAAAATTCATTCAATTTGCAGTTCATTAATTCTCGATAATGCCATAGTACAACGAATATTATGTATGTATGTATGTATATATATTTTTTTTGGCCATCGAAGAATCAAGATGATATCAGTGAGTAGTGGCTACATGCATAAATTCATAATACAGTACAAAGAATTTGTATGTTTAGTTTGATTTTCATCAATGCGTTTATTATGTGCATAAATAAACGAGAGATTATTTAGTTTGATTGAAACCCAAAAGGTTTCATGGGCTATGGGCATAGATTTTAATTTTTTTTTTTTTTGTGTTTTGGGTAACTGGCTTCTTTTCTATTTTCAATTTCTAAAAAGTTTTTGATTCAAATTTAAAGTTTTTGCCGCATGTACACTTGTGCTGCTGCTGCTGTTATGCTGATTCTGATGCATTAGTAGATATACAAAATAGAAGATATTCATTCTAAAGTAAACTGCAGAAAGATGTTATGTTTTTTTGTTATGTAAAAATATTTCTGGCATTGCTAGTGCATATTTGTGTATGTATGTATACATACATATGTATATACATACGTAATCGTATAATGATGGTACATAGATTTTGCTGTTTAATAGAAATTCTTTTGAAAATAACCGACAGATAATACTACGATATATTCAAGAGGTGATTCTTTTATTTTTTTTGTTTTATTTGATTTTTTGTCCATGTTGCATTTGTTATTGTTATTATTGTTGTTGTTGTTTCTATTCTATAGAGATATGCATCTCTCTGAAAAAGATGTGCATAAGAAGTCATTATTTATTGTATATGGTGTATGATTGCATAGATACTTTGAATTTTTATTTTTTTTTTTGTTTAGTTTTCTTGAGATTTTTGTTGCTGTTGTTGTTGTTGTCGGTTGGTTGGTTGTTAGGTTAGGTTGGTGTTGTGTTGTTGTTGTTGTTTCTGTAAAGGTTACGATCTAACAAAATACCAACACAATGTTCGTTGCTTTTAATGTGCATTTCATTGTGTAGTTTTTGTAGACATTGTAGAGTCATCATTATTATACGGATATTTTTTTAGATTAAGAAACGAAAAAAAAAATTAAGAAGAAAAAGAGAAAAAAATTTTTTGTTTTTCTTGGATTTCTGATTTGTTATTGTTTTTTTTTTTTTTTCTAGGTCTTCTTATCTCTTGTACCAATTGTACATAGAATTATGATAAAAAGGAAATCAAATGAAAAAAAAAACACAACAAACCTAGAACTGATTCTACAAAAAAATCTTAAAGAAAAAAAAAACCAAAAACAAAAAGGAAGAGATAATCGATTGTTTGGTCTGTTGTGTTGTGATAAATAAAAATGAAAATGGAAATAAATGAAAACCAGTTCGCTCTTAATTCAAAAAAAAAAAAAAAAAAAATACAGCTACAAGAAAAAAAATGTTTCATTGGTAAATGCGTTGATATAAATTTTAATTTCGATTCAAATACATTTCTACGCATGTGTAATACATTTACGCATGCTTATATTAAAGCGCATGGATATACATATGTTAGTTTATAAAATGCGAACAAAATATAGGAAATAAAAATATTGGAAATGTTTGGCTCGTTGTTACATGTTACATTTGTTACATCCACCATCTGTAGAGTAGATGAATATGGAATTGGAGCAGAGATTATGTTCATGTGTATGTATACCTGGATGTGAACTGGATATTGATGGAATTTCATTGAATCATTCCGTCGGTTAATCAAAAAATGAATTCATGTGCCACACACTATTCATTAGTTTGAATTGTTGAAATTTTCCAACCGCACACACACACACATATATATATACAAAATGATGCATCTATAGAAATATATTTTAGACATTTTTCTTGAATAATTCCAAAATAATCAAAACACTTGAGAGTTTTTATTACTTTCATTTTAAATATTTTTACAGAATCATGTTATAATTTTCAAGAATTACATTTCTGTGTGTGAATAAGGACACTTAAGTATATAAAATGAAATTGAAATAATCAAGAAATTATCTTGAAATACCAAAGTATCATACATTTTGTTTCATTTTTCTTTTAAGAACACAAAAAGTTCTTGAAAAAAAAAAAAGAATAGTAAATACTTAAATAAAATAAATTGTTTAGGATCATTATAAATACAAATGTTGTATACAGAGAATCAAAATGTCTCAGAAAAATTTGAAAATTTTCGTCGATTATAATCGTTTGTTGATGATCAATTATCAGATTTATATACATATATGTATAGTTTTATTTGTTTAGCATTATGCATATAAGGTAGACTATATAGAAGTATGTATGTAATATACGACTACGATTAGAGTTTTTTCTTCTAGAGTAATCAGAAGAGATAAATAAAAAATGAAAAATAAAAAAAAATATATATTATATAATAATAAAAGACGAAGAAGTAGAACATTAAAAATTTAATGTTCCTACGATATGTATATATAATCATTATACGAACGAAGAAAATATGAGGGTACACCTAAATAACGTACTCATTGATTTATTGCTCTTCATTTTTTTCTTTCTTTCTAGAATTTAATTTTTCTGTGTCATTCTCAATTATTTTTTCTATCGTTTTTCTTATCTATAAGTAGTTTTTTTTTTTCATTTTGTTATGTTTTTTTAATGGTCATTTTGTATCCAAATTAATGATTTGTTTTACTAACTCATCATCCGCCATATATTATACTTTGGTAGGTTGATTTTGAGTATGAGTTTCTAATAAAAATTCGAAATTGTGATGAATTTATTTGAAAATAGAAAAAAAAACAGAAAAAATTTGTTTTAAGATTACAAATCACAGATTTTATACCAAAATGTAGATATATATACGTATACAATATACATACATGAACGCAAATTATTGTTAGAATGGGAATAATAATAATAATAATAATAATAATAAAGAATAGGGTCTTTAAAATACATATGTATGAGTGTATAACAAAAGAAAACATTAATCATCAGGCAAACATTTTTAACAAATTTTTTTTTTCATTTTTTTTTTTACAAATATGTACTTAGTCGCCACTATAACTGGGAAAAACAAAACATAATCATAAAATGATAATGACAAAATGAGGAAATAAACGATTAATAATTTTCAAAAATTTTTCAAAATAAGCAATCATAAAATTTTATACAAAAATAAAATCATAAAAAATAAAGGAGGATTTTGATTGCTCTGGCAAGGAAGATGAAATATTAAAGCTTACGTCAAAGCACAATGAAAGAATTTGTAAACGATTATAAATTTTTGTAGGTCAATATAAAGTGAATTTGGTCTGTTTTTCAACTGAATGATAATTTTGAAATCACTAATATTCCAAAAATGATCCAAAAAGAGAATGTGGTTCATTGATCAAATTTCCATAATTGGACTGTGATTGTAGATGATTGTAGAAATGTCTATTTCCTTCCAACATTATTTGAGAAACTTTTTATTTACGTTCGATACTTTAAATTATTTCGCAGAAAAGAAAAATCAACAACAAAAAAAAACGACCAGAATCATTTTCCTATAAGTTCCTTTGTATATGTATATTAATGTATGTATATGCGTACATCCGCTACTGTTATGGTACTGATTTAATTGATTGCTATAAAATACAATTTCTTCCAATATACGTTTGCAGAGACTATGTCTGTACAAATAAAAGCAACAACAGCAACAAATATTTTTCTCTTTAAGGAATTTTTCAAAAATGCCTCCAGGATATGAATTTGTTCATTTAACTTTTAATCAAAAATTCAACAAAAATAATAAGTGTTAACTAACTGGTGGTTAAACAATCGCAATTTTTAAACAGATAAAGGATATACGAGTATTTGTCTGGTATCTATGTGTGTATATATATATATATATATATATATATATAGATATACATATATATGTAGTATCTGTCTGTATGTAAAAATGTGTAGGTATATGTGATAATTTGATTTGTTTATTTTTAATTAAATTTCATTTTAGCTAAAGGATGAATCTAAATGATTTTCTTGTTATCATTGTTGTTATTGTTGTCGTTTTTTTCGTTCTTGTTATACATAATTGAATAATTTTCTGAAACATGAACAAGAAATTCATTCAGTTTATGCGACTTGGTGTGCGTATTCTATATATATGAAATGTAGAGTAGTTTGTACAAATATATAGATACACCGATACAGACAAATGACAGGTACGAGTAAGTAATGTAAATGTATGTACATATTAGATGCACATTAAGAAATTTTCTAATCGATACAATCCTGTCATTTATATTCTCGCTATACCTATATATACATACATATTTAATAGATATTTTATATTATATGTATACTTAAAAAATACATTTATCCATACAATATTTAATACAATATAACAACAACATCATTTATTACCTATATACATAAGTATGTACATGAATGCTTATACTTAAAATTTATTTAAAATATTTTATTTCAAATTTAACGTACTACACAATAGTGCCTTTTGTATACTATATAATCATATAATAGTACAAAATGCCAGGACTAAAAATTAAACTGAAAATGAATGAATGAATATTTCAATTATACATACATATATAGTTTGTACTTTGTACATTATTATATACAAAAGGAAATTGAAAATAAACCGCAAATTTTGAAATAATTTTAAAGGATATAAATGAATTTATTTATAAATAATGCATATATGTATGTATAGTTAAACGTGTGTATGTATGTAATATGTTATATTAGAAGAAGAAAAAGGTGTACAATATACAACGTAATTATGTACTATATTCGTATAGTATATATACATTCATATAGATCTGTGTATTATAAGTACGAATATTTTATACCATGGAAACGAAAGATAATGAATGAAAATTTAACGATAAAATGAAAAATCTAAGGAAAAATAAATAAATAAATGAAATTTTGTATGCCGAGAAGAAGTATATATACTCGTCGTCGTATAATACAAAATAACCGAAAATGAAAATGAAAACGAAAACAAAAATGATTGTAATCAGTCGGAAAGAGTGTAAGAAAATGAAAATTTTTCTATGATATTTTTCTGTATATATGTAGATGGATGTTGTGTGTGTATGCTGGTGTGGTGGTATCTATATGTATTACGTATACAGTGTATACATATACATTTTATTATATAAGTATGTATATTGTTGTTGTTCTTATATATTGTGCAAATTTTAATTCTCTATTTTATAGATTATAATTCATTTAGAGGCGTCATAAGGATGAACTGAAAGTATCAAAAGTTAGACATGAATTGATTATTATTATTACACCACATTAATATACGAGTATACAAACATTTACGATTTCACAAGTATCTTTCACTTCCTTATATCTGCTTCCTTACATATACATATATGTATACATATATACATATTATTTTCGTACGTACTGTGTACATATTCTACTATATGTAGTAGGTGTAGGTAGATGTTTTAATTCATTTTGTAGCTTTGTAGTTAATTGTGAACGTAAAGATAAATATGTAATATAAAAATACAAAAATGCAGAAAAAAAAAAATCATGCATTTAGTCTTATTTCATTAATCTAGACAGACTATTATAAGCTGCGATGTCGATGTATTATACGACAGTAAATATGCGGTAATCAATGTAGTGCGATAACGATACTTATATGGCGGTAGTGGCATAGTCGAGAATGAAATACATATTTACGTGTATTATATTTATATACATACAAGGATATGTCATATATATGTATATACGTATTAACATTTATATCTACTGGAATGTGAAAGGATTTTGTGTGGGATACCAATGAAAATATGTGTGTATTTATTTTGAATTATATTGTTCACGTATACATACATATAAAAATGAATATGTTTGTTTATAGGTATATAATGTACGAGTGTATGTACGAGTATGTATATGCACATTGTACTACGTCCAATAAATAATTGAGGTTTTCTGGGATTTTTTTTTTTTTCTGTTCGGTTTTTATACAATTTATATATGTAGGTACATATTTTGTTTTTTATTTTTGGAACTTGTACATTTTAATAAAGTTTTGTGGACAAAATTTTAATCGAATTTTTAATTGACATAAAACCATACTGTAATTTTATTTTATTAAAAACATTCGTATTATATACACATAATTTATTCTGTGAACATATGAGTATATATATAGGAGTTTATGATTTATTTATATTTTTTTGTATGCGCCAAATATTATTTTCAAAAGTTTTTTATTTTATTATTATTTTGTTTTTTTTTTTTTTTCATATTTATTTCATATTTATTTTTATGTTGTTATTGTTGTTGGAAAAAAGGATTTTATTGATTGGATAACGCTTATACATCGATGCATAATTTTATATATAGACTTATGTAATAGGGTATTTTGTAGAAAATTTTTAAAAATAAAAAATAAAATTTTCATTAAGATATTGTGCTTCTATACAGACGAGTATAATGTACATTATGTATCTTTTATTGTCTAGACAGTATTGAATAATACGCCATTTTGTTTAGTAAAATTGATTTACAATTACATATAGATATTGTCTGATGAAATTTGCCAGTATTATAGAGAAATTTTTTTTTAGTAAAATATTGAATTTACTTAATTGAGAATGAAATTTTTATTTTATGAGAAACATCCTATATTTTAAAAGGATACGAAATTTTCATAAATAAATATAAATGTTTATATGTATGTGTTATGTTGATGACCATAGAAATGATAATCAATATTTTTTTTTTTTTTTTTACAAAACTATTACGCGTGTTGACTTGAATAAATTAATAAAATATTTCAGTGGTTTTAATACACTTTAATGTTGCACATTTGTTTTAAAGGAACAAAAAAAAAAAGAAGAAAATAATAAGAATAGTAATCAGATTTAAGGATTTCAAGTATATATTTCAAGGATTTTGTGAAATTATTTATAAACTGCAGACACAACAGAAATAATAAAAAAAATGTAATTTAAATTAAAACGTTTTAAAATTATTATTATAAAACAAAAGGCAAAAATAAAGTAATTAAAAAAAAAAATAATAAAACTACACTCAACATCATAATAACGCCAAATATTCTGTATATGTATATATACATATCTAAAAGTATGAATAGAATATTGTGTGTAATGTACTGTACTATACATTAGTTTGTATTTTGTAATATACGATTATAGAGAAAGATTATGTTGTATATACAATATAAATTTGTTAAAACAAGAAAACTCATCATTTTCTCTGTAATACTTCTGCTAATGCTATGTATATATGTATAGTCTTCGTCTAGTACACTGAACATAATATCTACTTATGTAATGGATGTGTAATAGTCTAATAGTACACAACGTATAAAGTCTGTATAAGTATATATTAAAAAATATATGAATTTTAAAGTTTTTAATGTCAGAAACAGCAATTATTTAAAGATTTTATTTTTTAAGTATTCAACTACCGCGACAATTTACAAGGAGTAACGAGTACATATACATAGTTGCACAACGTTATACCCATATAATATCTCAATATACATAGTACACTTATCGTCGTGTATAATGTGCTGCAAAAATTATATAGGTATACGAGTAAAATAAAATATACGAAGTGGAAAAACTTTTCAGTTCAAGAAAAAGGAAAGGAAAGGAAAAAAAAATAAAATAAGAAAATAGAAATGAAAGAAAAGTTTTTCTTGTGTAAAAAATATACGACTACAAGTATACAATAGAAAATGATCTAGAATTGAAATAAATTCGAAAGTATTTTTGCTTTTTATTTTTTTTTTGGGATTATATTGTGTACATATTATCGCGTTATTAGATGAAAATAATGTGGTTAAACTTTGATATTTTTGCTATATACACAATTACATGTTATAAAAATGTAAAACACATAACGTATGATTTTATTGTACAGATATAAATGCACACACAAAACTTGAAATATACTCGTATGTATTATGTTTTTACTACAAAATATTATTAATTATTTTTCTTTATTTTCTTGCGTTTTATTTATGTACTCGTATATTGTTTACTTGAAGAAACAGAGAAAAAAATAAGTATAAGAATAATGAGAATTAAATTTACACTTCTTTATTCTATTATTCGTATAATAAATGTTTGCATGATATTGTTCAATTTTTACTTTCTAAAGGATCAGAAAATTATTTCATTTACGATAAATGTAAAAAAATAAAATGTAAAGTTAAATGAAATATGAAAACGATATTTATAAGAAAGAAAATTTGATAGTTCATTATTTTGTAGTGTGCAGTCTAGAACAAGTGGAAAAAGAGAAAACGAATTTTTCTAATGAATGAGAATACGATTATATAGTATGGGAGATGCTACTAGCTGACAATAACCGAAAGTATTAAGACTCAATAAAGTATACTGAATACTGAATACTGACAATAACCATTTATTTCTACTATTTACTCATGATACAAAAACTATAAAGGTAACGTACGTATGAAACAGTGACGTCATCAGGTGTTACAACTCAATACAATACCAAAACATGTAATCACATAATCAACATGAAATTATATGAAATTAATGAACGTGATGACGTAATTTTGCCGAAAATGGCGATTCAAGAGGAAGAAGTCGGTATATCTTTACAGTCTTTGTATCATGCTATTTACTGTCTCTTCCTGTTACTGTCGTATCTTCTTATGATGTATGTAGTGTAAAGCAAGTGTAAAAAGAACTACCAACAACCCCTCATTTCTAACTACTACTTACTGCCTTTTCCTGTTTCTCGTATATGTCTACTTCTTGATTTGAGTAGCGTAAAGCAAGTATAAAAAGAAAACGAATAGTAGTTTTTCTTTTCATTTTCTTGTGTAAATTATTTACTAAACTGTAGTGGGCGCATGAAAAGAAAAATTTCAAATTGAAACAAGATTCGTGTGAACAAGAAAAGCCGATAAATTTTTTTTACCTATATTTTCATTTGTAAACAAACATAATCATTGAACTCTTGAGTATTTGAGACGTGAGAGAGAAGGAGAATTAGAAAGAAAACTAGAAATCTTCGTAAATAGTAATTTCTCTTTTCATTTTCTTGTGTATATTATTTACTACACTGTAGTGGGCATGTAAGAAGAAGAATTTTAAATTGAAACGTGATCTGTGTATACAAGATAAACTGATAAATGTTTTGACATATATTTTCATTTGTAAACAAACATGCGGTCATTGAACTTTTGGGATATTTGAAAAGTAGAAAAAGAAGTAGAAAGATACGTGAATAGTAGTTTTTCTTTATATTTTCTTGTGTAAATTATTTACTGCAGTGTAGTAGGTGAGTCCAGAGAAAAATTTCAGATTGAAATTCGAACCGTATGTAAATAAGAAAAACCGATAAATATTTTCTTTTTTTCTACTTCTAAAATACGCATGAAATTTTGTGCAATTAGAACAAAAAAAATAAATTAAAATTAAATAAAATGAACAGCTCTTTAAAAGCAAAAGGGAAAAATGTGAATTCAAATATTTCATTCATTTCATTCAATTTTTATTAATTAAAATGTGAAAATTTTCAATTTAATGTCCAGGATATATTTAATTTTGATATACATAAATAATTTCATTTTGACATTTTAGAAATGTGAAAAAAAAACCGGAAGAAATTAATAATTTTTTTTTTTACGTGCAACAGGAAATTAAATTCTTTTTCATTATTATTATGAAAAAAGTATCCGACTGACTGAAAACAAAATGAATTTAATTTATTGCCAAAATAAAAAAAAATGAAAATGAAACAAGCAAATCAATCGAAACAAATTTGATTCTTTTACATTAATCGATTGTATTATATGATCGTTTATGAAATATTTATTATCATTTTTTTTTTGTTATTTTATCATTTCTCATGTTATTAATTTTGTTGTTGTTGTTGTTCAGTTTTATGTTGCTTATTTGTTATGTATTTTATGATTCAAAATCAATTCGAAATCTTTAAAAAAAAAAATTTATTGTCTATCAATTTTTGACCATTTTTCAACAAAAATAAATTCCTTCTATCCTTGTCATTTGTTTTGTTTTGATTTGATTTTAAGATTTCGTGTGCTTTTATATTTATTTGTGTACGAGCCAAGTTTGTGTATACATAGCATGTATACATATTTGTTTTCATTTTATAAATCTGTTTTGTCATTATACTTTAAGCCCATATAAAATATTTCCAATCTTTTTTGATTTATGAGATGAGCATGCCTATAATTTTTTTTTTTTTCATCTTTACGTTCGTATTGAGTATATAAGTACGACGATATATACTATATTCTGATGTTCCTATTATACTGCTGCTGCTTCTATTACCACTATTACGATGACGAATACTACTAACTGATGCTGTTGTCTATCCTCTGTATATCTTGAAAATAGCCGAAAAATATATACATATATATATAAAAAAAAATGAATAAATACACAAAATCCTAATAATGAATTGTGACTATTTTGTTCGTTGAATACTTTAGTTATTCTGTTTGTGTTATATATTCTTCCGGATCGTTATTTTTACTGCTTTTTGGGTGGTATTGTGTTTGTTTCGCTATTTATTTATATACGTATGTATATTTATATATTTTTAAAATATTTACAAAATTGACGTTGAACATATGAATTATTCTGATATAAGTACATTACATTATGTGGATGGTATGAGTATATGTGATTGTGTTGCATATTTGTACATAAAAATGTATTATAAATCTTTCGTACATACATATTTGTGGCACCTATATGATATGTATATAATGTGTATAACAAACATAATGTTTGTTTTTTAAAAATTAAATTTTGATTTACATTCAAAAAATTTTTAATTTTATATTTTGTTCCCAAAAAAAAAAGAAAAGAAAAAAAAAATCAAAAATCAAAAAAATTAAATAAATTTCAAAACGATTTATCATGTCAAAGTGATGACGAGCAGATGATTTAATGGTTACATACGCTTACATATGTACATAACATGAATTTTGATTGTTTATCATTTATGCATATATGTACCTACATACTTGTACATTTGTACGTTATATAGTTATATGTAAACAGTTTGCACATATCCGAAATGCGTTTACAAAATTATTGTATATGGACTTGTATACCTATCATTTTTGAAATTTATTGGGTATTGTATACATACTCGTATATCTATGTATGTATAAAATGTGAATATTTTTGTGTGTCGGTATGTATTTACATGAATAAATATCTATATATAAATTACAAACCATTTGTATAAATCAATCATCAAAAATTTACAAAATTGGATAGATATGATGATGTGGGAAACGCACGGGGACGTTGACGGACGACGCATTGGCATTCATTGTATTTTTTGTTTTGACCGATATATTATGGTACATAATTGAAAGCATGTATGTATATACATATAAGTATGTAGATTTGATGATATTTTATAAATGGGATTTAAATTATATTTGTTGTGTCATCAAAATAATATGCAATCAAGACGATTTTATTCGTATATATGAACATATGGGAATATACGAGTATATAAGATCTCGCGATGTCTAATTAAAGGCGTATTGTCTTTTTAAAATATACTAATCATCCTTTGTTATACGTTAGTATTTTGGCTATGGTGTACGAATGGAATATGTATTTGGTTTCTGACAATAATTAAAAGCGAATTATGTGAATTATTTTACATTACTACAAGTGTAAATGATTAACAGAAACTCTTTACGGAATTAGTTCACTATACCTATACAGCTTCCCAGTGAGATTCCTTTTTGTAGAGTAAAAGTGCATATTTTTGTTTCTGGTGTACGTGAGAAGAAGGTGCGTACTTGAAATATTCGAATTGATTTTGTTGTGTAATCTGTAATCGAAAATTCCAGAGGATTTTAAATGTTTTTTCTATGTCTGCTGTATTGTTATTGTTTAGGACTTGTATACGTAACTATCGCATTTATCAAGAATCATCATCGAAAAAAGATAAATTGATTAAAACTACTCGTATGTACCATAAGAGCAATATTCTAGAGTGAAGGAAGTATGCAGTAGTAGTTGTTTTAGATTGGCAAAAATCAAAAAAAAAAAAAAAAAAAAAAAAAATTCCATCGTCATTATCGCTGGTATGTTTAAGCATCTTAAGTGTACGTTTGTAATGCACTCTTTTACATTTTGTAATGATGTGCGTTTATCTGTAACTATAGAATTTGAGTTCGAAAGGAAGTAGAAAAATTATAGAACAGAACAGTACATTTTGTTTAGAGAGCAAAAAACAAATACATACGTATTTAGAAAAAAAGACATGAAAAAATGAAAATAGCTAAGGAAAATTGTAAAACTATGAAATCGTGACAAATCTATTTTCTGAGATTTATGTACATTCATATATACATATCTACATGAGTGTGTACGTGTACATGGTGTACATTCACTTTATTAATCTACATACATACATGTGTACGAGTATCTAAGTGCATTCATGTATATAGTATCTGTAATGAACGAATATACGAAATGCATCTATATACACTCGTAGACATGATTGTACTCGTAAATGTATAATTGCAACAAAATCGATAAAATCTTTTTCTTGAGGTTTATGTTTACGTTAGACATAAAGTTATACAGTTTTTGTTAGATACTGTAATCGAAGTACAAAAACAAAACAAAAACATTATTGAGGTATTTTTTTTCGTTGTTTTACACTTTAATTTTTTTTTTTTTTTTTTTTTTTGAAGTGAAACAACAACACATTCAGCAGCATATAGGCGCTAAACTTATCGAACTGAATCCAAATAATAAGAAATATGTATGAAGTATATAGTTATGTATAGATACACACACAGTCGCTTATACCGTGAAGTATTCTGTTCATTTTAGATAGACATACTCATAGTTCTATACCTTATTTGATTCTACATGCGAAATTTAAACAGCTCTTACATATTATTTGTATCTACGTATGCATATGTGTGTCTGTATGCATGTACATAAATTATAATATCCAATTTAATTGTGTGAAGGTTTTTGTTTGAATTTCATTTCCAATTGATTGGATTGAATTTTTTCTTTAAAAATAGTAGAAAAGATAAAAAAGAAAAAAACTCAAAAGAAAAAAAAAAGTTAAGAAAATGGCATTCAAGCTTGTACGGTTGTAAGTTTAGCTGCGTTCGTTATAGAATTCCTCAACATAAACTGGAATTCTATCACACATTTTACAATGTTTTTCTTTTAGTTTTAAAATAAACAAAAAAAAAAAAAAAATTCTCTAAAAATAGACAAAATCAGACAATTTTTTTGTATCAATACATCATAAATATACGTTACCATAGTCACACCATATATGTACATATACATATACCATCGCACCATCATCATCTGTTTTATAGAATAATTCTCACCATACATTGTTTCACAATTTTTCCATACTGGACTGGGATTTTTTTCGTCCAGAAGCATTTCAACATCATCATCTCTATTGCGATCGTCATCGTAATCGCAATCGCCATTTCCATTGCTGTTGCCATTGCCATCATCATCATCTCCAGAAATAATGCCAAGAAATAAAAAAAGCAATATGAATATATAGTAAGTATGTAGATGTAATATAATGGAAAGGCATTGAAAATAACTAGCAAAAACTCTAAGAACAATAAAAACAAAACAAAATATCAAAGGCGAAATTGACATGGTTGACCATGGAATACAATCGTACATACTTGTATTATTGATAATGGTGTTCAATGATTTATTTCTTTTGTGTTAATATTTTTTTTATTACTCGCCATTTATATTTTTCCCCAATGGTTCCCTAAGTTTGCTCATACTTTTCATCATCATTCCAAAAAAAAAAAAAAGCAGTCATTCTACCTTTGTACCTACACAGTACTCGTATATTATATTATGTACTTGTGTGTGACTGTATGAATACTCGTACAGTCAGACTAATCGATTTGCTGTTAAAAAATTTTCTTTTTATACCATTGACTTTGAGAGGATTCTTCTAACAATTCCATTCCAATTCTACGCTTTTTCTACGCATAATTTATTCTTTTGTGTTCAATGATTTGTTGTTTTTTTTTCTCTCTTTTATTTTTTTTCTGCTCTTCTATCTTCAGTTTTTCCTTCATTTTTCTTTTTTTGCAATATGACGCCAAAAACTTTTCTTCTATTTTTGCTGAATTATTTTATTTCATTCCCAATTTTTTCTTTTTCTTTTCTAAATTCGTTGGTTCGTTCTTTCGATTTCAAAAATTTTTTTTTTTTATTTCATTTGTGTTTTGTATTTCAAATGATTTGCGAGTTTTTCCAGATATTTTCTATGTGATTAGATACACTTAAATAAAATTCTTTGTTTCATTGTTTCTTTGTGTGAATGAGAGATTTTTTTTTTTTTTTGATATTTTTAGTTTTTGTTATTATTGTTGTGGATTTTCTTTAAGTTTTTCATTTATTTTACGAGTATTTGTAACGGCCTGTTTTTTTCTCGATAATTTGTCTTTTTGTCTTATTAATTATATGCATTAAAACCACATCATACATCTTTAGTATCCACATGAATGGAGCAAATATTCAAACTAGAAGTGAAGCTGAGTCCTAAAACACTGAAACTGAGTGTAAAAAAATGAAGTCGATAGAAAAAATATTGATTTATTCATGTAATTTTATAGTTGAGAAATTTTCTAATTACTGGAAAGAGAAAAAAAAAATGATGAAAAAAAAAATGTTGCAAGTCCAATTAAAAACAAATTGAAAACAGATACACCGAAGTATATAGAGAGAAATCTATAAACATGTTGACGTCTATGTTGTTGACTTTCTAAACAAATACTCTTAGAGTTGATATAGTAGAGTAGAATGAGTTTTTTCTTTCCAATCTTTATATTTTTTGCATTACAGAAATTTCACAATGACAAAAACATGAAACGTGATAGAAAGGTGGGCGGGCCGGGCCGTGAATGAGGTCGAACGTTGAAACAGAAACAAAAACAAACAAAAAAATGAGAGAGGAATGGAATGAAGAAAAGAGAATAGAAGAAGTTTTTAATGATTTTCATTACACGACAACTACATACATACAAACTGGTACATATACGAGTATGTACATCCGCATATAATTTTCTAATTTAATAAAATTAATTTCCTTTTTAAGTTGTAAGTTGTTTGTTGTTCATATTGCTGCTGCTGATCCTGTTTGTAAGTAGTGTTATACACTGTGTAATGTATTTTGTTCCCGTTTGTTAATACAATCATTAATTGTTGCCATAATAAAAAGGAATTTTATGTATAAGAATTATACACTTATAAGTGTATGTATATGTATAATGTCGTATATTTGTATGATATCGTATATTTTACCATAGAAACTTTAATTATAATGATGGGTTGATAGTATTCTTGTGTATATTTTTCATCATCATCATCATCATGAAAATTCAACATCAGGTTACCAAATTAGAACTTAACTTTACTAATTTAATGTTTTTTTTTTTTTAAAACAAAAACAAAGAAAAAAAAAATAATTACAGAAAAAATAGAAAAAAAAAAATAAAGTAAAATTATTTTGTATTTATATATACTCGTAATAAGGATAAAGGTTTTGGAGGAGAAAAAAAAAACAAACAAACAAACAAACAAAAGAATATAGAAATATTAACAGCACAGATTTATAAAATTTTATACTTAAATCTAAAATTATAACTGTACTTGTATACATTAAGTTAGTATTTCTGAGAGTCTTATTATACATATGTATATACATATGTATATATGTACATGAATATAATAAGTAATGTATAATAAAGCATTAAATTCATCCTTAATTAAGATGTCAACATTAACGACCTTGTCATTTTTTTTTTCTTAATTTTTATTTTTCTTTTTTTTAAGTAAACAAAATACAACACAACACAAAAAAAAAGAAGACTCCTTTTTCAATTCATTTTCATTTTAAAACAGAAACAACAACAGTGGCATTTTTTCATTGTATTTTGCTATTTTTATGTTGTGTAGAAGTAAACATATACGTATGTACATATATACGGATACGAGTATATCAGTATATTAGTTATTTGCTGTACCGCTGTACAATAGATGAATACGAGTGTGTATATAGTATACGAGTAATATTATACTATATTATATCCTGAAGTCAATTAAAAGTTTTTTTTTTAAGTGAATTTTCCCATGTATACGGGTATGTATGTAAAGTATTTCCCATAAGGAACAAAATAAGTAAGGAGGAAAAAAACGAATGAAAGAGAGAACATCTCAAAAGTGTTACAGAATTTTCTTAAATATTGTATATGAATGGGGGTGTGTATATATATATACATATATGAAGGATATTGTATTTGAATGAAATGGTTTTTTTTTTTTTTGTATATGTTCATGTAAAATTGTACACACTATATTCCTGTATGAGAATACAAATTGTAAATTGTAAGTGGCGCAAAATAAATAACTATGGCATACAAAAACAAAAATAAAATAAAAGAAAATTATTTGAAATTTTTTTCTTAGTACACAAGAAAAACTGGTAACTAAATATCTTAGAAGAAAGTAACAAGAATTAAAAACAAACAACAACAAAACATACAATAAAATGAAAAACTTCAATGAAAAGTCCTTCATTAAAAACATTCTCTCTTATCCATCATACATTAGTATACAGTACTGTTTCGTTGATCCGGATCAGTTGTTGGAATTGCCCATTCACAGATTAAAAAATCGTTTCGTATTTGGGGAATTATAAATACTGAGGCTGGTCATCACCAACATAGATTATCTTTTATCTGAGATAAAGTGTATTCATCAACCTGGATAAAACACTATTCGGATATTTTTAAGACAGCCTCGGAGTGATATTATAAATATCGTTCAAATATATTGTTATTAACAGCCACAGCACAGTACTCACATATAATCATCACATAACATAACCTTTTTTTCATTTTGTAGTATAAAAATACAATTAGCTGACATGTTTGACCCGAAAACGAAATTCGAAAACAAATTTTATCTAGGTTGATGAATAAGCTGAAATTGTATCCGGCTAAAATATATCCAAAGGATATATCTATGTATGTTGGTGAAATACCACCCTGATTGATTTTTTAAATAAAAACTTTAACAATTTCATTGATTTCTTATTTTAGATGAGTTAATGCTGTTATCATACTTATTGTTTTCCAGCTAAATTTTTCCGTCTTAAGCGCACGAAATTTAGCGTTTAAAGAAAGAGATGATTATGTTGAAGTGAGATGTATATACTGATTTTTCGTGTACCTCATTGTAATTTGGTAGTCGTATACCATCATATTTTCATTGTAATAATTACCCAGCTGACCACTCAATGAACTAGGTTCACAGTGAATTCATAGTGAATGCCAAAAATTTTCACGAACTGAATAATTGTGTAATAAATAAAATACCAACACATTGTGAATGGTATTTTACCTTCACAAACTGCATTGAATATGAATTCATTTCGTGTTTTCATTAAATGTTCAGTAAGTGATTTGAAAATGAGTTCAATAAGTGAATTCACTATGACCAGCCATAGCGTAAACATTTTTGAAATAAAATATCTTCACAAATGAACGTTCACGTGAAGAATCACTTGGGTAAAATGAATTCAGAACGAATTCCCTATGAGTTCACTTGTTCAGCTAATTACAACTAAGAAAATATGATTATATACATGACTTGTCAAAAATTAAGACGATATCAGCTGTTATCAGCTTAAGCGCACGAAAAAGAATGTTCTTCTAATTCTTTTTCCTGCGCTTAAGCTTATATCGTCTTAATTTCATGCACTTAAGCTGAACTTTTCGTGTACTTCAGCTCAAAATCCAACTTATATTTCACTCTTTCACTCTAACACAAAATTAAGGAGTGATTTTTTTTTCATTTACTCAATGTTAAAGATTTTAGATTTAGCTTCAGATTTAGCCGTAAAAAAAGTAAGTATCATGCCAGCATAAGTTCAGATCAACGTTACAATACTGTATATTGTTTACAACATTCTTTTTATTCATTTCCTTCGTGTTATCATGTGTTTACCTATAGTATACAAGTAAATAAATATATATGTACATATGTATTACAGTTTACAGTATAAAATGATAGAAATGTATACTCGTATAATGTACATACATACATATAGTGGTACCTGGTACACTTATACTCGTATTATTCAATTCTCCGATGATTACAAGATAACATAAAATTTTAGTACATATACTAGTATTCCTAAGTACATAATATTGTACATACATATGTGTATATGTATGTATGATGTGTGTAAATTTAAATAATACTGAATTTACTTATTTACACAACTACATATATATATAATGTAAGAAAATGTATCTATATACGTACATAGATACTTTTATGTACTCGTATTTCGTATACATCCTAAATTCCAAATTCATTTAAAAAAATTTTGTTTTTTCTCTAAAACACGGATGTGTTGTATTCAAATTTTTTCTCATCTTCAATATCGTTTGTTTAGAAATAAAAATATACATATATATATGTGCTCGTATATATACAAATGTACGTAGGCTGTATATGTATGTATAATAAAATCGAATTCATCATGCTCACAAACATACTTATATATATATTTACACTACATATATGCGTGTATAAATAAAATCCTAAAAATCTTCACTTTTTTTTTTTAAAAAAAATACCTATTTTATTTTTTCAATATAACAACATCCTTTCAATTTTCATATTGATTTCGGGTGTATTTGGTAAGTGAAAATCTTAAGGGAATATACATGAAAAAATTAAAAAAAATACAGAATATGGAAATATATATATACTTGTATATTGGATATTGGTACGTATATAGTACACGCAAACATTTACCAAACTTGCACATACACATAAAGAGATATAACGAAGCATTTATGTAAGTATGTATGTTGGTATAAAGCACACAGGTGTTTAGATATATAAAAGGAATGACGTATGCATATAAAACACTGAAACATTCATTTTGTGTACATTCTTACGTGTGTTGGGTATACATACAGTATGTAGCTCGCAGTATTCGAATATGATATGAAAAATATGTATCAGTATGTAATAAAAAATAAACAGAAATATATATTCAATAAAATGAAAGAAAAAAATATTTTTTCGAATCTATTGAAATACACACTCAGCCTATAGAATACTTTACAACAGGGCTGTCCAACCTCCAGGAACCCAAGGGCCGCAATATGAAAATAAAAATTATTGGCACCCAAAATAAAAAAAAATCGTGATCATTTTGTGGTAATTTTAATTCCTTTACCAATGTAGCTATGGCTGGATTCAAAAATTAATCATGATTTTGCAGTGTTGCAGAAGTGTTGTCAAAGTGTTAGCGCAACATTGATTATTTATGTTGCGATGCTTTGATTATGCTGAATACGAAAGTTTTGAAGTTTTGTTGTCTTTTAAAATTTTACACATCGATTAAAATTCACAAAAATCAAAAATAAATCAAATGAATAAACTAAACTTAAAAAATTAAAATTGAACTCATTGTTCATTGTTTGCTTGATCCATGATAGTATTAATAATAATTTAAAATCAACTAAACGCATACGAATTTGAGGTTATTTATTCATTGCAACATCAAAAATTATGATGCTAATGTTGACTTTGTGATAAGTTAAGTAGTGTTAACAATAAAATGCAAAAATGAACACAAGATTATAGTCATGATTAATTTTTGAACTGTTGACTAAAGCTTCTTTGGCAACATTAACGCAATGTTGAATTTTTGAACCCACCACCTTATATCAATTTCAATGTTTGTAGTAGCCAAACGGAGTAAATTTGATAACGATTTGTCCGTCAGAAACTTTCAATATTTAGATTTTATAAATTTCATTGTTGAAAAAATACTTTCACAAAGACAAGTATATTGTCGATCATTGACCCCATTTTAAGACCAAAGTCTCGTAAAAAAAATTCTGCTCCTGTTTCACATTTGTTACTAAACAAGGGATTTGTTTGCAAATTACACAACTTTCACTGCAAATCAGATTTTACCTTTGTAATATTAATAGTTAAAGGTTGACTAAAAAGTAAAGTATGATGTTCAAAATTTCCAAAATCAAAATATCGTTCTTCAAATTCCTTGATATCGTCCTTCAATATAATCTACATGAGATGAAAATGATGTTCTCTCAAAATTCTTCATTTCTTCGAAATGTTCCTTGTAACTAGGGAAAACAGTAAAATCACTATTGATTAATGTAGATTTGAATAGCTGCAACTTTCTTTTCAAACCTTTGCATAAAACTTTTTCATATGTATTATGGAAATGCTTCGCGGGCCGCACAGAGCCCTTCTCGTTGCTACAGTTTGGACAGCTCTGCTTTACAACATTCAAATATTACGAGAGTGTATATACTATATCCCCGGATTCCGGAAGTTGTACTACTTACTTATTTACTATATACTTTTTCTATTTCTATTTTTCATGTTATTTATTTATTTATTTTTTCTTTAATATTTTTATTATTTTATCTTATAAATTTTGGTTATATTTATTGATTCTATATCATATTTTCAATGAAATGAAATTTTCAAAAATCAATAGATACACGAAGGTGTACAATAAATTTGTGTAAAATCATTTCGTGTAACATATTATATGATGTGCATACATGTCTTACAAATAACCCGCAAAATTATATATGTATCTTACTTACATATTCGTTACGAAATGAAAAAGCTCACACATGAAAAAATTATATAATAAAAAATAAAATAAAATAAAAATTGAAGAAAATATGAAATCATATTTTTTTATTCGTTAATATTTTATTTTCTAATTTTTTTATATTCAATTTTATTTTATATTTTATACCTAAAATGTAAAACCGCAAAATATTATCGATTCAAAAGAAGAAGAAAAACAGATACTGAAAACTGAAAATGATTTCGAATTATTTTTTCTTCTTAAAACAAAAAACAAAAAAAAAAAACAAAAATAACAAAAAATATAAGAAGTGTATGGAAAATTGGTAAAAAGAATAAAAAAAAATGAAGAAAAATTTAAATTTCAAGAATCAGAAAAACATTATTTTCTACTTTTTTTTTGAATTTTATTTCAAATTTCAAGGAAGGGAATAAATATTTTTGAAAGAATAGACAGGATATTTGGATATAGACGGTATTATTGGTATTACTATTATAATAGGTAAGTAGATACACGATACGACGATACTATATTACGTATGTATACATTTACATAGATAATAGGTAGATTAACGTACAATGTACATACGAGTATATGTAAGAATTATATATAGAAAATATGTCTTCATATAAGTATACTATAGATCCTTTTCAATATCTTCAGTTAAGCTTGAGTTTTTGATAAAAATTTACTCCAGAAAAAATATAAAAAAAAAAATGATTAAAGAGTATAGAAGAAAATTTTTGAAAGAGATATACAATTTTGAAGTTGTTGTACTACATGCATTATGTAAATGTATAAGTGTGGATAACAAGAATTTGATGTGTGATAAAAAGGAATGAAAATGAAAAAAAAAAAAAAAAGAATATAAATAAAAATAAAATAAAAACCTACAATTCAATATTAACTTATATAAAAGAAGAGAAATTCATCTTTTTATTGTTGCTCCTGTGGGAGTAATTTTCATTTTTGTGAATATTGTGAATTGACTCACACACATATATGTACATACATATATATATATACTTCTTATACTCGTCGTATTCGTCTACGATATGATTAGATTAAAAGCAAGGAATCAAAGAAAATAAAAGTTGAAGAGAAAAAAAAAAAAAAAACTAAAATCATTACAACTATACAATACAAAATACATAATGATAAAATTTGAAAGGATACACATAGAGTATACTACATATAGTAGAGAATGAAAATAGAATTAAATAAAGGATAATATGTATACAAATCGGATGTATATAAATAGATAGTTGATTGGATGTATAGATATGAATATGAATAGTGATGGATTTTCACAGATCTATAAATACAAATCCTTTTCAATTCGTCGACATATACACTTAAGTAGTTACATAAATAGGATATATCAAGATAGATAGGATATATTATATCAAATGTATACATATTCGTATATACGTACGTACATTTTGTAGATAAATATACATACATATATGTATATATACGTAAATCCTTTATTCATATATAAATAAATATGCTATACGATCCTTTTATATTTCATCATTATACCCGAAAACATTGATAGTAGATTAGTTTTGGTGTACATATATTACGAAGTAATTTTCATTTTTTTTTTTTTTGTCTATTTTTATTTTTGGTTATTGTTTCAAATTTTATTTTGGCTTTCATTTCAGATTAACTTTAGTTAAATATAGATTATATTATGTATTACGTAAAAATATTTTTATGTTATCACATTTTCATTTCATTTACACAAAATCAAAAAACTATAAAAAAAAAAAACGAAAAAAGAAAATTGTATGATCCTTTTATACATAGACGAATATACCCGTATATGTACCTATATATAATAACTGTAAAATAAGTATATAATAACTATTTAACATTTAACTAAATCCTATAAAAGGATACTCAATATATATAATATTGTTTTATATTGTTTTTTTTTCTCCTTCTTTTTGTATATTTTTGATAGTTCGATTTAAATAGAATATTTATGCATTGGTAGTCGTTATTTTATTTGTGTATTCGATTTTAGTATGTTTGTGTGAGTGTGGAATTGCGTGCATCATTTTATGTTATATGTTGTGATGGTGGTTTTTAATAAAAAAAATTTTTTTTTTATTTTTTTTTTTGTTATTTATATGTGTACGATGATGAGAGCAATTCATTAGGATAACAATTGAAATAAAATGTACTTACATGTATGTACATATACATACATATACATACATATGAACATTATACGTATGGATATCTACGCATATTTACTGTACGAGTACGATGTCTGTATATATGGTTTTATGTTACCTGTGTTTGCATCGTGGGTATGGTGAATGTGTACCTATGCTAATATCGCATTGAATAATAATCGTATAGAAAATTTGTTGTTTCTCTATTCGTAATTTTCAATTGAAAATGTAATTCCTGTTCATATTTTATTTTTTACGTTTTTGAAAATTGATCCTATCAATTTATTTATTCAAATTTACTTTTTTTGTATTATTGAATTTCTATTTCTATATTTACTTGATTTTTATTTTTCAGTATTTTTGTTCTTTTTCATTTTATTTATTCTATTTTTTTTTTGTTTGTTTGTAAAAATCATTTTTAAATGTATGCAAAGTGGTTATTTGAATAAAATATGCAAGTACATACTCGTCGTATTATGTATTTCATTTCATTTCATTTTTTTTTTTTTTATCATAGAGTATAGGTAAATTCACACATCATACACACTGTACAAGTTCAAAATTTACTCTGATTTAGAATATTTATTTCATTGATTTTTGCTATTTTTTCACTCAATTTTTGAAAAAAAGAAAGAAAAAAAATACAGATCCTGTTCAAGTAACATAATTAAATTTATTTTATCTTTTCGATATGATAAAATATATCAATATAGTATACATACACACAATACATGCAACAATGATGATGATGATGATGATGTTGAAGATGTTGACGATGATGACATATGTAAATCTCTGTATACTTTTATCTGAATGCATAGTCAATTGGAAGTATCATTTTATTGATGTAAAATTGATTAAAAAAAAATTGTGAAAAATAGAAAACAACATATATTAGAAAGATAAGAATAAAAAAAATGATAGAAAAAAAATCTTTTGAAAAATCTGTAAAATATTTGAATCCTTGAATATTTATCAGAGACATAGAATCTATTATCATCATCCATAGATTTGATTTGTATAAAATTGCGATGATACCTAACCAACTCCTATCATCTACCTGTAATTGTGCTGTGTTATATGCTGCACGATTTTATATAACTGAACAATTTTGCAGTAATTTTTGATTTATTTGCTTGTTGAATTTCGTTTTTATATTTACGATTACGACTGGTATGATATTCGTTCGCATATAAACGAATATATTATATACCATCAGTAACAGATGAATTTAAATATATCCTTTGAGTAGTACCTAGATGATAAGTATTTTGAATTTTTTTCTTTTTTAAAGTCATTTTTAAAGGATCTAAGTACTTGAATTTTTATTTTTTCATAAATTTTTCTAGTTCGTTTGTTTATATTGTAAAATTTGACTCTTGAAAATATTTTGCATCCTATATACTATCATCGTATACCATCTGTGCAAAGGTATTGAAAATTCTTTCATTTAAATAAAATTTTTGTCAATCAATTAACGTTTAAGTGTACAGTTCAAGTGTATAATTCTTGCATAAAAGTTCGATATGATTCGATTTGGGAATAATTTTACTTAACTTACAATACGATATCTTTTCATTTCATGTATAATCCTTGTTGTAGAATTATTACAAATGTATTTCCATGGAGACTGTATAGATTCAATTATTGTAGAAAAACTTTTAAAATTATTATTATTTTCTTCTTCTTCTTCTCATCCTTCTTCGTTTTTCTGCAAAAAATTAATTCAGATAAATTTATGTATACGATACTCTTTATGCATATTTCATTGATTAAACTTTTATCCAAACGAAACTTAAGTGTACGAGTATATATGGTATATCCTCGTTATATACGTATTAAAAAATAAATAAAACAACGAAATTTGTTCTGGTTTGTTTTTTATTAAAAAAAAAAATGAAAAAGAAAAATACTACAAAAGATTGTGTACATTTTATCCAAAAACTTTTTAAAATTTTCATTTAATTTTGATGAGTATAAAATCAAAAAAAAAAAAAGAGATGAAAAAATAATATTTGAAAACCGAAAAAGAAAAACACCACATTTCCGCCAAAAAATAAAGAATAACCATCATCATCGTTGGTATTTACTTTACGAGTGAATCTTTCTGAAAATGTTTATCCTACGAGTTTTTGGGAAAAATATATGTATTCATTTTTTTTTGTATCCTGTAGCCACGTATGTATGTAGCTACGTATGTTTATACATAAAAAATAAACTTTTATCTGACAATAAGTTTTATTAAATATAATAAATATTAAAAATAAAAAAAAAAAAACACTGAATAAATAAAGAATAAGAAAAACCATGAAAATATATTGTATTACACATACATTTTATTAGTGTAGAAGAGTGTAGACATACACGCACGTGAAAACAGTCTGTTATGCACATAAAAAAAAAAAAAACATGAAACAAGAGAAAATTATTATTACCAAAACTTTTCTAGTTTTCATTCACTATTCACCATATACAATATACAGAAATACTTACAAATAATTCCAAAAAATATACATGTGTACGTATGTACCCAGCTGACCATTCAGTGAACTATGTAGGTTCACAGTGAATTCATAGTGAATGCCAAAAATCTTCACGAAATGAATAATTTTTCTCTTATTCATTTTGAAAACACGAAATGAAGAATAAGTGAATTATTCAAAAATGAGTACATTATGAATACACCAAGTGATTGAAATATGAATTATATTCATATAAAATTCATTTGATGAATGACGATTTATGTAAACTTATTTTAATTTTATGATTAGGCGAATTCATTCGTTTTATCTTTGTAAAATGGTTGCGATTCACAAAGCCTAACACTGTGGAATCACTTAGTGAACGTATAGTGAAATTTTGTTAAACAATTTAGCTGTTTCTAATAATCTAAACGTAATAAGTGATTTTATGATTTGAGTCTAAGAATAAGCAAAAGTGTTTTAAATTCTGTGTACTATTAGTTTATTGAAAATAAAAAGGAAAATAAATAAAAAATAACGAAGTGATTAAAGAGTTTTTATTTAAATCATTCAGAAAAATCAAAACGAAAAGTAGGAATATAATAATTAGAGCCAGGATTCATTGATTACTCACATTGTGAATGGTATTTTACCTTCACAAACTGCATTGAATATGAATTCATTTCGTGTTTTCATTAAATGTTTAGTAAGTGATTTCAAAATGGGTTCAATAAGTGATTTCACTATGACCAGCTATAGCGTAAACATTTTTGAAATAAAATATCTTCACTTGAGTGAAATGAATTCAGAATGAATTCACTATGAGTTCACTTGGTCAGCTGGGTATACATATATATTTTTGTATACGAGTGTTGGAATACATATTTAAAATGATGTCGCTTTTTCGCACTAGCTTCTTTCACTCATTCATAACCTCATGCTAATAAAAATTCAACGAAATAAAAATGAAAAAGAAAAAAAAAAAGAAAAGGAAAACCAACAATAAATTGAAACAAAATTTAATATTGTCTCATAAAATAAAATTTAAAAAAAAAAAAAAATTAAAAAAGAAAATATAATGAAAAAAGAATAATGAGAAGATGAATAAAGAATAAGTTTTGTTTATATTTTTAGGCACTTGTACATGTGTGTACATATAGATATGTATGTACGTATACGAGAGTATAAAATATACAAGAATTACATACAAAATTATACAATCATATTCATAGAGATTTTTCGTATTTATTCGTTATTTATTTTCGTTGGCTTTTTGCCTCTTTTTTGGCATTTTTTATATATATATGTATTTGTTTTTTTTTTTTTATAAAATATAAATTTATGAATAAACTTTATTTTATTAAGTATTATAATATGATACACATTTTCCTTTTTTTTTTTATTTTGAGCAAACACTCAAAAATATAACGCACATTATAGGCAACGAAAAAAAAAAAACCTTCACAAAAACCAAAAAAAAAAGGAGGAGGAAAAAAAGGAATTTAAAAAAAAATATATAAAAAATTATAAATTTTAATAAAATTAATAATATTATGGTAGTATAGTTTTAGCAGATACAATGTTGATTTTATAGTAGAGATCACTTTATATTATAGTATGTATGTATGTATGTATGTATGTATGTATATATTTTTTTTGGGAAAAACTTTTTAAAAACTTTTTCAAAAAAATTTTTTAATTAAAACTTTTTTATGTGTATGGAAAGAAGACATATCATGAATATATGGATACGAATGTATAATGTGTAATGTAAGTGTATGTGCGATTATATAGATAATATTTACAGTGAGAAGGATGTATAGATAATGAAATTTTTTGATGTGTTTTAAAAGTGTGTATGTCAAAGAATTTAATGTAGTAAGTACACATATTCTTTAAGCTATTCTAAATGAATACATATATGTAAATATTGGATAGTTTAATATTGTATAGTCAGTATAAGGATGAAGAATCTTATGTTTAATCATTATTATTTTTATTATTATTTTATTTTGATTTGTTTTTATTAGTTTTTATATTGTTTTATTTTTATGAAAGATTAATGACAATATGATTGTTCGTTAAACTCTAACAAAAATATTAAATGAAAATTTTAATTATAAAATAATTTTAAAACACCAAAATGTGTACATATGTACATAGTACATATACCATACCAATTTTTGTAAATACTTTTGTACATTACATGAAATATGATATGGTATGAGAAATTATTTTCAAATTATAAAACAAAAATAATTTAATTAAAATAAAATTCATCTGTGTATGATGAAAAGATTGAAATTAGTTGAATATAATTTGATGGATGGGATGATGACAGTTGATGGACACATTATCGTTTTATTTGAAAATTAGTGTAAGTTAATTTTTTGGTAAAAATTTGAGGTAAAATTTTATGTGAATATTTTTTTGAAAAATACCAAAAATTTGTTTAAAAAAATAAAATAAAATAAAATAAAATATTTTTCTTGATATTTTCTCTTAAAATTCAAATTTTCAAAGTTTATTTTATATAATTTTTTTTTCAATTATTTCCTCTATATTCGACACAGGATAGGATAGGATATAGTAGTACAGAGTGGCACAGAAAACTAAGTTTAGAACACGTTTTATAGTACCTACATTATTACATACATTAAGTTATATTTTCGATTCAATTTTAAATTTAAATTTAAATTTATTTTCAATTTTAATACAAATGTCGGCCAATTGAAATTGAGTAAAAATATATAAAAAAATCTGTGAATATCATAAAAATAAATAATGATCTACATACGAGAATACAAATCGTATACATACTCGCGTCTTGCATTCCAATTTGAATAAATTCATTTGTTTTTTTTTTTTCACATCATATCTTAGGGGCAATAAATGTACATTCATAAATGTACACACTTTCGCATACTCTAGGTATTTATACGATGTCTGCATTTATATGTACAATATTAAATGTAATAACAATGAATGACTATATATGCACTCTATTGGATGTAATCATTAATTTCATCCATAAATTCATTCTTATTTCAACAAATTATGATTATAATTCAAAAAATTTTATTTTGTAATTTGTTTTATAGTTTTTCATTGTACATACAAACATATATTTTAGCATTCATACATGTGTATGCATATACTGTATGATCGTCTGTATAAAATGTAAGGAGTATATGAAGTAGATTGAATGCTAAATTTGTACATTTTATTCACATATATATTAACTATAGCTGTACATGTTAATATGTACATACATAATATGTTGGTGAATGGTTTGTGTGTACATGCATGCATGTATGAATATATTCATGTGTATAGATCCTTTTTTTTTTTTTCTAAAAAAAAAAGTAAAAATTTGAAAAATTTTCAATTTATTTTCTTTCCATTTTCTAGACATTATATACAAGAATACAAGCATATACATACGAATTATATGTACATATTTATAACACCTGAAACCGTATAATAAATTTCATTTATAAAACCATAAAATTGTCTTCTATTTTATAATATTGAACAATTTTAAATTTTTCATGATCTTGTATCTATATATTCGCTATAATATGTACAAGTATATCGTATTGATATTATACTTGCAGCAATACACAAATAAATAAATGTACAATGAACACGGTAAATATGGTAAAGTACCTATGTATAGCTATACATTTTTATTTTACATTAAATTATACAAGTACATACATCTAAATATACTTTACGCTACTCATACGCTAAAATATGTAACGTCTATACTGGTACACGTAGGTATTATTATCTTATGTACATAGTAAATTCATTCGTATATTGCATGCATTTCACGTACATTCGTTTACATTTTATGTACATAATGTGTGAATGTATAATGTCTACATGTAATATTTTATTCGACGCATATAATAATGTATGCTAATGCTTAGATAAATTGTATGATATTTACGTACGAATTTTCTTAAAGATTGTTTCATTTTATATTTTGGTTTTCATATTTATTTATTTCATATTTTTGACAGAGTGTGTTATATAAATGAGAAAGTAAACTAAATCTCAATAATAAACTATTTTAATTACGTTCTCAATGAAATTTTTTTTAAAAATATGAATTTCATAGATTCTAGATAATTAGGTCACATTTTCCAAAACGAAAAAAAAAATACTTCACATTACTTTGTAAGTTTTATGACACTCTGGCAATCTACATTGGTCTTAAAATGTGGAGTAATTCCAAATCAAAACTGAAAAATCGTTTCAATCAGATATAAAATTTCTTAAAAATAAAAATTCAATCTGACTATCTACCCTGTAAATTTTTATTTTTTTTTTTTTTTCAATTTTTTTTGGCAATATTTTTTTTGCATTTTACTTAATTTTGTATTATTTTCTTGTAACAATTTTATTAAATAATAATTTGTATTTATTGTGTGCATATATGCATGTACTGCACGTTATTATGCGAATTTTATATTAGATATGCATGCATGTATTTTATGAGTTACATTATATTCGTATTTATTTTTTGTGTTCTCGTATAATATGCATCAGGTACAATAACTCATATGAACATACACTTCTATGAGTGCATGGAGAATGTGTACTTTCAGATTTTTATAATAGAAAATTTTAGAATAACACACATAAACTACATACTATGTACCTAGACTAGAACCAAGAACGTTAAGAACAGAACTTGGGTATATATAATATAAACCAATTTACTCTCGTACAATTCATTTTATTATTCATTATACATACACACAACATACGAGCACCTATATAAATATGAGAGTTATAAATATGTATAAGGATGATAACATGTTGTTAAAAAAATAAAATAAAATAAAATATGAGAGAAGCAAAAAAAAGAACCATATATCAAATGGGAACATTAAAAATACATCAACAGCAAACAAAATGAGAAAAAAAAATTTTTTTATAATGAACGGAAAATCATTGTAAAAAAAAATATATTAGTTTAAATTTTCTTGTATTCGTACATAAAAAAATGCATGTCGATATTGTGCATACACTACACATATCATATCTGAATATACGTTTGCTTGAAGGTAACGTAGAGAAATGAATTTAAAAGTTACAAAACTACTATTTAGGCGAATGTATGTATGCGATGGTGATATTTAATTCAGAAAATGTAAAACTTTATTACATGTGTATTTTTGTACATTTCGAGTACAAACCTATTATTTATTGTATGTGTACTTTTACATAATATATAATATCATATCACTACATCGTCATGAGATGAGTGTATTTAGTGTATATAGATCCTTTCGAAATTCACATTTCAACAATTGATTATTTAATATGAGTATACGGATATTTACTAGTACATTTTCGTACTTTAATATGTGTGTTACACGTTACACATTGAACGCATTTGACATGTATGCAAAATTTGTATTACTGCGGTACGTTGTTGTCGTATGTATATATATATTGTTAATGTTTGATTCTGTTGTAAGAGTAGGTGTATGTAATAAAAAAAAAAAATAAATAAATAATATTTCGAAGTTTTTTAATTTTATTTAGGAAATTTTCGTCATGATAATGACAGTGACTCTATATGGATGCTCGTATTATGTGACGGTGATTGAACAAAATGAAGAATGAATAAATTATGTCGAGAACAAAAATATATAAACAAAATAAATGTTTTAAGTAATATTTACGTGAAATTTTCCAATCATATGCACTATCCTCGATAAAAGGATAAAACTTTATATAATATGTATCTATATTTTTGTTTGTGTTATAATCGTGATAAAAAATTAAAGAATGAATATACAAGTTTGCTGTTTATATATGTATTCGCATTCCATATTATTCTCTGTAGGAACACAAGTGCTAAAAGGATAAATTCTAAAAAAAAAATTAAGTATTTCAATTTTTTTTTTTTGTCTACTGAAATTGAAGAAGGTTATGAAGTATAGAAAAAATATTTTTCTTTTTTGAATGAAATTCAGTATTAAATAAAAATGAAAGACAGATATAAATAATATCTGTACCATAAGTCACCTTGCTTTATACTAATATAAACTGCGATATTAACGGATAACACACATAAATAATTTTCGAAATTTGTCTGGAAAAAAAATTATTTTTCTTCCTTGCCATTTTTTTTTTTTTCATATTTTCCTTTTTGGTTGGGATGTATATATAAGTTGAAAATATTTAAAAAGAAAAAAATTTATATATAATAGATAAATATATTTTTCGAAGGATAATAAAATGTAACATGCAAAGCTATTATAAAATGTGACATTTCGAAAAAAAAAATATATATATACATACATATATATAATAAGATAAAAAATAAAATACTTATATAAAATGAAATGAAAAATAATATTATAGTAGAGAAAATATTATATGAGTACATATGTATGTATGAATGTGTGGATTAAAATTTATAGTTTTTATTATATTTGAGCCTTGAACATTCACATATTTAATATGGATTTATATTCCTTATCATCATATCATATAATGTAAGTATGTACCTATATTTTAAAACGTTGAACATATGCATATGATATGGTTCAGTTTAACTCTAATATGTATACATATTATTTGTACATTACTATATAGCATACAGGTTAGATCTTTGGAATATAGTTGGATTAGTTTGTTATACTTGGATAGTGCAATGTAGTATTATAGATGCTTATGTATGTAAGGCACAAATAGAAAATATACACTCTAGTAATAATGCCAACAGCATATGTCATCATTTTTAAATAGATATTTATATTCACACTAGATATTTATACGCTGTGTTCTTTATAACTACATAATGTGTATATGTGTAGTCTTCTATACACAATCGATAATATGGAGCACAAAAAATTTCTGCTTATGTATACAGGTGAAATTGTGTTCCTTTTTTCATTCATATTCACATATTTGGCTCGTTTTAATCTTTCATGTAGACCTTTACGTATACATTTTATACATGTAGATATGAGCTCATACATACATTCTTTATTTATTTCCATATGAAATTTATGGTGATTTTATTATGGTTGTTGTTCTTGTTGCTAATTTCGTACCTAAACTTTTCACAGATTTTCTTTTTTTGCACTCTACTACTATATTTATTGTCCTTCCTTTATTTTTACTTTTTTTAAATATGTATACATATCACTATAACTCTGTTTATCCAAAATAAAAAAATTTTTAAAAGTTATTTAAGCACCTATACTCATATATTTTTTTCGAATTTTGGATTTTTCATTTTGATACACAAAAAAAAAAGATAATTTTTTTTCAATTTTCTATATTTTTCTTCTTTCAAAATATAAAACGATACACGAAAGTACGGAATTTTTTATGTTGTATTTCATATTTTTTTCTTTGTTGAATTCTACATATAAATTGTGCCAGAAATAATGAAAAATTATCTACTCAAGTGATATGTGTAAGCAGTGGCGGGTTTGCTGATTAAAAAGCTTGTAGGTATCACTCAAAGTTTCAAAATGAAAGTTCGAAAATGAGTACACACGATGTGTAAAATACTACTCGTACTGGCATAGCGTATATACTATAGGTACCGTACTAAGCTAATGACCTCCACTTCTTCAGAGTACATAAATGTACAAAGGGGAGGAGCAAGTATAAAATGCTTTTAGTTGATTTCACGTGTTTTTGTCATGTACAATATTTGCATTTTACTCGAAAAGAAAATCAACTATTTCTAAAAGAATGAGAATATGAGTACATATATGATGTGTAACATGCTACTCGTACCAAGTAATGTCTTTATCCTTTGTTTGCTAATGACAAGTTTCAATAAATTTTTACTTTTGCGTTAAAATAAATTGGAATTGCTATATTTAAAATATTTTCCTAAAAGACATTAAACTTTGACGTACAGTGTTTTTTACATTTTCTAATAAAAGTCTAGGTTAATTTGTTGCCCCCGAAATTTGCCTGTCTTGCAGCCACCTATATTGAGTAAGCGTAAATCCAGCTCTGTGTATGAGCGTATCTAAATTTAACCTATAAATAAAAATTTATTTACAGTTATTAGAAATGAAAGTGTTATATACATGCATGTAAGTATGTAGATAAATATAATGGGATACATTACACTATAAATCATAATATTCAATTTTCAAATCAGTTAAATATGAAGAATTACTTTTAGAATAGCAGATGAGGAAGAAAACTTACAGACAATAATAATAATAATAATAATAATAATAACGTTACATGCATTTTAGATAAAATAAACTTGAATATAACAACCATGTAAAATGGATTTTTCAATTTTTTCCTGTAAACGAAAAGAAAAAAAAAAATTAATAAATAAAAGAATACATATGCTTAAATGATTTAAGTGGTGTAGATGTATAAAATATTTACAAAAGAAAAAAAAAATCATAATATCGATAAATGATTGATTAGAAATTGATCGATTCGTATATATTCACTTCATCATTTCATTTACAAAATTCGTATAAATAGACACCAATCAATACAAAACACTTTCAATCATTTATTTTTCTTCTTTTGATAATAAGTATATCGGTAGTAGTAAATAGAAAACTAAGTCCTAACATTTGTATATGAGATGTAAGTGTTTTTGTGTGTGTATATATCTACCAGCAGACAGAACTTTATCGTTTCTTATCGTTTCATATATGAATGAGTACATCTTTTATGAATACTCGTACCATTTTCGTACATAATGATGAAATGAATGAATGAATAAATGACAAGAATATAAAGAAGAATATCTTCATAGGTATATGGTATGTCTTTAAAGTTCTAACAAAAATAGACATTGATATAATGGACAGTTACATGAAATTAAATAAATTTATTCATATACCCATGTAGTATATTGACTGACCGAAAACCCAAGCACATAACATAACACAACACAACACAACAGACAATTATTTATTATTAATTTCAGTAAAGATATACAAGACCAAGAGCAATATACCATAACACAGACACATTATATAAATGAATCAAGTAGGTCAACCAAAGATAGAAAAATCTTTGTCATATAATCTACATTACATATATAGGATAGGTGAATTTAACACAAATATAGGAGATTTGTATATAATGTTTTCAGGAAGTATAGAAAGTGTCAAAGTTTTTTAAAGTGTCAAAGACTTTAATACGAACAAATTTTATAAGTACTCGTACTTGAATTATTTATAAGGATATTTTGTGTACATATATTTATTTGTTTTGTTCTGAATGAAATTTGAAAAGTTGAAGGATTAATGTCAAATTGAATTCATTTTATGCTCTACTTTTATTTTTTTTATCAATGATTGTGATTGTGAATGATCTATCTGCTTACAAGTTGTAACATACTTTTTCCCTTCCCAAAGAAGATATTTAAGTGCTTGTTTGTAATACTTTGATATTGTATGTATACTCGAATCGTACATATTTATTGGTCAAAATATTATTTTATTTATTAGACAGACAGATAACATCGAATATATATCTATAAATATTAAAACGTTTTGATATTATTCGAAATTACTTATTACTTTGTTTGGAACATTGAAATTCACTTAATCCTTAATAAATATCAATTCATGTATTCATTTATGTAACAAACCAATTATTTAATTAAATTTTATAGATTCTGTTGTAGTGTTTAATTTATATATAAATATTTGAATTTTGAGTGACATGTATAATTGAATATAAATTTGAATTCTTTTTTTCATTTGTATATGTATTTTTGTATGATTTTTCATCTAACTTTAGATTTTTTTTTCCTATATTTTTTCAGACTGCTAAATAAAATATAAAATAATTTCTCAACTATAAATCCAGCTTCCTGATACATTTTGAACAAAAACAAAAAACACTTTTTAAAAAAAATAAATAAATAAAAGGAATCAGAATGTCAGCATCAAATCAAATCCAACAACAATCACATATAAATGATATTTCACCGAATGTTGTTGTGGATCAAACGAATTTTTCGAATGCACATCATTTTCATCAATCACCTTCTTCCCATATTCCATCATCAGTCACTGCAAATGCACATAGCACATTAAATCAAGCAGGAACACCATCATCAGTACCAGGAGCTGGAACAAATTCACCGACAACATCATCTGTTTGTACCTGTTCACATTATTTTCATCATCATCATTTGCATCATCATCATCATCATCAACAGCATCAACAACATCACCAGCAGCAGCAGCATTATCATCATCAGTTACCTCAAGTCATATTAAATAAATCCTCACATGATGATAACGAAAGACAAATTAGTGGTGAAACACATGTTGCAGTTACTGTACATCATCAGCAACAGCAACATCAGCAGCAACAACAGCAACAACAACAGCAATCCCAATCACATCAGTATCAAGCATTAGATAGTCCAAATGGTACAACAACAACTGGTGGTGATGATTCATGTGACTGTAATCAAAGTGAACAAGAGCAAAGTGGCAGAAGTTCTAGAATTGCTTCAGGTGATGAAGCAACACCAAGTGGTTCTGAAGATAATAACATTAGGAAATGTTCACACAGAACGAATAAGTAATGAATTTTTGTGTGTTTTTTTTAACTCTTTTTGACTTTATGATGTATAAATTTTACATGAATCTCTGTCTGTAGATAAAAAAAAATTTTGAAATATAATTTAGAAATTTCAAATTCTATACACAGAATTTATTATATAAAGTTGAAAGCTTTTTTGCCAACTAGAAAATAATTTTTTAAAAATTTTCTAATATATTTTTCAATTTTTTCCTAATTTTTTTGCGCTTTGAATTTTAGAAAAAATCTGATTGGTCATCAGCAACGTAATAATTTACGAAATGGTCCTGTTAAACGATCCAGTCTTGTCGATAGAAATTATTCAAGCCAAATTGAAGTTTATAGCGATGGAACTGATTCGGGTGTTAAAATAACAGATGGTGGTACATCAGAAGAGGATCAAGGTCCACCATTACCACCAAGACCACCGCCAAGACCTAGAAATATTCAAATGGCTGATGAATGTAAGTTGATTTTTCTTTTAATTTGCTTGTTCTTTTTTTTTTTATTTCGAAACAACTAATGTGCCCATACATACACAGTAGGTAAATTTATAAAAAGAAATATTTGAAAAATTGAAAAATAGAATTACGAACATTTATACCTACGACTATACGAGCATCTATGCTATCACACAGTAAATGAATGAATGAATGAATGAATAAATGAATGAATCTGTGTGCATATGTAGTGGTATAGAGTAGGCTATAATTTAAAATTGTAAACAGTATGATACATTGTAAATAGAAAAGGATATGTATCTCTGTATATTTTCGTTCATCATAATAAATGTTCAACGTCTACTTATATGTATATTGCATGATAGAGCCATGAAACATAAAAATTCAATTTTAGAATTTTCAGTTCACATGCAAAATTAATTTTCGAAAATCCCTTTTTCGTCCTAGTTCATTTTATTTTATTTTATTTTTTTTAATTTTATATTCTATATGTTTCATATGCTGTAATCCGTATACGATTTAGTATATCATCTTCAATTTTATATGTCTACATAATTAATGAATATGAGTATTCTATGTTTTGTATACGAATACGGATACGATAGATAACGTAACAGTAACAGTAGTATATGGCCATTTAATTCCATGGTCGATATATTTTTGACAACATTATTACCGTCGTTATATACTCGTACAAGTGTGCATTTATACGATACGATAGGATATATGTATGATATCCGTAATGTGGAAATGTTTTCATTTTTTCAGATTTTTATAGATGGGTAAATGATACATAATGTGTACAGTGTTTTCTAGTTCCAGTGTTACAATTTTTATCTAACGAAATGTAACATATTCACTCACAGTCACACATCCTCATACATTTTCTTCTTTTGTATTCTTAATGTGGATTCTCTAGATATGTGTTGGGAAGGGAGGGAGATAGTATAATAATAATCTTGAATGTTATATGTAATTCATCCTGATTCCTAATTAAAATTACATATAGCTGCATATAAGAAATGATATCCTTTTTTGATATCCTTTAAAAAAAAAAACAAAAATAAAAAAAAATATTTTTTTGTTCTGTTATCCTTTCAATCTCTACATTATTATTACTGTTGCTGTGTTGGTTCTTTTCAAAAAATCATTTTCTGCATCACAAATTTTGATTTGGAATTATCTATACAATACGCCCACTATCAATGGTGTGTCACCTTCTTTCTATATTATCTATTCATTCATTACATACTCTGTACACGTAACACGATCAAATACATATATACAATTTATATATATACGAGTATGTACTTTTAACTATGTACGCCTACGTATGATGTGTATACACATACAACATCAGTGTGTGTGTGCTATTTACTTTCATTTATCTTCATTGGGTTTTTATTAATTCACCTATACTATTCAATTTGTTTCGTTTGGTATAATATTTTCTTTCTCTCAATATCTAAATTTTATCTAGTGCACACCATACCAACCACATATGTACTCGTATCCTTTCCGTATGTAATGTATATATACTGTTGTTACTGTTGTTACTGCATATTACAATAAAATATATGTATGTATTCCATAAATATCGGAAAAGATTATATTCGAATTTTTGTTCTTAAAAAAGAAAAAAAATTGAAAAAAAAAACAAAATAGTAAAATCTGACTGCAAGCAATTCTCTTCAGGATATTAAATTTCTTGATTCTAGGACAAAGTTCTAGTTTGAAAATTTTTGTATTGTAAATGTAAAACAACAATAACATTACATGTACGTTAAATGTATACACAAACATACGAGTAGATATATGTACGTATGATTGTATAGGTAGTACATATTTATGTGTAAGAAGACAATTATTATTATACACTTTTTGTATACAATACACATACACATATTCGGGTATAATATATACACACTATATACACTGATCAAATCTCGTACATACATATACATTTATGGATTATTATTGTGATTGTTTCAGTTCTGTTGTTATTAAATCCTTATTCCTACATGATATATTGTAATTTTCTATGTTCAGATTTTCTGTTAGTTTTTACTGTATAGATCGGAAAATTCATATCCACACACATATACCCGTATATGTACTCATATGCATGAAATCTGTACATAGAAGGTATATCGAGAAATGATGAGATTGTAGTCGAATATATAACACATTTACTCACACAAAAGAAAAAAAAAACAATTTATTGTGAAAAACTCTTTTACATGTTATTTCAGGCATGTCGTTATCGTTTCTGTAAACCCAAAAACGAACAGATAACAAGACAATTGTGCAATGTCGTTCTCGATAAAAGTAATTTCCTTTTTGAATCATATGTATGCATCTATGATTTTATTTAGTCCTGTATCTAGGTCTATAGATATAAGCAAGGATGTATAGTTACCGTATTCATATGTGCACCTTTAAATGTAAGTACATGAATATATCTGTATATTCACATAAATATATCAATGAAACACACACATACACATTTACCTACCTTCATGAATATTTTTGTATAGAATGAGCGAAGAGATAAAAAAGAATAGGAATTCAAAGTTAAAAAGCGACGACATTTAGGCAACTTTTTAGCTATCATACGTTCATTTATATGTACAGCACACATTACACACATATGTATGTGTGTAAATATGCAATGCGATAAAGGATTCGTTAACAACAATAATATTTAGTTGCTTTGCTGTTGAGACAGTGCCTGTACTGTGTCTGTATATATTCGGTGTCGTTGGTATTAAATAAAAACAAAATCAAACAAAACATACATAACACAACAGAATTATAATCGGAAGAGAAAGACTAATAATGATAAGAGAAAGATGAAAAGTTAAAGAAAACGAAGAAAAGTGAACAAAAACAACCAAAGTTTTCTTTTCAAATGCAAACGGGATGAAAACTGATATGAATACACATATGTGTTACACATATGTAAAGAGATGTAAATACAAACTGTATGTTTATGCGGGCGGATGTTTTTTGTTTATTAAGAAAATGAAGAATAACATCAAACCGAAAAAATGAAAAATGAAGTGATAGAAAAACGTTGCAAAAAGTGCACAAAAAAATGAGAAAATATAAAAGGATGAAAAACTATGAGTTTCGAATCAATTGTAACTCATACTGTGCGTAGCATATATGGTAGAAATAGAATAGTATAATTTTACAATATTTTATTCTTTTATTGACACATAATTTTTTTGTTTGAGTTTGCAATTTGAAACAATCGAAATGACAATATTTCAACAAATAAAAGTAAACTCAATTAAACTACTACATATACTATTATATATGCACTTTATATGTATACATATAATAAGAAACATACAGATTTTATGCGGAATTTATTCACAAATAATAAATGTGCAAAGATTGCATATATGTATGTCTGGAACTGGATTTATTTTTGGTTTGCATTTACATTTATATTTACATAAATGTATGCACATAATACGAGTGTGTTACATCTACGGCAACGAGTAAATAATAAATTAGAGTACTACCAATACATATTGCATTAAATTACTTACTGTTGTAACAGACATTTTTGCTTACGATACATCTGAACTGAAAACGATTTTAATTTTCAAAAAGATATTCGATTCGATAACAAGTAAATTTATACAAACCAACAAACTAACACCACATTTAAATATTTAAATACATGTATGTAAATAGGTATTAGGTACACACATTTACATCAAGGATATATTCAATTTCCGTTTTCCTTTATATTACAAAACATTATTTCTGAAAAATTAATTTATTTGCTTATTTGTGATTTTCCTTTCATTCATTTGCTTTTTATTTCTTTTTACTGTTGCTGCTGATATTTTTATATTTCAAAGAAAATTGAAATTATTGTTTGTGTTTAGCATTTAAAAAATTCAAAAATAAATTTACTGTCATTGCAAAGAAAAAAAAAATTAAAAAATAAATCAAAAAAAAAAAAAATAGAAATAAAATACTATAAAAAACTGACAAAGAATATTAAGAAAATTTTTCTTCCTTTTAATTTTTTATTTTTCAATTTTTAGCATTGTAGTTTTCATTTATATGATTTCGCACATCGTACTTCCCATCCCATGCTAAGTATAAAAAAAAAATCAGATTAACGTATGACAGCTAATTAAATTAAATTTGAAAATTATTCTGCATTTGAATAACGAATCCAATCAGTGAAAAGTGCTCGTAATTTTTTTTTTTTTTTTTAAATTCAATTCAATTATTTAAAAAAAAATTATAAATGGAATCGAGGTAATGCAGAAATTTGTATTTAATTTACATTGGAGCTATAGAGATATTCAAATGAAAGTACGAGTATAAAAATATTTTTAGGCTTAGCAACAATGTAACTATCATATAATAAATACGCAACATTTTTATAAATCATTTAACTTTTTCAACAACAAATGTACAAATTGAACAATTATAAAAATCGCGATTGAAATGAAAATTAGAACGAATGACTTGAATTTATACGTAATAGCGCAATATAGACATACTTATAATGAAAATGTAAATTTTATAATTGAATTGAAGCACAAAATTCATTAATGTGATCCTTAAAAATGAAAAATTATTTTTACAATTTAATTTTTTATTTTTTGCTTTATTATCGAAATAAGTAATACATATTTAGTGCAAGTAGCACACACTTGACTCATATATACAAATTCCATTCCATCATATTAATTTTATAAATTAAATCCTCTACACACTTTAGTTATTATTTTTTATTTGTTTTCATTTAAATTTTCATTTCTAAAATATTTTATATGTAGTATATGTATTTGTATTCTTATTTTGTTTTATTAATTTATTTTTTCATTTCAATTTTTCATATTTATTTACATACATATTTATCATAAATTCATTATATGTATTATTGTTATTCTCATTTTTGTTTTTGTTATTGTTGGTGTTGAAGTAGTTCCCAATCTTCAATTTTAATTTTAATGCGTTGTTATATGTATGTGCGTATCGTATATATTTTTCATATAAATTTTAATATTAATATTTCATTATATTATTCAGGAACTTTATTTATTTACACATTAATTTCGAAAAATTATATAAATAAATAAAATATTAAAAAACCGCACGAACTCAATTTGTTAAAGTCAAAAAAAAAAAAAAAAAAAACAGAAAAAAATGAATCTTTTCCATAAATATTTTCTATGTATTTTAGCACACATTATATATTACATACATACATACATACCAATAAATGTATGAAAATATTACGTATACTATACATTATACAAATATTCATACATATAATATTACTCATTTTTATGAAGGATATAAATGAAATGAATAAAATGAAGATTTTTGTTGAATATTATTTATTTTTTTTTTTCATATATTTTACGAAATATAGTACAATGATGATGATAGTTCTATATATTATGTATGTATATATTATGCAAATATGTAATATAAATTTATACATACAGACATACAGACACACACATTTATTTATATGCCATTATTATATGTAGAAATATGTTTTGCATATTACACGTCGTAAGGCTAGGCAAAACTATTATTTTTCCAACATTCAACAAAATAACCTATCATTTTCATATCATGAATACATTTAGTATACGATCGTACATATAATATGAAGCGTACAGAATATACATACATATATGTATATGTATATGTACATAACACCACACCAAATACATATACAATTTTGAATTTATTCGTAAGTTTTCATTTTGAATTTTTTACTACTATATATTTTCCATAAAATTTCATGAGTGAATTTGTTTTTTGGTTTTTTTGCTCTCGTTGATACTTTTGTGTGTTTGGTTGTTGGTTTTTTTGTGAATGAGCGACTGAACGAACACACATTGTACGCAGTGTGTGTGTGTTTTTGTGCATATTTTATTTACATACATATACATGAAATGAATGAAATATAGAATTAACGACATAATAAAATGTGCACAGATATATTTTTCTTTTTCTTTTTTTATAAAGTATTTTTTATTTTTTTTTTATTGTTATATATGTGTGTATTTTTGTTACTCCATTTTGTTGTGAGTACGAGTAAACGAGTATCCAAAATGAATGAATGTACATTTTTCATTGTTTGTAACAGTTTGTAGTTCTACTTTTCTTGTATGCATGTATTAGTTTTTGCTGTTAAAAAAAAAAAAAAAAATGAAAGTTTAAAAAGAATTGTAAAAATCATCAAATATGTATTCTAAAAAAAAAAAAAAAAAAAAAATTTTTTTTTTTTAATAAATCTCTTATCCTAACAACCATTACGTACTTTGTGTGTGTACATATATATGTACCAAGTTACAATTATGAACACTAAAATCCATTTACTTGCTTATGGTCCCTGCGTAAATATATAATGGACTATAGTGTCTCTTGTCTCTTACATTTTATTAACGTCTGTATTCATACTCTGTATGTTGTGTCTGTATTTATGAAAAATTAAAATTTTGTTTTCACTTTTAGTACATCATTTCTCATTTATGTTGTTTCATTTTTCTTTTTTTCTTTTTTTTTTTTTCATTTTCGCTTTCCATAAATTGCTCGTTTTTTTATTTTTTTTATTCTATGGTCTCCTTCATATTTTTGTTGTTAAAGAAAATATAAACTATCCACCTACTGTTCAGAAAAATAAAATAAAAAAAAAACAAAGAAAATGATATAAACGAAACAAAAAAAATGAATAAATAGTAAACAATTCAAAAACCAAAAAATTTATCCTTTCAGATGAAAAATTTATTTTGTTATTGCTCCTTTTTAGAGATTTTTTTTTTTGTTAAAAAGAAATTTTTTTTAAATGCATATATGTATGTACATACGTATCGCCATACATACTAGGTCTGATAACATAAATATGCATGCATGTACAAATAAATCTGAAATGTGGGAGGGAAAATGCAATTTTTAATTCAAAAACACAACGACAATAACTAAAAACAAAAAAAAAAGAATGAAAAGGAATGAAAAAAAGGCAGCAGCATGTTAATATGTATGTCATAATGTGAGCTTATACATTCCCGTTTATACGAACATGAATGAAAAAAAAAAACTACATACCATCATAATCAGTACAGAATCATAATTTAATCTATTATATTTTTGAAAATGCTATCCTATATAGCTTTAAAAGAAAAAAGGATCCATATTATACGTACTCTATTGGAGGAAATATATACATTCTCTCATATATTCCCAGTCGTGAATTAGTAAGGCATTACTGGCAGAATCAATTCTGTAACTAGTTCACAATTTTTCAATTCGAATAAAGTAGTTCAATAATACATTACTTCGTTAAAAAAGTAATGTGGATTGTAATGCAATTGTAATCCAAACAATGATACTGATGCTATGTAATGCAAGCGGTAATGTCCCAGTAGCGAAATGGAAAGTCATTACCAGTGTAACTAGTTCTGTAATGCATGCATACTTCACCACATCACCTTACTTTGTAGCAGCTTTACAAATTCAAATTGGATAGCTCCGTAACTCATTATTTTTCCGCAAAAGTAATGCAAAAATGTAATATGTTGAAACCAGTTGATATGAAAATGTATAGAACAATGCAGGGGCATTAAATAGGATGACGCAATCACGAAAAAAAAATTCCATTAAAGAAATGCGTTCTAAAAAATTCTTTTGTTTACTCATTCTTGTAATAAGTGCGGTATAGTCAAGTTATAGTTTTTGTTGGTGTTGTGCTTAAAGTTAAAAATTCATTTTTAATGAAGTGTTTGGAGAAAGCATCATTTTAAATTTTAATTTCGATGGCCTCCATGGAAAATATTCTTTCAAAGATTTTAAAAAAATCAATGATATGTTACATGGTAAGAACTTAATATTTTAGTAACGTGATATATTTTCAAATTTTCAAATTTTCAGAAGCGCTTGATAAAAACAAATACAACATTGAACAGTACAAGAAGGAAGTAAAAAAATCATTCAAGGTGTTTAAAAATAGACATTTTAAGAATATGTGCATTCAGAAAAAAAAATTCAATAATTTATAATGTTCTTTAACGTATATTATTATTACATTATCTTAAACTATAAAATAAATACCTAATTATAACTTCTATCTATAAAATAGTCGTGTTTTATTTGATTCCAGAAATAGTTCCCTGGCAATAACTTACATATAAATAGTTATGTAATCTATTACCAGTAATTAGCTCCATAATAACTTATTTTCAACTAAATACCGAACTAGTTCAGAGTAATGCAGAGTGGAGGCGATTGCTTACCTCCTATGACATCGCCGTGTAAAAGTAATGCCTTATTTCCATACACAGTAATCGAAAGTAGAACTAGTTGCTGTTTAAAGGAACTAGTTGCAGCATCGGTTCGGTAATTACGTGCCTACCCGACTGGGTTCTTACGTAGTGCATTCATATTTTATAATGAAACATTTATACACACGCATATATATGTGTATTGTCCATCATAAAATGCCCACACAACTAAGCTTCAAACTCTTGCCAATGTTTAACACTTGTGCTGTTTGGTTGTTTTACAATAATTTTTCATAAAATTTCTCAAGTTTTATTTTTGGTTTTAATTTTTCTTCTCGAACAAATATCTTGGAGCTTGTTTCTTTACTTTTTAGTTTTTACAATTTCTTAATTTTATTTTTTATGTTAAAAATGATTTATCACCTGATTGCAACCGAATGCACAAGACAGGATACACTATAAAAATAAAAGAAAATTGTAAAATCTAAACGAAACACCGAACAATAGTGAATGTTTATGTGTTGGTGCGATGACTGGTGGTGTGGTGACTATGGTAAATGGAAAGATTTTTCACTAGTAGTTTTTCTTATTTAATTCTAAACATACATATGAGTAGTATACAATTACGATACGTCATTTTCATATCGAATATCCTTTTACCACTTCAAACTTTTTCTATAGCCTTCTGTTGTTTTGTACGGTGATGTTGTTGCTGATATGTTGTACTCGATTGCCAGTTCATCCTTTTGATGTAGATGATAGCATGAACCCATGAAGATGATGATGAATGAATGAATTTCAAAAATATTTGAGCTTTTAATGTTGCAAAAATTGTTAAACAACTTTATCATCATCTTATAATACAACAACAACTACAACTGTATAAAATAATAAATATTTTCATGAAAAAAACTAAAAAGAAAAAACACTCTACACACACAACAAAAAAAGAATGAAAGAAGATCGAAAATGGAAGAAAAAAAAAAAATAAGCAAACTAAAAAGGATGACCTTATACATATCCTTATATATTTTTATTGCAGGTATTAGTTACTGTTAAATTTTTTTGTGCTCTTGTTGATAATCTAAGAAGAAAATGTGCATCGAATAGAACAGAAATACATGAGATCGCTTTGGCATTGAGGCTGGAGTCCGAACCATTCATATATATGTATGTACGAACACATACAAAACTTTTTCTTCGTTTTTCTTTAAAAAAAAAAAAAAGTAGTAATAATAATAATAATAATAATAATAACGATGCAATTTATGGAATGAATTCTCAATTAAAAAGGATAATACGTCTTCATATCGTGTATTCTATGCATGTCTTATAGTCTTTTGCATCTATGTACGTTTGTATGTTACGTATACTTTCCATCAGTCGTATTTTATACAAACACATCATACGTATTATATTCCATACCGTACGTATGGTAAAAATGATTTCGCTATTAATTTAATGACAATGATTTATGGGACATGAAGATTTAGTATCAGAGTCAGCTATATGAATGCACGTTTGCAAAAACAAAAAGAGGAACTATTGCACAGAGCAAAGGATATGAAATTTTTATAGAAAAAAATATTTTATAATCGAATTATGTGCATCACACGTAGACATGCATACAAGTTTCTATTTTTTATGAAAGATGGAAGTTTATGAATGAAATAAAAATCAATAATAATAGATAAAATGAAAAAATAAATAAACAAAAAACAGTTTGCAAAAAGATAAAGATAAATTAAATTACATAAAAATGTGAGAAAAAAGTGAGAAAATGAAAGAGAGATCAATAAAAAATAGAGATAGACGATTCAGTGTCAGTGTCAATTCATTTTTTATTTCTTAATTACTTTTTTTTTCCTAATTTGCTTAATTACGATACCACATACACAAATCACAGATTATACTTCAGGAAAAACGAGAATGAGTTCATTCGTTTTCTTTTTGAACTTTTAATTGATTGATTGATTGCGTTCGGTTCGATCGATGTTGTTACGTTCTTCTCGTTTTCTTTGTGTATGTTCATATTAGCATTTAGCACCAGAAATATTGTATCGATGAATGAATTTTACTCTCTTTAATTTGTGAGTTTTTTATATACATAATTGTCACATTTATAGCTACATATGTACGAGTATTCACATATAGCAACAAAGTATGTAATTATCCTGATTGTATAAAAGAAAAAATTTAAATAGATGAAATGCTTAGAGGAACAGAAAATGGTAGGTAGAAGAGTATACCTACTCGTAAATTTATCGAAATCTCTGTAAATTCTATTCAATGTGTAACCCAAAAAATGTGAACGCATATTAGCTATAGCTGGCTAGCCAAGCTAATTGTGGTAAAGTTGAAATAGAGATGGATGAGATGTGATATGGAAATATAAATTTATTCATTTAAAGTTTTTATTTCATTTTTAAATTTGTATGTACGAGTATATCTACAAAAACAAGGATAAGCAGCATTATATCTATGGATCTATGGGATGATGTTAATTTATAACACTGCTATAATGGACATTGTAAATTTTGTTTTCTTGTCCATTTCAAATGTAATGAATATTCACAACAAAATAAAATATAACAGATTATGTACAGTATTGTATTTATTGTAATGCTGGGGATTTTTTTTTTTTTTTGAACAAAATGAAATGAAATAAACGACGGCAAATATGGTGAATGGTGATGACGATGATGATGATGATGATGATCGAATGGCGATAATATTTTTTGTTGTTTATAATACGAATATGTACAAAATAACGATAAACACATAAACACACACAAATACAAAGTACGAGACGAGTACCAGACACATACAAGTTACTTGTGTAATGTTAAAGAATAATTTTCCACCCACCAGAAAATATGTACTGTTTACAATGTTGCAAAAATATTATGTATAATGTTTGCGAAAAAATACATATTCTTTCAATGTTTTTTTTTTCATTTTACACACATAAAATATTAAAAAAAAAATGCAAGCAAAGTATAAATGTATGAAGAAAACGAAAGAAAAAGGCATCGACCAAAACCAAAATCAGTCAATAATTTACGATATACAATCGCCGTATACAACGCATTCCGTATCGTAAACAAACCATCGTATTATGTAGTACAGTAAATGTCAGTTATTATACGCTAGTGTATGTGTATACTGTAAGAGTGTACTTGTATGTATGTAATTTTTAGAGCTATTGTATAGTCATCGTAATGTACATATTTTGTAGATTTATATCTGGGATTTGTGTGAATATGTCCAAAGATTATATCGCCATTCAACATTTTTTCCTCATTTCGCATTTTCAATGCTATTACTGACTTGTAAGTCGTATAATAGTGGTCGTAACTCGTAAGTAAATGAATTGTGCGGACAGGCGTCTATTTAACGATACGAAAACATTGATAATAATGGGTATATCTATGAAAATGTTTAAAAATCAAATAAAAATAAATAGAAATAATAAGGATATTTATTGTCATTTTTCGATTTTTATTCTATAAAATAGATAAATACTAGGATATGAGTGAAATGACTTTTAAATACAATAAAAATCTATTCAAATATGTAGTCAAATTGTATACAAAAATTTATACGAAAAAAATACTTACAGACTGTAGTAAGTACATATCATATGAGGATAATGCCGATTGAATTATGTACATATATGCATATTTACGAATTTTATTATTAACATTATAAATTTACATACATGCAAATGTATATGTAACAAAATAGAGAAGAACAGAAAATTGGTGTATTATTTTTTTTTTTTATTTTTAAATAATCAAAAATAAAATGTGTAGGAAATCCTTTTTATTTTTATTGTCTCTATATGTCTCGCGATATTTCTAGCTAAATGTATAATGTATACAATATGTAGAATTTTATGTTAAATGCTATCTATACACACATTTGTATACACACACATAGATGGACAGCCAGAATGGCATTCAAAAGAAATGAAAACTAATGTATAAACATTGTAAAATCTGCCTACGTTACGTACATTTTCTATGGAATAAAACACTATGATAGGAAGACAACAAAAAGGACAATCGAATGGTTTTAAAAAATATATGTACATATATTGTAAGCAGATTACACTGAAAATATATGTACATATATACGAAGACGTGTTTATAACACTATAAAAGATTGGCATCCTCTATGCCATGAGAATATTTCTGTTCAGAGCAAAATGAACGACGGCAAAAGTGTAAATGGACGTCTATAGATCTCATCCGTATACACAATGTTGTATCGAATATGTATTTGTATGTTGTGTGTATATATGCACATTATGTATGTACATATTTAGAATCGAATGAAACCGATATCCTTATAGGATTTATGAATGGATTTCAGTTAGTTAGTTATTGAATGGATGATAGGTGATGGGTGAGGTATTGTTTGTGTGTGGTAAACACACAATCCATATATGTAAGTAATTACATAATATATGCTATTTCACATTTCAATGAAAACCTCAGATATTTCGGTAACAGAAATGAATGAATGAATGAAAATTGTATTTGAAAGATAATTTTATTGTATTTTATTTCTAGATATGGATATGTGTAAATTTAAGTATTTTGATTTCTATGTATTTGATATATGCGATACAGTTTTCTTGGAAATTCGTTATTGTTTTTTCGTACATCACATGTATTATAGTCGTATCGATTAATTTATCTACACAAAATATTTTACATCTTTGCAAAAATGAACAGAAGTGAGTGTAGATGAATGGTATAGAGATTAGATTTCTTGTAAATGCGATATAAACGAAAAAATATCAGAACAAAATTGGTTATATTTTTTTTTAACTATATATACACGTACCTACAACGAGTATTTTCAATACAAAAATTATGTAATTTCGTTGTTGTTGTTTATTTCATATTATAACGTCCTTTTTCTTATTCTCTGATAAGAAATTTATTATAGATTCATATTCTTATTCTGATCCAGCGTCGGCTTTTAGCCCTCTGGACAACCGGGGCACTTTCGTCACCTTTCGTCATCTATAGGATGAAGCTTTACTATTATCAGCTACTACTTTAATTTGATCTTTTTTATTCCAATTTCCTTTCGTACACGCAAGAAAGTAGGAGAAGCATGAAGAAAAAGAAGTAGAAAGATACTCGAATAATAGATTTTCTTCTTACGAGTATTTTCTTGTCTATATTAGGTACTAGTACTACACTGTAGTGGGCGTGTACGAAGAAGAATTTCAGATTGAAACAAGTTGCGTGTAAACAAGAAAAACCGATAAATGTATTGACCTACATTTTCATTTGTAAACACACATGGTCATTCAACTCTCGAGTATTTGAGATGGAGAAAGAGAAGTAGAAATAAAAGTAGAAAGATGCATGAACAGTATATTTTCTCTTCTTAGTTTTTTGTGTAATTTATGTACTGCACTGTAGTAGATGAGTACTTTTAAGTTAAACTATATGGTTAAACCATAAATTTGTTCATCATATATTCATTATGCGAAAATTTTAAGAGAAAGTTTTGTGAAGGTAGGTACAATTTTAAGAAAAAATTTTCCCAGAAAATATTTTTTTTTACTGTGATTTGTAAAATTATATTTCTAAAAACGGATATATGATTTTAATTCTGTCCTTACTCTCGCCCCCGAGATTTGACGCCGGTTTTAGTGAAAAAAAGTACTGAATATGTATATTCTTATCATCATTTTTTCCAATCATTTTTTCTAACTTTTATAGTTATAGATTGTATCCTTTAAAGGATCGTTTTTAGACTATCGATTTTACTTTCATTTTTATTTTTTCATTCATTTATAAGTTGATTTTCTTTTTTTTTTTCAGTAATCTAGTAATTTGACAAATGATAATTTTTTCATGGAATATCCTTATTCTGCCTCTAGCATTATAAGATGTGTTGTTGTTTTTTCGTATAACCCCCTCTAGAGGTACTATGGCAGTAGGCACATCTTTATTTGCTTCAAAAAATAAAAAAATAAAAAATGAATGAAGAAGAAGATGGCAAAAATAAATTATTTTCGTCTATCGTTTTTTTTTTCTCTTGTAATCCTGAAAATGAAATGTAATCCACAAAAAAGGAAAAAAAAAGAAAAATAAAAACTGAAAAATACTAGATAAACTGTGTGAACAAAAAATAAATATATTCGCGATTATTCATGTAGTAAATTGAAATGATAATAACTTTCGCTTAGTGTTTACAATACACCAAGGAAATTAAATTAAATTCCAAATAAAAATATCTACTCCATAATATACGTATATACAAAAGTAGATCGTCCTCCTCCTCTTTCTCCACCTAGACATTTGTATGTATTTGTGAAGGTATATATCAATTTATGTGTACGCTATGAAACCAGGATACAAATTCAACGTTCAACTACATCCCGATACATGTATGTGAACGCGTATACATGAATTTTTGTTGTGTAAATGCGGTGTGTGTATTTACGGTGTTTTCTAGTGGCTTTTATTATTCTATTTCGCGTTTGTTTTTGTTTTCCTCTGTTTTTTAGTTCTCTGTTTAAATTTTTTTTTGTATACAACACACACGGCACACCATTATTCTCGTATATTTCATACCTCTCTCTCTATTACATGCCTGAAAAATTTTTTTAGTTTCCTCTCTACCTAATTTTTTTTTCCGTTCGTTTTCCATCATTTTATTTTTTCATTTTCAATTTATTTTCGCTTACTATTGCTATTACGTTCACTATTACTTGTACTCATACGTCACTTCAAATTTTTTTAACAACACACCACACTAGAATGTTACATGTACCTGCAGACTAGTTGACTGAATGAACGTTTTGGTACCGTATGATACAACGTGTGTACTTTTCTCATCTTGTACAAATGTACAAAAAAAGATAAGATATTCATATTCTGGATATTTTTTTTGCAAGGAAAAATTGTGCAGATAGTACAACAAAGGATAATATGATAGATAATATCCTATATACGGGCATGTATGTATTACATGCGGGTGTATGTTCTTCCAGCATTTAGTCATATCTCTGCGTTGATGTTTTTATTTTCACTTAAAACTTTTCAAGATTTTAAATTAAAGTTTTCAATGATTAAGATTTTTTTTAGAAGCAAAAAACCACCTAGAATATATAAAAAAGGGACATGAAATAAGGAAACAATTACAACAACACCAATCAAAATATATATTATTTTAAAAAAAAGGAAACATTTTATGTGCATAATTCAGTTAAATTACAATTTAAGTGTCGGAGGAGTAATTTTGTTGGGTAATTTAAACAGTTTTTGAATGCAGACCCATGTATTATTATTCCTACTGTAGGACAGATTAAATATAGAAAATGACTGAATTAATGGTGATCTACATAGAATTCTTCATTGATGCTTAAAACGAGAGATTTTAAAATTAATTTTAAATTAAATTCAAACACAATAAAAGAACAACATCGACAACAAACAACAAAAAATGATAAAAGGATATCATTCAATTTATTTTTTTCTGTCTTATTTTATAAAGAAAAAAAAATTGAAAGAAAATTTTGAATTATAACAAAAACTTATTATACAAAAAGACTTATTCTTTTTTTCTCGTTTTGTACAAATAGTAGCGAACGTGTATACATTTTCCTGGAATTAGAAAATATAAAATACGACAAAAACGTAAATGTAAAATATGCAGAAGAGAAAAAAAATACTCGTAATTATTCTTCTTTCACGCGCACAAACACTCGCATACAGACAAACACTCAAATAAATTTTAATTTTATTTTTGTTTTTTTTTTCGCTTTTACAAAAGTCTACTGAAGAATGTTCATCGAAAAAAATTCTTATTTTCCACGTTACTTTACTTGTATGAGATTTTATAAAATTAATTAAAAAATGTTTAATCCTTGTTTTCTCTTTCGATATTTTCTTTAGGTTTATGTTTTTTTTTCAATTTATGTCTTTCTATAACTCCTAAATCCTATCTTTTTATACACAAGTATAAATCACATTAATCAGAAATTTATCCTGGACTTTATCATTATATACTCGTAGTTGTTAGAATTTTACAAAAAGAATTTATTACGTACACGTGATGTTTTTCTTGTTCAAAGCCGATTGTTTTGAAATCTACCAAAAAGAAGAAGAAGAAGAAAACGAATAGAACAGTATAAGTAGAAAATGTACAGGACGACATTAGAAAAAAAAAATTTTGCGTTTTTTTTCCTACACGTTTTCTATTAAAGTTCATATAACTTTTATTCTTTAAAAATGATGATGATAATATACGATAGTACAATAAGGACATTTTTACATTTATTTGTTTTTTTTGTTTTCATTGAAAAAAGAATATTCAAAAGGTATGGGCATTCATATTTTCATTTAATATGTTGTCAAATGTAATGAGAATGAATTGTCCTTTCACATCAATTATATAAATTCATACGATTATTTATATACTTAACTTATCCTTTTTTTCTATGTTCAGTTATAAGTTTCATTTTAATTTTTTTTATTTTTTATTACTTCTTAAGATTACATTTTTCAATTTAGGAAAAATTCTCTTGTAAAATTGAATATCCTTTTTGAAGTTGTATAAAAAGTTTTGTAATAAACTTCCAATTTTCATAATAATTTGATATGGAGATAGTAATGTATGTACTTACATAATGTATTTTCGTTGTCTTAGCATAGAAGCCACAAGGATAATATGTATAGTAATAAACTTAATCGATATCATAAAATTTACAAGTTGTACACAAGTACTATACGATTATGTAATGATGATATAACCACAACTATACAATTTATTCTCGTTAAATTTTAATAGAGAGTTAGAAGTTCATGAACTTTTTGACTTCACACTTATACATTCGTATACCTTCATCCATTCCATTCATTTTCATAATTTCACTCAATTTCGATGTTTCAGATGAAAATGAATCGACAATAAATGATTGGATGGATGCGGAGATGGGAACTGTGTTGTTTGATACACAAAAACAAAAACAAGAAATTTTTGTAAATTTTTATGATTTCTTAAAAGTTACAGGACTTTAATTTTACTCAAAACAAAAACTAAAAATATAAAAGAAAAAAAAAAACATGTAAAAATGAAACGACAACCTTAGAAGTTTTGATGTGTTCTCAAAGTAAAAGTTTTACAATAAAATCACCGAAACAGCAATGTAATTACTAAACATAATTATCAGATTTCTGTATCATATTTTTCCTTTTTATTTTTATTTCACTATTAAATATTTTTTGTACGTCCTTATAATTCGTGTTTTTAATATCAGTCGTAAATTTGTGTACACAAGTAAAGGAAATAATTATTTGAAATAATGAATAATAATAATAATTAATGTACTATCCACTACAGGTACAACCATGTACAAAAAGTTAACCTCACCATCCATACCATCCCCCACTATTCAACACCGTTCCTCACTATTATTATCATTATCATCGTAATCGTAACTTTCACTAACACACTACACTCCTTAATATAAATTAATCATGACTTCTACAGAATTAGAAGAGAACTGCCAGAGAACTGTGTGTTTTCTTTCTTTCATCATCCTACTTTTACCATGCTTTTACATACGATCAACCTTAGGACATCTTTGTGCTTAGTAAATTTTGAAACTTATTCCACTGCCTACCTACTTATCTATAACTAGATATTTTGATTATTTTTTTATTAGAATATTTTCTCTGAAATTTTCCTCACTTACGATTATATTCCTTTTATTCCTTGTTAGATTGTTTATTTATTTGTTTTTTTTTTTTATGTTTACACAGAATATCCTATCTCATTATGGTTATTAAATTTGATGGCATCAACTATAACTGTATTTCAATTTGAAGTTGAACAAACATAAAAAAAAAGTAATTTAATTTTTTATTTTCGTCCTTTCCAATTTCATTCTGTAGTATTTACCTTAGTTGATAATTTATTTTTCTTTTCTTTACTGAAAACAAAAAAAAAAAAAATTAATTTTATGTTTTTATTGCAAATTTTTCCCTTAGTACGAGTACTTAGTTGTTGTTCTGATCTGCTGTTAGCTTTCATAATTTTTCATGTTTGGAAAAGGAATTTAAAAAAAAAAAATAAATAAAAAAACTTTTAAAAGAAGAACAGGAACAGAAAAATTAATAAAAAATACAGATTACACAAGAAAATTAAGAAATGAAAAGGTAAAAAAAAAAGAAGAAAAAATGTGTAAATGTAATCATTGCAATTTTATTTTGTGTCCTTTATATATATCCTTCATTTGAGTATATGAGAAGAGTCGTGTTGGTAGTCTTGGATATCGTAGTACAGTAGATCTTTTTAAATTGAACATCAACAAAATAATAAAAAAAAATAAATAAATAAAAATAATATAAAGGGAAGACAGGCAAAAAGGACTAAATATAAAAATTACAAGTTATTTTCTTATATTCATATTTTGTTCTATAAATTTCATTTCTTCCTTTACATCTTGTTCAGGGTTATTTTTATTGCTTTGCTGCTGTTGTAGCTGTTGTGATTTCTGTACTTTTGTCCTTCCTTATCTTTTATATATGAAAAAACTCCTATCTACTTATTTATATTCATTTCTCTGTCTGTGTTTGTGAATAATTCAATATTTTTTTTTATCATTTATTTTATCTGATGTATGTTACATTCAGACATTCATATCTCATCTTCGCTTGTAAGGATGTATATCGGCGCAAAAGGTGAACGACATCATATGAAATGAAAAATATTATAAAAATTAAATCAGACATAGTCTTCATTATTATACGTTTTGAAGGACCAATAAAATAATCGTTTTCCTTTTTTTATTTTCATTTTCATAATATTTTTTTTTTTTTTAATTTATGGACAACAGTGTAATATATATGCATGCGGACTATATTTTTTATCTCTATAGATAAGTTGACTTCTGTCTCATAATAAATATTACTTTTCGTCCTTAATATACATTCTCATAATATCCGTATACAGATATTTTTCTTTGTTCCTAGTGATGATATTAACTGGGACTTCAGTTCATTTTTTTTTTCTTTTAACTTTTTTTTCTTTTTGAAAGAGACAGGACCTTACGTAACACAGTAGGTAACTTAATGAACGACTGACTGACTAACTACTCCACCTCCACTAAGTAGACACAAATGGGAGGAAGTAGTGGAATCACAAAAAATGGAAAGCTGGTGGGGTAGAGATGTGATGATTCAGTGCTACCGCATTTTGATAATTTTCTAATTATTTCTGAGACGAGTATTTTTCTTCAATTTCTAGCGAGTGAGAAAATGAATTTGTCTCCGAATAATGGAAATTTGTAAAGATGAATGGAGTACTACACTAGACATACGAGTACTATTAATTAGGTGTCAGTATGACTCAGTCACTACTTTTTATTACTGCACTGCTTGCTTTTCTATTTCTCTTTACTATACTAAAAAAATGGTACTAATGTACACTGTTAACTGTAGGATTGTAGTGGATTGGATTATTATATGGTATAGTGAGTGAAATACTAGACGTACTATTAGCTTGACTATAGTGAAGAGTAGTTGATTCCCATTCTTACTACACAGTATACGCTTATTACTTTGCGATTTGTATTTTCTCATTTTCTTATAATATTTGAACAAAATCAATATACTTATTATTACACTAAGTCACTACCATACTGTTACTACCATTCATTGCGGAGTATAGAAAATACTGAGAGAGATAATAAATTTTTCTCATAACTAAAAATCCACATTTTCGTAACTTTTGAATGTGAAATTGATGCGAACGGAAATTGTTTGAGTGGCAGCCCTCAAAATACGGAAATACGTTTTTCAATCAAAATAAAAAAACATATAATTCTCATTTATCTTTTGTTAGACTTTTGATGGAGTTTGGGATTTGGAAAATATTTTTGTAAAAGTAGGATACGATACGGTATGTACGAAATTTGGGTGAATGATTTGATTGCTACTCTATGTATTATTGGTGTGTGTGTGTGTGTGTTTGCTTGTGTACCTCATAATAATTCATACTTTCGTATACTACGTATAAATTTTTCACTATCTTTCAATCTTAAAAATTATTATTTTTTATGTTTGTCCTTTATCGTTTTTATTGTCGTAAACTCAGCTAGAGAAAAATGATTTTTTGTCATTTTGTTATATTTTTTTGTGACATTTTTTTTTTTTGTTTTTTTATTTTCTTTCATTTTTCTTTATTCGTCTTTTGAATGAACGTTTTATTTATCTTCATCATTCAGGATAAAAAAACTATAAAATAAAGTGAAGAAAATAAAAAGCAAAATCGAAAATATGATAAATTTTTTTGTTTTTTTTTTTTTGATTTTTTTTGGTCCTTATCATACAATAATAATTTTTATTTGTACGACAGTATAGTTAATGGCGTATATATCTCGGAAAAACAAGTTTTTCTTGCATTTTCATTTTTTTTTTTTGTTTTTCAGTTTTTCTTTCATTACAAATTCTGACAATATGTACGCGAGTACATGAAGTATGCTATAGCATAAGGTAAAAGAAGTCAAAAAGCTGCTTTTAAGGATTTACTTTTATTATTATGATTATTATTATTTGTTATTATTTTGAAAAGATATGAAAGTTAACAGTATCGTACATTATGTAAGGATTTTGAAAGATTTAGAAGATATGTATGAACGAAAAAAAAAAAATTATTACGAAAATAAAATCGACAAAAAAAAACGAAAAAGAAAAATCAAACAAATGACAAAATAACATGAATAATCCTTATCAGAAGAGTGTAGCGTACATTATTTTTCTTGATTTTTCATTTTTATATTTTTACACTTTTGATAAAAAAAAAAAAAAAATTTTTTTTTTGTATTCGTGTTGGTACGAGTACTTTAGAAATATGTCATTTGTAATCAGTATTTTCACAGTACGTGTTCCATAGCAAAACATTTTCTAAACATCCTCCTCCTCCCTGTATATACGAGAGTGAACTGATACAATTTTTTGACCTATCGACTTTGTAAATTATTTACTCTTAAAGTAAGGATATTTTCAATGATTCAAATTTAAAACAATTTTCAATTTTCATTTTTTTTTTATTTCAACTGCAGAATTCATTGGACAGAAAAAAAAATCCAAGAGTTCACCAGATAAATACAGAACCGTGAAGAGGTTTTCATGATCATACTTGTGTGCGCATTTCTATCAAATTTCAATCTATGGAAGAACCTTTCAAATGGAGGATTGAAATGTGATGTTTTCTGATCGTTATCCAATGATTTTTTTGATTTTTCAAGTTTTCATTATTTTCTTCTCCTTTTTTTTTTGTTTTTGATGTTTCATCCTCGAAAATGAGAAACATTCAAATTGAATAACAACGAAACAATAAACGCTAGAATATACAAAGATTATCTCTTGTTCCATTCCCAATATTGTACAAAGTAAAAAGATAAAAAAAAAAAGGAAAAAACGATGATAAAATAAAATGAACAGTCAACTAACTACTACTGCAACTAGATAAAAGGAAATCCTTTCCAATTACGTTTAACTCGAATAAAAACAAACGAATAAAACAACGAGATGATTTTATTTTTATTTTTCTCCATAAGTTTTCATAAATATACGTACATAAACATATGTATGACTATGTGAGCACATATACATAGATTTTGAAGTTAAGTACAAGACACAATATTTGCAATCAAATACAAATTTACATGCTCCACGTTATATGATTATTTCAAGTACGTATACATATGTATGTATTTGTAATACCGTACTATTGTACATTTGAAGAATAAAAAATGTAGTGCTTCAAAAGGATCAAAGTGCATTCACACAAACATACTAGTAATATGCACTTGTATGTATGCATGTCTTTCTTTATGTATATATGTGTGTGTGTGTGTGTTTAGAATAATCAAATCCAACTGAATAATATAAAATATTGAACAAAATGGAAAATTATCCTTATATATACGATTATATAAAGTTTTACTATTCGTTTTATACTCGTATATACATACATATGTTTAGAGAATATGTCACATTTACAATTCTTGCATTTTATTCATTCTCATACAGCTTTTTTTTTTTACAACAATAATAGCAAGGTACATGTGTCAATGTAAATATAATACTCTTGTAAGTATTGTGCAAAAAAAATGCATGTACATATGTAGAAATGTGCATTTTTATCTTTATATCTGTGTCGTAATAAAGTCCTTTTTCTGTCAAAGTCACGTCCTGATTACAACACAGCAATAATATTCTTTTTCTCATCTGTTATATGCATACAAACTATGTATACGTTCTCTGTATATTGTACTTGGATACGTGGTGGTGTTGTATTGTATTTCTATTTTATTATCTAGTAGATAGTATATGTTAGAATATATAATCGTATAGATTTGTACTTTTAACCCAAAAATACTTCATACATACTCCACAGGATCATATAATAATCTATGCATGTATATATGAAAATATGTACACTAATATATTTTTATATAAAATGAAGGAATACGAAAATGTTATTCACATGTATGTATTTTATTGCAATTTTCCGGTTATGAGTGCATACGACGCCAATTTTCTGACATTGAAAAGAAATATGAAAGAAAATGAACTATCACCGCAAAAAGAAAAATTAAAAAAAAAATATATATATACTCGTATATATAGAAGCAACAACATTGAATGGAAGAAGAGAAGATATTTGAATTGAAAATAGAATCTACATATTATGTGGTGGTTGTTAGTATAAGGATATGTAATTCATATCTATATATATAGAGTGCAAAAGAAAAAAATAAAATAAAATTTGGAACATAAGTTCCTATTCTTCTTATCATTTTCTTTTTCTATTTACATTTTTCTGTTCAAAAAAATTTCACAAAATCATATTTCATAAATGAAAAGAATATACTATAATTCGTTTAAATCCTTTTAGTCTTTTTATGTACATACACACGTACATGCATATGCATCCTTTTTTCTTTATTTTGGGGCACTATAAAATATATAACCAATACAAGACCGTATAATATTTATGTAATGTCTTCGACACACAGAGGTTGAAATTAAGTAGATTTCATTTTAATTTCGAGTAGAAATTACGAAGGTGACACACAGCGATTTTGACAGTTTGTCTAATTTATTTAATTTATCTGAACATAGCCTACTTCTTCTATTAAATTTAACTGTCATTTATATTCAATTATTTCTTAATGAAAATTTAAAAAAAAAAACATTTTTTGTGGTTTACAATTTGTTGGTAGATATCTCTGTTTTACGTAAAGAGCGAAACATGAGTAGATTTCGAGCGATAATTACGTATTTTTTATGTAATTACGCTGACTAGATTTCGGCCCAAATCCGTCGTTTTTTCCGGATTTCGAGGCTGAAATTATCAAAATACTTAATTTCAACCTCTGTGTGTCTATACAATATAAGATTATTTATAGATTTATTGTATGTATATATGAATGAATAAATAAATATGGTGTGTATATAATTTGTATATGCGCTTGGGAGAACAAAATAGGATAACAATAAAATATTCAAGTAAATTTTATTTAAAAAATTTCATAAAAAAAATCGAATGAAAAAAAAAGAAAAGGAAAAGAAAGCACAAAAAAAAAACACTCAAAAAATGTTAAAGGACAATAATTTTCTTTTCTTGATTTGTTTCTTTCTATTTCAAAATTTTACAATTTCAATTCAAAGACACCAGCAAATTATATGCTGCTGCAAAATTGTGTAAAAGGATGCAGCACGAAACAAAAAACAAAAAAAAAATATAAAAATAAAAACTAAAAGCATCCAATTTTACACTTTGCAAGCAAATATAAAACAAAAAGGAAAAAAAAAAGAAAAGAAGAAAAAACGGAAAAATTATAATAAATTCAGTTTTTATTTTTTGTTTCTGAATTATATAATTCTTGTAAAAGGAACACAAATCGTAAATTGACTAATGAAAAACTTTTTAATGAGTTCCATACACATATGTATATCTACTCGTATTCCGTCTTTCAATTATTTTATTCTCATTTTCTACAACTACATATTATATTCTGGTTCTGTTTCTGATTTTATTCCTTTTAGTTTTTATTTTATTTTTTTTTTGTCAAAATTTAGAGTGTATAATACATTTTTCGATGTATGTACGTAAGTAGTCGTGTAGTATAAATGTTTTTAGAGTAGCTTATGCAGCGTCACTTTTATAAATGTTGCTATAGCACTTTATAAAGTTCGAATTTTTCAATTTCCTTGATTGTATCCAATAAACATCACCATCTGATGCAATTTAATTTTATCGTTTTTTTATTTTTTTCATATTCATTTTGTTTTGTCCAAAAATTTTCATTTGATCACTATCATCATCATCATCATTCGGTAAATGGCATTCAGAATAAAGAAAAAAAAAAGAAAAGAAAAATTTCAAGAAATAAAGGAAGACAAAATTTCAAGAAAATATTTTCATTGTCGTGAAATGAACAAACAAACTCTTCGAGAAAGAAAACGTTTTATGATCCAGGAAAAATACTATAAAGCGAAAATAAAATTTATTATGTACGAGTACTATAGATACTTGCATTTTGTACATACATATATCCTTGTATAATACGATGAGTTGTAATATAACAATGAAAACAGTTAAAAAGGCATTTTTTGGCTACTTTTCTGGCAGTTATCCAAAAAAAAAAAAAAAATATGTATATATTCAGTTTAAAGGATATCAGGAGTTACTTTAAAATTGTTAAAAAACGAATCAGAATGTTACAGAAATATTGTAATTTTCTTCTTTATATTTTTTTTTCTTTGTAAAAATATATATAAGGATACATAGAGGTGATGCATGCATAATAGATATGAACTTTATTGTGTACTGTAACAGAAAAGATTGACGTTGATTATGTGTGTGTGTGTGTGTTTGCGATTTTCAAAATTTTAGAGCATAAGTTTCATAGTTCGAATATTGGTCTACAGATAAGTGCCAAATAGACCGAAAAAATGAATGAATTTTATCCAAAATTTTATTTGCATCATTAATACACAAATTTTTATATAAGTATATATCCTGTATTTAAAACAGTGTGTGTAGTGATCCTGTTCTGTATTCATGCGTTAATTTTTCGATTAAAGTTAACTCTCAAATTATTCGATTCGAATTTTTCCTTTTTTTTTTTTGGCCAGATTTTATGAGCTTAATATTTCCTTATCATATGGACAAGAAGGACCAAAAGAAACAAAATTTATATTGCATAGATTTTATGTTTTTAAATGACAATCGGATGATATTAATTTTGAACAATGATTCTGCAGTAAATAACGATAATGGTGAGCGATTTTAATAACTTTTATTCGAAAAGAAAAAAAAAATAAATGAAAACACAAATTTAAGGATATCAAAACTTAATTGAAATAAAACGAACATAAAAATTATTTAAAGATACATTGTACTGGTAGCCTTTAGCCTTTTCTTGTCTATACTTATATTTTGTACCTGCCATTATTTTTTTTTTTTTAGATTTTCTTTTGTTCTTTTTGAGAAAGTCTGATTAATCGACTGGAAAATTCATTCGAATCGTAAAGGTCATCGTTCAATACACATCAAGAATATGGATGTGAAATATTATTTTTCTATTATTTTCGTTTTCTTAGTCCTCTTTTGTAATTCTGAGTATTTTCTACACATATTTTTTCTTGCCTCAACTATTTATTACAGAAGAAGGTAACAATCCTATATGAGAGAGAGGGCATACTATGCTCGTATAATCGGTCATCCATGATGAACATTTCGTTTCCGATAGATTAGTCACTTTATAATGGAACTACATATATGTATTACTTCTGTTCCTTCATATTTTTCTGATAAGCTTCATTTTTACTATTTTGGTTTATTTTGTTTTTTTAGTTTTTCTTTTCGCATCATATGAACGGATAAATATTTAAGTTAATAAAGGTGTTACGTTTAATGTTTATTATTGTCCGCTTCATGGCTACAGAGAAATGTTTACTTAAAATACACATGAAAAGATTAAAAGGTCAACTAAATGTATTGAAGCGAAAAATCGTATCCATAAACACAAAACAAAACAAAAATTCAAAAAAATTTTTTCTGATTCCTGAAACAGGGATTTTTATGGACAGTTTTGTTGGTTTTTTTTTTCTGCATACATAGTGCGGTGTAGTTGATTTTAAAAATAATTTTCATTTAATCAAATTTGAAATGAAGATGAATCCTTTTACTCTTACGCTTTCATTTTATATAAATACTCTAACTCGTATGTATTTATGTAGAACATGTACATATGTATATCCTTTGAAAATTTTTAATTGAATTTAAAATTGATGTTCCTCAGTGAAGTGCACGTATAGAAGTGTAGTGTAGAAGAAACTAAATATATTTTCTTTTTTAACTTTTTTTGAAACTTAAAAGTTTTAATTAAATTTTTACAAGAAAATCGCACGACAAAAATTCAAAAACAGAAAGAAACTGAAATATATAACTAGGACACATAAACACACACATACACACAGAATAAAATAAAATAAGTCAATAGAAAAAAACCATCAGTAAATGAACACAAAATTATTATGGATTTCTTCCACATTGTATGTTTGTGTATACGTATAAAGTAATCTGAAAAACATTGTGGTACGAAGAACATCGACAAAATGAAAAGATAGACTTTAAATAAATCGTTATTTATTTTTGTTTTTTTATGAAAATTTTACATGAACATTTTCAATCGTCCTTCTTTCTTAATGGGTTGATTCATTTCTGCATCACCATCACACTACTTACATACATACTGTAAATTACTTTTCTACTCCATAAATTTATTTTTACTTTGAAAATTTTCTATGTTAACACCTGAATTTTAGTTTTAAATTGAAGTTTGAATTATAAACTTTTACTTTACCGTATTTTACCGTATAACTAACCGCATTTCAATAAAATAAATGAATGTGAAAAATAAATTTCTTTACAATCTTACAAAAATATTTTTCAAACAATAATTTTACTTTATAGTTTATACCAGATGCAGGATGTTACTAAAATGATTGACAGGATAATATGATTGTAAGAGCATCAGAAAGAATAATGTTATTAATCTGTTGAATTTATAAATGTCAAAATGACTATCGAATTTCTTACATACACAACTTATTACAATATAAAACGAAATCCAAAAATTTGATCGTAATTTGATGTTTACGAGGTCGACCAACATCTTAATATCAGTCAATTACTGCCTGACAAAAATCATAACGTTTTCTGTCAAAATATTTCCTCCAACCTTAATTCACGAATCAAATAATTGTTCAATTTGTCAATAATCCGTAAAGTTTTGATCATAAGCTATTTTTAGCACCCTGTATTTATGTAAATTTTCACCTATATTTTGTATATACTACATACTTACTTGTGTATGCAGATAAATTTTGGTAACATATATAGAATATCTGCAAATTTGTCACATTTTTACCTTCATAAATATGTACTTTCGACTTTCGTTACGACAAAAATTGAACAAAAAAAGAAAAAAAAAATTAAAACTCTATACCTACATTTACACAAGTCACCGAAAATTCGACAAGGAAACTTTACTGGAGTCTAGCCAAGAATTAATTTTTAAAATAAAAAATACACACACACACACAAAGGAAAAAAATTTTTTTTTTTTTTTTTTTTGTATAAATAAACTAACATGCACTACATTTTAGTTCACATTTTTACACATACTAACATAGTGTTACTTGTATGTGCATGTAAGTTGGTAAAATATGCGGTAGATGTGATTATTTATGTGCACGTACTCTCTAAATACCGACCAAAAATCGAAAAATTGAAAAAAAAATAAAAATATAAAAAATTCAAAAAGGATGTTAAATTTTGTACATTAAATTTAAAAAAAAATATTTTTTTTTTTTATTTAATAGTTATCCTCGTTTTTGATTCATTTTTTTTTTTTTTTTGAATTTTTATAAAGTTTTATAATTTAATAATAAAAGTAAATAATGTATGTACATTGTCCAAAAATAATATACAAAAATCACAAAATTCATCAGTTAACCATTAAATTTATTGTGCCAAATAAAAAATGTTGAAAAACAAAAATATGACCTAAACAAAACAAACAAACAAAATAAAAATATAACCGAATGGAAGATAAATATGTATTTAACCTCAAAATTTCAAAAAATCATACGAGCACATGAAGTTGAAGTTTCCATATTTATATTTTTTTTTGTTATGTAGCTATTTTGCTTTTGGAATTTTCGAAAAAAAAAATTTATTTCAAAAATATTACAAAAAAAAAAAAAAAAAATAAAGGACATAAAATTTTTCAAAAATTTCTAAAAATTATTTTCAAATACAAATTTCAAATGATGCAGTGTCTCAGAAAAATGTTTGGATATTTCCCATCATTTTGGTATTTTTTTTCTTTGAAGAGAATTTCGTCATCTATGTACTTAGATATGATTCTGATTTGAATTCAAATTTATTTTATTGCAATAATCCATGGAAAGATTTTCGAAATAACCTAATTTGTATTCAAAATGATTGAATTTTCAAATAATGTACGTCTGTAGAAAACACCATATTGAACGATGTGATAACAAAAACAAAACTGAAAACTATTAAAAATGATATAATATCGGGCGCGTTCAGTTCCACGCAGCGATGTAAAATTTTCCATCGCTGCAATAATTTCTCTTACTGAACGGCTTCGCTGCATAATCGCTACTTTGCAGCGATGTAAATATTTTGCAGCTGAAAAAAAGTTCGCTTTAAAAGTCATCGTAAACAAATTTTGACATATTTTAATTGAAGAACAGACAAAGCCAACTATCAACTGTTTGCATCGGGTTTTTCCGCTGTAAACAGTTCAGTAAATTGTATACAGCGATTTTTTTTTTTTTTTTTTTTTTTTAAATATACATATATACATAAATGTATATAGTATATATTAAGTGCACGCGGATACTCAGTCCATGGCACCGCCGATCAGTAATTTTATGTCGGATATACATTATTATCCAGTTTATCAGCAGTAATCAGTTACTGTTGTACATTGCTGATGGAAAAAATTATTGATCGACTTGGGCAAGAGTTGTGCGCTGGCTGGGGTTCGAACCGTGATCTCAAAGATCGCAAGACCGACACACAACCATCGAGCTATTCAAGCCCCGTATACAGCGATTATCTAAACATCGCTGCATTTTCATCGCTGACTTGCATCGCTGCATTGAACTGAACGCACCCATCGATTAACCTTTATAAATTCAAAACTTTTGCATAGATTTCCTGAATAATTATCGTGTACTGATACGATTTATGAATGACTGTAAACAGAAATAATAGGATTTATGTAAATAAAGCATAAATGAAAACAAAAACCAAATTGACACTGAGGTTTACTATACACACGGCTATATAAAATACTACTTATATAGTACCGGTAGTACACATATACGTACATGCACATTAATTAAAGAATTGCTTTACGATTTGACGTGTACGGCGAGTGTATTTATGTATTTTCTCGTATTCTATATACAATACATCAGAATTAGAGCACGTATAGTTTTCGAAATGCTAAATATCACCGCATTAAATGTGTACATATGCATAAATAGTACAGATGTTTTGCATGCTATTCACCACATATACACTCGTAGTCACAAACACACATTGGGACCACAGACCACAGTTCTAGATACTTTATTGTCATATCAGAATAAATATAAAAACTAATTTATCTGATTTTGTTGAAAAAAAAATATAGAAAATGAAAATTTTAAAATAGAAAATCAAAAGTGAATGTGACATTTTTCTGTTTTCGATTTATTGTATTTTTGTGCATGTTATACCAACTAACTATCATATTATGGAATGCAAAATCTAGAAACTTTTACATGTTTTTACTGATCAAGGACTATAGAATAACATAAAGATTTTTATGATAATGATGAGGTTTCATCTTTTAAATCGGTTTTTAATTAGATAGATATCCATGCAACTGTAACTGAATTGAAAATTGAATGCAAATTACCTGACCAACTGTACATATGTACATATGTATGTATATATTATGGATTTTTTTTAAACAAAAATGAGGACATTTATAGAAAGTAGAATATACAAATTATATCCGGTATTGGCGGTATTACAATGCTTCATAATTTCACGACACATGTACACGTACATATGAATGTAAATTATATTTGCGAAATGTAACAATGTTGTAAATTTAAATAAGGATACATTTTTCTGGTGTTATATTATATATAAATACATACATATATTATTTTTGTGTATTTTTTCATTACAAAAATTTATGATACTGTCACAATTATTATTCTTTTTATTATCCTTGCTTTCGCATTTTTTGTTTTCTTCATATAATGCATATGTATGTATATAAAATTTTTTTTTTTCTTTTTTTTGCAAACATTTTTAATTTAAATTCAAATTTGAAACTATAAAATTGTTTAAATTTACATATACATACATACATATACACAATGACGTATATACGAATTTATGCATATGATGGCATTCACTTACGTAAGCAGAAGCCGATGAATATGCATTTATGTATACTTGTGTTGTCTTTAAGCACGAATACATTATACATATACGTACATATGAATGCATATATGGTACTTTCTGCTGTGTATCAGCATACGAATGATGACAGTGATAATACAATGGATGAAAAGATAAAAACGTCATAAAAATTAAATGACATTCAAAAAATATATAAAACAAAAGCAAATGCAAAAATAGAATAAAAATTGAGGTAGAGAAAAATTATAAAAATAAATTTATTTACTGTCAGGATATTATATAAACTGATACCGTACTTTTTTTTTGATTTTTTTATACTTTTATATACTTATTACGTAGTTTATCGTAAATTCAGAGAGAATTTTTTGCAATTCATTTTATATACAAAAATTTTAAGGATTTTTTATGTTCGGTTTTATTTCATACTTGAAATAATTTCTTCATGAAAATATGACATGTTTCCAGTACAGATGACATCTTTAAAGATTTCTTGCTCCTAAACTCTATTCTCTATGTAAGTAAATGTATGTACATTTTTTTTTTTTGTGTTTTTCTAATAGAATATTTGACACAAGAATTTTTTTTTTTAATTCAGAAAAACAAAAAAAAAAAAATACTATTTCGAAAATAATTTTATGAATTCATTTCATATGGATTTGCGTAACAATTCGTTTGTAAGATGTATACTACATATACTGTATGTCATTATCATCAGGATCGTTACGATTATTGCCTCTATTAAAAAAATTAGTTTATTTTGCATTCGAAATACATAAATAACAAACTAGCATGTAATACATTATTATATTATATGTATGTTTCTGTCAGAATTTTTTAAGGATAAATCTTATATTACGTCAGTTTACTTATCGATACCCATAGTCTTATGTATAAGATTCTTATCTGTAATTCTACACGTCAAAACTTTTTTAAAGATTTTCTTGATTTTTACATGAAGTAAGTATATAGAAAAAATAATTGCATTTAAACTTTTTTCTTTCTGTGTTAGTATAGTTTTTGCACACAAAAAAAAAAAAAAAAGAAAAAATCTTTTCTAACTTTTTAAATAATAGGATCCTATTCTAAATGCAAGCATACGGTACACTTGTACGCTTGTACTTATACATGAAAATCTTTACTCTAGGTATCCTTATAGTATAGTATATAGGATAGTGGGTTTTATGTACCAGTGTACGAGTGTTTATACCACAAAAAAAAATGGAAGAATCTTTTGAATTTAATGTTCAATTTACTGTACTTATTCAAATACAATGATTCACAAATGTAGTTGGACAACGATGATAATTTAAAATTTATAATTTTTCGTTAGATTTAAAAAAGTTGTTACAATATAGCACACAAATAATAGCAGTGTTTAATTAGAATATTTTTGAAAATTTACGTTGTTCTGCTTCCTTACAACAATATTCTTTTTTTTGAATTATTTTCGAAAATTTCATTTATCAATTAAATTTATCCAAATATCGATGGGGGCTACTGTTTCTCTAACATATTTACTTGAAGAAATTCACCAACTAATGTATACCTTTATAGAAAATTTATTCATTTACTTCATACACATACATACATACATATACAACATAAAACAACTCAGAGAACACATAAAAGAAAATTAACTTTAAAAGAATTGTTCAAGAAGTAAAAAGGTTATCTATAAGATTATTATTAAATTTAAAGATAAAATTTATTCCTTTATCTTTCTAGCTATATACTCACTCTACAAGTACTTAGTGTATAGAGAAAATATAAAATAAATCGTAGATCATAACATTTTAAAATCCCGTTACTCTTACATGAACATGAGTAAATTTGTATACATTTATATACTCATGTAGTACACATATAAGTATGTACGTAATGTACATTCATATGTGTGCGTATACAAAGATTTCATATTCCGATTATTATCTAAATTTATGTATCAGAATATCATTGTCCTTATTTATGTTTATCATTTCTCATATTACATTTGATTTTGGAAAATTTCAAAAAAATTCCTTTTTGTAGTTTTACTTTATATAGTTTACGATTATTTATTATTTATTTTTTTTTTTGTGTTTTTCTCAATTTTTATTGTGTTTTATGTTTATTTTGTATTTGTTTAACTGTTTATTGATTTCAAAAATGAAAATATAGTATAAATATCTTTTATATCGTAGTACTTACATTTGTGTTGTCACTTTGTATTTATTTATGAAAGATAGAATTTCTTATCGAAGGCAATAGAATACAAATAATTAGCTGCTACATAACCTTGTACAGCGTTTAGTATACAGATACCACTCGTGAATATGTGCATATCCTGTCTGATATTAAATTTAGAAAAATATTCGAAATAAAACTAAAAAAATTACGTAGATCTAATGTGTAAAACGACAAATACTGAATTCGAGGGCATACAAAATAAATAAAATTCAAAAAATTGAATCTTCCAATAAATTGTGTTATATTACACATACGAACATACAGGCAAAAAATTAACAGAAAAAAATTTTTTTTAGTCCTTCGTCATTATTAAATTAAAAACTCATCGTGCAATATAAATTGTTTGAAAAGATAAAAAAATTTATAGTGTAATATAGGATGAATATGTGCCGTAATTTATGCAAAAATGACGTCTAATGTCATTGTGCATGCTTTGATTTTTATACTAACATAATTTAACAACTAACAAATAATTTTACATTTTCAAATAAACTTTTTGTCAAAAAACAGAGTCCAATAATAATTCTTTTCATTCCTACAACAAAATGGTAGCCAATTCACATTATGGCTACCATTACTTTTGCCTCAATCTATCAAATGTACATTCGGTGTACATAATTATTTACATAACTGCTGTTGCATAAAATAATCGAAATATAACAGCTTTCCTTTTTGTATAATTATTTTAAAATTGTAAAGAAATTGAAATTAAATTATTTATTAGCAGTGTATAATTGCACATTAAAAATTTATACTTGATTATTAAGAAAATAATGAACGAAACAAATACAAAAATAAAAACAAAATAAAAATAAAATAAAAACAAAATATGTACAATAAATAAATAAAACAATAACAACAAATAAAATTAAATAAATTGAAAAATATGAACACAAAACAGAGAATCCCGTTAGTCGTACAACAATAATTTTTGATTATTATTTCTTATGTTAGACATTATAAAGTTTTTAGCTAACATGAATGTATATTATGTACGTATACGAGTCTATGAGTACATAGCTTGTTTTACATGACTATTGCTTTCTTCTTGGTAACATCCTTTAAACTTTTGAGTGGGATCCAATATAATAGCATTTTCTTGAAAAACTACATAACACAATAAATATAGAGATATAGAATATATAGATAGCACACAATATCTGAAATATTATTACAATAATTGCAATTACACATTGTAGTGAAAATAATTAAGAACAATAATTTATATATGTAGTACTTTCTGTACTTCTGATAAAAGAACAAAAAAAAAATTATATAAAATAAAAATAAAATAAAACACTAAGAATTATTAAAGAAAAAACTGAGAAAATGAGAAGATAATTTCTTTCTTTATTCTTTTCCTTTTTTTTGATTTTCTATTTTTTATGTTTGTTTTTTTTTTTTTTTTTTTTTGAAAATTCATTTCATGCTGTTTTATATATAGTCTTTCTTTAAATACGAATACATGTATACTTAAGTGTACATTCATTCAAGGACTTTATATTCAGAGATATGTAATACTATGTACTATATGTACATTCATCATTATTTATGTACTCGTATTATACTCGTTATATACATAAATACCGAGTATCATTCAGTTACATATACATAGAGATTCGAATGATTTTTGTAAGTTAACTCTTTAATAATTTATAAATGATAGCAAAATAATAATGATAATAATAATAATAATACAACAACAATAACAACAACAGCAGGAGCATACCATAAACAGTAGCAAAAACGTAATGAAAATAAAAATAAAAAAAAGGAAAAATGGAAAAAAGCAACAACAAAAACAACAATAATAATAATAATAATAATGATCAAAAAATAAGAATTGATATCCTTAGAATTTCCTTTTTCTATATATTTTATTTTACTTTTTTTTTACATAATATAATAATCATATGTGTACATACATATATAGTATACATTACATGCATATACAGGAAAAACTCCCTTGTGATTTATCATCATAAAAATTTTATTATTCATTCATGAATTATTTTTTATTTTGTATTTTGTAGTTCGTTTTGTTTTTTTTTTCAATATTTTTTTACATTGAATCCTTTTTTCTTTCTTTATTACACATACACTAATGTATGTTTGTGTGTATATATATTTCAATTTTATCCCTTTTCTTTTTTTTTTTGGCTAAATTTCAGTACATATGTATTATAGTTTTTTTTTTCATATTAAAAAAATTAAATTGTATGATTATACGAATGTAATGTAGAAATACTCGTACATACTACATTTATATCGATTTGTGTGTACGAATAAAAAAACATCAGTAACAACTTGTATATTCCATGTAATAAATTGTTATATTATATAAATTTTATTCAAAAAAAAAAGCTATGTACTCATACATGTGTGTACATTTGCATTTACATCTGTATTTTATATAAATATACAAGAATTATTTATACTTTATTTACTTTTTTATTTAATTTTTTTGTTTTTGGCATACTTATACTATTCATCAGTGTCGGGTTTTCCGATTAAGCACTCATATAGAAATCACTCGAAGTTTCAAAATGAAAATTCAAAAATTAGTACATATGATATGTAAAATACTAATCGTATTATCGTATCGTAGCGTAGATATACTATAGGTGCTGTAACAACCCAGCCAGACATTTGGTACCAATAATATGAGAATCGAAAAGGAATCGATTCTAAAACGATATGCTGCGTCAAAAATGGCATCAAAATTTTTATTCAAAGTATAGTCAAAGTTATTTTTGAAGAATTTATTGATTATAAATTGATTCCACGGCAATTAAAAAAAGCTGATCTGAGAATCGATTATAAATTGATTTTCTAATTCGATTATGTAATCGGTTTTTGTGCAACGATCCAAGTGTAATATTTTCATTGAGTAGTAAAAATCATAATAATAATGAAAATTAAAATGAAGAAATAATGAAAATAGCAATGAAAATGAATTAAATGAAGCGAATATATATTTGAATAATTTGTCTTGTCCAAAATCCAAATCATCCTATCATCCTAATTCAGTTGATCCAAATGAATTTTAAGAATCAATTATTAATCATTTATTAGAATTGATGATTAATCGATGCCAGGAATCGATTATTTTTGGTTTCAAATAATTGATTTTATATCAATTCTAAATTATCATTGAATCCACTTAAAAATTAATTTAGAATCGATTTTGCATCAATTTTTAAAATCTATTTTCTACTGGCTCATATTTAAACCAATCAAAAATTGTAAAAAGCGGGCATGGTCCATATAAAAAAATCATTTTTTCTTCAAAAAAGAATCGATTCTTTGATGCCAGGAATCAATTCTGAATTAGTTCAGAATTGATTTTTGTCTGGCTGGGAATCAATGAAATCCATTGCTACGGAGTTCGTATAAAGGGAAGGAGCAAGTATAAAATGTTGTTTGTTGATTTTCCGTGTTTATCATGTACAATGTTCGCATTCTTCTAAAAGAGAAAATTAGCCTTTCGTGATGAAGAAAGAAAATATGAGTAAACTTGACGTGTGAAATACTACTCGTACTAGCATAGCGATATAGCATATACTATAAACACTGTTGTAGTCAATGATCTCTACTGCTCTAGAGTATGTGTAAAGGGGAGGAGCAAGTATAAAATGTTGTTAGTTGGTTTTCCGTGTTTTGTTATTTACAATATTCACATTCTACTGAAAGAGAAATGATGAAAATACAACTAATACATTTATGATAATGTAAATGCTATTCGTATTATCGTAGTTTCTGTATTATTACTTTAAAAACTACTCTTCTATAAATGATAACTACCATGAAGTACGTTTCCTCATTTTCACATTTTTACATTATTTTCATTTTTAATATTTTTATTTTCCTTTTTTTTTCACTTTCACAAAACTTTTTCGCAACACTGTATGTACATACAAATTTACAGTAGATACACAATAATTATTATCATTATTATGTATGTATGTACATATATATTTCTTTTATTGTTGATTAAATGCATTTAACGCAATATAATAATAACCACCATCCAACCTATATAGCCTTGCATTAAATCTGCAGTAGCGATGATATAGTACTAATAATAGTAACGGACATATTTTCGATTATAATTTTTAATTCTTTTATTTTATTTTATTTTATTTTATTTTTTTTTTTTTTTCTGAATTAAATTAAAGCACGTTTGGTTGATACTGAAAAAAATTCTTTTTTTTTTTTCATTGTTAATATTGTTTTCTTGCCTTTTTCATTTTATTTTTTATTTGTGCGTTATTTAATTTATTTATTGCAATAATTTTATTGCATCCTGTCATAATTTTTTGTTTGTTGGTTTTCTTTTCAATTTTTTTTTTTTTGTTCTGTTTGTTTTTATTTTTAATATGAGAGGAAATTATAATAAACAAATAAATAAAATTGGAAAAAAGAAATGAAAAAAAAAATAAAAATAAAAATAAAAATGAACTGATAAATTGCTAGAAACTACATGAAATTCGGAAATTAATTATTGAATCTATACATTGCAAAAAAAAAATCCAAAAAATGGAGAATAAAATTAGCAGAGAAACCAAAATAAATTTAAAAGAAAATATACAAAGAAAAAAAAATATAAAACAGAGGAAAACACAGATAGTTTATCAGATTCATATCTGGAAAATTATCACGATTTACGTACTGTGCATGGATACAGTAAAAGAGTACAATTACGAATATAAATAGTGTATACACATTGAATAAAATCTAAAAAAAAAAATTCAAAAAGGAGTATAATAAATCCTTTTTTGATTTTATTAACTAACTTTCAGTTATTGAATCCTATATTCAGACAGATAATCATCTATACACGTATGAACTAGCATAATTATGTGTGAAATATGTTAGTAGTAGAGTATAGTTCTACGGTTCTACTTATCCTGTGGTTGTTTGTGCGATTGTGTGTGTGTTCTTATTAATTCTTATCTTTAATAAATTAGTTGGATCGGTTTCTAAGTAAAATCATTAATGAAACGTAAAAAATATTTACTGAACATGAAAATGAAAAAGGAATATGGAAAGTAAAAATGAAGTGTAAAAAGAAAATTAGTGTTTAACGTGCTCGAATGTGTGTATGAATGTATGTTATTCGCACATTGTGTGTGTATTATTAAGTTCTATAATTTTATGTATACCTATACTCAATTGATATTATTTATGTAATCGTAATTTTTTTATGTGTACAACAAGGCATACTACACCATTTATACACCCCATCACATCACTCATCTTCTCATGTATTGGCAAATCAATTCCTTTTTGGGGTTTTTTGTTTTGTTCTATTTATTCTTTTTGCTTTTTTTTTACAAACTAAAAATAAAAAAGCTCAAATATTTTTGTCAAATTAAAATTTTAGCGCATGCCATTTTTTAAATGAAAGAGAACTCTATTTACCCCACAATACTACATAAATGCTTTCTGATTGATCATTCTCTTTAAATTTTTCAGAATGAATTCGCAAAGATTGAAGAGGATTTTCATTGTGCTCTTGTACCTTAGACTTGAAATTAATTAAAAATCAAAGTATAAAGATTTCGATTTTAATGTATGTAGTCTCTGACTATATGAATAGTGTCATTTTTGTTTGTTTGATTTATAAATTGAAAATCATAGGTTCTACTCATACGATTTGAAGATAATATCAGTATACAATTTGTACGAATGTGAACAGTTTTTTGTGGTTATTTCTCATGAATTATCTGTGGGAAATTTTGTGTCGTATCCAAATTTAATTGTGAAACACTGTTCTCCTAAAATTAGTTGTCATACAGAAAAGTTTACAGTTTAATTTTGTCTGTGGAGCTTTTTCTAAATGTGATATAATTTAATATAGAGAGTTTTATTTTCTTCTTTGTGTTGTTGTTCTGTATAACATCGTTATACATACATCTACTATGGCACATACAAGTAGCAAGAGTATAGATAGGCTGCCAGTATATTCTGTATGAATCCGATCCGAATATATAATAACCTTTCACATTTTCATTTAAATGAATGCAGTCAAATCGTAATCGACGTTCGTTAAGGACATAGGGTATATTATACGATTTTCGGTAACTATATTCGTTTCAAAATTAAAAACGATTTACCAACACAATAAGTGAGACGTAAAATTAAATCTATCTACTAATGTACTACGAGATCCGCTTAAAGTGTAGAATAATTCTCGTTTATCGTATACTGTTAAATTTAGTAAATTGAATAAAATCTATTTTCAGTATTATTTAAATTTAAAAAGAAATAATAAATGAATACAGAAATAAAAAAGGATATTTTTATTTTATTTTATTATTATTTTTATTATGCAAAATAATCATTATGAAAAAAGGAAAAATAAGAATAAGTGACAAATCGAAAATGTTTAATACTAAAGTGATAAAAATGTGTAACGTATAAGTGATGGTAAAGAACATATAATGTACTTTTTGTCATTCAATTTATTAATACATAAGAAATAAATCCGTTTTTTGTTTTCAATTAAAGTGCCGACAACTAAATTTTTTTTATCATCAAAGTAAAATGAAATTTTTGTAAAGTTTTTATTGTCAAAATTTCACATTTTTTTTAAATAAAATCGAAAAGAAAAATTGATAATGATGACATTGATTTAATTTTATTCGTCCTAAATACACAATCCAACAAAAATAAAAAAAAAATTGAAGTGAAATTTAATAAATTAATCAAATACAGAAAGAGGAAGTGATTTTTATATTATGGTTCCTTTACATACATATGTGACTTACGTACATACACGTTTTAATGAATTTAATGAAAGCACAACAAAAACAAAAACTAAATTAAGTTAAAAACTGAAACTAAAAAAAAAAAAAAAACGAAGCTTTAAATAAGGAACAACAAAAAAAGGACGATATTAAATAAATATGAAATAAGAAAAGAAGATAAAAAAAATACAATTGTCAGAAAACAAAAACAAAATGAAATTATTATTTCCTATTTAGAGCTTTTACTCTGGCGCCAAAGAGAATACTTAATGCGAAGAGAATTTTATTGAAGAAACTGTTCCTTTTTTTTTCGAAGTTTTTTTGTTTATTTATTTTTTTTTTCTTTTTATAAAAAGAAAATAAAAATAAATGATTACAATTACACACATCACAAGCATATTTACAACGTGAACATATTTGAAAACAAGAGCAATCTATATGACTGATTGTTTATTGTTATAGCGAGAAGAGTAAAACAAACCATTAAGGACTTTAACTAAACAAAAAAATAAATAAATAAATAAAACAACAAAAAAACGCAAATAAAAAACAGAAAAAAAAACAACAGATAAATACACATATAAATAATTTTTTTTAAAAAAAAAAAAAAGTAAACTCTTATTAAGGACGATATGATATTATTTTGTTTATATAGACTTATATTATGAATAATAGTTTTAAATGTTTTTATTTTTTATGTTTTAAATATTTCCCCATCAATTAGTATTTGAATGTATTTGGTTTACTTTTACGTATGCTCTTACTCATTTAATGTTTTTTTTTTTTTTCTAAAACATTAATCTTTGAAAATGTGAATAAAAATGAATAAACAAAACAAAAAATGAAAATTGAGATGAAAAGGGAAAAAGGGATACTATGCGACTACCTACAGAAATAAAGAAAAGTAAACACTTTAAAAGAAAAATAAAAATCAAAGAGATTTTTGTCATTTTATAAATGAAAACTGAAAAAGAATAAAATAAAAATAAACTAAAAATAAATAAATGAAATAAAAATAACTGTGTATACAGAGATTTTTCATTGTACTTTTGACTTTAATATGAAAATTTTTGACGATGATGATGAATAAACAGACACAAAAATACGTACAGCATTTATAAAGAACATTTTACCGGCTCCTTACTTTGACAGTTTCTTGTTTTTTTTTTTTGCTACTCCACATTTTTTTCTCAAGAATCTTTTTTCATTATTTACTTTGTTTCTAATTACATATTAAATCGTTCAACATAGAATCGTATAATAATATTCAAAAATTGCAACAAACCAGTACCAGAGTTTGACGATAGTGACAAGTAGGAGATCGAGTATATTTCATACTATTTTTCCACAGGCAATTTACAAATTTTGATAATATGATATTTGATAGAAACGAAAATGTTCAAAGGAAATAAAAGCAAAAGAAATGTACACAACATAACAGAAAATATGAAAATTTAGAAAAAAAATTTAATTGAAAAGTCAGTTGGGCCTTCAGTCAGTCAATTTCAGTTGTAAAAGTAAAGTGTGTGTTTATCATCGAAAAAATAAATTGTAGACACATCCTCCACCCAATAAGTACCATGACTTTTACAAAAAAATAAAAAAAAAATATCAGTTATCAGTTATCAGTCATAAATGTGGTCATATAATGAATTATTGTCGCCCATTCACAGTGTGTATGTTATGCGAAATGAAATGAAATTTGATATCGTAATACGAGTACTCGAATACACGTACGTATGTATGAAATTAATGAAATTTTTCATTTGTTTATTAGTAATTCAATTTTTTCTGATATACAAACATATACAGGACAATTAATTTTGGACGGTATTTTATTATCTGTATTCGATAAAAATGTAAAAAGATAGATGGGTAAATGTCACTGACATATTTTTGCTGTAGAATCGGATAAATTATTTTTAGCTTTGAAGGTTTTAATTTGAAATTTTGAATCTATACATTATATTGTACTTGTGTGTATAGATAGTGTTTATGGCTACATACAAGCCCATTTTTAACGTACGAGTATGTGATTTAAATAATAAAAAAAAAAAAAAACGATGAACAAATATAAACGATTATTGAATTGAAAGTAGTAGAGGAGTGTAGGCTCTGAAAATGGAGGCATAAAATCATAATGTTCATAACATTCATAATAATGACTTAACGATATACTAACAACTGTATATGTACATACTAAAGCTAAAAACAAACAAATAAACAAACATAGAAGAACATAGATAAACAAAAAACGAACAACAATAAAAAGAAAATATTAGAATTATTTTCTATAAATAACAGAAAAATAATAAAAGAACAAGGATTATACATTATACTATATATCATACAAGGATATACATATGCATACATTTATATGTATATTGTGTTAAATATTGTACGTATGTCAAGGATATCAAACAAAATTATTTGAAATTTTTTCAGTTTTTTTTTTGTTTTTGTTTTTAAACAAAGAATTAAATTTTTATTTTATCCATAAAATATGAATGAATGTTATACACGAATATGTGTGCGAATGATACATTACGAGCACGAGAGTGAATAAAACACAAAAAGCAGTAGCAGCAGGAATAAAAAATAATTTATAATTTTTTTTTTTTTTATACACAGTATGTACGAACGAGTATATGTACATTTATGTATGTTAAGATGTTATATACTGAATATTATATGAGTGCGAGTATGTGTTGTACTTTATGTACATACGTGTATGTATGTATATTTTTTTGTATTGTATTTTTATTTGAATTTATATTTTTTTGAAAACAAAAAACCATCTACATATACAAGTACATACATATTTATGTACATCCGAGTATATGATAACAGAGATATATGTATGTATAGTATAAAAATAACTGCATATAAAATGATTTACTAAAAATGTTATAAAAATGTCATATAAACTAGACCTAAATCGATATAAAATACAATAAAATAAAAATTTACACAAAAAAAAAAAAAAGATTGAAATTTATTAAATTTACAAAAAAAAAAAAAAAATGAATGAATCTATAAAACTACAAACATAAAACGCGTAAATATCCTTAGGATAATAGTAGTCGAAATTCAAAAACAAAATATATGTACATATACATAAATGCACAAATAAAACAAATGAACAAATGAACAAATGTTTTTACAGTATGAGTATATTTAGAATTTCATAGAAAAACATTGAAGTAAGGAGAAGAGTAAAGTATCATACATATACATATATGTGTTTGTATATACGGGTATTTTATTGAGTCTATACATCATTTACATTCATACTCACATGAATTATAAAGTTTTAGAATGATTTTTTTTAGAATTATTTAATTTTTTTGCACTAGCTATACTCTTTTAATACTTTACTGAATTCTAAATCCATAACTGTGCGAGTTATATTATGTATGTGTATACAACGCAACAACAACAAAAAATCTGAAAATAAATAAAAATCAAAAGGATATTATATATGTATGTATAGTATATATTTTTCTCCAAAAACCCTGAAATTAGAATGAGAGCGGAAAAGTTAGGTCAAGAAAAACAAAATGTATTTATGAACTCTTCTATACTATATGATTATTATGAACACATACATATGTATATATAGTATACACTACACATTCATACAGTATATAAATTTCTAAATTAAATAACTAAATGCAAGGATATACAGTATATGCATACACAAATTAAACATACAGATTTGATATTTATAAACTTTTATTTATAATCAGGTTATGTTTACACATCATATTTACCTACATACCACATACATACATGTGTATGACTTGTAAATAAATATACAAAAAAAAAAAAAAAGAAAAAAAAAAACAGCGAGAACAAATAAACATTCATACAGACATATGATGTAGTTTCGCTGTTTATGAACTATCCTACGCACCCATACTATATATATAATAAGCACCTATGTATATCCTGTCCTGTGTATGCACACATGTAACTAAATAATTTTACATGTATAATGGTAATTACTGTGTGTACAAACGTTGTTTTTATATGTGCAACTTGCATGGGATGCAATTAATATGAGTTATTATAATGTTATAAATGATCGCAAAAATTAAATTTAAATATACTTAATATATGTATATGTACAACTTCATGTGCACATTTATATAAATATGTATATATGTGCAACATATACTTTCATGTACTTGTATGTTATTCACTGGAAGAGAGAAATGAAAAAAAAAAAAAAATTAATTTTAAATTCACCAAAAAAATATATATGTACTATTTGAATTAATATACTGCACGTTACAGTCCATGTCCATGTAACAAAATATCTAGGATCACTCTGTATAAAATTGAACGCACTAAAAATGACTGGCAAAAACAAAAAACAAATTAAATTTAGTGCTAAAATTTTATTTAAACCTACTACACACATTCACAACTAACCAAAAAAAAAAAAAAAAAAAACAAAAAAGTAATGTCACACATGTATTCATACATGGACGTTTACTACAAACCCTACAACTCATATTGATACAAGTACATTACGAACTACACTAGTACCACTATTACAGATATTGTGTACCAGTACGGACCGATACGTGACTGTTTTACATGCAACTATCGTCATTTTCGCTGTTGCAAGATTGAGTGCTAAAACAAAAAAAAAAAAAAATATTTTTAAAATTATTTTTTGTTCATAAATTTTTGTATAATATTTTGTTGCTCCTATATAGTAATATAGATATATACATGTACAATGTACATAGATATTCTTGTATGTTTGTACGTAACTACATACATATAATGTACATGTGTGTAATGCAATGCACGTACATATTATGATGTAATTAAAAACTTTCGTTTATTTTTTTAATTTCTAAAGTGTATGTTTACAAAATCATAGATACAACATAACAACAACATATATAGTCATCATATCCATATACACACTCGTATGTATGGTTGTTTAACAAATTTGATTTTACAAGGATATTATAATGTACATACACAATAATTATGTACAACATTAATTGAAGTTAAATTTCATGATGAAAAATGACATGAAATGAAAGTGTTAACGTAAATATACTATATATTTATATTTACATTTGTATTTGTTAGATTTTTGTTGTTTTTTGTTTTTTTTTTTGGTTTTAATTTTAATGATACAAATACGTATAATTACTAGAAAATTATTTAAAAATTAAATAGTGAAGCAAATAATATGAAATAAAATAAAACGTTAACAAATAAACAAAAATAACAAATCACTTAATAATCTATTTTGAAAAAAAAAAGAATTATTCAAAAAAGTAAAAAAAGAAAAAAGATTGAGAAATCAAAAAAACAAAAAAAAAATAATAGAAAAAAAATGCATGGTTATCCTGTTATGCAAGTTGTACAATACAGTATGCCACCATGTTCATGGGGACCACCAACTGATTCACATCGACCGCCATCAACTGGTATGTCCTTCTGTATTCGTAAGTAACTAATAAGAATAATAATAATTATTATTATGGCAGAGTTTTATTTTTATCAAATTAATATGTCCTTTTTTTTTATTTTGGTTTTAATACATGCTAGATAAAATGTAAAACAAATTATCTAAATGTTTAAAGTGTATAAAAACATATCCTTCGATATTGTAAGTAAATCTGTTTCCTGAATACGAGTATACTAGACATAAATAATACGTTATAATAATATTATTTTTTTTTTGTTCTTATTTCATTTTGAATTGAAATGATAAATTATTTTCACATTAAAAGTGTCTGTGTCCTAGCTATATATGATAGGCTATATGATGGATATCTTCGAAAGTATCTACATAAAAAACATACTAAAAGCAAAAAACAAAAAAGTAAAAATGATTAATATGTCATATCCTTATTTTATTTTATTTCATTTTTGTATTTTTTCTTATTTTTGTCTGTAATGTATGGGAATAGATTCACATCATGAATAACTAACTACTCATCCATTAGGAAAGTCAAATTGTAATAATAATTATTTTTCTTGTGTGTGTATTTGTTTTTTTTTTTTTGTTATTGGTTTTTTACATACTGATAATATTGTTAAGCAAAATTTATTCACTATAGAAATATTATATTATGTACATATTGGAAGTCATTTTTTATCATTTACAAAAATTCCAATAAATAAAAAAAAAATTGTCAAAAAAAAAAAAATAATAATAAATGAAGAAAATATGTATATGAAAAAAAATAAAACGTTATTCATAAATATTTTCTACACATCCTTCTCTCACATACTACTCGCATATATTTGTGTCCACATTGTACATATTTATGTACACAAGATACGAATATGAGTGAACATTACATACATATTTATCTTAATAAATAATAATTTTTGATTTTCATTTTCATTCATTTTATTCGAAATATTAAAAGGACAAAACTACCACACTTCATATGAGTATATTTTTTTTTTTTTTGTAAGTATATTAAATAAATAAAAGTCTGAAAGGATATATACAATCGAAAAAATAAACAATATCAGAAACTACAAAATACACAAGCTGCATTATATTCTTACCTATCCGACGCTACATATGTACTCATGAATACATATATGTATTTGTGTAGATAATATAATATGAAAATATCCGAATTAAAAACTAATAAATAATTCAATATATTGAAAGGATATGAATACAAAAACTAATAAAATGAATACATACAAACACATACTCGCATAAGTTTATAAATTTATTTCGTCCTCTATATATTTTTGTTGTGTATTTTTTGTACTTATTAATCGAAATAGCAACAGATTTTATGAATGAAATCAAATTATTATCCTCCATATCATATATGTACATATGTATGTAAATATCACAGTATTATGTATGTGCGTTATATACTCGTACGAGTATACATCCAAATAATAAACGGATAGGTTATTTTATTAAATTTTTTTTTTTTTTTTTTTTTTATATACTCCTGTTATTAAATTGATGAAATTGATGTTTCAATAAATTTTCATTTCAATTCTTTTGTGTATATTCTCAATCATATAATTATATACAGTTAGCAACAGTTTTTTATATGTTTTTATAATAATGTGTATGTGTTTTATTTTACAGTTTAGTAGAAATCTTTTCCTTTTTTTAAATATAAATATCCCATAAATGATTAAATTTTAATAAACGATTTGACTTTTTGAAAAAATAATTATTATTAAAATTATACATACTGTGAATAAACGTATAAATGGTACAGTACGGTATATCAGAATATGTACTATGTGTGTATGTAGTAGACATATGTACAAATTTGCATATGTATAAAATAAACATTATAAATGTTTCTGTCTTTTTTTCAATATTGCGAAAATACTGAAAATTTTATTTATTTAAATTGCAAAAAAAAAAAAAAATGATGGAGAAGAAACTGGGGGGTGGTTGGGAGATTTATTTTTTTTCAGTGAAGTATAATTACCCTGTGCATTATATTTTCATTTATTTATAACTATATTATCCTTTTCTACACTTTATTTTTTTTTTTTTGTGACAGAAAATTATTCGAAATTGTATACAAAGTCATAAAAGAGGATTAAAAATTTTCCAATTTTTCTGTATATATTTTCCTTTTTAATTAATTAAATATCATCTATTATTACTATTATCGATTTAAAATACACAATATTGGATTGTATACTTACACATTACACCAACTATTTGTACATAAATAATATGCGTATGTAAATGAAATAGATATACTGGTGTATTTTTAATAAAAAATAAAAAAAAATAAAAATGAAAATAATCAATTTTCCAGGATATTTTATATTTTCATTGAAACAAAAAATATTGTGTTTTCGGGAATATACTGTAATTTACTACATACTATATTTTTGTTTAAACATAAACGCCTTTAGTATAAACAAATAATAGTTTTTCTATGTATAGCCTGCTTTGTACATACAGTATAAATATTTATGTATATCCTTTGATATTTTTGAATAATTGTATTTGTGTATTTTTTGTTATTTATACCATGTCACAGTATATCAACATTATATTCGTACACTAAACAGTTTTTGTTCATCTGTATCTACAGCGATAGTCAAGATGTGCTGAAGGTATTGAATAGCCCACTCGTCTCCTCCAAAATTGTTCTCGAATGCAGATATAGGTTGAATTATGTTGCCAGACATAACTCCGTGGATCTCATTTGGATACCAGGACATCAGGACTTTGAGGGCAGTGAGGCGGCCGATAGCATTGCTAAAGAAGGCGCCAAAATGTGTTTTATATAGGCCCTGAACCGGTAATCGGTGTGACTACGATGATGGTTAGAAATGCTATAGATTCTGTTACAGATAATCTGCATGAGAGTCTGTGGCAAAATCTCCCAATATGTAGGCAAACCAAGCGCTTTATCAGAAAGCCTAACCGGCTCTAGCGGCCTTTCTACTCAAACAGGGAAGGAAAAACTGCGGAGCCATGGTCAATGCTCTTACAGGGCATAATACCTGTGGAAAGCATCTCGCCACCATAGGAATCATCAGTGATGCACTGTGTGCTTACTGTGGAGAGAAGGATGATTCCACGGAACACTTCTTGTGCGAGTGTCAGGCCTTCTACTCTATTAGAATGCGCATTTTTGGCAATGATTTCATCAGACCATCCTTCGTTACCTGAAAGCGACGAAGAAGTTTGACTAGACGGTGGCTTCGAGTACAGTGGACAGCTTTTTGTCTGAGTGATCTGGTTTCATACCTCCCCTGAAACAAACAACAACAACAACAAACAACGTAACGGTATTTCGGGATATTAACAAACTCATCCTTTTGTCTTCCAAACATGAGTATATTTTCTAGCTTTCACTATATCATTAATTAACTGCATATTTTCTTCACTCACCACATTTTTTAAAAGAAAAAAAATAAAAACCTCCAGTGTACAAATATAAAATTAATCTACTGTTGTGTGTACTTATATTCTGATAGTAATATTGAAATATTTTACGTGTATTGTACGTAAGATTTTTTTTGTTTTTATTAAAATTTTCATGACATTATTATGTAAATAAATAACTACTAAATATAATGAAAATTTATTTGTTTACATTTAAAAAAAAAATTAAAAAATAAAAAATCATTTTATCAACTCATTTTATACAAGTATAAAAGTTTATATGTATGCGTTTTTGTGGGGAAATGATTGGTGGGGTATGTGATGATGTATATTATCATTATTTTCAATTTTTGCTTTTATTATTATCCTTATAAATTAACATTTAAAATTTGAAAATTATTCTAAAAAATAAATATGTATATAAATAAGTTATTGTATGTATCATTTTTCAATTTTAATTCATTTAATTTTTATGTTTGTGTTTTGTTTTTTGTCCTGTTTTTTATTTCTGCCTTTAATAAATGTACGTAATTAGTTTTAAAATCAACTATAAATACATATCTGCTAAGGGAAATTAATTTAAATAAATCAAAAAATAAATAAAATAAAATCAAAGCAAAAATATAATCATATAATACATATTAAATTTTTTTTTTTAAAGTGTTTTAATTTTGTTTTTTTTTTATTTATATTAATTGTTTTAATTGGCTATTTTATTTATTTGTCAACTAATATGCGATAGTGAATTTGCATATTGCATAAATAAGTATATGTACGTACATACAAACTATCTTATGTACTCGTACATATTATGTTGTATATGTTATTTTATAATTTTAGTTAATTAATTTGAATTGATTCAACTAAAAATAGGCGTAAATTATGTTATACAACAAGTGTATTATAGAAAAAAAAAGTTGTCTCTGATCTCAATTAATATCAATTTTATAGGATAATTAAAAACATTTTTTTTTTTGTGTTGTTGTTGTCTGTTCAAATTTATTTTATAAATATTATTTTAATGATTTGTTTGTTTTATACGTATATTCTATGTATAGAGAATTTTATTGGAAACTTGTGCGTGTATGTAAATTTATCATTCTCATAATTTGGATATTAAAATTAAATCGACATCAGTTCGAAAAAGTTTTTATCGAAATTAAGTACATACGGGTATTTGCATGAAAAGGATTATACAAAAATTACTGTACAAAATCATTTAAATCCATCTCAGTTAATTACAGTTTAAAATCTTCTTTCTTCGATGGAATATATAAAAACAAAAGTACCTACAAAATTTAAAGGATAACAATTTTAATTATCATTTTTCTTGTATCTATGGCACCTTTAAATGGAAATAACTTCAGATTTGAATAACATTAGCGTTAGTATAACATTAGACATTATGTTATGTTCTGACATTATATTTATGTATCTGTAAAATAAATTCTATATCGTTCACTGTTCTATCATGATACTCGTATAAAAAAATAATAACAAACAGAAAAAAAACATATGAAAATAAATAAAAATTGAAAAGGTTAATGTCATTCAACTTTTTCACTTCATTTTTGAAAAGGATGAATACATAGAAATTCCACAGACAACATACATACATACAAACAGGTATGTCATTTGTATAGAAAATGTTTAACTAAATACGAACAATTTACCTTGCTTATTCGGTGTCGTTGATTTGTTGGTATAATGGTGGTGTGTTTTCATGTCTGTTTTCATTTGTCTTTATATCAAAACGTGCAAATACTAGAGATATACTTATGTACATATACTCGTAAATCTACTATAGAGAAGAACATGTGCTTTTACCTCATCATACATAACGTATCCATGTCGTCTGATTTCATTTTATAACCTCTTCCTTATATGAATATTAAATATACATTCATGTAAATAATACGAGATTTCTTCATTTATATTTTGATCGCGTACATTATTTATGTAAAAAAAAAAACACGAAAGAGAGGGTACATATCATTCAAATTTCAAGTTTTTCATTGTGACATATACACACTCATATAATGAATTAAATAAGGCAAAGCAAAATAAAAACAAAAACAATAAAAAAGGAGGTAAAACTTGGTAAAAGTGGCTAGTGTATGCTGTTCAACTTTTCCTTCTTTTTATATTCATTTTCATTTGTTTATTTACTCTTTTATATTCGTTTTAATTTTCTTTAAGATTGTATTTTTCTCATTTATTTATCTTTTTTTTTTTTGATTTTTCAATATTTTCAGCTCCTCATACAACAGGTGTTAAAAAATATGTAGTTTGGTGTCTGATATGCGGTGGTTTTTCATGTCTACTAGGAATTATGTTTCTTGGAGTTTATTTCTTATTACGTTCATATACAAGTACTGTCGGATATTTTGAAACTGTGCCAACATTTGTACCAGCTACACTGGTAAGTCTATAAAAGAAAATAATTTTTTTTTAATAACATATTTTGCTTTTTTTAAAATTTACGTATAATTTATTGAATGCATATATAACTGTAAGGATATAAGTGAAAGATAGAGATCATTTTTTGGCCTTTTCGAAAAATTTAAAAATTTATTGAAGGTATACAAAATTACACGATGTGTAAAATTTTTAAAGGGAATGTTAAAATAAGGATCCGTATTAGAAACATGTATCCTTTTGTCGCATTTAATTTAATTTTTTTTAAATTGCTGATGAAAACTTTTTTACATCATATCACGTGTTTCTTTTCCTTTTTATTTGGTGGAGAAGGAGAAAAAAAAAGGATATATATATATTTTTTTTTTTTTATTATTTATGTGAAAACTTTACAAGTGCTTATGGTGTTGTGTTATACCACGTGATACGTATTAATAGCGATTCACTATTTATGGCCTGTGGGGGTGAAAAAATACTAAAAAAATAAAAGAAGTAATTTATTAATCTTGTTCGTGTACAATTACGCATCATTTAAAAAAATATATATTACAGAAATTGTTATATGAAACTATCACACGAAATGTGTATACACGTATGCATGTATGTCCTTACAGAAATTATAGCCTAAAGACTAAAAGTTTTATTTAATTTATAAGTAGTGTGATGTAAGACGATGCTAATATAATAATTTCTACGCGTTCATGTGCACACATATGTAAGGTACATATTATGTTCCCATAAGTAATTCTTATCTGTAACAATAAAGATCAAGATAAAAAATGTGTACTTCACTCTCATATATCCATAATCCAGATTTCATATTTCACATTTCGGTTTTAAAATTATGAAAATTTTATCTCAAAAAAAAAAAAAAAAAAAAAAAACAAATTAAAAATTATGAAATACGATAATATATCAAAGTTTCCATACCAACTATTTTCGTCGTACTACAAAAGACTAAATATCCCCCAAAGGTTACAAATACCTTTACAACAAATTTTTGTTAATATTCATTTTTTTTTTTTATTTTGCTTTTATTTTGTTGTTGATGAACAAAAATTTATACACGGAAAAACATATCCAACATATATATGGAGTAGTACATATCTGTAATAATCTGTTTTATGTTGTACATTATGTGTAACAGAGAATTTTAATGTAGAAAATGTGTAAAAAAAATAAAAAAAATTACTAGAAAAGTTTTAGACATAAATTCATTCAGCAACATAACATTCACACAGTAAAAATGCTAAAAATATAATTAAGCCAGATAAAGTGTAGAAAGATGGATGAACTTGAACACAGATAGATAGATAGATAGATACTTGTCGTTGGAATGGAAAAATAATGGTGTAATGTGGAATATACAAAAAAAAAAAAAAAATTGGTAAAAGTTTTGTAAATAACAGTCAAAAGTATCAGATCAGTCAGTAGTTAATTAGAAATTTCAGAGTTTATAGTATACATTGCTTGTACGAGTATATATAAAACTACTAACGATCCATGTAACAAGAAGAAAATGTTTACTCGTTTCTTGTATGTAGAAGAGAAGAGTAAAATAAATTAGAAACAAAGAAAAAAAATCAAAACACTAAGAAAAAGGAAAAAATTTCTAAAAATAGTTATTGTGTAGGCTTTCGCCTGATATGTAACTGACGTTCATGATTATAATTATGTATAAACGCTTCATAAGTATTATACTAGTGAGTATATGTATGTGTGTTGATACTTACCTCTAAAAGTTAATTTAGACATTCATGCAGATATGTACATGTAGACGTCTAGGTTTATCGTAAACGTAATGTAACGCAAAAAAAAAAAAAAACAAAATTATTTTCTCTAGAGATTGATGTCTATTGTACCAGAAAAGGGGAAAATTGCATATTAGTCATTGTCTTTAGCAGGCGTAAAATTTATATCGTTTCTATGAAAATATGCACACACTACGTAATACATGTATAACTGAGAAAAAATTAGAGACAAAACGAAAATAAATTTTTTGTTTTTTTTTTTTGCGAAAATTTATGTATTAACATTAAGAGTGTGTTAAAAGCGAGTATATACATTTCATAAGTCAAAAAGTTACATTTTACTACTCGGATATCAAATGTTTATTATACCTAACGTATCATGTACAAGGTATACAATGTAGCAATTTAACACGTTGTAGTAAGTTTCTTAGAACATAAAAGTTGGTATTGCATGCATTTGGTATTGGATTTCAATGATCCACATAAATCTATTTGGACGAACGATTTAAATTAGATTATATCAGCACTACAATCACCACCACCACCAGCGTAAGATTTTAAAATAATATTTTACTTGTGAGTGTATATACAATAAACTGTTGCTATATAGCAGATAGTTTCATTAATTATCAAAATTACAAGGCATTTCTGTAACAGATATAATTTGTAACAAAATTTTAAAAAGACAAAAAAAAATTTAATGGTTAAATTTTGTTTTTTTTGGATAAATTGATGCCATAAAATGCAGTTATTTTCAGAAATTATTTCTGTAAATTTTTAAACGAAAAAATCTAGTGAAAAATATTCTTAATTTTCTGTACAGTTATACATAAGAAAATTAGTTGAAAACGATTATAATGCAGATAATGAAGACGAAATATAAATTAAGGAAATGAATACTATTCAGGTTATATCATACAGAACACTCATAATGTGAGGTACCAAAATCTAAAACCATAAATAAAATCAAAATACTAAGGAAAATAACATTAGATAGTTATCCTTTAAAATATATTTTTTAAAGCAATAATATATGAGCAAAAATATGCTATCGTATACGCTTTGCTGATATGAGTAGTATTTCACACAACATCCGCACCCGTATTTTCATTCTTTAAGAAATACTTAAATAGTTGATTTTTTCTCTTTCAGTAGAATGCGAATATTGTACATGACAAACATGGAGAATCAACTAACAACATTTAATACTTGTTCCTCTCTTTGTACATACCTTAGAGCAGTAGAGATCATAGATTTCATGTACTCATTTTTGAATTTTCATTTTAAAACTTCGAGTGAAACTTAATCGGGAAACTTGTTAATCTCCTACTGGATTTAGCTAAATCAGTTTAGAAAAAGCTTTTGGTTAATAATTCATACTGATAGACCGAAAACTGGTTTAGTTATCATTTGTTGTATGTTCAAAAAAAATATTTCATCGAGTTAAACTTACTTGCATTAAGTGGTTTAGGCTAATCTACTTCTGAGCGGACTTATTCAAGCTGATTGCTGATAGATCAAGGAGTTTATCTACTTAAACAGATTTATAAAGTTTCTAAAATCTGGTCTGTCCCTATTATAACTTACATGTCTTTCATTATCTTTTAAACCTAAAATTAATTTATGTACACATAGTATTTCTATAACTTTGTTTGTATATTATACAAGTCTGTACAAAATTGAATTTCTTTCAAATATCAATTTGAAGCAACAAGATAAAAAGGATATAAAAATCATGTTGCAGACATATTCTGTCAAAAATATTTCCGGTTACATATATCCATCTATTCTATATGTATCTACAAATGTATAAGTATGCACTATAAAGGTATGTTTCTATATATACATTTATATAGAATATTTTATAAATTACAATCCCACATGTTATATCCTTTTCTATGTATTCTCGTTATTATTCAAAAACAAAACAAGATAATATCAAAAATAAAATAAAAAAAAAAATAAAGTTAATAATAAATATTCTATCTATATACGAATATTACTTATTCTAAAATTGAATAAAAAAACACAAAACAAAACAAAAAAGGATATGTATTTCTTATAAGTACCTATATTTAATGTACAAACATATACATATCAACAGTACCAAAATGTAATCATGTAATATTACCACGATATTAAAATCACTACATTAGTAATAATAATAATATCTGTCCTTTGTGAGACAATATCTCTGAACGTATGTATTCAAGTATGTATGTTGATATATTTCATAATTTCATTTTGATTAAGGATATTGTTTGTTTCACAGACAGAGAGTTATATGTATGCATTACGTACATATGTACCCTACACACTGTAATGTCATGTGATGTACACATAACATATTTTATTATCCTTTCATATGGATACGGGTATATATATACATACATACATACATAACATACGTATATATATTATACAATTGAGACATTATTTTCATATTATGATCCTTCTTTAACAAATGTAATAAACATAAGTACATACTACCTACGTATATTTTTGTATATACTACGAGTACATATTAATTTAAGAATATTAAATTTATTACTAAACAATACCTCATCAAGTTGTTATATTCTAGGATAAAATCCATACAGAAAGCTGCTGTATACTAGTACAGGAAAATATACATATATACTATATGTGTGTATATATTTTTTTTTATATTTAAATAAAATATAATATCATATAAAAATGAAAATATCTAAATAAATAAAATAACAGATGATCATATGAATTTGAATTTTGCAATAAAAGCAAAAAAGGAAATGAAATAACACAAAAAAAAATAAATAAATAAATAAAAAAGAACACTCACATAAGAGACATAACCTTAATGTGTATAAATTCATTGTATTGATAGCCTCTAGAGTTTTAAGGATTTAATGTATGTATACAAGAACGTATGTATATGTATATCGTAAATATTGTGAAAAATATTCATTCAATAATTTGTGTAATGTACATATTTATGTACATAAAGTACAATAATAATCGTAATGTAATACGTACATATATACGATGGAAAGTAACTTTTATTATAATATTATTTATTATATTTACTATATCGTATGGTGAAATACAAACAAAAATATATCCTTGAAAATACACATTTATAGTATATATTCTCATTCGTTTACATATATATTATTTTTGGTTTAATATTTCTTAATACATATACACACATACACATGTACTTGTATATTTTATACACATAAAATCTTAAATTATTATCTGTGTGTTTGTGTGTATATGTGTTAAATATATGTTTGTATACCCATCTGTGTATACGATTGTAAAGAAGTCATTCATTTTGTCTTGTAAATTTAGATTTCGTTTTCTGTGTCTCCTTACACATAAGACTCGTATCTATGTAACGTACATTTACACATACATTTATGTTGTTGTGTACACATATTTGAAAGTATAAAGTTTTAATATTGAACGGATATGTTTTCTATAAGGGTCAAATTAATTGTACACCAAGGACCCATTATATTATGTAAATTTTTTGTATTAATAGAGGAGGCCTCTAATTCATTTCAATTCAGATAACTTATAAACTATATGATATACAGATACATTTACTTATATATATGGATATACTCAATATCTTTTACGATAAAAAAAAACTTTTAGATTCTAGAGAATACAGACAAAAGATAGTCCGTTCTTCTGTCGGCCATAGTCAGTCAGTCAGTCAGTCAACAGAGAGTGTATGGTATAGCCGTATAATACGTAGCAATATAAAGAGCCAGGATTTTGTTTTAGACTTCATTTATATATAAAATGCTCTTATGGTTCAGAAGGGTATAGTGTTGTTAGTAAAGAATTTTATACAGCTGGGATCAAGTTATAATAATATACTGCCTCCACCTACGCTACGAGTGTATAATAATAAAATATTCATCTACATAACTAAATTATAAACAAAGCATACTGATATACTTGTATTTGTATATATAAATAGTATTCATGCAAATTAAACGAATGTTATATACTAGTCGTAAATTTTAAATGAAAAAAGAAAAAATTAGGCAAAGTCTACATACATAAGCAAAAGTCTGTATACATAAGCAAAAGTCAAAATTGCAAACGAACATACATTAATGCCAATAATATTTTTATAATCATTACATGAAAACTACAAAGCAACAAAGCATATGCGTAGTATTGTATTGTATTTATATATAGAATTAGAAAATGAAAAGTCAAAAGGATAATACACCATAGAATATCACAATATCACAAATAAAAAAAATCATATCTATACACAAAATATATAAGTACGTTTATGTACAAGTCTATAGTCTACAATGTATATGATTGTACTCAATATACGTATATGAATTGTATGTAAAACGTGTTCATATTTATGTGTACATGTATGCGTTAAATTGAAGAAAATAAAAAAAAAATTGTGTAGTATACAAGTCCTCGTATGTGTGTTATATTCCTTCATCTTATATATTTCCTAAAGAAAATCATAAAATTTATTTCTAAATAATATTTCATGTAACATTATCCACATTACATACACATTATACAAATACTGTTCCATTTTACAATCATAAATGCTCGTATATCCTTATGATGTAGGTATATATACCTATAATTTTCTTTTTCTTGTTTGTTTTGTTTTAGTTTTCGAAGAAATTCCTATAGGGAAAAAGGTAAAATTTATAGTTTTCTTTTTTTAAAGATTATTGTATAAAATCAAGCAGTATAGAACGTTATGTAGACAACTTTACAGAGATATATTCAAACATATTTATGAGTATATAAGTACATAATTGTACAAGTGTATATGTGTATGAATATGTTTACATAAAAAGTTATGGGATTATATGATGCAAAATGGTACATATACTTACTAAATATACTCGTATTAGTAGTGCGAGTATACAAACATTTGTATATAGTGAAGTTGATTCCATTTGATTTACGATTATATGTATTTATCCTGAACATTTATACAATACAACAAAGTGTAAAACAAATATGTTCAAAAGTGATAATTTTCATGGAATAAATTTTTTTTTAATACTCCCACACAAATTTATCTACGTACATATTTAGATGTTAAGTAGAAGCGTAGAAGGTAGAAGGTATATGTATGTTATATTTATACGTAAATTATTTGCATATATAGACCACATATGTAAGCTAATTTAAATGTTTTATACACACACACACAGAAATGTAAATTTTTAAAAGTAATTTTTAAGTGTTATTAATGAAGATTCTATGATCTTATGTAACATAAACATATTATATGTCTTATGTGTATACTTGTTCACAAATTCTGCTGAATTTCAAAAAGAAAAGATACGAATATACCATAAGAATTTTTATTACTGACTACCTACATGTTTAGGTGCCACCAAATTCATATTTATTATCTACTGTCAAAGAATATATAACTAACATAAGTAGTAGATAAATATTCTTTGCTACTGTCTTCCAGAAAAAAAAAAAATTCCAAAAAATAAAAAAAAAAATTACCGCATTCAAAGTGAATATGAAATTTTCAAAGAAATTCCATGGATTATATGATGATGGCTACTATATTATATTAATGTATAGTAAAATAATGTTATTCGCCTTTCTTCATTTAATCATAATTCAAGAGAGACACATAATAAAGATGCAATCAATTAAATATCTGCATACATACTTTCACTGCATAAAGGATAGTATAGAATTATCATTATCATTTTCAAAAAAAAATTTACATGTAAAAATTTTCTTTATTTTTTATTTATCTTATTAAATATATGTACATGAATTAATCAAATTATTTATATTATACATACAAAAATATTCTCTATTGTGTATATGTACATAGAAACAATTGATGTATGAATTCCCAACAGATTATGATTGTATATCTACTATATTGCATGTATAAAATCGTCAATTACTAATATTATTTTCTATTATCACACCAAATCATGTATGTACGTACATAATTTCGATATATGTACACTACACATGTAAATATAATTAATGTAGGTACATGAGCTTATTATTAGTACACAACACAAATATCTAAAAAGTATGCATAATATGTATGTGTACATATGTATATGTAATTCGTAATCGTTATTATAATGTATTCTCTCTATATTAAAATAAATAAATTATAATTTGAATAAGTTACAGATTAATATATAAATAAAGTACAATATGAATTAAAATACATTTCAATACATATCGATAAATGAATACATATTACACGTATATATCGTATATGTAGTATTATAGGTATATGTGTTATACAATCCACAAGAGAGTGATTAGTAACAATTTAATTAAACCACAAACTTATAAATACAAATATGTACTTGAGAATATACCGCATATAATGTATGTACATTATATACAAAGTATAAATGTACAATAAAAGTATCTATCAGCTATAGCTAGATCCGTACATTTATTTCTATATTATATTGTATGTATATTATATAAGAAAAGGATATAATAAAGTCCACACAAATAGCACATATGCACATATGTATATACGTAGGCTACTACGTAACCACTATAATTATATTAATGTATATTACATTAAAATCGAATCAAATTAAAATGAAGATTTTTTCAAAGAAAAATACGTGTACTATTATACATGAATGTGTGTATACGAGAACCGAGAGCATACCCGTAGATGCATGTATAATCATAAGTATGTGTTTAGTAAAATGGTATGTAGTTGAAAGGATATAATATTTCAAGGATATTATGTAAAATACGTATTGGGAGCAAGTTAATGATCATGTTAGGCCATGGTCAAAAACGTCAAAATTTTGATCGCATGAGCATTAGTGCAGTAGCATGAGCAGTAGCAGCATACAAAAACTGAACAAAAATAATTGTTTTTGAACAGCATGCTTCTGCAAAGCATGAAATTTGACGTTTTTGACTACAGCCTTATTTTCTTATAATCAAAATTATCTTAATATACATATATACGTAAATGCTTGAATAAATTTCGAAGAAGAAAATTTCTATAATATATCTCTATCTATATACATATGTATGTACTCCTTTACATACATAATATAATGGTATACATACATTGAATATTTATCCAACCAACACATGTCTGTACACCTACACCTACAACATACACTAGACTACATACTATTGTATGAGTATTTTTAAGTACATACTATATTAAATAATACATAATTTTTAGTGCTACAAAATATTATTACACAGTAATAAGATAAAATTTCCCAATGGATTTTATGAGTAATTTTAATTTTTTTCTTTTTATTTTCTTCATTTTTTATTTTTATCTTTTTTTGTTTTTACTTTACTTGCCTTTTCTTATTTTTTTTTTTTCTAGCCCATCATCAAAATATTGTATTATAGATTATAGTCTTTGAAACTATATATATACATACACGATTATAATGTACACTACATACTCGTAAGTTTAACAAAAATTTTCCACAAAAATCTCTATATGTATGTAAACTCAAATACATATACCCACACACATACATTATATACATAAAAGCTATATACAGAATATGATACATATTTTTTTACATCACTTTTTCGTATTAATATTGTGCACATAGAATTGAAAGAATGAGGATATTCTTGTGTAGAATCAGTATTTTTGTATAATTTTTAGTCGATTATTCAAAATGTATAACGAGTTATGAAGATAATTTTCCATAATGATAATGAGAACAATTATTATATGATTATACATGCATACACTCACACATATAAATTCGAAGTGCACATTATACCTCTTCTATAAATGTACGAGTACACGAGTACTATGTATATACTTAATGTACATTAAACACTTGAAATATTCATCTATGAGATTATGACGAAAATTAAATTAGTTGTAACAGATTTTTCCTAGCAAAAATAAAAAAAAAAATTAAATTAGCACACAAAAAAAAAATCCGTTTAACATATTTTCTTCTTTTGTTTTTTCAACGTTTTTCAACATTTTTTTTTTATGTACTTTTATTTTATTTTCTTGTTTTCTTGTATGCTTGCTACTTTTGTGTTCTTTATGTAATGCATAACTTTAAAATTTTATAATCTAGAAAAAAGGCAAAAATGGTGAACAAAAAAAAAAAAAATAATAATAAAAATATCAGAAAAAAAAAACTTAAATGGAAAACTCCTGAATTTCTAGCTTAAAGCATACAATTCCCTTTGTATAAAACGTTATTTTTTCCTATGTACAGTACTATGTGGTAGAATGAATTTTTCTGTTTTTTCATTTCGTTTGAACTTGTTTCCTTCTGTTTTTTTTTTTTTTTTGCCCGATTAAAATATAAATTCAAATAAAAATGAAAACATAACATAACAGAGAACAAAGAAAACATCAGCTAGCTCTATTTACATTTATTTACTTAGATAAAGTATATAGACGTATAGATGTGAAGAGAGAAAGTTAAAAATTGTGTGTATATGTGTATGTCCTCAGTTTTTTTGTTTTCGCGAAAAAAAATATTTTTAATAAAGCTTTTTGAACAAAATCCTCAAATTCATTTTTCTGTTTTTTTTTTCGCAACGGTGTAACGTATATTGACAAAAACCAAGAGAAAAATAAAGAAACAAGAAAAACAAAGAAAAAAAAACATGATAAAAATGGCTCATTACATTGACGATCCTGGTGTGGTGTTTTTATATGCATTTACTTGTATCAACTGTACATGAAGAGTTCAGTTTCATTTCTTTTCTTTCAGTTCATATTTTTTTTTTTCTGGCCAACTAGGGCAGAAATGAATCACTTCATGAAATCTGTTTGCTGTTTATCATTTTTCTCTGCATTTACTTTGAAATGTGAATGTAGTGTGTATGTAAGTACATTTACAAAGTAAACACAAAAAAATATAAAATAGAAAAAAAAATCACGTACTGTGCATTATGTATAGAAAAAAATTTTCATAATTTTCACCTCAATCCTTATATACAACACCACATTCATTTCGTCTTTTAGTTCATTTTTTTTTTCGCTTATTCTGCAGTAATCATAGTACACAATCCTACATAAGATTATACAGAATACGGAGTTCATCATCATTTTAATCATTATCCTTATCATTGTTTTTAGTCATGTTTAGAAAAACAAAATTGTTTTTTGTTTAGAGACTAGGTTTATGTTTTTATGCTACTCTTTATTTTTTTTTTTTTATTTTTTTTTTCGTCAATCTTCAATCCCTCCTGTACACGTAAATTGAAGTACCGCTCTGAAAACTTTAAATTTCGAAAATGATGAACCGAATTGTCGTATTCGTTGTTCGATACGGTATTCAGCATTTCACAACATAACAGTGTATTGTATACTCTTGTCATCTTACTAAATTTTCTATATAAGAACTTTTACTTAAGGGGTATTTAGTGGTATAAAAAGGACATTGACTTCTTCACATTTTAATAGAATGAAAAAATAAAAAATAACATAATGAATGAGAGACTGGAGAAGAAAATAATACATGATAACACCAATAATACGATGTAATGCATTAATTTGTGTCGCCTTTATATCTTTTCCTAATTAAAAAGCTCAGTTTATTTTTCTCGAAAAAAAAAAATTAAAAAAAAAAACAAACAAAAAACTCCTTTTCTCATCTTCATCTTCTAGAATTTTTCTTGTGTATATCTGTTTTTTTTTTTTTAATTTGATATCACTTCTATACAAAACAACGTAACGTAATGTATAAAAATGTTTTAAAAGAAAGGACAGGTTTTTGTCCTTATTTTCCTTGCTGTAATTATACAAAAAATGAATTTAAAAATTTTACATGTACTGTATGACTTCGTAATGGTACACATTTACATGTAAACAAAAATCAAGGAAAAGTGAATTTCATTCTACAAGTAATACAAAAATTCTAAAGAAAGAATAAATGTAATTCTGAAAAAATAAAAACATTAATAAGAAAAAATAAGAAAATATGCAGACACCTTTGAGGATTAAATGTATCAATGAATTTTTTCCCCATTTAAGTATGTTTTTAATTATCTTCCCTTTTATTGGGGGTGTACTGGGTGTAATTTAATGGAGTATTTATGATTGTTTGTCATTGGTGTAAGATTGTAATGAGATTTTTTGCTTTGCATTTTAAATTACATTTCACTTAATGGAGCAGGAAATTCTTGTATTCAAATTAAATAACTGTAAAAAAATTTGTTTGCAGGATAATGAGAAAAGAATGATTTTTTGAAAGCACTACTTCGCACTAATTATTGAGATATATGGTACAATTAAGTATGAGACTTAATGGTTCACCATATGTGTATCCCAACATAATATGTGGTGTTCGGTTTGTTTTATTCCAAAAAATTCAAAAAAAATAAAATATTTTCTACCTGATATAGTTGACCCACATTAAGCAAAATTTTTACCTTTTTGAGGATCAAAAATTCAAATACTCGTATCTCTCAAACTAAAAGAAAAACCATACATACACTTTGCAAATATCTCCTTTTCTCTCTGTTGCTTATTCACATCACTCAGAAATGTGAAAAAGTTAAGACTTTAGTACGAATAGAAAAGTTTTGACGGTCATTTATACTTGTATTTGTATGTATCCTTTTCTTCTTAAAAAATATGTATATGTAGGTCAAAGTTATACAATTCTTTTTGACTTTGTATTTTTTCAACCAACCAACGAACAAAAAAAAGGCAAAAAAAAAATGAAAGGAAATCAAAAAAAAAGGAAAGGAATTCATTTTTCGGTACTAAATGAAGCATATAAGATAAAAGTTAAATAGAAAATAAAATGCCTTCTTTTTTTTTGTGGATTAGAAAATTTATATTATAGGTACAACATGTTAAAGAGATCCTTTGATGTTGGATTCATTAAACTTTTCATATATCAAAACCATAAACTAACCAAACAGGCAACTAACTAAACTGAGTCAGTATTATTCGAAAGATTATTACTTCAAAAATATTATTATACTTCTACGAGTATTTATGGTATTTTCTGGGAAATTTTTTCGTTTTATTTCCAAATTATATGAGTGGGTGAGAGTATGTGTGCAAAAGATAACAAATCTAGTATGTAAAATATGACTTACAATTTTTCTGTATTTGACAAAGACATTACACGCAAAATACCATTATACAGATACGTACGATGTGTAGAATTGCTGCCAGCTGGTAAGTCATAAACAATAAAACCCAAGTAAATGATGGACCTAACCTAAATCATATTCAGATTTATTATTAAGAGAGAAAAAAAATCTTTGAAAAATCTAAAAATAAAAATAAAGAAAAATAAATGAAAATTAATTTTATAATTTACAAAATCATAAAAAAAAAAATATTTTCTAAAAAATAATTGTATAAAGTATACACACGAAATAACCAAAAATTAATTGAAAAATTCTAATTATAATTATCTTATGTTTTATTTTAGTCCTAGAAAATAATAATATAGAACTCATGCTAGAAAATTAGTATCACGAAATAAAAATAATTTTCCCATCATTGCATATTATGTACTTAATATCCTTGATGTATGCACACCATATAATATGTACTTTTTTCTATACATATTTAATACAATCCACATAGAAATGTTTGTTGTTATTTTTCTTTCACATTGTTTCTCGGATAAAACGGAATTATGGGAAAAAACGAATGAATAAAAATGGGGGAAATAAACAGAAATAAAAATTTTCTATTACAAGATACTCACACAATAAACATACGAGTATATATGTATGTATATGTTTTATTTTAAATATTTTAGTTTTTTAGTTTTTAAATGTTTCTGTGTTGTAATTTCATTTAAATGCGCTCATACGTACAATAATTACGTAAACAATTTTCTAATTAAATCGGAAGAAAAAAATGTAAAAAATTGAAAGAAAATAAAAAAGAAATGACGAAGAAACAGCTAGTAAACATGAAAATTTTATGTACTACTATACTTACTTCCCTTTCCGTATACACTGCTGTAGTACATATATAATACTTGTCGTACTGCATGAACGAGCGAAAATGGAAAATTTAATGGATACATTACATCACTACACAAACACATTCAAATATGTATTAACATCCGATGCATGCATGAAAATGCATTCTATTTGTGTAATACTTAAAATACATATATTTTACATGAGAATACGAAAACTAATTTCATTATTTCATTTTATATTATATCCTTTTTTGTTATTTTTCTTCTTCTTTTTATATTTTTCCACAATTTTTTTTTATCTCAAATCCTTAATATTGTATAAAAATTCTTTAAATAACTTTTATTAAACAAATGAAAGAAAATGAAGCACACAATACAAAAAAAAAAAAAAAATCTATGATATATCCATTATAAACACACACAGATACAGACAAATATTCGTCGTACACACATGAGACAGGAAATAAAAAAAAAATTTTTTCTATCCCAGCAAATATTGCTAAAACTAACGAGAAATGAGGAAAAAAAAAACTCTACTCTAAATATAGGATATAGGACTTACGAGTAAGTAATCAAATTTCTATTTTGGCGAAAAACAAAACATTTTTTTCTCTTTCACGTTTCCTTCTTCTTCTTCTTCTTCTTCTTCTCATTCTTCATTATATATTTCTTCTCGTTCTTTTCTTTCTCCTGTATCCGTGTATGTGTGTGTGTGCGTAGTCGCGTACATATATTGTTGAAAATTAACAACAAACATTTTTTTTTTAACTGAAAAATAAATGTAATGAGTAAAAATGTCAGTATGGGGAAAAGAGAACATAAATAATAAAATAAAATTTGAAAAAGGATTTTTAAATGCCAGAAAAACAATTTCTTTTATGCACGAGTATGTATGGGTTGGGTATTTATGTGATGTGATTATTTCTAGATGTATGTACGAGTATATGTATATTTGTTATGCATTTTCTCGTTCAATTTCTACTTATAAATTTTTTATTTATTTTAGTCAGGCATTTAACTGTAAACATAGTAAAAATGCTTAAATAATATATATTCTCGTGTATATCTGTACGTACTTATGTGTGTGCATCATGATGCGGTATGTGTATTATACCCAGTGTTGTGCATGTAATCTACGTTGACGTAATCTACGCGGTTGTCTACACGTAAAGTATGTATGTAGACAATCGTCAGATTTTTGTGTAGACAAAGAAGATAATGTAGATAATGTAGACAATGCAAGTTTAAATTTATAATAAAAAAGTAAATCCATTGAATTAATGAATTGAATTATGAAATAACCATAATGTACTTAGAATTATATTTGATATATAAATAAGACATTTAATAACGATTTTAAATATTCATAAACATTAATCCTAGCACTGAAATTCAAAACAATAAACTAAGTAAAATTTCACATTGAAATCAATTTTATTTATCATTTGTGATGTATTTATGAATTTCATACCTGTTAGTGATGGGGAGAATAGTTACTTTCAAGTAACGAGTAGTTACTAGTTACTTTGTTAGTAACTAACTAGTTACTTTAGTTAGTTACTAGTTTTTGAGAAGAACTACTTTTGAATTTGAGTAACTAGTTAGTTACTAGTTACTTTTTTACTAAGTTTGCTAAACATTCAATAATTCTATTTAAAAAATGTATGTCATAAAAGATTTTTATTTTTAATAAAAAACTAAATGTACTAAAAGAAAAAAATTCATTTCTATTTAAGAAAAATATAATTATCAACAAAAAAAATACATGAATTATTCATTACAATTGAAAATCAACAAAAAATATTACAAAAAACAAAAATTAACAAAAAGTAAACACAAAAATAAAAATATAATTAGTTCATCAGTTGATAGTTAATTTATGGACTTATATGTCCATATGTTTTTGATTGCCATTTAGGAAAAGAATCTTTTCGACGTTTACCGGCTTGAGTCTACTTCTTCGATCTGATATTACTTGTCCTGCTTTGGAAAACACCCTTTCGCTGGCAACAGATGTTGCTCGGATAGACAAATATTTTTTGGCAAGATCAGCTAAGTGGGGATAGATGTTTTCTCGTTTTTCCCAAAACATTAACGGATTTTCATCTCTGCTTAAAAAAAGAACATTAACCAGCAACAGAACAGAAAGAAAAAGAAGAAATTGACGATTGGCGAACATGGTTAAAAGCAACTAAACATAAACACTAAACGTCAATTTCAATGCGCATTGCCCATGTTCCAACTTCCAAATTGTAATTGAGTGTGTTCATGTTTCATGATAATGAATAGAATACAAGAATAATTTAATTTGACAATTTATTGCAGGCAAAGTGAATTGAATGAATATTCATTCAATGAAATCATAAAGATTAAAGACAAGTAACTATAAAGTAACTAGTAACTAACTATAATATTTTCAAGTAACTAGTTAGTTACTTCCAGTGAAGTAACTAGTTAGTTATTAGTTAGTTAGTTACTTTCTTCCCATCACTAATACCTGTGCCATCGGCTCGGCATTGAAGGTGATACGATACTCATGCCTATAAGAAAATGTATTCAAACATTTTAAATAAATTAGAAAAAAATAAGTTTATTTCTCATTTAGATCATCGTCATCCATGGTATAAAGAATAATTACTCTTTAATAGTAAGAATCTGAGTAATAATTATTCTTTATATCATGATTGTCATCATCATTCACCTTATCTTGTATACATACGCAAAGAGATGCACATATATGAAATCCGTATTAAAAAAATAAATATTTGAATGAGAGACAGCTGTTGTACTAATACTGACAGTTCTTTCTCTACATTATCTACTTTGTTTACTATTTGTCGACATTGTCTACAATAAAATAATTGTCGACGCAGTTGTCTACACTGTAACGTAGACTTTAATAGATTACACGTAAATGCACAACACTGATTATACCATACGAGATACGACGTATGAATGTTGCATTCAATTGTGAACCAAAAATAATAGCAAAAATAAGCAAAAAAAAAAAAAAAATTAACCTCTCATTCGTATTTATATGGTATGCGAAGGTCATTCAAAATTCATAACAAAAAAACAATAATAAAAATACAAGTAGACACATGCATACCCATCGTACGTGTGTGTATGTATCCGTGTATGCATATACGAGTATGTGAATTTTTTTGTGTAGTTGTTGATTCTTTAAAAATTCTTCATACATTGTGCAGTGTGTATTTGTACGAAAATTTTATTTGCTGTTCTTTATACGTTGTTTACTCTTGTTTATTTTTTTTTTTCATTTTTTTTTGATTTTTTTTTCAAACATTTTATACTTATTTTATAAAAACAAAATAAAAAACCATACCCAAGAACGTTAAATGAATTTTGAGAGCACATAGAATACTACATAATAATGGAATGAAGAACAAAAATTGAATTTTAACTAGATTTTAAGCTAAAATACATTCGTACACATGCTATAGTATCATACATAGTCAGTCAGTCAGTTAAGGTAGAACTATAATCGACATTGCTAACATGGGTAACATGAGAAATAATAACGAATGTAAAAACGTCACATTTGGTTAACTATGATAACATAGATAACATACGAAACATAAGCAATACGAATTTCACAAAATGAGCTTATGGCTTATGTTACTTATGTCATGTACGCTTTCGATCGTACTGCTTATGTCGAGTTTATGTTAAACGAATTTTTAACGAATGTCGGTAATGTCAATTATAGTTTAGCTCATTGATTTGGCTGTGTTCGGCTACGACATATGTCATAGCTTATGTCACATATGTCGATTATAGTTCTACCTTTAGTCATTGAATAGCAAGGCATTAAACTTTTGGCATTTTGTCCCTTTTTTTTATTTATTTCTCATTCATGTTTATTATCATTTTTATTTTTTTTTCTTTTTTCATTTTAATTTTTTCTATTTTTTTATATTTTCATTGTGTTGAAATATAAAATTTTTCTATTCAAACCTTCTAAATTCATTCCTAAAATTTAGAACTTAGAACTTTTAGGCAATATTTTAGAGAGAAGAGAGTTATTTTATAATGTAATTTTATTTTTTGTTATCTCAAGGTAATTTTCAAAATATTTAATACAGTCCTTGGAAAATTTTTCTATACATAAAACGAAAACAAAATATCTACAACCAAATTATTTTTAAATACAAGGATAATGAAATTTTATATTAAATAAATTTATTGGTATCAATTTTTTCACTTCACGTTACTAGTTAGCTACGTCATCTTTATGGACTAATTGAAACTGGAAAATGGTTTTAAATCAAAATAAATTCAGTTCCAACTAAAATTTAGATTTCGATTTGAATCAAACTGAACTGAATTGAGTATATAGCATGACCGCACCATCATTTCGCTCGTGTTCATTCAGATTTTTTAATTCTTCTGAAAAATTTATGTTCGTTATATTGTAATTCGATATATCCTCATTACTGATTGTTCATTTTCTTACTTCTTTCTAGTTTGTTGATTCAATTGTTTGCTGATGGTTTTGTTTGTGGTTACATGCGAATGGTTTTATCTCTTATTTTTTTCCTCTCTAAAAATTATCATCTATTAATCAAATCAAAATCTACCAGAAATCCTTGGATTTATTAAAAAGAAAATATTGTTTTTCTTTTGTTTTTAGTTTGCCTTTTGTTTGCTTTTTCAATAAATTAAATCAAACTAATAATGTAAGTAGTACTGCTACTCGTAATCATAGATTATAGTCTCTCTAACATAATCGTATACACACGAAAATTTTTCTTGCCTTCATTCTATCTCTCTTGTATACGGAACGTGTTCAATAAGAATTTTGTTTAATACTACCGTATACAGTATACAAAAAGAAGAAAATCTAAATGAAAAAAATGAGAGAAAAATGATAAAGTGAAAAACAAATAACGAAATAAAAAAATAAAGAACAAAATTAATCTACAAAATTCATACATAAAAATTATAAATGAACGAAAATAATGTAATTCGTAAAATAGTGAAAAAAAAAATGAAACGAGAAGACTACAATAATTTTATAAAAGAAAGAAAAGAATAAGAAAAAGGAAAAGGAAATAAATGAAAGGCAAATAAAATAGGAAATCACAATGAAAATTAAAATGAACTCGCTCTGGCATATAGTTAATCGTGTGATTAATTATATTTCGTGCGCACATTCATACATACGAGTATGTGTGCACATATGAAACAATAAAATGTGATGAATTATTGGCTAAATGAAATTTATCCTGAGAAAAATCGCATTTACACTGTGTATGTATAGTGTGGTCGTGTGGTGGTACAATGAAATGTATGTACATAAGTCCAAATACACATATACCGACCGATATAAATGTACGTATATAGATGACAGATATATCCGTTTTCAGTATCCCCCTTCCCAAAAAAAAAAGAAGATAAAGGAAATGGAAAAAAGGATCAGAACTGAAAAAAAAAGTCTCCTATAATACATATACTCGTAATCGTAAAATTTTAATTTGGGAAAATTTTTTTGATGTTGTCTTATTTTTATCCTTTTCAAAATTTTTTTTTTATCTTTTTCGTCATTTTTGTCATTTTTGTAGTTTTTTTCTTTATTTTTATTCTCATTCTTTTTTTTTTATTTTCCAATAATTTTCCTTTTTTTTTTCTTTGTTTTTATCTTTTGTTTTCAATTTTACTTTTATTTTATTTTCTTTTTTTGTTTCTTTTTTTTTCTTTGTCTTTTATGGATTTTCTTGATCATTAACATCCGAAATGTTTGTTCATTTAGTAAATGAATGAATTATATTATACAATGACTATGTATATACTTGTAATCATATTTATACTCGTATACGATAGATTCCATGAGTAGTATATGCATGGATAACGGAATTATGTGGGTAGGTTGAGATTTCACCATTCAAACAAACCCAGCATTTAATTCAAGACCATTCATGTAAACGTGTGTATCATCTATATATAGTGCACAACATCAATATACATATACCTCTACATATACTTACTTACTTGTATTTATATCAATATTTCATCTGTTTTATAACTTTATACATTCAGTATGTAGTACGTATCTGTGTAATACGTAACTGTGATTATATTTGTATATGTAGGGATTGAATTTGAACGATATTGGATTTCCAATAATGGAAAAAGCAAAAAAAAAACAAAAAAACAATGAAAACGAAAATGAAAATATCCGAATTGCTAAAGTCTGCAATAAATTAACCTCATCGATGATGATGATGATGACGATGAATATCATTCTGATGAGTATAATATGGGAATGGGTGCGGTGACGATGATGATAATGATGACGATATAGTGTAATGGTGTGTATACGTAACGTTTAGTTGTTATAGGATATTATTTCTGTCTACATATATATAATATACTATGAGTTTATGTGTGTCCGTATTTATCCGTCTGTTACAAATATACAAATATTATGAAAATTCAATGAGTGAATAAGCAATAAAATGATTTCAAGTGAATAACATGAAAATGAAAAACTTACAAAGGAATTCAATTTATTCAACTTAAATAAAATCATTTTAATGTACAGATTACGTACATACATATATGTTCGAGTAGGTACATATAATATAATGAAATATTTAGATATTTGTATGCATTTATATTTACGGATATCTATACACTTAAAGTATATGAACCATTAATGTGAAATGTAAACGTTTTTACCTCAGTTATGGTTGGTTGGTTGGTTGCAGTGGCAGTCCGTTTCTAGTCCATGAAACAGACTCAATTAGCACTTTATGTCCCGTTTTGTTACCACAGACTCGTAAGTGTTGGTTGTTTTCTCTAGGCTATAGCCATTTCGTCTTGTTCAGATAGTAGGCCAAGCTGCCTACTGTTAGACTGGCCACTTCCGCGAGTTCCTCGAGGAAAGGCTTACCAAAAGCCCTTAGTCTAGTTTTAGCTAATGCTGGACACCTGCAAAGATAATGCAACAGAGTTTCTTTCTCTGAATTGTCCTTGCAGCTTCTGCAGTGTGTGTTGTACGGTAGACCCAATCTGGCTGCGTGCTCTCCCGCAGGCCAGTGACCTGTTAGAATCGCCATGATTCTAGCGATCTCTCGTCGGTCTCTACCGATGAGTGATAAGGTTCTTTTCTTATCGAATTCCGGCCAAGTAGCTCTTGACACAGAACATGTGGATAAGTTCTTCCATCTGTTATTTGCCTCCGACAAGTAGTAAAGCCAGATATCTCGCTTAACACTATTTACCGGGATGTTTATTGGTACTGTTGCCGAAAGGCGCAGAGATGAGCCCTGTTTCTCCAACGAGTCAGCCCACTCGTTACCCTCTATGTTCCTGTGACCTGGAACCCATATGAGGGTAACTTGAGTCTTGCTCGTTAGTCTATCTAGTGCTCTTCTGCATCTTTCTGTTATCTTTGAGTTAAAAGATACCGCTCCCAGAGCTCTGATTGCGGCCTGGCTATCGGTACATAATACCGACGGTTTTTTGTATTGTTACTGCTATCATATCATACAGAATTTCGCTTGCCTTGAGAATCGCGAGTATCTCCGCCTGAAAGACACTTGCGAAATCCGGCAGGCGAAAGGACTCTGAGACCGGGGGTGAACTCATGTAAACACCCGAGCCCACTCCACCATCCGTCTTAGATCCGTCTGTGAATATGACAAAGTCGTAATTCCCTATTATTGCATTCTGCCTCCATTCTTTCCTGGAGGGAAATTTCACCTGGAAATTTCTCTCAAAATGCAATATTTTGGAACTGTAATCTGTTTGTACCGTGCTAAGTTTTTTGGGGGTTTTGGGTTTTACCTCAGTTATACTCACATACATCCATATCATATGTAGATATATTCGTAGTATGTAATAATATCGTTTTACGTGTGAAAGTGTCTGTGTGCAAATCTATTTGTTCTTTCTTAACGCTAATTACATTTTTTGTTCATTGTGAGCATTTTTACAGTTTGCAAATGAAAAAAAAAATAAATAAATAAATAAAAATAAAAAAATGTTTGTACTTGAACGAAGAAATGAAATAAAAAAGTAAAAACAAAGAGATACACACACATAAAAGTTTCAAAAATATTCGCTTTTTTATGTTATTTTCTTTTCATTTATTTTTCAATTTTTTTTCAAACGCAAACATTTCACTTTATGTTTCATTTTACTTATTTCTTTTGTTATTCTTTTATTTTCTTTTTATAAAAAAAAATTTCAGTTTCAGTATAGTTATCATCGTTTATGTAAAAGTAGTTCGTTCTTTTCTAGAAAAAAGAAAAAAATTTCCAATTTCTTTATTTTTTTTTTTTTTGTAGAAGATTCCTTTTGCTTTATCGTTTCGTAATACTCGGCATATATATGTGTATATTCGTAATACGTTAATGACATTTTTGTGATATGAAATAAAGTCCATTTTATGTTTGTATGCGTATATATTCGTTGATATTAAATATCTTTCTTTATATTCAGAGGTTTTCACATCTTATTACATTTTTGTGTGTAAATGTGTGTGTCTATATTTTATTTTTATTTTTCATTTATGCCTTAATGCTATAAATATAGACATACGTTATTTGTATATATCTTGGCGAAATAATGTAATTTTATATATGTACCAGGATGTACAAATATATGTACCAAATATATAGTCCTTATGCTTTCTATTATACAATACACAAATACTCATAGTAAAGTGAATTGATTTAATTTCACAGGTTCAGTATTTTGTTTTTCCTTTTTCTTTCATCTTTATTCCTTCATTTTGCCTATGGATCCTATAAAATGTGCTAGTATTTTTTTTTTTTTTTGATACTGATATGTTTCCAGTATGATCATTCGATATGCGAGTACATACACACAAACTCAGCGTTGCATAATTGTAAGTAAAAGTAAAAAAAAAAAACAAAAAAAAATAAAAAAGGAAAAAAATTTTTCATGTCCTGCATAATATGTCCTGTATAGTAATGGTATTATTGACAAAATGTATCCATTCCCTTGGCTATATTATATTTACTTATATAATGTCGGTTCATTTTTCCGCATTTATACAAAAAAAAAAAAAACAAAAATTCAATGTTTTATTTATGATAACGCCTCGACACAAAGAAAATATTATGCCAAAAAAATATGTGCCGAATAAGGATATACACATGCCAAACAAAAATAAATATTTAAAAAAAAAGGAAATTTTCATTTTTTTCTTTATTTATTTTCGTTTTTGTTCATTTCACGTTTCATGGATATTTTGCGCTTCTTTGATTTTATTTTAAAATACAACCAAAACAATAAAGAGAAAAAGTATAATAGTGTGGTGGAGATATGAGAAAATGGCCAAAAAATTTAGAAACGTGCATACAAAAAGTGAAAAGAAAAGAGAGGAAAGGAAAACAAAACAAAAAAATATGGAAAGTTGCCAATTGTATAAGCGAACTTCTGTCTTTCAGAAGAAAACCATATCTAATAAAACACGCAAAAATGAAATTAAAAAGAATAAATTGAAAACAGCAACGAATGGTCCGAATATAAAAGATTAGCATTTCATTCTGTAGTGCAAAAATTAATTTGCATGCATATATGTAAACGTTTTCTGTCTGTTCTGTTATATTGGTTATAATGCACTCGCTGCTCCCTCTTTTGTGTGTGCTTTTTTTTTTTGTTAGTTGTTTTTCTTTTAATTTTGACAAAAAAAAACTGAAAATAATTGTTCGTCCTTTGTTGTTCCCTTTCACTGGATTTGACTGATTTAGTACAAAAAACAAATTTTTTTTTTTCGTATTTAATCGAATTTTCATGAAATTTTATCCGTTTACTTTGTGCAGAATTATGAAGTGTCAATGTATCTCTTGTCTCCTGACTAGTTTTGAGATAAATTTTATTTTATTTCAATGTTGTTTCCTTTTATTATTCATTTTTCAAATATGGAATGAAAATGAAAAAAAAACTATTACCCAAAAGTAAATGAAATTTTCTTGTAATTTCCACTTCTGGAAAGCAATCTAGTTATTTGGAAAAGTATTCAATTGAGGTGAAATTTTATTTGAAATTTCCACATGACGCAAAAACAAACTACGTTTCAAAATAATCATAAAAATTACATTTATTTTTTCCAAAATTTAAATAACAACAAAAATTAAAAGACACATACATACATACTCGAGCATATACTAGGCGCAAGATGTCGAGAACATTAAAAAAGACCTAGTGGAAAAAAATAAACCGTGAAGAGACAATAATAAAGTCATTAAACTTAACGATCTGCCTCCTTATATCGTTTACATTTTCCTTTCCTGTATCTATGTACATAAATAAAGTCACAAAATAAAAAACAGCAAATAAAAAAATGACATTTTGAACATTAAAAAAAATGTAAAATACAATTTCGCCAGGAAGAAAAAAAATACAAAAAAGAAGTTTGAACAAAAAAATTTTTTCAACTTTTCTAATTTTATTATCATTACACAGTTAAATATAAATTCAGAGGAAAAAGAAAATAATGTGGAAATTTGTTTTGAAATTTATGAAAAGCAATAAAATTAAAATACGTACATATGTACCATATATGTATTTGAAAATAAAACAAAGGACTACAATTCATTTAATTTACGTTACAAGGTTTGGTAATATACAGTCACGGTAAAATTAATACGAAAATCGTAGATTTCGGGATGATCACTGTGCAATACATTCGTGTAGAATTTTAAACAAAAAGTGATATTTTTCAATGGAATTTGAAAAAATTTTCTGTGGAAATTGCTATTGAAAATTTTGGGATTTCAATTTTTGAATTATCCTCAGTTTCATGAACTTAAAATTGTGAAAAATAGAAATTCCCTCATTCAAATTTCGTATTACCGAAATACTTAAACTATCAAGCATTTATTTCAATTATTCAATAATTTCCAATTTTTTCATGAGAAAATTATTGTGGGATTATTAAATTGTATTCCAGAATTGCTTATTATCCGTGATTTTTAAATTTTCAGAATTACAAATCAAAAAAATTTTATTTTTAAAATTACAAAACTTCCATTTCTACTATATGAACGACTTTTTGCAGAAAATACAAACTAAAAGATGTTCAAGTTAAATATTTTCAATAAAGTTAAAGATATTCAAGCTATATTGAGCATAAAATATACATAAAGCACTTTGTAGTATTCTCGTATTTTCAATATTATAATCCTGTGAAAATGTCTTTTCTTTTTCAAACTTTGTTTATTCCCTTTTACCATGGTTGCATTACATCATGTTTACAATAAACACAACATGTACCTACGCAACATTTTTTTTTTCTTTTATTCCATTTCACCCATCATACACACAAATTCTATGCATACACACAATACCACCTATATAATCCTCAACTAATAGGTAGCTACTTTATAACAATTTTTTTTTCTCTTCAATATTTTCATTTTATCCAGTTTTTCCTTTATGTTACATTTACAATGAAACGCTAAGTGAAAGTGAAATTTCATGAAAAAGCACACTGTTCACAATGCAAAGTGAGCTTTGAAATTCAAAAATTTGATACTTCAATTATTGAGATTTGACTTTGATTAAAAAAAAATTTTTTTTATTTAAATTGACATTTGAAATTCAAATTTTCAAATTCTCAACTGAATTTCTCCATTTTTTAGTGGGAATTTAAAGGAATTTTAGGGAAATTCTTGCATTTATTTGGAAGTCTCCATCTGTTGGTCAATTTCCTAACAACATTTTTGTAATTAGATTTATAGCTTTTGTTAAGTGAAATTGAAATTAGGAATAGATCCTAATTTCACTTTACGTTGGCAATTTCAATTTCAATTTGAGAGTGACGCAGACATCTAATGTCGTGTAAGAAAATAAGGAACAAAAGACATAGAAATTTCACTTTCACTTAGCGTTACATTCAGAATGAGCCTTTATTCTTCAATCTATTTTCATTTTTTGTTTTCTTTTCCTTGGTATTCTATTAAGAAATTATAGGAAAAACGGAAATTTTATATCAGATTTTTAATTTTCATCATGGGAAAACATCAGAGTATTTTCTATTTATTTTATGTTTTTTTTATTTTTTATTTTCATTTGCTTTTAAATGAATACTTACATTAAAAGAATTTAAAAAAAAATACATATATGTATCCAACCAAAGTATGTACTATAAAAGGAAATCATCATCATCATAATAATAATCGTATAAACAACTGTATAGATGCAAGAGAACTGTATTCCTATTTTTATGTATAGTCATCAAAGAGTGATATTTACGTGAAAGAGAAGAAAATTAAAGAAAATTTTAATCACATTTTAAGAAAGGTAGTGGTGCGGTGCCTAGCTACAATTTATTATATACGACTATTGATAAAAATAAAATAAATATTTCAGATGGGTATAGTAAACTTAAAAGAGAATATGAACAAAAAGATAAAGAATAATACTGGAAAAAATATATATGAAAAGATTATCATAGAGATCTCAAAGAAAATTGTTCTGTTACCATAAATGTTCTGCATTTAAATTGTATAGGTTGGCACAAAAAAATAAAAATAAAAAAATATATGTGTGTAAGGAAGATTTTTATTCCCATCTACTATCTTTTACAGTCTAAAGGATATCTATCCATTATTCATTTTCAGTGACTGTATATGTATATAACTTGTATATTATAGATAGTGAGTTTCAGTTCATTGTAAACGTTGCTGATTTTCCTATATATATTGTGCACATATTTAATGCTATTTTTTTTTTTTCCTTTCAAGGATAATAACATCCTTATAAATTTTACCTTCAATATCAAAATAGAATATTGTATAATACTAGTATAATAATAATAATAATAATAATAATAATAATATACACTTCTTTATGCGATCAAATTTATATACATACTTATATACACGATTACTAACACAATCGCATACTTATAATAAAGAAGAAGAAAAAAAACTAATTTAAGAAAATCTTCACAAACAAATATTTATGCTCTAATAAATTTTATTCAGTTGAAGAATACACGAAAAAAAAAATAAAATCTGATTATCCTTGCAACGATAAAGCATATCTTTGAATAAGTTGTGTATTCATTCTATCGCACGTTCTATTATTATGATTGTAATAAACACGATAACGATAAGGATTTATTCATATATTTTTGTTCTTTTTTTTTTTTAATTTATTTTTTTCTCTGTATTGTTTGTCAAATGCATTACTTGAATATCATTATTTTGTAATAATTCCCATAGCATATAGTATACGGGATGCATATATTACATAGATAAGTTATGTGTGTAGATATGCACGTACATATATTATGTACACTCAAATTTATCTCTCTTCCCTCTAAATACAAGTTGAGTGTGTGCATATAGTACCATACCCGTTCATACCGCAAAAATTAGATCCTCTCTTCTTCGTTGTTATGTAAAAATTAAGAACAAAGTTATTAAAGTTTTATATGTACCTACGTATAGTAATAAAATTAATTATTTGATGATGAAGGATTCATTATTTTCACACAAATATACTCATACATACTAAATCCTTGTAGAGATACAGATTAATAAAAATCAATTAAATCGATCGGTTTCAGAGAAATGTGGGACAAAAGAGACGGAAAGATGAGTGGATTGAAGTGGAAGAAAATAAAAATATAAATTTGGCCTTAATATTTTAAGAAGTACCTACCATAGAATCCTTATGCTTACAAAATATGTGTATGTGTATTTGTTAATAACTTACACACATTCATATTCGTATACATGTAGAGGAAGACATTAAATTAACTCCTCCACAATGAATTGACGAAAAATTGTTTAAAAGTTCATGTAATTCTTGTACAAAAATCCAAGTTATATATTGGTACACATGTGTTCCAAGCTCCGTTAAAAAGATTTCTATAAAAAAATACATGTATAAAACTATAACCACCACTACTACAAATACAATCTACAACTACTATGATTTCTATCAAACAATGAAAAACCCTTTTCTTCTTATACATCTATACCTTGGTACACAGTCTTTATTACATTCACATGTGTATGGGGATACTTAAACCTTAAACCTTTACTTGATTTTCTGTACTACGTATATACAAACGCTATCCGATTTTTCTTGTGTGTCTGTGTGTTACATAACATTCAGAACATTACAGCAGTTTTAAATTGCTTGTAATTTGTTGATATGAAAAAGTAAAAAAAGTAAGTAGAAGCAGCATCAGCACAGGTGCCTATTATGTCAAACTGTCTTTAAAATAAAATTGCGGATATTATCGACAAAAATACTCAACCATTTCAATTTTATATACATATTTACATATACATACATATATACATCCATATTTATTTACGAACATATGTCAGAGTGTATGTGTGGAAATTGTATACATACATAAAAAATGTGAAACGAATACAAAAGAAATAATCCAAATAAAATGTGTATGAGTATAGAAAAAAGGATATATATATATACATATAAGTACACAAATTGTTGTATAGAAGTATATAGAGAAAATAAAAATAAGCTTCCTTATGTTATATTCTCATACATAACATAAATACATATAAAGGACATACATATAATGCAGTGCATAATTTAAGCTTATTAAATGGTATAAAGTAGTATTTCAGAGTATTAAGAATCGTTCAATTATTTTATTATGTACACAGGTAGAAAGGATCGGTAAAATTGGTATATAGCAAGGAAAAAAAAATAAAATAAAGAAGAAGATACCTAATAAAAATAACACAAATAAGAAAAAAAAAACCAATTCATTTTATCTGCTATAACAGTCATTAAAATTAAGGAACATAGAGAAACAGTAAAAATAACCAAAAAGAACATAAATGAAAATAAATTAATGAGATCTAGCATACACACACACACATATACCTTCACGTATATTTTATTTGCAGCTATATTTTATACACAGAAGCATAAATACATATTTATGAACAATTCATATACATAAATGTATACGTACATATAAATGTCATGTTTGTGTATTATTCAGGAAATTAGTATACATGAAAAGTTTCTTCAATTAATTTTCCTGTATACCAAAAAAAGAAAAAAATATTATTTAGTAGAAGATAAGAGAGAAAATCCATATAATTACAAAATTACAGTATTAGAAAATTGAAAATATACATCACTATAATATACTCGTATACATATATCAATTGTAAACAGGAAAAATAAAAGAAGCAAAATTTACAAAATTATATCAAATTAATTGTAAATGAGTCGAAATTGAAATTAAAGAGATGATCCAAAACATGTAGTAAAAATGATTAACAGAATACGATTATATACAAAACACGAATGCTTCGAAAACATGCACGACGAATTAATTTATCTTTAATTTAAATGATAAATTTCAAATACATAAGTATGTACATATAGTATATGTTACTTAATGATGAGGATGAATGTATGTAAAAATATATATGTACTTATATACTCGTATATCCTTTTTTTATATCTTCATACAGATCATCTGCATTTCGTATATTGTGCTCGTAACTCGAATCATTTATAATTTTATGATGAGTTTAGTTAAGTAAAAAAAGGATATAATTCTTTTTCAATTAATTTATGTAATATTAAAACAGAAATTCCAAAAATTCTCTCTACCCTTAAATTTATATTATAGTGTAGTACAGGATGTCTGAAAATAAAAAATAATAGATGAATTAAATTACAAATGATTTGTGAAATGAATTTATTTATTAAAAGAAATACATTTTTCGAATTTCCCTAACAAAATTTTTTCATAAACATTCAGTTTATAAAATGAACGATAAATAAGCACGAATTTTTTCTTCTATAAAATACATGTTTGTACGAGAGTTTCTTTATATTGTTCAATTTTTTTTCGAGATCATTTATTTTGACTTTTCATTAATTCGATTAACATTTTCAATTTCTATACGTACATATACTACAGTTCAAGTATGCATGCCAGTTATACTGAGTGTTATTATTTTATGTAGTTTCATTGTAATTGTATCGTATAGAGCACTAAGTGTCAAATATAATTTAAATAAAATGGGAATTCTTTCAAATAAAGGTACACACCATATGCTTGTACTAGCACATATACATTCCGAAAATTTGTATTCCATATAATAATAAAGATGATGATCATACCCGATTCTTTTATAGGTTGAAATGGTTCACAAAAACTGGGCGCCAAATATCGGGGCGCGAATAAAAACAGAATGAATAAAATTTAATATATGGGTTTTCTTGTTTACACGGATCCAGATTCGATCTGAAATTCTTCTTTGTACACGGCTACTACAATGTAGTACATAATTTAAATGAGAATATAAGAAGAGAAATAACTACATATTCGCGTATCTTTCTACTTTCAAATACTACGTGAAAGTTTAATGACCATGTTTGTTTACAAATAATGAAAATAGAGGTCAAAACATTTTTCGGTTTTTCTTGTTTACACGGATCTAGAAAAAGAAATAGCAAAAGAAATAAAAAGATACGCGAATAATTTCTTTACGTATATTCTTGTATGTATATATTATGAATTACATTGTGCTAGGCCTGTACGGAAAGGAATTTCAGATTAAAACTAGATCCGTGTGAACTATAAAAAGCGATAAACATTTTCATATTTTTTTTTTTTTCAATATTTCACTTTTCAAATACATATATGTACGTATGAAATTTTGTGTGTTGTTGAGAATAAAAAAAAAAATCAAATTAAAGTTTAAAATAGTAAAGTTTCAATGTAGAGGAAGAAAATTTTGGAATTGCACCTGGCGCCCAAGAGGTTGAAACCGGCACTGATGATGATGATAATAATAATAATAAAGTAATCCGATTAATCGTGTATTTATCTTTAATTTATATTTGCAAAAAAATGAAAAGGACAACACAGAATCATTGACTAAATAATCAAATAAATGAATAAACTGAACGAACAAAATGTACAAATATTTACGTATTTACAAATATACAGATATATTTAAAGGTGAATAGATGAATAGATTATAGTACATACAAGGATTTATCGTATAAAAAAAAAAGGAAATAACTTTATGTACTCTCGTATAGATATACGCATACGATAATAATATGTAATTGAATGCATTTCGGAAGTATGTATGTATGTATGTATGTACTTTAATTTTATATTAGTCAAATGCTATAAGTTAACGATACTGTGTTATTATTATTCTAATACAACTATAAATAGATACCAATGTACTTATAAAATTATGTACACATTATTTATACTTACATTATATGTTTCTATGTTTGTATGTAAAACATTAATTTTGTGATCTTTGTGATTCATTTTATACAAATGTGTCAGATCAGTGTTTAAATTTAATAAATCTAATAATTATCATTAACAATGACACGATACGAGTATACATACTCGTAATAACAACTTGGATATGGTAAATAACATGGTATCTTACTCGCACTATTATATACGACAAGTTATATACGATATTATGTAGGTATGTACATGTACGATAAATTTACATAAATATTTTATATAAGTATATATAATATAATATAATATAAATTAATATGCATATGCATACACATCCGTAAATGTACATAGGTATATTTACGAGTATAACATATGAGCTGAAGTATGAAATTAGTTATGCTTCGTTTAATTTTGAATTCATAATAAAATTAAAACTGGCATATTCTACATTCGTTATACGATAAAAAGATATTCTCTATACATATGTATGTACATACAATACGACGTACGTTTCTTTGTTATTATTATCTCTCTATTTCTGAATGATGATACAAAAGTACACAAAACAAGGAATTTCGTATGTACATTACGTATATATATACAGATTATATACAAATAGCACATTTTGATTTACCTATACATACTCATTTGATTTTATTTATATCTAAAAGTATGAATAAAGGTATCTACTCTATATATGTTCAATCATTCAATTTTGATCTAATCAGACAAATAAGTGAATAAATAAACGAATAATTAGAAATTTGTTGGTATAATATATGTTGTAATTTGTATTTATATATAGAATTTACCTAAGCACATACATAACTATATTGTATGTAATAAAATGCAGATAATATAAAATTAATGTACATACTCGTATATACTTATGTACATATATATATCTATATGTTTGTGCATATTTAACAATTAAGAAAATGTTCTATATTAATTTGCTCTTGCACATATAAACACTAATTTACTTTGATCATATGCAATTATCTAATGAAATATATTTTGCATTTATAGACAAACAACACACACAACACACATATCAACAAAAATTTAATAAAAATAAAAATTATTATTTTCACAATTCGTTTCATTTCATTTCATATATATTTTTCTTGTTTGTTCATAGTTGCATATATTTCATTTGGATTTTTCACACGATATCGTATGGACTGATAAAATTATTTTTCTTTATCATACTCCCAAGAAGCGTTTATGTTGATTATTTTGACAAAACCAGACTTTGATCAGAATCAAAAATCAACTTGAATTTACCTAAATGAATTTAGTAACCATTTAAGACATATTTTTTTTTTTTTTTTGAATTAACTGAATAGATTATCGCTTTCCTTGGCGAGCCATGACTGCAAACACTTTTCTGGAATATTTGAATTATCTACAATCATTTAATGTATCACCAATACACTGGAGATGTTCTCAATTCAAATGAATTTCTCACTTTTTTTTTTTTTTTTGCCTGAATAAAATGCACAAAAACAACATTTCTAGAGTCTAGTAAATCGATATTCAAAAAAAAAAAATATTCTTTCTCATATACGCTATCTGTGATATATTTTCAAGGATACACAATCATGTTAAGTGTGAGGTGAAATTTTTTGTTTTTGTGTTTTCTCTTTGCAAAAAATTTGCTGTTTCACTTTTTTTACATTTTAAAGAACAATAAACAAAAATTTTTTTATGAAAAAATTAAAATTTGTTACATTAAATTATATTCGGGCGTGCATAAATTCGTATTTTTTTTTTTTTTTTAATTTAAAAAAAAATTGAAAATGGAATCCAGCAAATGAATAAATAAATAAATGAAATAAGCAAAAAGAGTATACATCATCATCCTGTATTTATTCATTTTTTTTGTTCAGTGTTTCCTTTTTCATTGTTGCTGCTCTACTTTTTGTTTTTTGATTTTTCTTTATTTTATGCCTAAAAATTTTCACATATATCATAAAGCGTAATTGTTATATATAGAACCGACATTATGACACAATGAATTGCTATAAAATATAATAAAGTAACACACAGCAAAAACAAAAAATAATAATAATTCCTCTATGGGAATACATAATAATTCAAATGTTTTTAAACAGTTACCATTTCATATTTTATTTTGTACAATATAGAGCACAGTCTCTTGTTTGGCCATTTTTATTGTGTTCAACTCCACATACCACATATTACATACATATACATACATATATTAGTACACATATCTGTGCGTATTTTCATCCTTGTATATAAAAGGACAATGAAAAAAAAAATATTTTTCAATTTTTTTTTTTCATTTTGATAATCACGTAATCGCACCATAAATCATTAATCTCGCCCGGTATCATCTAAAAATAATTTTTGCAAAAAATCGTACATTATAATCACACACACACACACACCACCAGCCACACCAACATACACAGTAAAAGCAACGAAATAAAACAAAGCAAAAATAAATTACGCACACATACATTTTCGCTTAATCAAAATAATGTTAAGATATTTCTAATTGTGTTTGTGTACATCGTGTGTAAACTATAAACACATAGGAGGCTGAACATCTATGTACTTACATGAATAAGAGTCACCTAATTATGAACTCCAAAAGACTTATATATAATCTTGGACATTGTTTCCAACACAACACAACTTTACAAAAATGATTGTTGTGTCAAATTTTTTTTTTTGTTAAACTCTTCTTATGTTTTTAGTCCTTTCATATTTTTTTTTTCGTCCTTTGAATGTTTCTTCTTCTTCTTCTTCTTTTTCTTCTCGTTCATTTATTTTCACATAGTTTTTTCCTATTCCTCTTGTTTTTCTTGCTTTGACTTATTTAATTCGCTTTTTGCAATTTTTTTTCTCCAAAAATATGTTTTTTGATTGTGTCTAATATCTTCGTTAACCCTCAAAGGAATTTTCACATTTAGAACTTTAGTTTAATCCTCCGTATAACAACTGAAATCAAAATTAGAATTCAAATAAGTCAAAAGGGAAACAAATACGAACGATGAGAAAATGTAAAAGTTTTAGTAGTGGTAACATATTGTGTGTATAAAGTCTATATAATCAACAACAGCAACAGCAACAGTAATCCTCATTTCCTTACCTCATAACAAATCAACTCCATCGTTTCTTTTCTCATATGAAAATGAAAATGTACAAGCTCTTTATGATATCTGAACAACATGTTGTACTTTTTGTCCTTTTGAACATTTCATTCAGATGTTGCTGTGTCATTATATCAACTCCATGCATTACTCTTTCATATTGGAACTAATTTTGCAATTTAAAAACGAAAAATCAAAAAGACAAATGTTTTTTGTATGTACTCCCACTCTTGGAAGTATTCGTTTATGTTTAACGGAAATTTAGAAAATGAAGAAAATTTATGTCTATAGTAACTTTATTCATGATTTTTGAATGTTAAGCAAAATATTTATTCCTTGACTTTCTGGCTTAACAAAAATTCTAAACTAAAAATAAAAAGTGAAAAATTGCTAAAAAATTCTACAAGATCCCTTTAGAATTTTTTGTATTTTTTTTTTTTTTTTGTTGTGTATGAGGTCACAATTTCAAACAATTTTTCCATTTTCATGTTTTTAGGTAACAAAACTCGCATTTCATTTAAAAAATTCTTGTAAGAAAATTTCAATAAAATTGCAGTGAATTACATACTCGTCATACTACATGATGTACATACATATACATGAGAATGATGATGATAATTTACAAATAAAATGAAATTCGAAAAACGGTAAAATCTAACAATGAAAACACGTGTATAGAATTAATGAAAAATGTTTACGTCCCTTTTATTTTTTTTTTGGTTTCCAATCCAATCGATTCGTTTTCTGTTGTTACTATACACTCTTCTTCTAATAGTTTCATTGAATTGTAAATAATCGGAAAAATTTATTGTGAAAAAGCATACTCCTTCCAGAATCAATGATAAATATACAATTGAAAGACAGACAGAAGAAAACTTACAAAAGAAAATTTATTCGATTCACGAGGATAGAAATGTTCATATCGTAATTGTGCGGCATCGATCAGCCATTAAAGAGTGGGAGTAATTTTCTCAGTTAGTAAGTCTAGAGTTAGCAGTAGTTACTATACAAGAGAACAGTAAACGGATATAAACTCAAATTCGAAATGCGAAACATTTCATTGATAGAATAGAATAGTCAAAAATTTTCCACTTGTTATTTCTTCAATTTTCCACCTGCGAGTAATTAGGTAACATGTTTTGTTTAATATTATACTTTTCATTTTTAATTTGGTTACCGAACATTTTAATATTTCGAGTACATATTTTTCTTTTATTTTCTTTCTCATAGTTTCCATTTTGAACAAAATTCAAACTTTAAAAATTATCCAAAAAAATTCAAAAAATTAAATCTTAAAGATACTTTCTCAACCAACTGTTGCTTTATTGTACATTTGTATGTACACTCTATAAATTTACAGTTCTTTTTTTCCATACATCAACATACAACATAGTAGTCATCTAAATGATTGATTCAAAAATGAAAATTTATTCATCTGATACAAAATAAATCACAACAGAAATTCCCAGTTTTCAAATCAAGGCAATCATCAATTCATATAGCTCACTTCACTATAGAATACTCATACTTTCGTACACCTATAATGTACTGTATGTATATTTTATATTTTCATTTGTGCATACACAGTCAAGTCACCGTAGATTCATAAATTCGCATTCAATATTAATTCGATAAACCAAAAAAAAAAAGGAAAAAACTAAAAAACAAAAACACCAAAATTCTACTTTTATTGAAATAGTTCACAGTGTATAATCCTTGAAATTTATTTATGTCTTCATATACATAATGTACATACATGTATAATACGTGCTACATTTATGCGAACATACATATATGATACGACAACTATAAACTAAATTTCGAAAATAAATTATTAAAGGTGTTCGTTGATCATCATCATACATCTCTTCATAAGTTCTACATACGTATCTGAATATTATGTATTTACTAAGTATATTTGTATTCAGGCATATTTAATTTGAATACGTGTACATACATATTTGTATATACCACAATCAAAAATGATATCCGAAAATGAATTCAATTCCTGAGGAAAAACGCTTCAAAATATCAAGATACTGTACTCAACTCGTATATGTAGCAAAGATAAAATCCGTATCGGTATCGCTATAGATACGCTTCCGATATACAAACTATGTACATACATATGTACTATATAAGTAGTGGTATACGTTCATTGGTTTTCGAATAAATCATTCATTGATTCCAAAAAAAAGAAGAGAAAATAGCAAAAACAACAACAACAAAGAATATATCATCATTAAATCCGCACGTTCCATATAGATATGTAAATATACGAGTATAGATAGATATTGGGATTCGTTCTTTCTAAAATATGATAATGGTATACAATATTCATCATCATCATCATGGTTGTTGTCGTTATTGCATGCTGGTATCATTGACAGTGTATAGTATCAATGTTATCTACCTGATATCCTGATTTCTATTGATATCTATTAGAATTTGTTTATTTCATTTCATTTCACAAGCACATTGTGTACAGTAAACACCTACCCACTTTCATTTCTATCATTTATCAGATGCGGTATACAAATCTACATACAAGCATATACATACATTTAAGTAATACATGAATTCGTACTCATACATAAATAATTTAGGCCAATATATCTTTCGATATCTTTCAGTCTTCCTCTATAACTACATATAGCTAGTATCTAAAATTGATCCAAAAAATTATGAACAGAGATTTTCAATATCAACAGGCACTTATGAATGATGATAAGTTATTGGTATTCGGATTTAAATGCTGTGCTGCGCATACTATATGTACAATCGTAAAATATCAAAAAAATTTATGAATTTTTCTTTTACTGTATGTCTTGTTTGGTGTTTAATTTTTATTTTTTATATTTTTGCTTCTGTCAAATTTATTTTTATTTTTATATTTTTTTGTATTTTTATTTTGCGTTTCCCAAAAATGAAATTTTATGATGATGCTTGAAGCTAAGTGAAATTTTGGTAGGTAGTACTAGAGAGATAGATAAGTAGGCAAATACATAACGTATGTATACGTAAGTATGTATATGGGTAGGTGGGATAATAGGTAGATGGATAAGCAGTAATAGGATCATATTGGTCCCATGATGGCAGGCAAAGAATATCATTCATTATCTTGTCATTTTAATTTTAATGAATTTTCATTACTTATGAGTTGTATATCTGTGAATTGATTTTTCAATAATACACGTAAAAAGAAAAAAGTTTTGAGGATATGTATGATGGTGATGAATACTTAGAATTTTATTTGAATTTAATATCTACCATTTATCGAAATTATTTCGAAATTTTCAATTGTGAAATTAAATAAATCTGGATAAAACGACTGTATTGAATCATAAGATAGATTATAATTTTCATTTGATGGGAAATTAATTGAATCAGTGGGATTTTATGACTCTTCTTCGAATTCAAAATTCTGTACAAAGATGTTACAATTCAGATTCATATTTCATGTTTTCCTAGACAAATACATGAACTGTAATATTTATTTTGAAGCAATAAATGCTTACCCATCCTTTTATAAAAGAAATTTTTTATTTCATTTTCCATTTCAAAATCGGATGATTCAAATTTGAACATTCATTTCTTATTTACCGCAATCAAACATCACCTTTTTTTTTCATTTTCAAAATATTTCATTTTAATTTTCATTTCTATGAAATGTGTGTAAATATTTGAGCAAATTTTCTCATTCGGCTTTGTACACATACGAGATCAAATAGTATCACACATAAAAAAGTATTTAATTAATTTTCAAATATTAAATAAAAGAATAAACTAAACGAAAACATATCAAAGAAAAAATTAATTTTTCCAAAATATGAAAAAAAAAAAAAAAAAACTTTGAAAGATTTGTTTTCGTTTTCTAAAAGCAAACATTTCAATATTCTTCTCTCTCTCTCTCTCTCTCTCTCTCTCTCTTTCCCTCTCTAGATTAATATAAAACGCGACCATTTTAAAACAAATGACATAGGTACTGTCATCATAATCGTAAAAATACAAAAACAAGAAAAAAAAATGAATCAAAAAGTAGAGTCAATTACCAAGAAATCAATTAATTTGAATAAGCTACAGAATATTTGTTTCGACATTTACAAACTTTACAAATCATTTTTGGAAGCATTTCCTGCTTATATATATCATTTTTTTTTCATTTTTTTTTCGCCCTTTAGTACCTAATCCTCATGAAAATTTAGGAAAAAAACCCATAAGTGTAATGAAATTCCCTATCGTTCAATTGCTTATATGTGCAGAATATACAGACTCGTATGTAGTATCTACACCAGTGCCTTTGAAATTCTGAAATATATGTAATTTAGCTTTATAATTTTCCAAAATTACATATCGTATACATTTAGGTTAAGTGGATTCATCCATCCATTCGTCCATTCAAAACGGAAAAAACAAAAAAAAAAATAATACACAAACACATTCAAATATTAATTTACTTACACTTATTCGCTTCATATTTTAATCGTAATGATTTCTCTTATGTTTCTTCGGTCGTTGGTTGCACACAGAGAGAACGTTTGATATTTCATTTTTCAATTTAAATTTTTTCTTTCGAAAAATATATAACAAAAAAAGGAATTTTTATTAATAATAATTTTTTTTTTCTGTTTTTGAGAAAATTAAATGTGGGAAAATTTGTTTTTATAAAAAGCAGCTTCCTCCTCGTTTGTACCATACGAGTACACCAAAAAAGATAAAAAAAATAACAAAAAAAAAAAAAAACGTGTATAAAAACTTTTACATAGTTTGAAAATGAAAATAAAAAAATTGAAATATTTTTTTCGCCACATTTTCCATTTTATTATGTTTCATGAAATTTTCCCCCTCGAATTCATTCATAATCCCGTGTTCGTGTATATGTGTGGGTGGATGTATTACATACAAATAAATTAATTTAATTTTCCAGATAATAAAAGAAACATGTACTTATATATGAAAGAATGAAAATAGAAGAAAAAGAACACGGATATATTTTTTTGTTGAATAGGATAGGGGCAAAATTTGAGAGAAAATAGAAGAAAAAAAATGAAAGAAATAGAATGAGGAAACAAAAACATATGTATGATACGTAGGTATTATACATTCATTCATTTATCTACACTTATACATACTTACATACTCGTATAAAAAATAAGTACTCATCTCAATTCAGTTACAAACATATGTACAGGTACTTTACATGATTCTAGTTATAGTATACTTAACGTATATACTCGTACATAGGATATAGGTGTATGTAAGTATATGCATGTGTGCCATTCAATTTTATTTTATTATTAATTTGCCTCGTCCTGAAAAAGCAGCAGTAAAAAAAAAATTGTAATTTGAATTTCTTATCTGTATATTTGCGGGCAAGTATATTGTATATATACTTGTAGAAAATTTGATGCATTCTTACATAATGGAGTACACAACGACACCATACATACTCGTACAATTAAAGATATCGTATTTAATTTCGAAGAATATAAATAAGAAAAGAGAAGAATACACTTTACTCGTATAATTCATCATGAGGATTCTTATAGTTTCGAATATAAAATTGAAAGAATTTTTTTTTTAAATCAACCTACAAGCACATGCATCTCGTAGTAGAAGTATATGAAATGTTTGAAAATTCTCATAAATTTTACACTCAATATGCACACACACACACATAAATATGTACTTATACTCCGTTGCTTTCCAACAGAATCACAGAAATATAGAGGTAACAGAAAATAGCGAACTGTGAAATACGTTCTACTGTAGCACTATGATGAATTGTATGGTAACCTAATGCACACAGAAAGTACGTATGTACATACTCACTCGCAATAAGGAAAAATTTTTAACGACATCGTATGAAACTACAAACACCATTACCATTCATATGGATGTATCATATGTATAAAACCATAAAACAAAATATATCTCAATGTAATATTCTTCACCATATTTACAACAGTGTAGTATTTATTTAAGTTTGTACACTGTACGAGTATTATACACAATGCCATTCATCCTACCTTGTTTTCGCTTCATAAATCATGTCATATGAAATTTTCCAATTGAGCTGTTGGCAATATTTTCTTCCTGTTCGTCTTATTTTTATTTCATTTTTTTCTGTTTAAAAAAAAAAAAATTTTCAACCCATTTTTGACACTCGGTTTTCTTAAGTTATCCAAGAATCCTTTTTTTTTAATTTTTTTTTTGGCTTATGTTTATTTGCTTGTTTGTCCATAAATATGTACGAAAATAAGAAAAATAAAATCAATTTTCTCATTTTATAACACTCTCAAATGTTCTTCGGTTTTCTTTTTTTCATTTTCAGTTTATACTTGATGCGTTGTTCACTTGCCAAAACGATACAAAAACATTTTCAGTTAATACTCTTGTCTATTATACTAAAATTTATAGAATTACGTGTATAGTATATAGAAATTGGTATTTAGAGAAACCTTTTTCATTACATATTTTTGTACATTCTATATACATTTTGCACGTTTGACTGCAAATAATTCCTGCCACAAAAACACACACACACATTTCTATAGCTTTACAAATACTTGTTAACATTTTTCCACAAAACCATACACGATACATTCTATACACATTAAATGACGAAAAATATAAATGTTCAAGATGACTGAAAAAAAATTACAAAAATTCAAAAAACAACAACGACAACAAAAGTGAAGAAAAAAAATAGCACTCAGAAAATAGAAAATTTCTTCATTTATTTTACACGTAAATTAAATTGACTTAGCATTCATTCATTTTGCCAATTTCAATGTTTTCTCAATCACCAGTTTATACGTGTTGGTACGGAAGGTATGAGTGATACAAGTATACACGTCATAGTACATACTCGTATTTTTTTATTTTCCAATTACTGGCCATTAATTAAAATTTATTTTTAACATTTCATTTTCGATTAGATTTTCAAAATTGTTTTCTTGTTTTTTTTTCTGTTTTTTTTTTTTTTTATTATTTTTAATCGTTTCGACATTTTCATTTTTGTTTTTGTTGCGTTCATTATTGCGCTCTTCTGGGATGTCTTCGTTCATTTGTCGAATAATGTTCCATTCCAGAAAAAATAGCAGTCAATGTAATTAAGAGGATCACACATACAGAATGTAAAAGTGCAGTACAAGTATATACTATATTTAAAAGTACATATATAGTCGACATTGGAGACCACTGTACTCGTTACGTTTAAAAAGTATTCGTGTGGAGTGGACAAAAATTCAAGAAATGAATCGATATTTTTATGAAATTAATTGGTGAATTTTGACAAATTATCAAGAGAATTTTTTTAAAAACTTTTAAAATTTTTGTTTTTGATTGTTAAAAATCGTGATATAGAAATTTTTGCACATCCATCATCTTATTGTATAGCAAGAAAACATTTTTGATATTCAATATCATATCTTAATTACTGGTTTTAATAGTCACATCATCAACCCATCATCATTATAACACAGCACCAACCATTATTATCATCATCATCATCAACATCATGATGATGAACATAATTGCGCGTAGTCATGTAGTCATTAAACTTCACAACAATTAATAGAGCAATAATAGAGGTGTAGCATGTAATGAATATATACTTCAAAAATTAACGTATATCTACGTACTCGTCCTCATACTGAAACAGTTCATGTAAGGATATTCATATGTTGGTATGTGTTGTATAACAAAAAATTAAATACCATCAAAAATTACGTATTTACGTTGTGTATTTATAGAAGTGTAGAAAATTTGTAACTTTTTTTTTTTTTTTGTGAATTTTAAACGGGACACTTATACTATGTACATTGCGTATGCATAGTGTACACATTACACAGCACAAATGATTTGATGGTGTACATATCTATCATCAGTGTATGTATGTACATACTTGTAGTGTTTTGAAATTATATTTAAAATGCACATCACGTACACACGGTTTACTTACTATATAGGAATAGGATACACAAAATAATTTGCTGTTCATGTAAATCAGATAATAAAGTGTCTCTAGCTGTGTGTGTCTATTTGTGTTGATGTGAAATTATATAATATAATTTGGCGTGGGTGTGCAAATGATTCGTTACTTTTTTTTTTTACATATACATAGTCATATCATATTTAGTAGAATGAAAATGCGTCTTAATTTGTATCATAAAATGTTCTCATAAAATTCTTATATGATACGAGTACCATATAAATTTAAGTAAAGCTTTTTCTTTTCCTTTTTTTTTTGCTTCATTATTAGAAATATTATTTAAATAAGTATACGAGTATTATTAAAAAGTTTCATTATCGTTTTGGAGCTTATAGGTATTACCACGTATTATGATATTACCTATGCCTCTATTTATAACCTCTATTACGTACACTTTATCCTATTTACTTTCACTATTACCCCACTACTACTTTTATCAAATAAAATTCTATAGTTTCTGTGTGAATTTTACAAAATTATGTTATTCATCTACTTACATCTACACATATGTACATATGTGTAATTGTGTTTATATGATAAGTTTTATTATTAATTTTTGCAAAAATAAACACACACCCACTTAGTAGATACGAGCACACTTTAAATGCTGCATAAATATTCTGCATAATTACTATCCAAATTATTTGGAACAAACAACATTGGAATCTAAAATTAGAAAGCAAATAATACACACCAATAAACATGATAATGCAACACACACAGACACATAGTATTATGAACATATAAGGATATATGAGTATCTATGGTATACATATTTAAAAATAAAGAGATTACATTTTCCAATGAAACATATTCCTATAAAGTTTAAAGAAAATTTTATGCTTTAATACCTACTTCATAAGTCAAACGAAAAACAAGAAATTCAAAATTCAAAAGAAAAATATAAGAAAAGAAGTAGAAGGGAACAAAATGATGAAAATAAATAATTCCTGGAATACTGTCATTTTTTTCTTAAATTTTTTGTTACTTTTACACCAAATTCCAATTAAATATTCACTTTAATATTTTTGTGGTTTGTGCTTAAAACAAAGAAAATTCTTTTCAATAAATAAAAAATATCCCAGACCATAACATATAGAATACAAATTTACATACAAAAAACAAATTACAAATATACAAATTGAAAATATATAAGGAATTTTATTTACCGCACATATAACATTATCTACAAACTATAGGATTCTATCATTGTACACCTACACTACCTTAAATTATTTTTTCTTTTTGTTTATACCTATGTTTTTTTTTTTTAATTTTTAGTTAGAATGTATTGAAGAAAAAAAAATATATATACGTATATGTGAATCCTTGTAAAAATGTAAAATACCACAAATACGTAAAATATAAATGAACCAAAAAAAAAAAGATGAAGAATAAGAAAAACGAATATTTTTTAATATTTATGACGATAACAATAATAATGATGATGATGATGATGATGATGATGACAATGATACCGATATATGTCAAATTCACGTGTTTATTGAACATCTCTTTCGGAATAATAAAAAGAAAAATAATTTTGAACAAGAAAAAACTGAAAAAATAAAATTTCGTATATAAATGAACAGAAAATGAATATTCTGAGGAGGTTGGAACAACTGTTCATCAACAGGAAGAAAATTTTTGATTTGAATGAACGGTTTTTATAGATTTTCTGCGGCTCAGGTCCTTTCTTTGAGGCCTTGGAAAATTTCTAAATAGACGACAAGGTAAATTGATGTACTATATGTATACATGGCGATGGCATTCTTTGTATTGAAGTGAACGATTTGAATTTAAATTTTTTTCCTTTTCGCTTTCTAATATTTCTCAGATCGACACACAAACATACAGTATACTTGTGTGTTGAATAAGGTGAAAAAAAATTCTTATCATAAAATAAAATTCTTATCACCGATACAACAGGGAAACGTTTTCTTTCTTGTACATTTTTGTATAGCAAAATATTTACGAGTACTTACATACAGAAATACATTTACATATTTAACAGAATACATCGATGTTGAAAAAAAATTATTTTTTTTTTTTTTTGTTATAAATATTTACAAGAATGTACAAAATATTATGTACACAATGCACGAGTATACACACTCTTGTGTAAATACCTGAATGTACAATATTTCATTTATTCATTTAACATTTTTCTCATTCATATTACATATATGAAAAATCGTAATTGAAAATTTCAATAAAATAAAAAATATTTTTCATAAAAAGTAGATATATTCTTCTTCATCATCATTTTCATCATATTTTTTATTTTGATGTGTTTTTTTTTTTTTTTTTCATTTCAAATTTTCTTTCTTCATATGATTACGATAGTATTTTTTTCCATTTAAATTGTATACACGCAGATCATTGTATCATCATATAGATACTACGAATTTGTCAATTTATATGGAAATACACCAGAATACATATGGACAAGTTTACACACTATAATAAGAACATAATACATAATACACTGTATACATTTCGTTTATGTTGAAATTTATACATGCTCCTAATGTTTGTGTACGTATTATACGAAGTACATACATATATATGCATTCTGAATGTTTGAATTTAATTCAAAGTACATACATATGTACATATGTTATCTATACAAAGAAAAATTTTGTATACACGAACGGGTACAAATACATATATGTACATATTTATCTATTGAATTTCATTTTGAAAAAATTGAATAGAAATTAGAATTCGAAAAAATAAAATATACTCGTATAAATTTTATTATATATGTATGCACATGTTGAAATTGAAAAAAAAAAAATAAATAAATAAAGAAATATAAAGAAAATTATATTGAATAGAGTCAAAACCAATGATCAAAATTCATTCAGGATATTGATATTAGTTTCGTATATCCTTTTTTTTTCTTATACTATACAACATATTCATTTTGAATCAAAAATTTATATATAATGTGTGTGCATATAGATTTTATACACCTATCTTTAACTCTATATATTTGAATTTGTAAACTAATCATAAAATTTATATGGAAATTTTTAAGGATAATGAAGTCTATTTGATATTATTTATTTATTTATTTTATTTTTTATTTTCTTGTGTCGTAAATGTGATATACTTAACTGAAAAAGATTAAAATATCCGCTCTATATTACGATTTTTATCGAAAACATGTTACATTGTATTTTTTCTGATTAGAAAAAAAAAAAAAAAAAAGAGAGAAAAAATATCAATAAAGTTGTAGGGTAAACTGATATGTTAATTTTACATAATAAACATTCAAAAATTGTACAATTAACTGTTAGATACCGATTTAGAAAATACGTAATTTTATTTGTTTTCGATCAAATATTTTACGACACAAAGTTAACGACGCATTAATAATAATTATTCAATGCATAAGATCTTCAATAATAAGTGTACGAGTATCATTTGGTTAACTTAAAGATTTTTTAACAGATAAGTGTTTATTGATGTTGACATTTTTTGTTATTGTTGACAATCGAAATGATAGATACTATAGTAATTTTATCTAATCAAAAATAAAAATATTACAATTGTGACTTTTCAAAAATACAGACTGAATTTTGGTCTCTTTACCCTACAAAAAATTTTTTGCAAAAAATATAATGAAAAGTATATAGATAACATATTCACATTTGTAAAAATATACATGTATGTACTCGTGTGTATGTATGTTTGCATATATCAATATCAATTACCATAATTTGATTCTGATATTATATAAGGAAATAGTTATTTTCATTTTTATTTTTATTCTTTTCCGTTTTCCATTTATACAACAAAATACGTAAGAGTTTATACCTTGTGTAGTATGTATGTATGTAGTATATACTTATGTACATACATATATGTAAATATATTTATATGCAATTTTTACAAGATCACATATGTGTATTAGAATCACATAACCATGTAAAACAGAATGAATAGATGTAAATTTAATTTTTTTGTTCTTTTATCCTTTTATGTGTATATGTATATATTTTTGATATTTTATTTAAAGACCGGACAATATGAACATGATAAGAATTGTTAAAATTGATTTAAAAAGGATATATTAGTACATTATGTATACGAGGATATATTGTATTCATGCATAGTCCTATATTCCTAATACACATACACACATTGTTACATAAATACTTACATAAATGCAAAAGAGTAAAAAAAAAAGACAAACAAGAAAAAAAAGTAACAAACGAAAGGATAATATACTAAGATATAAATACAAGCATTCCATACAAATTTGTATACATACAAATCTACATATGTTACATTGGAACCAATCATGTAAATTGATATAAGTACACACAATACGACAAAAACAACAAATATAAAAGGAAAAAATCGGGATATCATGTAACAACATAATTTCAAGGACGAATGAAAAAATATATATATATATATTATACAAATCACATATTACATTACATATAATGTAGTACAAACAGAGTATATACATACATACAAGTATATAAATGGATTTGGATTTATATCCTGTCTTGTATGTGTATTATTATTTATTCATGAGATCCTATAAGAAATAAGTGAAAACAAATTTTTACATTGCGATTTCATTTCAAGGATTCTATGCAAGTTAAACTGTAAAATATTTTGTAAAAATCTTCTTGTAATATATACGTAATATTTCAATAAATTTTATCCTTTTTTACTTATTTCATTTTATGTTATTTGGCCTGTCTAATATCTCGTCGAGATTTTATTTTATTGTGGCTGGATGTCGATTTTATTTTATAATTTTTTGTACATTTACTTTTTCTGTACAATTTAAATGATAAAATTTATTTTTACGAAGCAAATATACGAGTAAATTTATATACGAGTATATAACACTAATTTTAAGCAAATAATTTCTCGTTGTACTATATATATGTATATGTATGTAGTGTGTAAAATAGTAGATATTATGCGTATATGAATTTCAATTAATTATATACGTACAAAGAAAAAAAAAATCACATATACATAGGAGCGAACCACATCATTCGCATGAATGCATGAGTAGAGTATAATGGTGTACATAAGTTGGTGTGGGCGTCTGTGGTTATTCATTCAGATCTATTTTATTCGTATTCTCGGACATGATGCATATTTTTGATTCAAAAGTTGGTTACTGATCATCGCATTGTATCACTTGTACATCCTACGTGTATGCATACAAAGTACGTATTTTAGTGAATTTAAATTTGCGAAAAAAATCAAAAAAAAAAAAAAACGAAAACAAAAATATTAAAAATTAAAATATTCAAATCTACATATTCATATTCATACATGAATCTTTGTGTATAGTAGATTATTTATACATACATACGTATACTCATCACATATAAAACGATTTATTCTACAATTTTATACGAAATTTATCTATCTACCTACAATCTGTATATAGATAGTATAACTATATCTGATAGTACGTACAATATGTATTTGAAGATGTGAATGTGATGTGTACATATGTATGGTGTACGTATACGTATAAAATAAGTGTTAAAAGTGATAACGTCAGCCAAAATAAAAAAAAAATAAAAAAAACGAAAAAAAATACAATTTTTTAAAACAGAAACAGACACAAAGAATTTTATGTAAATCTAAAACTATTCTTTGAAAAAAAAAGAAGTAAAAAATATCGTTTATAGTACGATGTTCTGATGTATCAACACAAACACTTACAAACATGTACATTATTTTATGCTACCATCCTACCTAACACAATATATGTACATATTTCTGTATGTAGATACTGTTGTATGTATAGTATATGTATATATGTGTGAAGGTATATACTATATATACAAGTAAAAATATTCTACAATTTTGAATTCATTGATTATTCAGAACATGTTCAGTGAATTTTATCCAAATGAAATGCGATTTACCAATTTTTCTACTTCAATGAGAAACTTGGATGAAAACAGTAAAAAAAATATAAAATGAAAAAACATAGAAAAACAACTGACAAAAAATATTAAAAAAACATATCCTATTTTGTACTTGAAAAACGTGTGCACTATTATAATATGTGAATGAATCTGGAATCGTATGTATAATATAATGTGTATACATGTGTATAGAATCTAGTGTAAAAATGGCGATGATATTATTTACAATTTACATTCGCATTTATTATATATAAAAATTCATTTATTCACTATATCATTTTATTAGATTTGAGTTAAATCTATTATAAAAAAAAATTTTTTTTTTTTTTTGATTTGAAAAAACACAATAAAACAAAAATAAAACTGCAGAAATAGTAGTAGAGTGATGGTAGTTGTAGTATAGTAATGGAAAAAATCGAAAAAAAAACTGTCAGAAAATTCGAATGGTTGGAGAAGGAAAATGAGAATGAATGCAGTATTGGCAAACAACAAAAATAATTCATAAAATATTTTTAGTAAAACTGCATTTTTTTATTTATTTTTTTTTTTTTTTTTGAAAATATTTATGAATCGGAAATATGTATGTGCATAAGTAAGTACATGAGTATACACAATTATAATGTATGGATATGTAACAAACAGTGCAGGATGAATGAATGTTTACAAAATGTCAAATTATATTTTCCGTCTGTTCCTCCTCTTCAACATGCAGAATACAACTGCAGACAACGATTACGATATGAGTGAGCAATTGAATTCATTCTCTTTCTTTCGTGGTTCGAATTAAATTTTGATTGGAATTGTAAGAGTCTTCTTTTGCAATTCTTTTTCTCTTTTTTTGTTGGAAGTGAAAAATTATTTTAAAAAAAGTGTAAAAAAAAAAATTTTTTTTTGTCTTAACGAAATTTATTACACGGAAAATTTGAAATTTTGTGGTTGCTTGTAACCATATCCGGTTTTCCTTATAGTTTGAAATGATTCACTAAAAACGGGCGTCAAATATCATGAGCGCGATTAAGGACAGAATAAAAGTCACATATCACAAATCGATAAATGTTTTCATCAATATTTTCATGTGTAAATAAACATGGTCATTTACCTCTTCAGTATTAAACATTTTTAAAAACTATTTAAGATCTTCCATAAGTCAATTGGTACTATACTTTCATTATAACTTTTAAAAGATTGAATTTTGCCAAAATGAAAGTCAGATATGTTTGTTTACTAATATAAAATTAAGTTTTTTCTTCTTTATGTTGTTTAATATATCTGGATTGAATATAGATAATCTTTTCTTTTCATTTTGTGGCTGCTGATGCTCCTAACAAAATTTGTTCATTTTTTTTTTTTTTTTTGTATGCTATACGCGATCGGAATTTGACTTCTCTTCAAACTTCGACGAATTAAAGGAAATTGCATTTTACACATGAATTTTCTCATTATCAAAAACATATACTTCTACATCCTACGTACAAACACACACAGTCATATATATATATGTATATGAAAATGAGTATTTATGTATGCATGTAACGGAAGAATAAATTCCGCACGAACAAGCACGCTCTTATCTGTATGACGTGTATAAAACACAAATCTAGACACCGCAAACTATTTAACAATTCAACCAACTGTATACTAAATATGTATATACACACAAACATACATAAAATTCAAGTATTTAGTAGACACACATCCGTATCCTCGTACATATAAATGAATTCGGAAAAGTTTCCTTATAAATTCGAACACCATAATTTTCTTACAGTTTGACATTCAAATTGACGATAATTTTGATTACACTTTAGTCCTTTAGTTTCTATTCCGATTTTGATAAAACTTTTTCCTGATTTTGTCTTTGTTCTTTATTTTTTTTTTTTTATAAATTTAAGAAATTTTAGAAATTTTATTTGTTGTTTTTCATTATCTTAGTAAAATACAGAATTTGTGGTCCTTTCTTTTCCTTATTTTTTGTTTTCTATACCTAGATGTGTTATCATTTTACTTAAATCTAATCGTAAATCTTATAAATGATTGAATGACAGCCCTTTTATTTTATTCTTGAATTAATCTTTATATTTTTATTATTTTTTTTTTTTTATTTTTTACTTTTATTTCTGTTTTTCTATTTCAATTTTATATCTTCTTCTGAGGTTATTCATATACATATACGACGTGTATAATCCTAAATGAACTTATCTATCTTTTTATCCGTTTAATGATATTTTTTTTGTTAAATAATTTTCCGTATTTCAAGAGCATCCAAATATTTAATACCGCTTAGTTTAATTTTAAAAAAGGCACACAAAAATAAAAAGGAAAAATCAGAACAATGTCTCAGATAGATTAACAAAAATAAAGCAAAATACAAAGAATTTCCAATTTATTTTAATATCCTGGTGAAATATTGATCCTTAGATAATATATCCAAGTAATAAAAAAAAATGTATATGATGAGTGTGAATTTTTTGTATGTACTGCGGTTTATATGTTGTGGTTCGGTAATGTGTGCGCGTGTAATGAATCAAGGAAAACCTAGTATAGCGTAAATTAGATTTAGAGAGAGAGAGAGAGAGAAAGAGAGAGAGAGAAAGAGAGAGAGATAAAATCCTAGTTGTCGAGCGGGACTAAGTAACGATTTTATTATTGTGCACTTTTGTATATGTGTGCTTATGTATGTGAATCTATTAATTTTATGTGTATTTATTAAATTTTATAAACCCGTACATTCATACATACAAAAGTGACTTTATGTGATCCAAAAAACAATGAAAATACAAACATACAAACTACTATCTACTATGTATTACTACTGCTGCTACTTAAGAACACAACGAAACGGCAAGCAAAAAAGGATATCCATGTAATATAAATTAGAGATTAAGTTTTTTTAATTTTTATTTTTAGGATTAAAGAATTTCCAAAAATAATTCTCATTTTTTTTTTATCCTTTTATTTTTTTACTTTCTTTGCTAGATTATTTTTAGTTAAACCGTGAAATTATTCTTTAGATGTATGCGTATCCATATATTTATTTATATGTACGAAAGTTAGTCTGTGTTTTTGTACATAAGTATTTTTGTGTATCGTTCAAAAATCCTTAATCTTTTCTATACATATAAGCATCCCTATTATGCTCTAATTAGAACAAGACTAAGAAAAATATTTAAGGATAAGGAAAAGCAAAAATAACGACAAAAACTGGAAAACAGTTCTGTGAACAATTTATTTAGAGGTATGTATGTGTGTATGTATGTTTGTGCTTATGTGTATGCCGGATTTGAAGCGTATAATCAAAGAAAACGTGTGTACCATAACGGTGACTGTGACTAAAAATTATAATTGCCTCACTTCACTTCACTCTGAATGCTGACTATTTATACAGGATATAACATACATACAAACATACAACTACATAACAAGGACTTAAATTATCTGTGCATAACATACAATATATATATGTAGATATCGAGTACATATATATGTTAAGTATGATTGTATGTGTGTTTGTTTCGTATGAATGTAGGTTTATTTATATATGTTTGAGTAGTCTCATCTTGCGAAAGTGAACATAAATAACGAAATAAGTAAATACGATTTATAAATCCTTTTTTGTTATTATAATTTTTTTTTTTTTGGAAGACTTCTTTTTTTTTTGTATTGTACATCTTTAAAATAACGTACCCACCTATACACATTATACGACAGTAGAATTTTCCACATACATAACTATACAAACGATACAAATAAATAAATTTTTCACTTTCAAAATAAAATACGGATACAGGATATAACAAATAGAATAAAAAACTGTATCAGAACTTAAGAGTTTTAGTTTTTCTTTTTATTTTATTTTAATTTTTTTTTTTTTTTTTTTGGAGAAGGCAAATTCAAAAGTATAAAGTGTAAAGCATAACAAAGTAGTACAAATGTAAACTATCAGCTAGAGAATAACTATTCGCACACACTATATCTACACACACTGCACAAGTCTATATACTTAGTGCACATTATACAAAAGAAAGAAAAATTAAAATGAAAGAAAATTTATCTTTATCCTTTTTTCATTTTATTTTTTTTTTTTATATTTTTCACTTTTTTGTTTTTAAAACAGTATACTGAAACTGAGTACTGTTCCTATATGTATATGTAATATGTACTGTGGGACCATGGTACTACATACGAGTATGTATGTATCAAAAGTTTTACATTTTACACTGACTGAATCTAAAATGTATTTTAAGTTTGAAAAATTGATGCTTACTCTTAAAAATCCTCTTAACGAATCGGTATATTGGAGAATTGTAATTTAACTTCAAATTCAAAAATAAAAAAACATAAAAAACAAAAACAACAACAACATCAACTACTACCAGTACTATTACTAAAACAACTACAAAAATAAAATAAATAAATGACTGTTGTCTTTTTTACATTTATTTTTACTCCCCATTATCCATGCATTATTTTTACGTATTTCTATACTTAACTAAATATACATATATGTATATGTAGGTATTTTATACATTTGTACATTATTATGTAGGTACTTTTGTATAAATTTTTATATTTTTTTCATTTTGTACAAAATACAGAAACGCATACACACACACATAACATATTAAAGTGTATTATTAAGTGTACAAAGTGTTTGCAATAAAATTTCGTGTGCATTTATTTCAAATCAAAAGAAGAAAAAGAAGAAGAAGAAGAAAATAAAATAAAAAAGGATATGACTTCTTCTAAGTAATAAATATAATTCAAACCATCATTGCAGAAGGATGAAAGAAACGAAAATAAATAAGGTACGAGATATAAGTGAATGCTTAAGAATACGGTTATTCATTTTTATTTTATTTTTATTTTATTTTTATTTTTTTTTTCACACTTTACATTTTTGTATTTATCTTGAATCTCATTTTCGATACATTTCATTTGTTGTAGTGTCCTAAATATATTCGTATTTATTGTAAGATACGTAGTACATTGCAAGATAACAAATAGTAGCAATAGTAGCAGTACACGAGTACAAATATGTATGTAGTATTATACTGCTGACACTACATAATTATTATTATTATTATTGCAAAAACAAAAAAAAAAAAAACAAAAAACAAAAATATTTGTTACAAGAATTATTGTATAGAAAAAGTATAAGAAAAATGCACACAAAAAGACAAAAAGATAAAAAGACGAAATGAAAATGAAAATAAGTAACGAAGAAACGAAGACAACAATTCACTGCATCATCATTTGCTTTTCCTTTTAATACGAGTATATTTTGAAGAAGTAAAAAAAAGAGTAACAAAAATAATTTTGAATAACAAGAAAAGCATAAACAAAAAATAAAATTAAGAAAAAAATCAAAAAAAAAAAAAATAAAATGGAATGAAATGGAAAAGATGTATCATAGATGCTTTTATTTTTATTAAATGTGAACAAAAAATAAAACAGAAAATTGAAAACAAAAACAAAAACATACTGCAAAAAGTAGAAAAAATGATGAGAATAAAAAATTGTGAAGATGAAGATGATGATGATGATGATGGGTGGTATTGGTGAAACACTGTAAAGTAAACTTATCTTTTAAAAAAAAAAAAAAAAAAGTAAAAATCTTTTTATAAGGTATATCTCATTCTCCCTTGTGTTTTTTCTCCTTTTCCCTCTTTCTTTCTGGTAAAACAAAGACACAAATGCATGTACATATTTATGTAAATGTAACACATAGTGTATATACATGATGATACCTTGTACACCTACATACAAATATTTATAAATATTTTACACACAACATATAGTGTTTTTTTGAATTACAAAGAAAAAAAAAATGAAGTATAAGGATAAAAAAGGATATATAGAAATGAAACAATTCCTTTCTATTTTTCTTCTTCTTCTTTTTTTGTGTGTGTATGTATGTATGTAAATGCATAAATCACTTTGTTTGATTAATAAAAGTTAATCTTTTGTGTTACATTTTCGTTTGCCATTTTCGTATATTTGCTTTTGTTTGTGTTTATGTTGACATTTACATTATTGCATTTTCAATCTTATTTACATACATATTTGTGTTTAAAAAAAAAAATAATGTTTGTTGTTTCGTCTTCTAAATAAATGAGAAATAGTTGGATTTAAGACAGAAATTTTCATTATATTTAAAAAGGAATAAAGAAAATTTATGAAAAATTCATGTGTATAGGACGATATTACGCTATAGTATCTTGCATACCATCTAATATGTACTCGTATTTTCATTCATTCGAAAAATTCATTTCCTCTTTATACTTGCTCTGCATTACATAATACTCATCATGAAAAGTATACAGAAAAGAAGAAGCAGGAAGAGACAGAAAGTAGTATTGGGAACTAACTATAGTACGATATAAGCGATTATATAGTACCTTGCATTTTCATTCATATGAAAATTTTGTTTTCTCTCCCTCTCAGGGTTGTGACAGTACACCCGATCATTTCATTTCAATAATTCAATCAATATAGGTACCACTAAAGTGAAAGGCTAATAAATGTGTTTTCTTTTTTTCCGATACAATCAATACAAAAGTAAAAAATACATATTTTATCCTAAATCTAAATTGAGTTATATATGTACATATTTGAAAGGACATGAACAATATAATTTTTTAATTTAATTTTTTAAATAAAAATATTCTCCTTGATCTATTGTACAAGTGTGCTGAATAGAGCACCTATGTATGTGTGGTAGTATATAATATCCTTTTTTTTTTATAATAAACGTATAATAAAAAAAAAAATACCAAACCTTTGTTTAGAAGTGTTTTTAATCCGTTTCTTATTTGTGTTTTTTTTTTTTGTAGTATTTTTCTTTTGTTTTGCTCCATTTCATTCAAAACTTCATTTACTTATTTTATTTTCATTTCTACCTATTTTTTGTAGCGGTAGTGTTAAACTTTTCATATTTACTGATCTATACAAAAAATATATAATATACACAATGTATTATATATAAAATAAAATGAAAAAGAAAATCCTTTCGATTCATATTATATTCTCCTTGTAAATATTATTGTGAACCTACCTACCTACATTTTTTTCGATTTATAATTTCAATTTTTACCTATACACAAACTCATTCCATAATACATTTACAGAATCCTATTATTCTCAATTTCTAAGAGTAGAAAAAATATAATTGAAAACAAAATATAAAAAATTTTCCTATTTTTTTTTTTAAATCAACGTTGATTGACAAAAGGACTTTCAATATTTGCTTTTACAATTTTTCTATGATTATGAAAACGAAAAAAAAAAAAAAAAAAGTTTTTCACTTTTACAATCCTTACATAATTTTCCCTTTTTTGTTCCATTTTTTTTTTTATATATATTCCTTCATTTATTTATGTTTATTTTTCTTCTTTTGAAAAACTCATCATATTATTACTACGCGAAAAGAAAATAAAAATGTAAAAACACCAACAAAACAATATAACATTATACACAGAATGAGGAAAATTTTTTACGTTTGCATGAACTTATAGTCTTCAGGCAGGTACTTAAATCAAACACCCTTAAATCATTTATTTTTTCTAAAACAAAAAACAAACAAAAATTGAAAAAAAAAAAAGGAAAGAATAACAAACATGTATACACACACACCAGAAAAAAAAAAACACAAAAAATTTATAGCAAACATTATTTCAATTAAATATTCCCTGTATATCTATTAACATTATATGTACGAGATACGAGTATTATATTGTCTGTTAGAGATACATATCCTTGTATATGAATATGAACAATGTGTACACACGTTTCTATTGTGAAATATGTATGTATGTACATACATCAATGAATGCATATATACTCATATACTCTTGTACGTCTTGTACATACGGCAAAGTATTTAAATACCAACGGAAACTTAGTCAATTACTATACAGAATTCAACTATGCTTGTTAAACAACCAATACATTATTTATTCGTGTGTCGCGTATGTATATCAGTATAGGAGTATATATGCATGTATAAAATGAATGAATGTACATATGTATAGATAACTTGTACTACATTCATTTGTATGTTATGATGGTACATAAAATCTAAAGGATTTTTATATTAGAAAAAGTCATTCATTGTTTACTTTTGGAATCCATTGATGTAAAACTTTACCGTCAAGTTTCATTCCCATCATCATCAACATCATCATCATCATCATCATCGCAATCAGTTGAAAAAAGGGCACGAGTAAAAAAAAATAAAACAAAACAAAAAACATAAAACAACAACCAAATAAGGAAAACTTCATTAAACTTTGACACAATTGAACTTTTCTATTATTATAGTATGTATACTACTCTGTAGTCTGTATATACAGTGTACTCGTTGATTATATTGTGTACTGACGATATCATTATTGTGTGTATGTATACATGAAGATATGAAAAAAAATTGAAAAAAAAATGAAAAATAATTCTACATTTAAACATCGATATACACACACATACACACTAAATGCACAGAAATATTCACTGAGATACACTTAAATGCACCTGCACTTCATCATAAAATCTCGAACAGAAACTTTTTCGATTTTAATTTTTGTTTTTATTGAAAATAACCCTAGAGCATGTATTCAGTGCTAGAAGCTAGAGGCATATCGTTATCATCATCAGCATATCATGACTGGACTGGGCAACAGCAACAGCAGCAATATACATAGCAGTATATCATAGCATCATAGTTAATAAATATTACCATCACAACAAAAACAACAGGAAAAGCAACAATAAAGACGATCAAAAATAGCTAAAACATTGCATGTACTAACGAAATGTGTGCATGTATGATACTTAGTTACATATTCAGGATTCTTTTTATCAAAATTTCTATTTACTACTGCATAGGGACGAAGTATATTGTTGCTGCCGTTGTTGTTATGAATAAAAAGTAAAGTAATTAAAAGGACACCATCATCATCATCTTAGCATATCATCTCAGAACTCAGATCACTCTGTATTACATGATGACAAACATTAGACAATAACATTTAGATAGTAACTAACAAACACATGGTTCATCATCATCATCATCATCATCATCATAGTCATTGTCATAGATAAAATCGTAACTGAAGGAGAAAGTATAAACATCCCGGAAGGATAACTTTTTTAACTGCAAAACTTTATTTATGAACCAAAGATTTGTGTGTATGTAAATAACGATATATGAATGGAGCAGACGAAAGATACTTACGACTATACATAATCGAGTTTTGATTTTAGTAACCAAAAAAAAAAAAAAAAAATGAAAATGGTAAAACGGAAATACGACTTGTAGAAGAGATAACTGATGACCATAGTGAGCAGTTTAGTATCTACTACCTACTACTATTTACAAAAAGACAAAATCCTGTACAACGTACAATACCCATGTATTGTATTTTTTAATGAAAATAAAATGAAAATGTAATTCGAAATTCATTCAAAATTCTTTCGTATTCTGTTGAATGTCATACTGGTTGTACGTCGTACCATTCAACTCAATCTAATACACAACACCACAAACTACTTACCAAACCAATCCATTTCTACTACTCACCCACGTTTACATGTAGACAACAAAAGATTTTTAATTGAAAATTAAGAGAATTTTAAACAATATTCATCTGTAATTGTAAATATCTGGTTTACCCCAAAAAATAAATATAAAAACAGAAATTTTCTCAACAAAAAGAAAAACAATGAAAGACGGGAAAAAAGACAGTGATAAAAGTGAAATTTTGCTTTTTTGTATTTAAGAATTTTCCATTTATAAACTTCGAAATGAATTACATGTCGTAACGATGATAACATTCGTACTCGCTTGGTATACATATGTAAAATCCGTAATGTGAATTGGGACATCATCATCATTGTGCATGTCAACAGACCAGACAGAACACATTCAGTACTCGAATATTTTTAACTTTTTCATATTTATTGGTTTCATTTATTTTCATTTCATTTTTTTGTTTTGCTTTTCAATTTCGAAATACTCGTATATAATTCATGAAAATGAAAATTATTCATCGTAATGAACCATAACAGAAAAAAAATCATCAACTAATAAAATTCACATACCAAAAAAAAAAAAAAAAATATTTAAAACCACACATAAACACAATGGCATAGATTATAGGACGGACCATTGGTTCATCGCGGTTCATCGGGTCAATTTCTATAGTCGTGCATATTTTTATTATACATAAATCCTTTCATTCATACATTTAACAAATAAATTTTGTGGAAAATTACTATATGCATATTATGGAAATCATCAAATTTTTTTTCGGTCGGTCAACAACGAAAACCCAAAAAAGAAGAAAATTTCTATTTATCTTTTCCCCACACTTCAGAAATATCATCATATAATTCATGACATTTGATTATGATTACACGATTGAATGTGGAGAAATGAATGGTGTACGCTATTGAGTTCATGTACATACATACGTGCATGAAGTATGATTGTTTGTATGGTTGTGTAGAGTGTGTAATGAAAGATTTTTCAAATTCAAATTTAATGGCTCATAAAATTTTTAATTAAAGTCGAAAGTAGAAAAAAATAAAATGAAATATAATTTTTATTAAAATTCATTCAAGAAGGATATTTGAATAATTTACATACATATAAAAAAATACCTACATATACTACATACAAATATTTTCTTTATTTCCATTTTTTTTTTTATTATTAAAATTTTTTATTTACATTTTTTTAAGTAAGGAAGAAAAAATATTTAATTACATTTATATATAAAATCACTAAACTGTTCGCTAACAATAAAAAAACAATTATGAATCAACAACAACAAAATAAAAGAAAAATTCAAGAAAATACCATTGAAAAAATGGTCTATATTGAAAAACAAAACAAAAAAAAAATTAATAACAAATAAAAATAAATTTATTCATAAATTTAATTCCTTCCTTTCTTCTTAATATGGTAGAAAGGCAATAAATTCATTGTTTGAATAAAACACCGAACGAATTAAAAATAAAATAAGAACTAAAAAAATGTATAAAAAGGAAATATTGACAGAGGAGAATAAATTAAATACTTATGTATTTGTGAGACGTGATATGGCGATATCCATTCAGAACAAAACAAAAGAAGAGCAAGAAAAATGATATTAAATAAAGTTTGAGGAGGTGTTGGTTGTTGGATGGTTGTGGGATGTGTGCGGATATTAATTAAACGAATTGAATAATTTCTTAAAAATTAAAATGAAACAAAATAATGCAAAATATGCATATATAAAAACTGAACATAACACAAAATAAAAATAGAGAAAGGAAAATTTTTTCAACTTAAAATTTCAACTACACGTTAAGTTGGTTGTTAGGTATACCTACATATATATCATATCTGTATATATAGGCATATAAGGTATACAACAGATTCGTATATATACCTACAATAGAGAAGGAAAACTTAAACCGTCCTTCATTTTTTATTAATATTTTTTTGTTCTGATGTTCTGACTTCATACAGAACAAAGAAAAAAATTGAAAAATTAAATTATAAAAATTAACTTAAATTGAAAAACAAAACAACAACAACAACAACAGAGAAAAAAAATTCAGGATAAATATCCTTTTCGAAAAAAATTAATGTTTTTTTTTTTTTCATTTTATTGTTATTTTTGTTAATTAAAAAAATTATTTTGTTTTGGTCTTAAATTAAACAAAACATTCATATAATAATTTATTATTCATTAAAATTATGTTCATAATAATTCTACGAATAAAACGCATATACACATGAACAACTTTTCTCCATAATAATAATTCAACAATATCTCTATATATAGGTACAATTGCGTATTTATCCTCTTGTATATAATGTAGCACATAATATACGATAGGATGTATTGCATTTATCCTTTTAAAGTAATCATAAATGAGTCGACTAGTACTACATATATGTGATAGCATTCATACAATTATATCCGATTCTACCTGCCATATACAAAAATTGTTAAGTAGTGTACGAGTGTAGTTTAGTTCAGTAGGTATTTTTTTTTTTTTTAAGTTTCGAAAATTAAAATGTTCATTTTCTACATTGAATGAATGAGAATATGGAGTGGAATACTTCGTAAAATTGTTTTTAAATTTTTAATTTTATAATTTTGTTTTGATTATACATAAGTTAAAATGGAGAAGAGCCAGCCATTTTAAATGCAAACAAAACAAAAAACCAAACCAAACAATGAGTGGCAAAACAAAGCATAAAAAAAAAAAAAAACAACCACCACTACTACTACAGTACACATTATGGATTTATTTACCTATTCATTTCTATTTAAATTTTAAAACAAAACAAATTAAAAAAAAAATTAAATAAAAAACAATAAAACGACAACTACGAGTATGACATAATAACATAAATACGAAAAATGTACATTATGTACTTAGTATATGTACTTCATACATAAGTGCATATTTATTTTATAATTTATTATTGTTGTTGTATATGAAAATTTGGAAAAATTTAAGTTAAAAGTTTTAATTTCAGAACAATAAACTGTATGCGAGTATATGTACATACAACATAAAATAAAACGTGTATCCTGATTGTATGCATACATATGTATGCAAGAGTTAATTATACTGTACATCGAAATTTTTCTTATATCCTTCATATTATTTTTTAAATAAATTTTCAATTTTTAGAAGAAGAAAAACTGACATGAAAAATAAAGAAGTAAAAAGTATTTCATTTATTTATTTATTTATTTATTATTATTTTTTAAATAAAATAAACAATCTATAAATATCAGGATTATATAATTTATTTGTTGAGGTTTGCTACTGTTTTTTGTTGTTGTTATACATACGAGTAAGTTGTAGAGAAACTTTTATTCATTCTCTGTATTGTTTCAATACTATTGTTGCGGCAATAAAGTATGTTTGTAAGTTCAATTTTTACGTCTATGATTCAATCACAGTTCAATTATTAAATAAATTATGAAAAATTTATTACATACATATATGTATGTATTAGTATTTTTGAAAATTTTATAAGAGATTTGCACATCTTAATATTGAGGATCATTATATTTTACTTTTTCTATTTATTCTATTTCATTTAATAATTTGTCTAAAAGTTTTACAAGTTTTAGTTGTGATGTAAAAAGGATAATACTTTTATATATATATGTATAATCTCTATAATATATATGTTATCATATCATGTTATTTATTCAACAACATAACACAAAAACAAATCAATCAATCAATTTAGAAGACAACTAACTACATACATGACTATAAATATAAATTTCCTTTTATGATAAATTTCCTTTATTGAATACATTGAATTTTCTTAAAATCATATTTGGAATATCTATCTATATACATCCATCAATATCCTTATGAATTTCAGGAAGAAAATAATGAAACAAAAGTTAAATAACAGAAATCGTAATCAATAAATTCAATTTTTCAAATATTTTTATTAATGAAATCTATCATTTTTATATTTTTTCATTTCCTGATTTTGTATAATAAATGATATTTTATCTGCTAGTAACTCAAAAAATAAATACAAAAATAAATTAAGTAGAAACCTATAGTTCACTAGATGGATATTGAAAAATAACAAAATAATTTCATCCTTATAGAAAATCGAAAATTCGAAATATCTAAAGAAACTTCAAGGAAATCTACCTGTGTCTATACGTTACAGGATACATCAGCAGTTCTCTTTCTATTTTATAAATTTAATTTTGAAATAGAAAAAAAAGTCTAAATAAAAATATAAAAAAAAATCTTTTCGAACTTACTACATACGCATACCAGTACGATATTTTTTCAGACCGAATAAATTCAATTTTACAATTGTATACATACATACATACTCTCAAAATCACTAGTAAATTATGAAAAAATATTTTTGTGTTTTCTTTCCTGGAAATACATACACTTGACTTATTTGATTTTTATTTTATGTATACGAGTATCTATGTATAATAAAATTGTTGATTACTATATAGATACTTTAATTTAAACTCTGTGTATGTATGAACTCGTACATGTATTAGTGATCGGTTGTACCTCAAAAATTTACTTCTCGAATTCTTCAACCAAGACTGTACATAATTTGGTTTTGTATGATTTTTCTTTTTTTTGAAAAAAAAAATCTTTATGTTCGAAAAAATTAAATTTTAAAATAAAATATTGAATTATCCTCATGTAAATTTCATCTTGATTTGATGTCGTAGAAACGCAAACTATATTTATGCACACATACAAATAAATTTATACGAGTGTAGTTCAATGTATCTAATTCTTTTATATAAATGATACATACTTCGATAAGTATCTACTCTAGATATTACACCAGATTATTCAATGTAGATATTTCTATAGATTCTATTTTATATGCCAATGCCTATATACATAATATCAAATATTATCATGCAGTGGCGGATTTCTGGAATAAATGGACTTAGAAAATTCAAAATAAAAATCAAAAAATGAGTACACATGATGTGTAGAATACTACTCATACTATCGTAGCGTATACTACCAGTACTTACTTTTAGAGCGAATAACCTCCACTGCTTCATAGTATATGGAATGTATAAAGGGGAGGAGCATTTATTAAATGTTGTTAATTGATTTTCCATGTTTGTTATGTGCAATATTCGCAATTTAACTGAGAGTAGGTAGAAGAGTGAGTATAAAATGTTAGTTGATTTTCCGTGTTTTGTTATTTACAATATTCGCATTCTAAGTATTGAGAGAGGAAATCAATTCTAGCAAGAAAGAAAATACGAAGAGCGAGTATTAAATGTTGTTAGTTGATTTTCCGTGTTTGTCATTGTGCAATATTCGCAATTTTACTGAGAGTAGGTAGAGAGAGTGAGTATAAAATTTTCCGTACTTGTCATGCTCATGTCATGTCGTGTACAATATTCGCTTATACCACTGATAGAGAAAATCAACTTTTTCTGAAGAAAGAAATTACGAGTACACATTATGTGTAAGATACTACTTGTATTAGATGAATAAACTAAATAATAATAATCATAAATCAAATTTTTTATATACGAGTATGTATATTGGATATAGAGAAAACTATGAAATTATACAAAAAAATTATACATACGAGTAAATACGAGTACATACGAATATGTTTAATGTATATAATATACTCGCATATTATTTGGGTTAGTAAAATATGTTTTTTTTATGTCTTTTTATATATCCTTTTCATATCCTGATACATAAAGTATAAAAAATTAATTATGTGTAGATTTTATTGAGTAATCTATAATGTGTATACATTTGAATGCATAATATACGAAAGTATTTTTATTAATTGACTCTACAATTCTCATATACATATATTTATTCTATACATTTATATAAGTTCGAGTATATAATAAGATATGAATGCATGTAATTATATAAATCTACAAACATCATACACTATTCTACATGCTTTAATTTTATTTATAAGTGGGTACATACATATATTTCATATTGAAATGAAACAATATACATACATACATACATTAAATTATAATTTTTAAAAAGTTTTTTATCATTTCATTTTGAACTTTTCCAATTTATTTGCTGCTATACACTATTTCATGATGGTGATTTTGTTTTTGTTTTTGATATAATTAAAAAGTTTTAAACTATTTATATTCATTTATACATTATATCCATGTATGTATTACTTCAGAATATACGAATAATCACGAATTCAGAATACATCGTCACATCTAAACATCTATTCATAAATATTCGTAAATATATAACTAAACATCTAATTCAAAATTATTTATCAGTGTTACCACTAGAAGAAAAACTTTTTTTATTTTTTTTTTTTTTTTCAAAATTTCCTGATTAAAAAATTTCTAGTATTTGGTTCCGGATACTACATAGTCTATACATAAGTATACTAAAAGATTTTTTTTCTTTCAATTTATCCATCACATATACAATAAGAAATACGTAAATAATAAATTTTATCTATACATATAAGATAAAATTCATTGAATTTCTCTCTCTGTTGTCTCTTGAAAAAATACATGACACAAAATTACGAGTGTATGTGTACATAAATGAAAATCAATCAAATTATCATAGAAAATTATCGAATCGGTAACGCTACTCTTATAATACTTGTACGAGTAAATTACTCTTTTAGTCGAGTATATTTTATATTTACATACTTTTGTATGTAAAAATAGCATAATACATAATATACTCGCATATATGTATACATATCTAAGACATTATTATAATGTACATAAATACGTCATACACCCGTATGTATGAAAAACAAAAAAACCACATTCGAAAACTTTTATCATATTAATTAATTAATTATAATATATTTTATATTTTATTATGACATGATGACGTGACGTGGTTATGAAATTTTAATTTGAAAATTTTTATTATTCAAAAAAAAAATAAATAAATAAATAATTTTTCATTAATTTATTTTTATAAACATGTACGAGTATATAATAATAGTAATAATAATATATTTTTACATTATATAATGTGCACATGACAAGTGTTGTATAAAATATAAAATGTATACATACATATGTGTAAGTATATCCTTTATATTATGTTAAATGTGAGTTTTTCTCCTTCATTTTTCTATCAAAAAAATAAATAACAAAAAAAAATGAAATTAATAATTTTATTTCATATTTATTTATTATGTAATAATGGAATTTTAAAATAAATAACACTTCAAAAGCTGAAATAAAAATCAAAAAATAAAACAAAAGTCTAATTATTTATATACACGAAATACATTCGTACGACATTATGAATGTGGGTGCACATAATGAATACATGAACGAAAAGAATGAATGAATGAATGAAAAATTCTACCATATACCATATCTTGAAGCTATTTACATATATCCATATTTACATATATACTCTTATATACATACATATTTGCATATATATTTATATACCACCCACTTATCCAACTGTTTATTTAAATACATATATAATGATGAGTACACAACGTAAAATGTATGTTATGTACACCTGAGTATAATATACGTTTCGTATAAATAAAATTTAAAAATCTATTCATTTAATATAAAATTTTAATTTTCTATTGACATTACGATGAAATATTTACACAAATATCCGTATACTCTTCTTATACCTCTATCGTATACTGTATGAATATAAATAATATACGGAACACATATAGTCTGAATTCAGACACAGACATATTATTATATATATTTATGCTTAAGGATATATTATATGTGTGTAGACGTAAATATATACGTAGGAAGTGTATTCAAATTTTAAATTTTTTTATATTTTCATATAAATATTTTACAATTTACAGAAATATAAATAATTCCCTAAAATTTATGAGTATAGTGTAATGTGTACTTACTATATATGTACTATACATACAGCGCCGGTTTTAGACTCTTTCATTTTAATAAAATTCAATCTTTTAAAATTTATAATGGAAGTAGTACTAGTACCAATTGCGGAAATCATTTTACACTTATTGAAGATCTTATATAGTTTTTCTTGTTTACAAGGATCTAGTTTCGATCTGAAATTTTTCTCTGTACTCGCCTATACTACTGTGCAGTACATAAATTACACAAGAAAAAAAGAAGAAAATATAATATTCGCGGAACTACTCGTACTATATCTTTTTACTTTTCTTTCCACTTCCCCTTCTATATTACCAATATTTAAGAGTTCAAGAGTGTGTTTACAAATTAAAATATAGGTCAACACTTTTATCGAATTTTCTTGTTTACTCGGATCTTCTTTCAATCTAAAATTCTTCTTCGTGCACACCTGCTACAGTGCAGTAGTATGTATGTAGTATACACACAAGAATATAAGAAAAGTAACAACTATTCGAGTATATATTTTTCTGTTCTTCTTTCTACTTTTCCTCCTCCTTACATCTCAAATATTCAAAAGTTAAATGACCATGTTTGTGTACACATGCACAATTTTGTTTTCGTACAGATCATTGTTGTTGAAGTTCACGTCATTTTGTTGAATACTTTTTCAACTTCTATACAATTCTGTCATATTCTAGATTGTCAGCATTTTAAAAAAAAAAAATATTAAAAATAATTGTAGTTAATTTTTTAAAAGTTGGTTGTTTATACAAAAGTTTTCAAATGGCTGCATGTTCATTTTCATGACACGTTTTCCTCATTGACCATCTGTATATTGTCTGTAATAAAACATTAAAAAGAAAATCAAATCAAATTCAAAATAATATCCTCTTATGTTGATTTTTCTTTATTAATTTAATTAAATCCTTTAATTAATACATCATTCTATTACCTGACAAATGAAATTATCACTGAATTACTCTTATTATACGCGTGTTTATTATCCAACAATATGTCTCCCATAACAAAAAAAATACTGTATATTACATTATTATATATACATAAATACGATCACGTATACAGTTTCATTATATCCTTTTTCAAAAGCATTAATTAAGTTGTAAATACTATAGAAATAATGATGACTTGGAAAAAAAAAAAACTAAACAATGATCCTTTTACTCTCTAAACCACCCCCTCCTCCCCATTTTATAGTTACAGTTTTCATTTTCGTATGATTTGGAATGATGACTGAATGAAAATTTTCCATCAGAACAGTTTACGATTTTCAATTACATATATTCATTTATTTATGCATTCAACTGGCATTCGCAGTTCATTGAAAAAGGAAAAAATAAAAACATATACCTACGAAAACATATACGAGCATGTTCGTGCATATTTAATTTATAGACTATACCCACACTTAGACTATAAAAAGAAAATATCCTTTTTGGCTCAGCAGTTACTTAATTGTTCTTAAAATAAAAAATAAAGCTGATGACTATTAAAAAAAAATTATTTTTATGTATAATACACTCGTAAACCCTTTAAAATTACTCCTAAAATAATAAATAAAAAATTATTGAAACATAACATAAGTGTCTGAAAATCAAAACCGTAGCAGTAACATTCTACGATTACGAGTATAGTTACATTTATATATGTTTATATTTAGATTTTGATTTGAAAATATTATATACGTACATGTCCTTGAAATGTTATGCATAGAAAAAATAAACGAAATGAAACAGTATTTAATTACAAAATGTCTACTAACAGCAAATTTTTATTAAATTAGAAATTTTCTCATTTTTTTTTCAGTTTTTGAATCCTTGTTCTAAGGATCAAATAAAAACAAATTTGTAATTCTTTTTTTTTTTTTGTTTTGTTTTTGCTTACAGTTGATGCTTACTGGTTTATGTATCATGAGTTTGGCACGAAGAAGGAATCGTTATAGCTATTTAGTAAGTATACGCTTCTACATTTCACATACATTACTCGTATATTATGTATATATGTACATGTTTACTGTTTACACAATAACATATTATAAGTACACATTTGTATGTACATATGTATATGTGAATGCTCTCATGTATTCTTTTTAGTGGTGGAATTTTTTTTTATGTTTCGGTTTTTTTTTTTAATTTTATTTTTTTTTTTCTACATATGCGTTAATTTATGCAACCACTTTTCATATACTACATACGTGTATTAGTACATTATTATGTACTTTACTGCGTATACATGTTATACACACGTAAATAATATAAAAATGAAAGAATAAAAGGAAACAAAATTGTACAATAATTCAACATTATTAGCAGCAGTACGTTATAAATTTTCAGGATCAAGTACATATACGAATATTTCTACACATAATATTTATGTATGTATTCACATATATCATACACACATACATACATACATATCTTATATAATAAAATAAATTTACTGTTTGTTATCTTTTTTTTTATGTTGTATACATAAATTTTTTCTCCAATGATGCTCTACATACAATCTTTCGTTTTTCACTTTATTTTTTGAAGTGGTTATAGGAGTACATAAAAGAAGTACATACATACATACATACCAAATAGCAAAATATATAAATATGCGATGATGATGATGAAAATTCATCTGTTTCTTAAAACATATCGTATATACGAATCTCATACAGGCGATGGTACTATACTTGAAAATTACTACATTATGTGTACGTACTCGTGTATATTCGTTCGTTTGCATTAGGAAAATTATAAATTTTCTTTTGAGTGGTAGTATCATAATTTGTATTATGTACGTACATTTATGTACAAATGTTATAGATACATTATGTATGCGGTTGTATATGAATGCGTATAGCAATAGCTACCTAAATATAGGTAAAATGTTATACAACACTCCTCAACCAAACAATTTTTCTTTTTCTTATTTTGATTTTTCATATTTTGTGTTTTTTTGTTTTTTTTTTTTTGGTTGCTTTTTTGTACATACATATGTATTTATTTTTGATCTGATATTACACGAAAACGAAAAATGAAATTATGTATGCGAATATATGTAACTGGTGAATATATAGAACTTACGTAGATTATATATGTAGATACAATGCAGACTCAAGCAATCTTATGTTGCCCATCATTTTCATAAATATAATAATAATATGTAATAATAATGTACATAAATTTATGTAGATATTCGTATATACATATTAAATACACATACACTAAGTTATCAGTTGCGAAGGCTCTTATACTTACATATTAAGAAAGAGAAGAATGTTGTTATATAATATTCTCTGCTATGTGTTAAATGCTGTACTTGCTGTATTTTCCTGCTGACAACCAAAGATTCATAATCTGTTTACGTGTTATATTTGTTTATTTTGCCACCTTTTATTTTCATTTTATTTGTTTGCCTTATACTACACATCGTTCATTCATACACACAATATAATGATCGGGTTTTGTTTAATATTATTGTTGATATATCATGTTATTGTTTTCACTTTTGTGTTTTGTGTTTTTTTTTTTTTATTTATTTTCATTTTTCTTTATATTTTTTTATCATTTATTTTTGGTTTTTGTTATTTTTCATCCTTTTTTTCTTTATTTTTTTGCTATTTTATGTTCGTTATTTTTAAACCCTTTAAGAATATGATATGCATATGAATACATATAAACCTACTCCACTCGTATGTATGTGCATATGTAAATACCTCGAAGAAATTTTCTTGAATTTTCTTCATAATCATTATCGTCATACGAGTAGATATGCAAACACTACAAATACTTACCATGTGTTCATAAATGTATGTCTGTGTATTATATGTAAACATTATGTGCACATGTGAACTTTTATATGTACACATACATATATGTATACGTATGGATGGAGAGGTTGTGAATATTCCAATCTTTCTAAACTCCATTTAACTTCCAATTCTCGTCTTCATTTTAAATCTACACAAGTATTTACAAGTATCTGGGTATGTGTGAGTAGCTATATACATTTATTTTGTATATACATATTGTGTACATAATAAACTTAAAAGAAAAGTTTTAAGGAAGCGTTCTTTTATACAATTCACTATACAATCCATATATAACGTACATCTTTAAATACATTCATTTGTGTATATGTATCACGTCAGTCATCTTAATTGGAACTGTTTCAGGATATTTTTCTTCTGGTATTTTTTTGCGTTTTCATTTTATTTGCTTTTTTTTTTGTGTGTATATTCCTCAACTATTTTTATAATTTCACTAAAACGATACAATATAAATTCTCATTTATAAGATCCCACATGAATACATGAATACCAAACCTACACAATATCTGCCAGTAATACGATTGCTCTTCGTACAAGTCGTATGTATAAGCATAAGCATGCATTCCATAATAAATTTCATACATACATAACGAACATCTTTATATTTTCTAAGTTATATAAAGGAAGCATTATTATATAAAACTTTTCTTTCCTTATTAAAATCCAGATTTCATGATTCCTTAAAAGAAAACAAAATAAAAAAAAAATCCAAAAAAGAAAACCAAAAGAAACTTTTCATTTTCTTTAGTTACTTTTTCTTTTAAGAATTTTCCATTTCTTCTTCTTCTTCTTCCTGTTTATATTTTTTTCTTTGTATTGTAATCGTATACATACGCGAGTAAATATACTTTCTTTCTTTCTTTCTTTTTTTGTTGTTCCATCAAAAAATGAAAGTTATAAATGATCTTCTTCAATCCAATTTTAATGTGTTTAATGCCACAATTCTCTCCTGTTTATATTTTTTTTCTTCTTATTATTTGTCTTCTAACATCTTTCAATATCATTATATTCTTACATTGTATACAAATTTATGAATAAAAGTACGAGTATAAGCATGTGTATATGTGAATATAAACATTTTTCAATAGAAAGTAAATTCTAAAATTCTAATCTGATAAAAAGCAGCAAAATCGAATAGATCGATCAATGACTCATATGTCCGTATGTCGGATGTCTACTCAACTTAGTCCTTCGTAAATCAATGATGATGAAAATAAGTTTCTTAGAATGTTTTTTGTGCAGTTCTTCTATTATTCTTGTTTTTTTTTTTTTTTTTCTTTTTTTTTTTGAGTTTTTTGGTCATTACTCTAACTTGAACAATTGATTATTATTATTACTCGTATATTGAACATTGAACGATGATAGTGGGTATATAGTGATTGGCGCTACGCTATGGTGTTCTCAGTGATGGTAACCGATTTGATTATACGATGATTATGATTTTTCGATTCATTTCTCATATAGAGAATGACAGGAAACACGAACGTACACAACACATTGTACTCACTACTTACAATATATTATGTATATCGATAAAATAAATGAAAGGAAAAGTCTTCATTATATTGTTTGCGAACACATTAAACCGCTATATAATAACGCCTTTTCATAATATACTACATAATACTTCTCTTAAAGTATGTACTATATATCATACATAATATGCTCGTCTCATATTATGTATGTATTTATAATTTCTGTATATAGTACATACTTTTCAATTTTGAAAATTTTCAATTGTCATTACTCTTCAATTAATCTTTTCTCCATTCATAAATCTATAAAAAAATGTAAAGGAATGAATTGTTATATTTATATTATGATCAATTTTTATTCATTTTGTTATTATTTTGATTATTAATATTCTGATTTTCTTTTTTTTTTTTTTTTTTGAATCATTTATTCATAAATCACAATTTCGAATTTTTTTCATTAATGTAACTCGTGTGTATTTCCTTTGGAAATATATTTGAATTTAATAAATAAAATGACGAATTATATTTTTATATGAAAACATATAAATGTAATAGCACATTACTCCAGAAGCAAAAGAAAAAAAAATACCTAAGCATCTGAGTAGTATAAATGCAATAAAATTTGAAAAAAATACAATTCATAAATATGGCCAGTATAAGAGATTAATTATTATACACTTTGTAAAAGTTATTCATATTTGTTTTTTTTTTTAATTTTTTCCATTCTTAGCCTTCAATTTGTAAAATTTATACGAGTCTAATAATATATAATTATGTAATATGACAAACAATTTATGAAAATCAAAACAAGAAAAAAATATAATACAGATTACAGAATGATGATGAAAGGAATTTATATTTTTTGCTAAATTTGTTAGGATTTTCAAATTTTTTTTTATCGTCTTTAATTTCATACATATTCGTACATTCAAAGGATATTTTTAATAATGAAAAATATATAAAATATACCAAAGATGAGTAATTAATTTTGTACATTATTTCATAAAATATTTCATTTTTATTGTAAATTTGTATTTTATTTAAAAATGTATGTATGTGCATTCATGTACATAAAATATTAAACGTATTTTTGATGTATATAATTTAAATTTGAATATTATTTTGTACAAATAATAATAATATTAGTTTAGAGAAGAAATGATGATTAGTGATCCGAAAATCTCATCAAGTAATCGATATGTTATCTCTGTTGTTCTGTTGTACTATTATAAATGTTAATCTATTGTATATTGATTTATTATATAGAATTCAGAATAATACGAGTTTAGCTATATTTGTATGCATATGAAATTCGTTAATTAATTAAATCTAGTAACTAACAAATTATGCATACCCGATTCTTATATACGTTGAAATGGTTCACTAAAACCGGGCGCCAAATCTCAAGGGGCGCGAATAAGGACAGAATGAAAATCAAATAATATCCATTTTTAGAAAAATAATTTTACAAGTTAAGACTGGTACTCAGTTCCCGTGAAATTTTTCGCTTTCAATTACATATACATATAATTCTACAAGCTAAAAATTGTGGAAGGAAACGTGTGTAGAGTATATAGAGTTTTGAAATTTTTTGAAAAAAAAAATTAAATTAATTAAAAATAAATAAATAAATATTTATTAGTCAAAATATATGAGTTGTCAATATTTCGCTTGCCTTTTATATGCTCGACCATATAAAATGATTGTGAAAAATGAGTTCCACAACTCTACACTATTAAGTTCCACCGAAATAATTTAGTTTGGAAGTGAGTACCAGTAAGCGAAATTTGAAACTAAAAATTTAGCTAACAATTTAGCGACATTTTTTTACATAGGTTTTATATGGAGAAAAATTTAGCTTTCGATGTGAGTTTTCGAAAGACTCTATTTACTGCTATTGGTTTGGCTCTCGTGCTATACTGTTACTGCTGCTAATAATTACTGAACTGGAGAGAGCATAATACACACGTCAAATAGAATAATTGATTTTCATCATAAATCAAAATTTGTATTAATTTGTGAATGTTTACAGTGTTATTCTGAATATTTATAATCATATGATAACATACACAAACGGTACGTGTATATTCCAAGTATAAAATATATTTAAATTTTATCATATATAAGTAATTGATGATTTTAGAATATTATTTGTCTAAATTAGTGATAAAAATCTTCGTATTGCACGTGTGTACAAATGAAATATTGTTTATAACATTTCAAGAAAATAATAAAGAGCATTAAATTTTGTAAAATAATAACAAACAATATTGTTTTTTAGAAAAAAATTCTTTTAAATTAAAATCCAAGGATAAATATGTACGCGTATATTTCACTTTTTTTCTCAAAATTCTTTCAGTACCCTTCCACATAATACCCCTACACTACGTCCTGTACACATATACGATAAATTACGTTATTAATTTCCTGTCGAAAGAACAAATAGAAAATGTGGCGAAAAAAAAAAAAAAGAAAAATTCTATTTTGAATTTTATAATTCCAACCAGAGAATAGTATTTTTATATGAAAAGTGGTGGGGAATATAAAATAATAAAAAAAAATATACAAATAAATAAAACGACTAAAAATACTCACATATTAGAAAAAATATGACGAATAAATTTAACGCAAAACCAACAGTAAAATTCATTTTATTTTGTTATTTTTCACTTTCGTTTCTTCCTTAAGAGTTTTCTTACAAAATGATACATTTACTTGTATCTTGTATGTGATTGTAATAAATGTTTTTTTTTACTTTGTAGTACAAACGAAATTCAAAAGAAAATACCTACCTTCCTCTACCTCTACATATACATATCATCGAATAAAAAATATTTTTAGTCATTTTTTTATTTTTTTATTATTTTTATTTGTCGTGAAAATTTATTACATACACAATGAACGATGATATGAATTCCATATATGTATCGTTAAGGATATAAATTTAATGTTTGCATAACAGTTAAAAGAAGTTTTCTTTTACATTTTTTTTTTCTTTGGTTTTGTTCTGTTTTTTTTTTCTCTTCTTTGGTTGTTGACAATTTTTTTCGTGTGAACGTTATACTCGTATATAAACATTTAAATCTCAGTCTTCCAAAAAAATAATAAAAAAACGGACGGAATAAAAAATAAAATGAAACCTTATAAAAACAAACTATAGAAAAAAATTATGAAGTAAGGACAAATAAAAACATAAGAGGAAAGGGAAAAAAAAACTAAAAATATTTTATCAAGCTATTTCTAAATTTGTTCTCCCATTTTTATTTTTGTTCAACATGATACAAACAATGCGCTTATAATGGCATGGCACCATAATACTACCACAACAAACTAGATGAAAAGTGTTTCGTGCCCCTGGGGATATTCCTATACCTAATTCGAACATTTTTACGGATTCATTTTGAAATTGTATTTACTACTAGAGTATCCTTTGATTGTGGTCTCTTCTATATTTTTTTCATCTATTTTTCTTTATATTTTTTGTATGTGTATTTTCTGTTGTCCTTATATTTTGTAATCGTTTGCTTTGACTTTCTTCGGTTTTTATTTATTTCCATTATATAATACATTTTTTTTACGGTTTCCTTATTTCTTTTGATTTCGTTTCGTTTCGTTTTACAATGGTTTCCAATGCGACAAAATTTCATGTAAGTATCCATGTCCCATAATATTGTACAAATACGAACAACATATTTTTATTTAAAAAAATTTTTATTTTCCTGGAAAAAAAGTACATCTCTAAGGATTCATACATGACATAATAAATAAATAATAACCAATAATAATCGTTTTCTTATTCATTTCTCAAATACATATCCTTTACGTATATACTTTACCTATACACACTCATACGTAAACGTAACATATAACATTTTATTTTCATTTTTTTTTTCGTTTTTTTTTTTACAGATAAAACTCTCTGGAGCTTGTGGTTTAGCTTCAGCTCTTACGTGTGCCTTGGTCACTGTTACAACAACAGTATTACATATGAGTCGTTTACAGGCTTTAAGAGAATGTGAATATACACAAAAAACAAGGACATGTACATGTTATTCAGTTATGATTGAATCTCAAGTAGAAGGAGTTGATGAGGGTAAGTATACTATACAAAATTCAAAAATATATAAGTATATATATAATGTCACAATATACGAATATTTATATACTTAGAATGTCATAAAAATTATAATCATAATTATAATCACAAGATAAATATCTTAATTATCCTTCAAAAATAATGTGTAGTAATAATCAAAGCAATTAATTAATGATCTGATATTAATTCGAGTATCACAGTAAATATTTCTCTTCTTTTTTTTCTATTTTATTTTCATTTTTATGTCCTTTATCGATAATGAAATCATCAACTCTGGTAATTAACTTTCAATCACAAAAACCAAAAAAGGAGTGAGATTCGTATTTGATTCAACGGCTGATTGTGGTGTGGTGCATGGAGCTTTATATTCGTGTTTACGAGCAGTTTTTGGTTTATCTGTGGCTGGTGTCCTTGTCGCTGTATTCAGTTGTATGCTGGTATATCAGCTTCTAAGGTAATTTTAAATAAATTTTATCTTTAAAAAATATCTTTGATTTTATTTGTTTTTATTTTGTTTTGTTTTGCTTTGGATTATGCAGTCATGAAAGGAAGAAAATGTATTGGGAACAATTAGAACTTCGTTGTCGATCATTGTATGCGAGTCAACAAGGACCACCACCTCCACCACCACCGGGACCAACAACAGGACCATCAATAATTGGGACTCCACGCACTAACACATGTCGATGTTGTGAACAGTGTCATTCTCATCGAAACGCAATGCCTGCTGGTTACCCTTGGGAGGGTGATAATAGGTTTTGGCCACCAGGACAACCAGGAAATTTTTATTCACCGAATCCTGGCGCCGATGAATTAGCAAATCCCAATCGACCTATTGGACAACCAGCTCCACGTCGTGGTGTTGGTTGGAGCTGGCCACGAATGCCATGGCAACGAAGTGAACCGAATCGATTTCGACAAACTCCATCCAGCCCAGATTCTCAGTACGGATTTTCCAATACACCAGCAGGTCCAGAGGCGACGAATATCACCAATCCACAGACAGGTTACAGTGTTATAGGTAGTTTGCCGTACGGTGTGTGGGGTCCACCGCCTCCTTACAGTGATCCAAACAGTCCAGCTCGTCGTGGTAGATATCAATATATGCATCCAAATCAGTGTCCATCATTAATAGACCACCAAATGCCAACAACGCAACAGAGTGTTCCGACATTGGAATGCCATCAACACAGTTCGTCGGCGGACAGTCATTCCATGGAACCGTTCTGTCCTCAACAAAATCGAAATATCATCAAAAGACAAGCTGGATTTAAAGCCAAAGACAATTACGAAAACACTCCATCAGACAGTGATGGTCCACGTGATCGTTTCTCGAATACACTTCCCGTAAGAAAAACGAAAAAACGAGTAGAAATCGGTGCAAAGAGTATAGGTCCTAACAGTCAACAAGGAAATCGAGTCAACGTACAGAATGTTTTCTCATCCACTCACACTGATCATTTACATGAAGATCACGAATACCATGAACCGGGAAACAGCAGTTGTGATCAGAATGACAATTCTTCGAATCAAAATTGCCAACAAAAAATAAAACGACTGAAGACGGGAGTGGAGAATGGAGGATTTCAAAATATAGAAAGCAATGCCGACGGTGAAAACGGTAATCGATTACTGGAACCGACCGAATCAGAGGTGTATTTCGCTGATGTCAGTAGTTGTTGTAACATTTCTGTAAAGAATGACAATTATTACGAGGATGCTAATAATCAAAGGCGACTATCTAAAGACAAAGATGACAAGACCAATTTCAATAAAAACGAAAACGAAGACTACTTAGCCCAGAGATTTGGAAAACGAGAAACTTCGATTCGAAGTCGACTGCCTTTTCCACAGATTATTCAAGAAGACTACGACAAAACTCAAATGAATTTGCCTACGATCACACCGAGAACAAGTCTTATGCAAAAGGACATTTCACGGCAAAGTATGTGCTCAGTAGAATCTGGTGAAAAGACCGATTTTACAGATCTTTCACCTGCTACACCCAGTACAAATTTCGTTCCACAAAATTTTCCAACTGGAAATTATAGCAATAACCGAGAAGCAAATCAGGAACTAATCGAAACAAATAGTAATTCAAATTTTGTAGCATCATTTCCGTTCTCATCGAACGATCACAGTCAGGAAGCATTGAAACGTTCCACAAAAAATCTTCAGGAAATATTTTTAGCTCCCGATGCACAATACGAAATTATCAAAGAAAATACCCCATTAACATTAAATTATGACCAAGATATGAATTTTTCAAATAGTAGCAGTAATAAAACGAACAATCATTTCCATAAACCGAAATCACCAAAAAATTTAAATTTGACACCGATCAAAAGACAAAATTTAGGCGCTAACATTAGTACAATTATACAGAATTTAGGTGGAAGTGATGTAGGTTTATTGTATCCAGATAATAGAAGAGATACAAATGAAACTGATCTGAAAGATGGTAGTAAAGTGCAACAGATTCAGCAACAACAGCAGCAACAACAGCAGCAACAACAGCAACAACAACAGCAGCAACAGATCATTGTTGCTCCAATATCATCAGAAAATGAATGGTCAGATACTAGTGATAGAAGATTGTGAAAAGAAATTTTTGTATAAAAAGTAGACAGAGAATACTATCACCACTACTAATATTACTAGATTATTGTAATGTTGTATATGTATATCTAATGTAGATTTAATTTATATGTAGAAATGAATTAATTTGTGTAATCGAATTTGAATGTGAATTGAAAGACAATTACTTAGGAAATCTAGCAAAAAAAAAAGGACGAATGAATGTTTAGCTAAAAATCATTTAAAATTATCTAACTGTAAAATAGGCTAATGAACGTGTAAACTCATGTTAAATGGAAATAATATATAATTAAATTTAGTTGTTATACATTAATTAAAAGTATGCATATGAGTTTGTAAGGATGTACGTATATGTATTTTACAAATTGTTTATGAGTAATGTATTAGAGAGAAAAAAATAGATTTATTATAAATAAGTAATAAATAAAAAAAAAAAAAATAAGTGAAAACAAAAACAGGAATTACATATACATATATTTATGTATAGCATATAGTAAAATTATAATATCCTTTTCATTGTTTCCTTTGAATATTTTTATGGCTGCAAATTATTATCAAGAGAAATGATACTAATGATAAGTAAATTAGAAAATTTCGAAAACAAAAGTAATAGTCTCAATCAAAATTATATAGTTTTATCCTTTAAAATTGCTCTGCATTATGTCACATATGAATATGTACATTATTTCTGTGAATTATTGAAACAAAATTGATCACTCTTTACATTTCGAACTTTCAAAAACACTTCAACTAAATATCCTGCTAGTAATAATGGAGTATGTATTTAAAAAATCATTTCTACATTTTTTTTCCGTCTCAATAAATATTCTGTGATTATATACTTTTTAAAATTATTCTCGAAATAAAATGAAAACATAAAATTCTTAAGTCTCTAAAATTAAGCTCATAATTAATTTGTTTCGATATAAAATAAAAGAAAAATTAAATTTGTCTCCAAAGAAATTTCTTATACCTATCCTATACTATCATCATATCTTTTGGGAATTTTTTAAAAATTCCTTTTGAAATTATTATATCGTCTTTATAATAAGTTTTCTATTAAATTAAGTAATTAAGTAATAACAAGACACCATCACATCATATATAGTCATTTTTAAATTACATACTATGAAAAATAACAGATTTTAATTATTATTTGGTATGTACTTAGTACATTCCTTCTACTTTCTCTCTTTCACTCTTATTCTATGAATATAAAAATTTATTTATAATTTATGTACTTATACATATATATACTTATTACTTGCTTACTTACATTATTTACTTGTTTAAACTTTCGTTCATTTAAAATTAAGAAGATGAAGAGGAATAAGAAAAAAATTCAATTTAATTTAATTCAATTGAAAAATTTAATTTATTATTTAGAAGAAAATACACACAAAGTAACATGAATATAGAAAAGAAATACATATACATAATTGAAAATTGAGAAGTTGTTTATTTTTATTATCCTTTATTAGGAGTACACGTATTATAATTAATAATTATTATTAATATTTGTACGTAAGTATATACATATATTATATATACTCGTATATATGTAAATGTATATTTTGAATTGTGATGTAATTTAAATTTATAAGTTTATAATAATATATAGTAGAGAAAAAAATTGTGTAATAAATAAGGAAACATAAAAAATGTAAAATGGCAAAAAACAAAAAAAAAAAAACAATTTTACTAGGAAAATGAATTTTAAAAATTAAAGAAGACAATTGTTGTAAAACAAATAGAAACACAAAATCATATATTTAGTTAAATAATTAATAATAATAATTTTAAAAAAAAAATTGAAAGAAAAAGAATATTTATGAAAAAAAAAAAAATGATAAAAATTATTTAGAATGTAATAGATATTATATCTAATGTAATGTAATGTATCATAAAATATAATGTGTACTATATATATGTATATGTATGTATATTACTAAACACTTTAAAATATGTATAACTTTACAAAAGAAATAAAGAAAATTAATTTAAAAAAAAAAAAAAAAATAAAATAAAAACAAAATAAAGTGGAAAAGATAAAATTTAAAATAAGAACAAAGAAAATATCGATTTCGTAAACGATAAGTGAAGATCGAATTTCAAAATTCAGCTTATTATAATAATTGTATGAAGCTGAATACTGAAATTTTATCGTTATTTTTTATTATTATAATGTTTACATAATCGATCAAACATACACCCTGCATCAAAAAAAACCCTCGAGTTGCAATTTTTAATCTATTTTTTTATTATTGGTTATTCCTAATACCTAAGATGTGGATTTTTTGATCTAATTTTCTTTTTAAAGGTAGTAATTTACTTTTAAGACAAATCAAGACATTCTTACAGGTATATTTTTCTCAGAATAAAATGAATCATAAAAAACACCGAAAGGCAATCAAAAACTGTTAGAGTGATATTTGGGTATTACAGGTAAGATAGGATTTAATAACCAACTACCTTCCAGGAATTTCATGAGAAAAGGCGTGAATATGTAGTAAAATAACAAATAATTAAATTGTAGTTAGAAATATAAAACATTTAATGTACTATTTATATTAAAAATTATCTAATATTTTATTGAACCTCCTTTCGCTTTAATAACAGATGTAACTCGTTTCGTCATCGAATCATACAAGTTTCCTATCATCTCTTGATCTATTTTGTTGTGCCACACGTCCATAATAACATTCTCCAGTTCTTCCACATTTTGTGGTTTTTCCTCCTTGACCTTTTTCCCCATGATTGCCCATACGTTTTCAATTGGGTTCAGGTCTGGACTGTTTCCAGGCCATGGCAAAGACGAAATACCCAATTCTTCTTTATAATTTTTGATCTGTAAATAAAAAACAATGAAATTAGTAATTTTTACACGTTCAAATAAAATTTTTGGGGTGAAATAACTTACAATACGAGCTCTATGGCATGGGGCCGAATCGTCTTGAAATACGGGGTCCGAAACCTCAGCGCACAGTTGTTCAATTGTTGGTATAACACCTTCATCTATGATTTCTTTGTATTTTTTAGCGTCTATTGAACCTCTGGTAATCAAAATACTCCCAACTCCATGAGCCGTTATTGCTCCCCAGACCATAATATATGCAGAGTGCTTCACTGTACGCAAAATGCATTCGTCACTGTATCGCTCTCCTTTTCTACGCCTTACGTTCAAGGAGCCATCCGGTCCAATCAAATTAAATTTCGATTCATCGCTAAAAATGACCCTTTTCCAGTCTTCTAACGACCAATTTCTGTGTTCCTTGCACCATTCGAGCCTTTGTTGCCTCATCTTCCTTGTTAGAAGAGGTTTTTTAGCGGGCCTCCTAGACTCTAGGCCCATTTCTCTGAGCCTTCTTTGTATAGTGCTAACACTGACTGGCTTTTCTTGCACTTGTGCGAGTTCTTTCCTCAGTTCGGAAGATGAGGCGAATCGATTTCTCAAGCACATCAACTTTAAATGGTTATCTTCTAGTTTGGTAGTGGCCCTTCTCCTTCCAGTGCCTTTTTTCCTCTCTACACTCCCCGTTTCTCCAAATTTTTTAACTACACTTCTAACTGTCCATTCACTACACCCTATTCTACGCGCTATTTCACATTTTGAGTATCCCTCTTCAAATAAAGTTACTATCGACGCTTTCTGTATCACAGTTAATTGTTTATATGAACTCATTAGAAATCACTTTTTTCACACTTTACTTATAACGGCAAAATTTTTAAAACAAATGAACGTAAAAAAACGAATTACTTGCTTTTATACCCCCTAGTTAAACACATCAACCATTTAAATATACCCTTTCTTTGCAAAAAAAGGGAGTTTACCTGTTAATTTTGTTAAAAAATGGAAGTCGAGGGTTTTTTTGATGCAGGGTGTAAATCATTATAGAAAAATTTAAATTCAAACATGAGTAGTAGAACTTTCAACTATAGAGAATGAAATAAATGAATTTTTTTTTTTTTTTATAAACTATACACAACAACAAAAAAAAACTAAATCAAAAAATTCAAATAAGAATACACCAATACACAATAAAATACACGATTAAAATATGTAATAAAATAAGAAATTTTGTCAGCCATATTTGAACCTTTTTTTTTTTCTTTTTGAATAAAATATCATCCACATTCTACATCTATTAATACAACTCTGACCTTAATTATTATTTCTTTAATAATCTTACATTTTCTAGAAAAAAAAAAAAAAAATAGAAAAAATATAATAAAAATAAAAATATATGAATAAAACATACATGCATGCATACATAAATACAACCAACACTAATTATATTTACCTACAATCTACAATCCACATTATAATAACAATAAATAATATAAAAAAAAAATAAAAATTTAAATTTAAAAATAAATTGAACAGAATGAAAATAAAGAAACAAATACAATTGATAAGTAAACTGTTATGACAATGAAAAGGAAAAAATAGATATAAATTAAAAAACAAAATAAACAAAAAAAAAAACTATATAGATATAAAAAAAATTAAAAGAAAAAATATAAAAGACATAAATAAATATAAAAACGAACATATTTATCAAGAATTTTAATATGGTTTTTGCATTTTTATTTTATTTCGTGACTGAACTTATACTACTTAGATACACACACAGTCATTTTTTATCTATTTAATATGTCACATATCCTCTAGAAAAGGTAAAATTCATTATACATTATATATATTTTTTTTGTCTTAATCATTTCAAATAAAATTTAAAAACAAAAAAAAAATGAAAACCTAAAACTATAATATGAAATTTTACATACGATCAGGATCAGGATATTAGTATATTCAAAGTGTATAATAATGTTCTCTAACACAATAATCTAAATGCTAATACCAAACATAAGAATCCATTTAAATTATTACTAAAATTAATTCCGGCAGCAGCAGAATTTTTATTTTTATGATCGTCATCTTCCTCATCATTACCATGTGGAATGATATTTTCGTGTTCTTTCTGTTTGATCTCATTCTCTTGATGAATTTCTTCCAATGATAGATTTATAGCTTCATTAATAGTTTTCAATAATGGAAAATTTGCATTTATCCTTTTTGGTATGTGCAGTTTAACACCAGTTTGTATATCAGTGAAATCAGCAAAAGTATCCATTTCTGGTTCGCAATCACCCAAAAAATCATCTGTATCTGTTGACCATATCATAACGCCGGCCAATTTATATTTAACAGCAAATCTCATTTTTCTTGCCATCGTTCTGGTATCATCGTAAACGACAATTTTTCTAATACCAGTCTCCGGTTCATAATATTTAGAAATCGCCTGAGATGTTTCATCATCCCATGATTTTGACCATCCAGAGGATTTATTACTAATTAATGGACAAATTTCATTATATCCTAAAAATCCTTTTTCTCTTGTATATGGCCCTTGAAAACCGAACTCTTCAGCTGCATCATCGAAATTACCTTCATTGTTCATTGTTTTAAATGTACGACCATAGAATGGTACACCCATAACTAATTTTGATGGTGGTGCACCCAAACCGATCAAATATTCGATTGAAAATTTCTACGAAAAATGAAAATGCAAAAAAATTTTAAGCCAAATTTTAATGATTCAAATGAGGGTAAAAAATACTGACTGAATGGATCGAAAAGACTTACAACACTTAATTGCCCGCCTCTATCCAATGGAGCATTTGGACCAACTTTTCTATCCCAACTGCCGCTATAATCATAGCACATGATATGTAAATAATCCAAATATTTTGACAATTCTGGAATATCGTATGCAGCATCAATGACATTTTTCGATGCTCCAAATGCTGATGTCAGTAACAATCCAAAACGATTGAATTCCTCTCGTAAATCTTTAACTAATGCAACAAAATTTTGTTTGTCTTTTGTCGGATCTCCACCTCTTTGTGCTGGATACTCCCAATCAAGATCCAAACCATCAAATTTATGTTTCCTTATGAATTCTACTGCATTCTTTGCGAATCGTTGTCGTTTCGATGGATCAGCTGCTAACATTGAATAATTTTTGGAGCCTTCATTCCATCCGCCAATTGCCAAGGTCACCTTTTCAAAGACAAAAAATTTAATTAATTCGAATACATATTGATTCATCTAATAGTCTTGTTTTCTTTTTTAGATATAGATATTATGAACATTTTACACACCTTCAAATGTGGATGAGATTTTTTTAATGCATTTACTCTTTCATAGCCTTTTTTACCATCATTCAAATCTTGCCATGGATCTAAAAATAAAAGATAAATAAATTAATTTAGCATCAACAAACTGCGTCAAAAACAAGAAAAGTTCTTAATTCAAAACAAAACTCGCCATTACTTTACAAGTATAAACAGAAAATTCTGATGATTTTATTTGGATAAAAATCGTTAAGCAAACAGGTAATCATGCAATATTTTGATGTACGCGGGTACGTAAACATTCAGCAAAATAAAAAAAAAAATGAGGAAAAAAAATAAAAATTCAAGGTCACGAATATATTTTATATTCTCAATTATTACTAATAAAAACCAGTTTGTTAAATCGTCTTGGACTATTATAATTTTTTTTTTTTTCTAAATGCAAGTAAAATCATGATTTTACTTAAATCCTTCAATTGAAAAGTTTCATTTCGAAAATCGTAAATTAATTTATAAAAGAAAGCAAAAAAAAAATCACTTTTTCCAATTATTTCGAGTTTTTAATTCAAGAAAAGAAGAACGAACACTGTCATTCGATTTCAATTTTACAAAAAATTAAATTCAAAAATTATGTGAATGATATTCAAATATCAATAACCATCGTTTTCGAATTTAAATTTGAAAAAATGAAAATTGAAAATAAAAAGGTATGTCGAACATAAGAGCTTATATACTTTTCACTTACCAAGAGATATCATTGCATCTTTTGAAATATCTAATCCGGCAAAGGCGTATACGATATGCGTGCATAAATTCGGATCAATATGCTCGATAACAAATGATCCTCTGTTTGGCCGATATACAGCCCATGATGATATATAACAAACTACAACACGATCGTGTGATGGACCTAAAATAAATAAAAATACAAACAATCATAAATATATCAATGAAAAATTAAAACTTAAACATTTCTACAATGATTTCAAATTAAAATTTTAATTAAAAATTTACACATTCACATTTTTATATTATGTACAATGTGGTACAATATACTCATAACATTAATATGGTATGTATATATATGGGATATGCGAATATGAAATATGCTTTTCGTGATTTAAAATTTCAATTATTATTTTCTTCTATCTTCCCTTTCATATTTTTTTTAATTTCATTTTTCTCATGTAATGAGTAATTTTTTTTAATTTAACGTTCCAGCACCTATACGTACTAGGTACTAGCATAATATAATAATAATTGCGTGTTCAAATTGGCCAGAGAAATGAAATATCCGTCAATAACTATACACATATAATATGTAATGCACATTATCTGTATAATTTTCTGAGTATTTTTATGTGATTTATAAAAGGGAAACATTTTTTAATTGTTTTTTTCTTTTTTTACTCAATATAATAATAAATAAATAAATTCAAACTTTAGTATGTTGTAATGTTGTAATGTACACAAACATACTGGTTTTAGGGAATCCTCCTGTATTAACTTGCGTGTTTTTTATTCATTTTAATTTTTTTTAATAATCGTATTTTGTACAAAATGAAATTCTATTTTTTTTTTTTTTTTTATGTAAAAAAATGTAAAAATATAAAAAAAAATTAAAGAGAAAAGAAACAACTTACCAGTTTTTCCGTTACTACCAATTAAAAAAGATCCAAAAATTGTGATCAATACCATAATCCGCCATCGTACAGCAGCATTTATATTTAATTGTGAAATCATTTTCTTTTACAATCTATAAAAATAAATAAATATGTATTTTACTTTAATAATAACATTCATACATTTAAGTATATGTAATTCTTATAATTGATGAATTATTGAAATTCTTTTGATTAATTTGTATGTTTTTATCGCTTTTAAATTATAGGTACTTTAAATGGAAACATTCTCCAATACTATATATATATTACTTATCTTTTAACGTTATCTTTTAACATATTTCATTAGTAAACTACCTAGGTACTTTACTAAATTACATTACTAAACATTAGTAATATAATATGTATATCATTTCCTTTTCATTTTTTTTTTTTTATTTTCTATAAGCAGGAAATTTTTTTAAATAATTTTAAACTTGAAACAGCTATAAAATGCGATATCTTTTAGTCGTAGTAGGTATATCGTATTTACTCATACCATACAATATTTACAATATTGTTTCAAATTGATTGCATTATTGATTTTTTTATCAGTTATATTGTTTATCAAATTTAAACAAAAAATTTATTTTCCTTATCTAAAAATCAATAAAAATTAAAAATGATGAAATAAAATCAAAATTTCTTACAGTTTGGAAAATGAATATTGTGATCTACTGTGATAATGTTGAGCTTGTAGTTGTACCAAGTTGTACTTAAAATATGTATGTACATAATTGTACATATTCACATGTATATACATATTTTCATATATGTATGTATGTATACGTATAAATTGTAAGAGATTAACGCGGCTGCTGTAGCTTTAATACCACCTTCTTGAAGTTAAAGAAAATATACGCGAACTGTATGAGAGATACTAATATTAAGTATGAACGTTACCTGTATTCTGTTTAATTACAAAAGCTTAGCTTTAAAGTAATATAAGTATGGTAATATATCGTAATAGTATTGTAATATATGTATGAAGAATTTTTAATTTAAAAAAAATAAAAAAAAAACACTTCCATACACACATACATAATATTTTTATGCTACAGTGACTTTCTGATTATTCCAGCATTCCGGATTCATGAAGAGCTTTTAACAATTCTCATAAAGTCATAAATGAAAGGTAAAAAAAGATCAACCACAAATCATTGGTGATGGTGGTAAAGTAAAAATTTCAGAGGAAAAAAAAACTTAAACTAGATGATGACGATGATGATTGTATACACATACACATACCACTACATACTTTAAAATCTAAGCCACAGTTGGTACTTACTGGCGATAAAAAAAATGTATAAAAATTGAATGTATGTATGTGAAATGTACGTTAAAAAAATAGAATGTGTTATGTGTTATCTTAATACTGCCCAATACTGTCTTATTGTTGAACTATCGAAATTATATTATTCATGGAAATTTATTTCATATGTATGTATGTCTAGTTTTAGGTGGTTTTAATTTTATGTGCTCTTCTTCTTGACCTTTTTTTATGAAGCAAAAGAAGAGAGAAAAAAAACACACATAAAAAATGAAAATAGGTAAAGTAAAGTTGTTTTATACACACGACACCTACCTACTTACTTACTTTTATATTTTCAAAATTTAATGGTATGATGTGATATGCTATATGCACAAAACTAAAACCTAAAACTTTAACTTCTTTATTATGAACACACTAATATACTATACTCCTCAACTATTATTGTATCTTTTGCAAGAATGTTATTATGATTTTAATTTTTAAAAATATTCACAAATAAGAACAATATAAACACTAAAAGAAATTGTACAAATGAATATTTTTTCATAGAAAAACTAATTATTTAATTAACAGTCCATTCTTGAATTTACGTAATCACAAACAAAATATTACCACTCTATAAGTAAACCATCAACTCTAAATCTTAACTGAAAATAGTCACAACTCACAACACAAGTAATTTTCCTATTCCTCCCTCAACCTCAATCACCATCACCACAAACAATGCAATAATCTTGAATTGTTTCGCGTTAATTATTGTGACTTGTATGTGAGCTAAGTATATTAAACCACTTTCCTATCTGGCTATATAACAACATAAACCAAAACCAATGAATGAATGACCATCACCTGCCTCACCTGCCTGCATACATTTAATATAAATATATTCTGTGACTGTGATATTACTCATTTAGGTTTGCCTCTCATCTCATTTCATTTCTTTTTTTACCACCATTCCATTGTATGAGAAGTTCGTTACAAAAATATTTTACCTATATTACCTGTTGCTCTGTTACTAAGCCTGCAAATATACATAGATGGAATCAACCAACCTTCACTGCTTTACTACAAATTATTTTAGTTCTACTACTTACTACCTAATCAGGTTTATTATCTATTAATGTTTGTAAAGTACATAAAATAAGTAGAAAATTGTGGTGAATCATTTGGAACGCTTTGAAAAAAAAAAACCGCTTTGAAAATCTCCAATCTTCTACTTTTTTTCAGTAATATCTACTACATTTCACTTGCTGCAAATAAGATACAAGCATAGCATAACACTGGAAGAATCAATAGCTAACTCAATTTTATTACCTGGTTTAATCTTTAATGACAATAAATAACGTCTGTACCTGCACATACACGATTGCATGCATACATGTATTCGTTCAGTATAGTATCGCAGATAGACAAAGACAAACGTTTTAAGAACTGTATACAAATAAAGATGATAAATAAGGTAATGGAATACTTTCAAATGTTCAAAAAGAATATTAACTGGCTCATTTTACATATTCGCATTGGAATATCTCTCAAATTTTTAAATTTCAAATTATATTCAAGTTTTCTAATTCTAAAGAATTCCAATGAATTCTATTAGTAAAAAATATGTTTTATCATAGAAAACGATTAATAAGCATATGTACATAATAATTTTTTGTTTGACTTGAATAAAATTCCATCTTTTAAAGTTCATCATATGAATTTTATTATACAAGTACATTAAAATCGATTAACTTTCATTTTTATAATTATTTTATATCTTTACATATATGTATATGTATGTGTTTGTCTGTATATGCAACATTATAATTTTACACCTTCATCTACTTATGATTCTAGTTCAATTTATAAACTTATTTTTTTTATCATTATTATTATTCTCTTGTATGAGTTTTTTTTTTTTCATCTTTGTATTTTTTATATCTGGCTCATTAAAAGCTTACAATTTTCAATTTTTGTTATATTTAAAATAAAATATTCAAAATTTCTTAATTTATTAATTACAAATATGTACTAATTTTGAAATTAAAATAAAACATTTGTTTTGTTTATTTTTTTTTAGAAATACATTATTAAATTTAATTAAACTTAAACGCACCCTATCGTATTCCATTAGTAAATAAAAATTAAATTTAAGTTTGAGGTGTTCCTGGAGCTGTAACTGATTGAGTAGTTGGCGGTGGCGGCGGCGGTTGCGGTTGTTGAGGTCCTTGTTGTTGTGTTTGCTGCTGTGGGGGAACTGTTGATACATTCGTAGATGATTGATTCGATTCATTAGGAGTACTAGCTGCAACCGTAGCTTCTGAAATATTTGAATTTTGTGTAAATTTTATAAAGAAAAAAAAAAAAGCGGTGGCTTAAAAGCGGAATAAATTCGACGTAAAATTTTACCATTTGTTGGAGGAGGTCCTGTTGGTGGCTGAGGAGCTGCCGGAGCAGTCGTAGAAGGAGCCGCTGATGGTGGAGGTTGATTTCCTGGAGGTGGAACTTGTGCTCCTGCTGGTGGAACTGTTGCTGGTGGACCAGCTTGCCACTGACCTTGTTGTTCTTGTTGCAATCGATGATGTGCTTGTTGTCTAGCTCTGAATTCAGCTGCCTTCAATTGCTCTAAATGGAATTGCTGTCGTTCCGTAATTAATTGCTGTCGTTGATATTCTAGACCTTCTCTTTCTCGTTCCATTGTCGTTTCTAATTCTTCAAAATGACGTAATTTTATTTCTAATTTCTTCATTTGAGTCTCAACTAAAAGTGCCACCAAAGATTTTATTTTACGTTCCTCTAATGCAGCTAAATGTTTTGCTTTTACTGCTGCTGAAGCAAGAGCAGCAGCTGCTGCTGTTTGTAAATTTGCTTCATTGAAAAGTTTACGACCTGAATCGCCATTCTCTTTAGTCGAACCGTTTGTTGCTTCTGTACTACCTGATGTCGACTGCGATGATTCAGTAGATAATTCATCTAATTTATCCTTATCGTCACCTAATTTTTCAGATTTTATATCTGAAGATGTTTTATTTTCAGTTGTTGGTGATTTTTTATCTTTTTGTTTAGGATCTGGTGTTTTAGGACCTTTTTTATTGTATTGTATTGTGTATGTGTTTTGTGGTTTTGTGTAAAACAAGCCATAAAAATAATAAAAGCAAAAATTTTTCTATTTAAAGCCAATTTTCAGAAATAAATGTTCAATTTTAAAAATAAAATTTTCTTTAAAAAAAGCAATAAATTTACAACAAAAAAAAATCTGAATTGAACCAACATTACTTAATGGACGATTTTATTTGATTTCTCGGGAAACAGTTCTTAAATGTGTATTTATTAGTTAATTACCTGCATCTTTCTTTGATAAGTCTTTCATTTCTTCGTCATGATTGACTGTTTGTGATGGAGGTTTATTTAAATCTTCATCTTCCTTATCTGCTCCAGTGCCAGCAATACCACTGTTAGCCAATCCAGCATAAGGATCGAATTTACCACCGAATCCTGATTTTTCCACATTTTTTATATGAGCATCCATAATCGAAGATGGAACTTCATCCTAAAATAATGATAAATTTATTTTAAATAAAATTGTACAAAAAAAATGAAAAAGAATTTCATACTTTGATTGCAGCAAATTCTTCCATAGCAGCTTTTGCTGCAGCCGCTGCTACTCGTGGATCAACTACTGATGCTAAAAATGCAACTGTTGACATTATCGGATTTCCCGATTTACTAAATGGAATTGGTTGATAAGCCAAAGGACCGAGGAATCCACCGTCATCTTCTAAATATGGATCTTCAATTGGAAGTCGTAAGAAATGCAAAATACATTCATCTTGGGTTCGAGTCCCTACATGTTCACAAACTTTATTCCAATCATCTTTATACATTTCTAAGCCTTCGAGTAATAGAAGAGTTTCTTGATCAGTCCATTCTCGAACCATATTAGCTGCAGTTTTATTTTTCATCGCTGCTGGCTTCTTAGCATACTGATCGAGTTTTAAACCGAATTGACCACCACTTTCTACCACTTCAACTTTAACCGGAGCTATTGAAGGTGCTCCAGGAACTGTATTTGTTACAGTTACATTAGGAACAGCATTTTCCCCTTCTTTTTCTTTAGGCTTCTTATCCAAATCGAGCAAAACTTTAGCTGCAGAAGGCTGGGGAGTTTTTTGTGGATTTAAAGGTTGTAAACCAGATGGAGTATCACTAAGAATATGAAAATGAGATGTGGGTGGTGGTCCCATCGGCGTTGGTCTCATTTCAGCATCAATTTGATAATTAATTAAGCCCCATTGCTCAAGAAATGCATGAACTCGCATTATTGCGCATACGTCACCTAACAAAAGTTTTAATCAATTTTCTAATTATCAAAAAATTTTAATTTTTTTTTTTTTTACCTGCTAAATTTCTTCTACATGCCGTACTCGTCAGATATTCAGTTGGATTCAATCGATAAGTATCTATCATGAAATTCCTGTAAGCCATATATATTTCAGGAGTTTTTGATTTATTTTTCCCATTGAAAAATTCTGGCATAGCTCTCTTCTCAATTACATGGATTGAATTGTAATCGAACCAAGCAGAATATGAAGGAACGATAATATGATGAGTTTGTTCGGTCACATTATCTTCCATGTCTTCTTTATGCGGAAACTCCTGTGTGTTACTATTATCACTAGTTTTACCAGTTTGAGAATCTTCTCCAGTAGCTTGCATCTCTTCGTCTAAATCAGTTACTGTGCCACCTTTTAATGGCATCAGTTCATTATCCCTCTGTTTACTTGCAGCTGGTGCTGGACTCGCAGTCGACTGATTTGTTGATGGCTTACTGACTTCAGTAATATTTGGTTCTGGCTGTGGATCTTCCATATCCCTTGTTAAATCCTCTTCATCCTCACCTTCACCGGTTCGAGATTTCTTTGAATAAACTGCTGGAGATCTATAAAATTGAATTCAAATCAAATTTCATTCAACACAAATATTTTAATGGTTCTGCTAACTAACCTCTTACGCTTTCCTCCTTTCGGTGGAGGAGATGGTGATCTTTTTCTCTTTTGTTTATTTGCTGTTGCCTTTTTCTTCTCATCATTAATATTCGACATGAGATCCTCTACAGACAATCGTAATTTATGCATCTTCTTCTTGCCTTGCTCATCAACTTCATAATCTTCTTCACACATCCATTCATTATACTGTTCTAGATCTAAAACCCATCCTGTTGTTACTCGCCAACGGTCTTGATCTGATCCAGATGGTGATGGAGGACAATCTGGTATACTTTCCTGTATACCATAATAACAATTAAATGATAATTTATATGTAAAAAAAGATTTTTTCTTACCGGCAATTCAAACGTATTAGGTAGCCAGGAATCATACGATTCTGGAAAATAATACCAATGCAACATTACATTTGAACCACGCCTGAAAGATGGTCGAGCATATTCATCAGGATGAGGATCGACAGCTGGATAAATTGTATGAGATGCTTCATCTTCATCTGTAACGATTTCAACTCGACGAGCTGTTAGAATATCACGTATTCTTGCAGCAACATTTTTATCAACATCATGACGAATGTATACAAAAGGCAGTCTATAAAGATCAGCCTCTATTAATGCTTGTTCTATTTCCATAATCATTTGAACATTAGGATCCTTTCTTGATGGATTCTTATTAATACTAAAATCAAATTTCCGTCCTCTTTGCTCTGCTTTGTAGCGGTACATTGTACCAAATATATGACAGAGTGCTCCTCCCGGTTTAAAATCAAGAAAACATTTTGCCTATAAATTCAAACAAAAAACAAATTTATTTTTTCAGTTACTTTTGTTTTGTATTCCTCATTTTAGAAAAATTACCGGTATCTTTGTAGTAGGAGGTTCGGGAGCATTTTTACCAAGCTTACTTTCCTGATATTGCATAAATTGGATAAGCAATTGGCAAAGTGATTCTTTTGTTATCGGCTCTGTACTACATGATACTGACTAATATAAAAAAACAAATTAAAAATTTCATTACAAATTTTTATCATTATTTACATATAAACATTTTGTTTCATAAAAATTTTAGCGGCCATATTTTAATTTTTTTGACAACCATGCAGCCATTATTTTGCGGTTGTAAAGTGGCTTACCTTTTTGTAATTCTTCTGTAACCACAATCGTATTGTTTCAAAGCCTTGCAAACATTCTGTTGATTGATAAAATTCTACATTAGGACTACCATCTTTTTTAGGTGCTAAACTAACCATTTTATCTTAATTTTTTACAAAATTTTTTATTTCTTCACTTTGTAATTATAGCTTTGTTTATACACACTTGCACTCACACGAGCACGACATTGAAGGATTGAATTTGAAGTTGAAGAATAGAAATCACATTCACATATCATATCACATACATCACATACCATACAAAATACAACAATAACGTAACGACATCGAACCAAACATATAAAATTCGAACAAAACTCGACATTGACTTATTGACATGCACATGACACTGACAGTAATCATTCACAATTACAATAAATTTATTCCGAAATTCACATTCCAATCTTAAACTGTTCACAATTTTGTAATTAAATAGTTCACAGTGAAAAAGTTAATCGTTAGTAAAATTTATTTTTTGGTTAGTAAATTTAGAAATGTTAGTAAATTTTTATATAAAAATTATTTTCATCCTTTCATTATATTTTTAACAAATAACAACAGTATTTTATAAATAAATTTAACTTGGCATTATGGCATTGATGCATTATATCAATTTTACATATAACTAACAAATATTGCTTTACATTTAAGATTTAAAACATTTCCGAAAATTTGTCGATTTTTGACTTTTTCTTATTTTCTATGAATGCACAATATCCCGTTGCTCTTTACTTTCATTTTTATTAGCAAAATACAACAAAAAATCGATTTAATTTGTAATTAATCGGAATTGCATTAGTATTTATTTATGAATGATTAATATTTAGCAATTATCAATATTGTTGCTATTGTAATTGATTTATGCCCGATTTCTCCAATTCCAATTATCTTCTTGCTAACTTTAGCGGCAAGATAGCAAAAAGATTTGCATTTCTTCAGCTCTGATTAGTACTTATACTTAGCTGCCAGCTAACTTTAGTGAAAAGATGAAGTTCTGATTATTTATTTAGGTATAACCTAACTCGATACTACCGCCTATCGGCGACTAGCTGTCTAATTGGAAAACATTCAAATAATTAAGCTTTAAGGTACTCGTCCACGATGCAATTTTTCTTGCATATGCAAGACGATTTTGACAGATAAAATTGCACGAAATATTTATTTCGAAGTGTACGCTGCCTAGAAAGATGAAATATTGCACAGAAATACGTATTTCATGCAATATTTCTTATTGCAAGCAATTTTTTTTATTGCATAGTGTACGCAGAAAGATATGCAATATTTCGCGCAAGAAAAATTTATTCAACTCATTCAATAAATATTTCTCTTGCATATGCAATAAATTCAGCTGACTAAAATGTAATGGGTTGCTGTGTTATCTATCATTCGTTGGTTGATGTTGTGTTGTGCTGTGACTTCTTGTGAATTTGGTATGTATTTTCTATTATTATTATTAGCAAGGTAGGCCTTTCAACTCTTAAAATATTGAAAAAAAAAATATGAAATATTTGAAATATAATGTATATGCAAGAAAATAAGAATTTCGTGTAAGTGCTCGTGCAATAAAAATTTCTTGCAAACATATTTTTTTCTTGCATGATAGAAATATTGCATATTTTTCATGAAATATTGCGTCGTGTGTACGAATTACTGCAAGTTTTCTTGCACGCAAGACAAATTTCGCGCAAGAAAAATTGCATCGTGGACAAGTACCTTTACATTGAAAATTTCGAGTTTCGATTCAAAAATTTCGAATTTAGGTTTGAACATTAGCCAGTTAGCTTTGTAGCTAGTTAACAAGAAGATTGTGTGAAGAAAACCAACTTGTTGCTAGCTGCCAGCAAAACTTAGGTGGCAGCCAGCTAATCAGGAGTATGAAGAAATCGGCCATTAATAACGATTCTCGATATTATTTTGATACTATTGATAAATATCGACCGTCCAGCATCCAACATTACATCCCTATTTTCTATCTCATAATCATAATCATAAATTCATAATTCATTTCATTTGAAAATTGAAATCAATTGAGAGTCAAGTCAAGTATAGAGTATAGTGTCTATTCTTTCTAATTCTAAGTAGAAATTATACAATAATACAATATCAATAATTCAATAAATTTTTCCTGAAAATAATAAGTATTACTTTTATACAAAAATAAAATTCAGGGATATTATTTCAAATTATATATTTGTAGGCAAATAAGAATCAATAAAATAAATTAAAGAAATTTTATTTGTAAAAAAGTATTGAAAATGAAATTTCATAAATGACTTTATATACAATCGAAGATCGAACTACCTTCATTATTAATAATTAAATTTAAATAATAAAAATAAGAGTGAAAGTAAAAAGTAACACCACAAAGTTATAAGCTTAAATTTCAATATGCATACATACATATGTATAATTACAAATGTCGGTTTATAAAATTGTTAATAAAAAAAAAAAATAATTTTTCCGTCGTAATTGAAAAAAAAAATTAAAGATATTTAAATTAAAGTATATTCATTTTCAAACTCTATAAGGAATTCAATTTAAAAATAAAAACAATCATCAGACAATAATCGCCGATTCCATTGGCGAAGCGAAAGCGATTAATTCGAAATAAATTGTTTTTCAATTGTTTATATTTTACTCTTCATTTTTCAAAATTTTGTTTACGTTGCTTTTTGGTAAAACTAAAATAACACCGCATATTACATTAAAGCCATTTATCGTAAATATTAATAGGAAAAAGTATATTTTTTTCTGAATCGCGTTAATAATGGACGAAGATTCTAGCACCAATGATAGTTTGATAAAGAAACGTCGGCAAAGCAAATCAGAAGACGTCACTAGTGGTAAAGATAATGTGTCATTAGGAGAAGATGATAGCTATAGTGGCATCAATACCACCAAGTAAGTTAAATAATTTACCTAGCTAGTGGTAACTAAATATAAAAAAATATGAAAGGATAAATATTTGAATTTATATTAAAAACAAAAATTACGCATTAAATTTTAAAGTTGAATAATTTTCTAGAAAGAATATTTTGTTATTGGATTTTTTTTTTCTAGTATTTCGAATGTTAACGATGATGATAAAACTAATCAAAAATCAATTCCAATGGAAACATTGCTAAATGATGACGATGCTACAGAATTCGCTAAAAATCATAAAGCAATAATGAAAAATGAATCTGAAAATACAGAAACTGAAATCGATAGCAACATAGACACTGCATCTAAAGATGTTACATCTGATAAAAATGATGTGGAAGATAACAAATCTACCTCTGATTTACCAAAGGAAAATGATAATGAAATAAAAAAATCACAAAATCCAGAAACTGAAAAAATTGAAACGGAAAGTATCGAAAATAATTATCCAAGTTCAAGTACCAATACCCATGACCAAGAAGAACAAAATAATACGAATTCTTCAAACAATGATAGAAATCATAACGAGGATGACAACACTGTTAGAACTGGAAGAATGAATCGAAAATATAGACCTCGAGTTGCGTCTACATCTTCAGATGAATCGCCGTCCGCATCAAACGTTCAAATCAGACGACGAATGATATTTAATATAGAACTAATATCTTCTTCTTCTGATGTAATTCAATTTACAAAAATATACAGAGTATTTTAATTCAAAATTTTTATTTTAGTCTGAGCCAAATTCAAATTCGAGTAGATCAAGTATGCTTGATGATGATGACGATGATAGCAATTCAACTTCATCGAGCAACGTTTATCCAGGATTTCACACAAATTACAGTATGTCGCTTTCAAATTCGAGTTCATCAAATGAAGAAGATCATACAAATGATTCAATTGATGAAATATTACAACCGGCAAAGAAACCAAAATACAATTGGAATTCTATACGTGAATTAATGTATCGTGAACAAGGTCTTTCTGGTAATGGTGTTTATTCAATGGCAGGAAGAAATGCGTATTCATTTCAAAATAGATTCTACTCAGCGCGTCATGTAGTTGAAAAACTGAAAGTAATTCACAAACTTGAAAAGCATACTGGCTGTGTTAATAGTTTAAATTTCAACAAGACTGGTAATTATTTTAAAAATGCACTATATAAATGAAAAACATTTTAGTGAGATAAATTGTTTTTATACATAAAGGCACATTACTTGCAACTGGATCAGATGACTTAAAAATAATTATATGGAAATGGAGTTCAAATAAAATAGTGCATCGTTTTAGTAGTGGCCATAATTCGAATGTATTTCAAGCGAAATTTGTTGATTATGATAGTGGAATAACTATCATATCAAGTGGTCGTGATGGATTGGTACGTAGATCAAATATACGACCGTCCGGTAGTGTAGGATCTTCAGGTGTTTTATATAGGCATGATGGTGCTGTTCATAAAATTTCATTGACACCACAGGATCCAAATGAATTGTTAACAGCCGGAGAAGACGGAAATGTCGAACGTTTTGATTTTCGTGAACGAACAGTTGAACGTCTAATTAGTCTAGGTTATAAAGTGCCTTTGTATAGCATTGCTCATCATCCTTTTAAACCAGAATTTTGCATTTGCGGACAAAGTCAATTTGTTTATATTCATGATAAAAGATATCCTAGTAGACCTGTTTTTAAGATGTGCCCAAAAAATTTGGAAGATGTGAGTAGATTAATATTGAATTTCTCAAATCTGTTTTGAGTAATTTTTTTTTTCTTCTATTATAGAAAGAGTCACATACAAGATACATCACATGTGCTTTATATAATAATACTGGATCAGAAGTATTAGCTTCGTACAATAATGATGATATTTATTTATTCAATAACATTTGTTATATACCAGGAATATATTTACATCAATACAGAGGACATAAGTATGTAAAATGAAAAAAAAAAATGTTTTTCTTCTTGAGTACAAACACATGGATTTTTTTTTTTTGTATTATTTTCAAAATAGAAATTTAAAAACAATAAAAGGGGTAAACTTTTATGGACCCAACTCAGAGTATATTGTGAGCGGAAGTGATTGTGGACATTTATTTGTATGGGACAAACAAACCGAAACGATTATTAATTGGAAACGTGGAGATGTAATTGGAGTTGTAAGAAAGATATATTAAAAATAATTTATTTATTTTTCATTTTGAAATTTTCATTCATTATAAATTAATGTAACATCAATTATTATCATATTTTATTTTATAGGTTAATTGTCTTGAACCACATCCATCATTTCCAATACTTGCAACATCAGGAATTGATTACGATGCCAAGATTTGGGCGCCTTTAAATGAAGTAAGCTTTCAATGTTTTTTCTTTGTCAATGTAATATTGAATTGTTTTATTATTATTATTATTATTTTTTTTTTTTAAATTCACAGTATCCACCTTCCACAACAGGACTAGAAAAATGTGTTAGACACAACATGAAACGAACTGAAATTTTTAAAGATTTTTTTGATAGAAGATTTGATGACAGGGCATTATTTTCATTCTTAAATCATTATGCAAGAAATGAAGCGACCAGATTGCAAAATCGAGTTCGAACCCCAGATGATGATGAAGAAATATGTGATACTGATACCGATGAGGAGGATTCAAATTTACGTACACTTCCTTGTTCACCACAATAATAGAGAGAGAGAGAGAGAGAGAGAGAGAAAAAAGAAAGAAATCTGAAAGAAGAAAAACTAAATTTTAACTAATTTTATTTTCCAATTTTGTCTTGTAAAAATAAACAAAAGAAAATGAAGGGTGTTAATAATTTGATATTAATGAAAGGTTTTGGATACTTTTATTTTTCGTTTGTTTTGTCATTATTATTACCTAATTTAATGGCAAATATCATATATACATATGTATTTCAAAATATGATTATTTTAATTTTTTTTTTTGTTTCATTCCTCGAAAAGAATTTATTTTTGTTTCCTTTAAAAATATAAAAAATATGCTGTAATTAAGTGTACATAATACACACATTTATGAATAGAAATATAATTTTTTTGTTAATGAAATTATATTTAAAAAAAAAAAAAATTGAAATTATTTTAAGGAGAGTTATTAGTTTTAATAATTTTTGTTGAATTATTATTTTTTTTTCTTTCATTTCATTTATGCATAATCTGTAAACTTTTAAAAACGTTGTAACCGTTGTCAGGTAATACGACGAACATATACATACATATTATATTCCTTAAAAGGTAAATAAAAATTAAATATTTATGCTATAAACAAAATTTTTGATTTTTTTATTATATTTTATTTATTATTTTATTATCATTTAACAACTGTACATATTCGTAATTATTTTTCTTTTTTGTACTCCTTTATTGAACTTCGAACATTTAAATGTACCGCCTCGCCCGAATATGTGAATGTAAATTCGTATAGCGTTACATTCTATTTATAATAAATTTTACTATGGTAACTGTTACTATACGAGAAAATTTTAAAAAATTTTGTGATTTGTATTTAAAGTGTGTAGTTGACATTGAATTATATGTAAAATATCAAATTTAAAACTTTACATTTTTATAATGTTTGAACTGTAAATAAAAAAAAAATTTCTACTTTTTTTCTTAAACAAAAAACATTTTTTGAAAATCATATAGGATTACTTCAGTCATTTCACAAAAATATACAAAAATAATAATCTTTATAAGAAACAATGGAAAAATCAATGTTTAGTAAAGCACTGTCACGCCTTTATAAACCTGATTCAGATATAACAAAATATGACAATGAAAATTATCGAAATGATCCATTATTGGTGTTTCGGATATGTGAAGTTAAAGAACGTCGTCATTATACATTCTTGAAAAGGAAAGCAGCTGAAGAAAAAATTAAATTATGTCGTCGTAAACGACATCAGGATGATGGCGACGATTTTGATGATGATCATGAAACAATTATTCCGAGAAGAGAATCATATCACATAAGTAAATTACGTAGAAATGCTAAAAAAATTCCAGTACCAAAAATGTTGTATCAGATTCAAGATAAAATTTTAAGTTATTTACCAAAACAATTAAAAGATAAAAATTCAGAATTAGTTAGTAATTATTTAAATGATATAATGACTGAATATGATAGGACAATGAAAATTTTTAGTTTGAATCGGATTCTTGTACATCCAGAAAGTGATGATGAAGATGAAAATGATTATAAACTTCCCACATTAGATTTTAATTTTAAGTATTTGGGTAAAACGAAAAATTATAATAAATTTCTACAAAATAGACAACGCATGAAAAAGAATCTTTTAATAATTCAACCTTTTATCCGTAATATTCTTAGATATGCTATTCGTGATTTTCCAAATATATTAATTGATTTCAGAAAATACAATTTGGAAAATAAAAATCAACCAATTACTTTGACGAAATTCATAAAAAAGACTAGAGAAGATTTAAATTCTGGTACAGTATTTTTTCGATGGGAATGGTATCCAAAGATTGTGGATAATATTCGAAAATATTATAAAAAGCGCTCCCTTGAACCAATCACTTTATGGCCAAGAGCATTAAATTGTGCCACAAAACTAATTAATCGAGAACTGAATAATCTGAAAATTCGAACAATCGAGCATTTGATTAGTATACTTTCGAATAAAAGACAAATACCGAAATTTGAACTAGAAATCATATGCTATGAGACTGATGATTCTGGAAAATTAGAAATCAATTTAGAACCGACATATGAAGTTATTGTAAGTATGTATGTGGATTTGATTCATAGTATATCGGTAGTCGGTAATCAAATTCAACCGCTAGAATCACTAATCGATCCACAAAAACTGAAAGTGAACAACGAATTTCAAAGGATATTCTTGAATGAAATATGTGTACAAGAGTTCATTGATCGTATGAAAATCGCTTTAAAAATTACATTCAAACCAATTCTTGAATATCTAAAACATTTCAAAAATAAATATTTGGAACTTCACAGTCAAAAGACGAATGATGATTTAATGGAATTCTTAAGCAAATCAAGAAATTTTAATGAATATTTTGAAAAAATTCAATCTTACGATTTCTACATCGAGGCACTTCGTAATGAAATGGAAAAGGAATTTTTTGATATAGCGGATGTGACTAAAACACAAGCGATTTTAGCACTGAGAAAATTTGCTGATGGTCTGGTGAAAAAAGTCGCCCATGAAATTGTTGCACAGCATATGAAAGAAGAAACGAAAATATGTGAAATATTTGAATCAATATGTCATCAAGCATTGGAAATTCCACGTACAACGGAACAACTATTAGCTGGTGCCGAATGGATGATACACGTTCGAACGAAACAAAAAATCGAATTAAATGAACGCATAAATGATGCACTAAAAATTGGTAGTGAATTGGTATCATTATCGGAACTGAGTAAAGAACATATTAATCTGCAAATCAATATGATCAATTGGTTAACTGAAATTGAACAGGTTTTCGAGCAGAATGCATCCATGCATGAAACGTATAAATTTCAATTTGAAGAGCATTTACAGGATGTTACGAAAAAATTGAATGACGATATTAAGGAGATAATTCCAAAGTTAACGATTATAGACGAAATGAGTGACACAGAAAAATTCAATGACTACAATATTTTACTGAGGAATTTCATTGATCAAATTGAAATTTTCGATGATTATGTTAAATGGATAAACAAAGAAGAGAAACTTTATAAATTACCAAAATCCCAATATCCAATATTGGATGCTATCAAAGATTTTGTGATTCCGTTTGCGGAATTGATGAGGTATTATTATTAGAACGGTTAATTAATGACTAATTGATTATTACAATAATAAATTGTTGAATTTCAGATTATGTACACGTTGGCGTCGGCATTATTACGTCTGGATGGATGGTCCATTTGAATATTTAGAACCGAAATTTGTTGAAGAAACTACCGATGAATACTACAAAGAATTCCTTAAAAGTCAAAAGTATTATAGGAATCGGATTAAACAAGATATGGTTGGAAATCCAATTTGCAAATTTCGTGTAAGCCATTCATTTCAATTTCATTATTTTATTATTTCATTAGATAAAATTTATTAATATTTCCAAAAACATAAATACAGGGTCAAACTGAAGATCCTGATGTAGAAAAGCATCCTGTTCCACTCCGTCTCTGTTCAAAAATGATTCAATGGATTAAAGATTTTCGTATTGGTGTATTTATTGTGAACATTATGTGTAATCCAGCTTTACGTAAAAGACATTGGGATGAAATGTCTGAAGTTGCTGAATTCGATATGACACCTGACGCTGGAACAACCTTAAGAAAAATCATAAATTACAAGCTCGATAGCAAATTGAATTTATTCGAAATTATAAGCGTTAGTGCTAATAAGGAATTGCAATTACAACAGAATTTAGCTGCAATGATAAAAGAATGGAACACAATCGAATTTCCAACTGGCCCATATAAAGATACAAAAATTACGATATTTTCGAATCTAGACGATATTCAGGCACTGCTTGATGATCATATATTAAAAACATTAGCAATGCGCGGCTCAGCTTTTATGAAACCTTGTGAAAAAGAAGTTTTGGAATGGTATGAGAAATTGATTCGAGTAAATAAAACATTTGAACAGTGGGGAAAAGTTCAGGCTAATTACCTTTATTTGTTACCGATATTCTCCTCAAAGGATATAGTTGCACAGATGCCAGAAGAAGGTCGTCTTTTCAATTTGGTCGAACAGACTTACACTCGTAATATGGCAATGGTACTGAGAAATCCTCTCGTTATGGAAACTGCACCAGCACCAGGTCTTTTAGAATCTTTAGAAAAGGCTGTTCAATGGCTAGAAGATATAACGAGTGGCGTTAATGCATATTTGGAAAAAAAGAGACTTTTCTTCCCAAGATTTTTCTTTCTATCTAACGATGAAATGCTGGAGATCCTATCAGAGACAAAAGATCCATTAAGAGTTCAACCACATTTGAATAAATGTTTCGAAGGTATTAATCGTTTGGAATTTGATGAACAAAAAAATGTGTTGTCAATGTACAGCGGTGATAATGAGAATGTAAAATTTGTTAATACAATTTCAACTTCGGCAGCTGGAGGAAGTGTGGAAAAATGGCTGGTAGGTGTAGAGAATGAAATGATAATTGCAGTTCGTAATGAAATTGCAAACAGTTACACAGATTATTTGAAAACAAAACGTTCCGCATGGGTTTTAAATTGGCCACAAATGGTTGTATTATGCGTATCTCAAGTTTTTTGGGCTTCATATGTACATGGATGTTTGTTAACCAGAAATCAGTCACTTATTATGCACCTATTTAATGATCTCACTGTCAATCTAAACGATATTGTTGGTCTCATAAGGTCCACAAAAATTTCAAATTTGAATCGAATAACAATCAAATCATTGATAGTCATTGATGTTCACGCGAAAGATGTTGTCGAAGAACTTATTAAAAATAAAGTACATTCAGAATCAGATTTCCAATGGTTATCTCAATTAAGATACTATTGGGAAAGTGGTGAAACTCTTGTCAGAATAATAAATGCCACCGTAAAATATGCAAATGAATATTTAGGAAATTCAGATCGTTTAGTCATTACGCCTCTCACGGATAGATGTTATCGTACTTTGATCGGAGCTTATCAACTCCATCTTAACGGAGCACCTGAAGGACCAGCAGGAACTGGAAAAACAGAAACTACAAAAGATTTAGCGAAGGCAATTGCAGTACAATGTAAAGTTTTTAATTGCTCAGATGGTCTAGATTACAAAGCTATGGGAAAATTTTTTAAAGGACTCGCATCATGTGGAGCTTGGGCTTGTTTCGATGAATTCAATCGAATTGAATTGGAGGTGTTGTCGGTAGTTGCACAGCAAATTTTGTCAATTATACAAGCGGTTCGTGCAAAATTTAGTACATTTGTTTTCGAAGGAACTGAATTAAAATTAAATCCTGCATGCTACGTTTGTATTACCATGAATCCCGGATACGCTGGGAGATCTGAATTGCCAGATAATTTGAAAGTTCTGTTTCGATCTGTAGCAATGATGGTGCCTGATTATGCTATGATTGGTGAAATTTCTCTCTATTCGTACGGATTTGTGAGTGCCAGGACACTTGCAATTAAAATTGTTACGACATATCGTCTATGTTCAGAACAATTGTCTTCTCAAAATCATTACGATTACGGTATGCGTGCCGTCAAAGCTGTACTTTCGGCATGTGGTAATCTAAAAAAGAATTTTCCAAATGAGAATGAAGATATACTTTTGTTACGATCGTTGTTGGACGTTAATCTTCCAAAATTTCTTTCTTTCGACATCCCATTATTTCAAGGTATTATTTCTGATTTGTTTCCCGGAGTTAATTTACCTTCGCCTGATTATGTTTTAATGAAGAGCGCATTCAGAGAAACTTGCAAAGAGATGAATCTTCAACCAACAGAAACGTTTCTAACGAAGGTAATACAGACGTACGAAATGATGATTGTGAGACATGGATTTATGTTGGTTGGAGAATCGATGGCAGGTAAAACCAGTACTCTGAAAGTTCTGGCAAGTGTCTTATCAAAATTGAAGTCAGCAAAAAACAGCCCATATTATCAGAATGTTCAACTAGGAATTGTAAATCCGAAATCTATTACAATGGGCCAGCTGTATGGAGCCTTCGATCCAATTTCATATGAATGGAACGATGGTGTTGTCGCATCTATTTTTAGAAAATTTGCTACCGATACCACATCAGACCGTAAATGGGTTAGAAATATATGATTCGTACCATTTTTTTATATTTATAATATTGTAATTTAATAACAGGTGATATTCGACGGACCTGTTGATGCTGTTTGGATCGAGAACATGAACACTGTACTTGATGATAATAAAAAGTTATGTCTGAATTCCGGAGAAATTATCACAATGACTAACGAAATGTCAATGATATTTGAGGTAATGGATTTAACTCAGGCATCTCCGGCTACTGTATCACGATGCGGAATGATTTACATGGAACCGAGTTCATTGGGATGGAAAACATTTGTAATGTCATGGTTGAATCATTGTGATCCAAGATGGATGAAAGAATGGAAAACTGTAATTCTGGATCTTTTTGAATGGATTATTTTACCAGTATGATGGTTACTTGAATTTGTTTTGCTCTTATTTTGCTTTTAAATCCTATTTTTCTCGAATTTTAGAGTCAAGAATTTATTCGTAAAAATTGCAAACAATTATTGAATCCTGGAGAATATAGTGTTCTTCGAACAACATTTGATATTTTCGAAATGTGCATTATGGATGCTGTTCAAGAAAATGTAGAAGATTACACGAAATATCTGAATGTATGGTTTCAGGCTGCTCTTCTATACGCAATCAATTGGGGAATAGGTGGAATTTTGGATTCACAATCGAGAGAAAAATTTGATGAATGGCAACGGAAAGTAATAATAAAATTATTTTTTTTTATTTTAGAACTTTTATATTAATTATTTTATTTTTAGATTTGGAGTGGAGAAAATGAAAGTTATCCAGTACCAAAATCCATTGGAAAAATTGATATTTCTATACCATTGGAGGGCTTACTTATCGATTACATCTATCTTTTTAAGCAGAAAGGTGCCTTCAAGTATTGGCCAGATTTACTGAAAAAAGCAGAAACCGAAGAAACATCATTAGGAGTTCAAGTTCCAACAATCGATACTGGTCGATATCTTCATCTCTTGGAACTACATATTAAAGTAATTTTCAAAATTATTTTGCACACTTTAAACGTTCGAATAAAATAAAATTTTGAATTTTAGTACAAGAAAAAACTATTGTTCGTTGGACCTACTGGTACAGGAAAAAGTTTTTATATTCAAAATTATTTGATGAACAAACTTCCACAAGAAAATTATGTGGCTGCATTTATGACACTAACAGTTATGATTACTGCTAATCAAACACAAGACCTTATTATATCGAAGGTAATTTTTGAGAAGAAAAAATTACGAGTATTTGTTCCAAACTTATTGCTTTTTTTTCTTTTTGCCAAATTGGAAACTAGCTGATCAAAAGAAGTCGTGGAAAATATGGGCCGCCAAAAGGTAAGACTTGTGTTGTTTTCGTGGATGATATGAACATGCCAGCAAAAGAAATTTATGGTGCTCAGCCACCATTAGAACTTCTTCGTCAGTACTTCGATTACGGTCATTGGTATGACCTTAAAGATACATCAAAGATTTTTCTGAATGATCTATTGATAGTGAGTGCATGTGGTTTACCTGGTGGCAGTCGTCAAGAAGTTTACTCAAGATTTCTATGCCACTTCAATATATTCTCGATAAATAATTTCTCTGAAGAAACGCTAAATAAAATTTTCGTTTCGGTTCTAATGAACGGATTCAAAAAGACAGGCCATGCAACAGATGTTATAATTTCAGTCAATCAAATAGTTAATGCCACTTTACAAATATATAAGAGTGCATCTGAAAATTTACTTCCGACCCCAGCTAAGTCACATTACGTATTCAATTTGAGAGACATTTCTAGGATATGTACAGGATGTGCTTTACTTAGAAAGGAGTCCGTAGAAAATAAGAAAATATTTGCGAGATTATGGTATCATGAAGCAATGAGAGTATTTTTTGATCGGTTAGTTGATGAGAAAGATCAGTTATGGTTATTCCAAAAATTGAATGATGCCATCAAGGAATATTTTAAAGAGAGAGTTGAAACACTTCTGGAAAATTACGCAGATCCAAATGGACAAGTTACATTGGCTGGTGTACAAAAATTAATTTTTGGTACCTATTTGGATGAAGATGCAGAACATGGAGAAAAAAGATACGAGGAAGTACCATCTTTTGAAACTTTCCAGAAAGTCGTGAACTCAGCTCTTGAGGAATACAACTCTACAAGAAGATCTAAGTTGGACATCGTTTTGTTTGGATATGCCCTCGAACATTTGAACAAACTTTGTAGGATAATGTCGATTCCAGGAGGAAGTGCTCTTCTTGTAGGAATCGGTGGTTCTGGAAGACAATCTCTAACGAAGTTAGCAGCTGCAATATGTGGCGAAACTCTATTTCAACCAGAAATTACCAAAACCTATAGCGCTAATGACTGGCATGATGACATCAAAAATGTACTGAAAGAAGCTGGAGGATACGGCAAGGATACAGTCTTCTTGATGACAGAAAATCAAATAAAAATGGAACTTTTCCTACAAGATATAGACTGTTTATTAAATCAAGGAGAAGTTCCAAATATTTATGCCATTGACGAGAAACAAGAGATTTTGGAATTAGTTCGACTTGCCGCCCAAGGTGGAAACAGAAATATAGACATATCACCACTTCAAGTATTCACGTTTTTTGTTAACCGATGCAAGCAAAAATTGCATATCATTTTGTGCTTCAGTCCGATTGGTTCATCTCTACGAACTCGTATAAGACTTTATCCATCGTTGGTTAACTGTTGCACAATTGATTGGTATCAAGTATGGCCGGAGGAAGCTTTACAAATGGTTGCTGTAAGATACATGGACAATGTTAATGTACCAGAAGAAGTTAAAAATGCTTCAATAATTGCATGTCAACATTTTCATGTAACTGCCAATGCTACCAAAGATGAATTCTCTGATGACACTGGAAGGGCTATTTATATCACATCAGCTTCATTTTTGGAGTTGATTCGGTCTTTTCAGAATCTTGTCAACAAAAAACAAAAAGAAATAATGGCCGCTAAAATGAGATACGTCGGAGGACTTGACACTTTGCAAAAAGCATCAGAAGCGGTATCCATTATGCAAAAAGAATTAAATGAACTTCAGCCAAAGCTTGTCGAAATGGCAGAAAACTCCAGGAGAATGATGATTGAAATTAACACGGAAACCATGGCAGCAAGTGCTGCAGCTGAACAGGTGAAAAAAGACGAAATGATTGCCAACGAGCAAGCTAATGCAGCCCAAGTATTGAAAGATGAATGTGAAAAAGATTTGGCTCAAGCTATACCAGTTTTAGAGGATGCCATTCAAGCCCTAAACACTTTAAAGCCTACCGATATTACTTTAGTAAAAACAATGAAAAATCCACCAGCTGTGATAAAATTGGTAATGGCAGCTGTATGCGTTATGAAATCCATTCCACCAGATAGAGTGAATGATCCAACAACGGGGAAAAAAATAAACGATTACTGGGGACCCAGTAAGCGAATCTTGGGAGATATGGGATTTTTGCAATCTCTCAAGGACTTTAATAAGGACGAAATAAATCCAGAGGTAATGAAAAAGATTCGAAAAGATTTTATTCCTCACAAAGATTTTCAACCAAAAATCGTAGCAAAAGCTTCCAGTGCAGCTGAAGGTCTATGCAAATGGATAATCGCAATGGATCTGTACGATAATGTAGCAAAAATTGTGGCTCCTAAAAAGGATCGATTAAAAGCAGCTGAGAAAGAATATGCTGACACAATGGAAATTTTAAACGAAAAACGTGAAATGGCTGAAGCATTAGAGCGAAAAGTAGCACATTTGAATGAAGAATTAGCAAAAGCGAATACTTTAATGCAAAAAACATCGGACGAGGTTGATTTCTGTAAAGCAAAACTATTGAGAGCAGAAACTCTTATAGGAAGTCTTGGAGGAGAAAAAAATAGATGGACGACAGCAGCAAATAATCTCCAAATACTGTTCGACCATCTTCCGGGAGATATCCTTATATCTTGCGGAATAATTGCATATCTTGCACCGATGACTTCACCATATCGTAACAAATGCATTGATGATTGGTTCGAAAAATGCAAAAGCCTCGAAATACCTTGTTCGGATACTTACAGTTTAATTGACGTACTTGGCTCTGACATTAAAATTCAATCCTGGAATATTGATGGTTTACCACGTGATGCATTCTCTGTAGATAATTCAATTATTATGAGTAGTTCAAGTAGATACAGTTTGTTTATAGATCCCCAGGGACAAGCTAATAAATGGATTAAAAATATGGAAAGAGTAAATCGTTTACAAGTAGTCAAATTTACTCAAGCTGATTATATGAAAATAATTGAAGAAGCATTAGAAAATGGTACACCAGTTCTAATTGAAAATGTACTCGAAGAACTTGAAGTACCATTGGATCCAATTTTGACTAGAAACACTTTTATCCAAGGTGGGCAAGAATTTATCAGTTTGGGGGATAATATCGTGCCAATATCACCAAAATTTCGACTTTATTTTACTTCGAATTTAAGAAATCCACACTTTTTACCAGAAATTTTTAATAAAGTCACCGTTATAAATTTTGCTTTAACACAAAAAGGGTTGGAAGATCAACTATTGGGCATAGTCGTCGCTAAAGAACGTCCTGATTTGCAGGAACTCCGACAGCAATTAATTTTAGAAGCAGCAAAAAATAAAGCCTTATTAAAAGAAGCAGAGGATAAAATATTGGAAACACTTTCTTCAAGTGAAGGTGATATTCTTGAGAATGAGACAGCAATTCAAATCTTGGATGATTCCAAGAACCTTGCAGTTGACATAAATTCAAAACAGATGATTTCCAAAGAAACTGAAGTCAAAATTGAATCATTTCGAGAAAAATATCAACCAGTTGCTGTACATTCTTCGGTCTTATACTATTCCATAACTGATCTTCCCAACATTGATCTAATGTACCAGTTTTCATTGAATTGGTATATTAATTTATACGTTTATTCCATCGAAAATGCAAACAAATCTAAAGATTTAATGAGAAGACTGAAATTTCTTACAGATACAATAACATTGAATCTATACAATAACATTTGCAGATCACTATTTGAAAAGGATAAACTTTTATTTTCGTTTATTTTAACAACAAAAATTATGATGTCTACAGATCAAATAAGTGTGCCACAATTAATGTTTCTTTTGACTGGCGGTGACACTCCATCAAATATAGATGTAAAAAAGCCAGAAAATACTTGGATTACAGAAACTTTGTGGAATTCAATTATCAGACTAGAGCAGCTGTCAGATTTCGAAGGTTTCATTTCATCGTTCACAAACAATGTGGGTAAATGGCAGGAATATTATGATTCTGCAAATCCACATTTAGAAACACTTCCACACCCTTGGGAAGAAAAAACCAGTCGATTCGAGAAAATCATCATTTTACGCACTTTTAGACCAGATAAAGTATTTCTGGCAATCAGTAATTTTATAGAAAAAGAAATGAGTTCGCAATACATTCTTCCTCCACCATTCGATATAGCTAAATCCTATGAAGAATCGAACTGTTTCACACCGTTGATTTTTATTTTATCTCCTGGAACTGATCCTATGGGTTCACTTCTTGGATTCGCTGAAAAAATGGGTCTGGATGAAAGTTTTCAGAGTATTTCTCTTGGTCAAGGACAAGGTCCAATTGCTCAGAAAATGATCGAAGAAGCACAACAAAATGGATCATGGGTTTGTTTACAGAATTGTCATTTGGCTGCTTCCTGGATGCCAAAATTAGAATATATTTGGACCAAAATGGATATTGCTAACACTACACGTAAGAAATTCGATAAAATTTTTGTTTCTATCTTAAATGTGCATTTGTATTTCAGAAAATTTTCGTTTGTGGTTAACAAGTTATCCAAGTGATAAATTTCCAGTTTCTTTATTGCAAAATGGTGTAAAAATGACAAATGAATCTCCTACTGGTCTACAACAAAATCTATTGAGATCTTACAATTCAGAACCAGTCAATGAAAGTAAATTCTACAAAGGTAAAAATATTGAAAAATTAACAAATATTTTAGAAAATTATTTTTAATCAAAATGTTTTATTTTCTTCAAATAGGATGTCCTCAACAAGATCGTGCATTCACTCGACTTCTTTATGGAATTTGTTTTTTCCATGCTGTTGTTCAAGAGAGACGGAAATTTGGTCCACTTGGTTGGAATATACCATACGGTTTCAACGAGTCCGACTTTCAAATATCTATTCAACAACTTCAAATTTTACTCAATCAATACGATCATGTTCCTTACAAAGCAATATCATATCTAACTGCTGAATGTAATTACGGCGGTAGAGTAACAGATATGTGGGATCGTCGAGCCATTGTTACCATACTTGCAGATTATGTAAATGAAAATGTAGTAAATGATATGCATTACAAATTTAGTGATGACAATACTTTTTCTATACCGAGGAAATCTGAATACAAAGAGGTCGTTCGATATATTGAAGAAAATATTCCATCTATGCCTCCGACAGAAGTTTATGGATTACATTCAAATGCTGGTATTAATCGAGATTTACAAACATCAAATTTGCTAACGGATTCGATGATTTTGGTTTTGGGACGTGTATCAACGAAATTAGGAACAGATTCAGAAAAATCTCTATTGCAAACAATCGATGACATTCAGAATTCATTACCAAATGACTTCGATATCGAAGACGCTAAAAAGAAATATCCAGTCGATTATAATGAATCGATGAATACTGTTCTGGTGCAGGAAATAGAACGTTTTCAAAAATTATTACAGGAAATCCGAAATACTTGCGTTGAATTGAAGAACGCCATAAAAGGAGTTATCGTTATGACTCCAGAATTAGAGAGTGTTGTAACTGCAATAAATTTCAAAAAAGTTCCAGCACGATGGATGAGCAAATCTTATCCAAGTCTAAAGCCACTTGGTTCTTATATGGCAGATTTTTTGGATAGACTAAAATGGCTTCAAAATTGGTTTGAATTTAACTATTATAAAATTCTTATATACGACAATACGATAACTGCATTTCTACCAAATTTTCAGGTATGAATTCGGTAGACCAGCAACTTTTTGGATTTCCGGATTTTATTTTACACAGGCTTTCTTAACAGGAGCAATGCAAAATTATGCCCGAAAACATCATATTCCGATCGATACCTTAACATTTGATTTTAAAGTTCTTGATAAAAATACGTAAGTATCGCCATACAAGATAAAAATATTTCAAAAATTTCGTTGCATATTACCAGTTTTGCAACTGAAAATATGAAAAATTTTGTTTTTAGTATGGAAAATCCACCCGAAGATGGAGTATATATTAATGGACTATTTATTGAAGGTGCACGTTGGTCAATCGAAAATAATTGTTTAGAAGAGCAATATCCAAAAATTTTAGTCGATACAATGCCAGCGATTCATTTAATTGTAATTAAGTTTTTTGAGTTATTAAAATGTTTACGGAAATTTTTATTCTTATTTTTTCTAATGCTTTTCAGCCAGTTTTAAATAAGGAATTAATCGAAGATGATCGATATAAATGTCCATTATATAAAACATCTGAACGTAGAGGAACATTATCAACAACTGGTCATTCAACAAATTATGTATTACCGATACTGTTACAAACTAAAAAACCACAATCACATTGGGTGAAACGTAGTGCAGCTTTAATTTGCCAGACGAGTGATTAATTTATTTGGCGAGTCTTTTGTTTTTTATCCTCCATTTTTTTTAATATATTGTCCTAAGTTTATAAATATTTTAATTAGTATTTTTTTTTGTATTTATTATAAATTTTATTTTAATATTTAAATATACCTTATATATTTGATTTATGACTCATGTACAAGTATAACATATGTATGTGTGTCTAAATGATGTAATTAATTTATTTATTAAATAATTATTCGAAAATATAAAAATATAATTTTAAAGATTCATGAAATACTTTTCATTTAAACTACACAAATACTGAAACACATGCAACAATTTTTATGATTGGATGCTTAATTATAAGAATACATATATGTATAGAGCATTAAAGTAGAAATCCTGCATATGATAATGATCGTATGTAAATGTAGTATGGAATTATGGAAAGCAGAAAGGTACAGAAGGCAAAAATCTTTATTCATAAGAATTTTTTTAGAATTTTAATGAAAATCTATAATGTAATGTAAACAATGCAAATGATAAAGTATGTAAAATAAATAATGAAAAGCACATAAAAAATTTGTTTATTGTTTTTTGTTTTGTTTGTTTTATATTTAATTTATAATTTTTATTTTATTTTATTTTTAATATTTTATTATGCATATATATTTTTTTGGTTATTTTGTAAATTGAATATGTTGTTCTTTGGAGCAAATTTTCTTTTATATATTCTATGTAATTTCAATGTATAAAATTATGCCTAAAAAATTGAATAAAATTAAAGAATAAAATGAAAAAGTAACAAAATTGATAGGTTTCTGACAACAGTGTATAATAAAAAATTTTTGTAGAAAATTTTATAAATTTGTAGTATTTTTTTGTTACATATGTTTATATAATATAATGTGTATTATATTAATTTTAAACCTGTGAATATATTATTCTTGTATCATCTTATTCTTTCGTTTTAATTATTTGTCTTATTATTTTTATTGTATTTTATATTGCTATATATGTATTTATTTTGTAATTAAAATTTTTTTTTTCTAAAGAAAAACAAGGCACGCCTGAAGTTATAAATCATAAAGTTATTTATGATGCACTTACACACACACATGCACTTACATACACACACTATCAGATTTGCCTCCTACAAATGCACACACACACATGCACTTACATACACACACTATCAGATTTGCCTTCTACAAATGCATACACACACAAACCCGCAAGAGTACTCTATATCATATTTGCCGATATACATGTAGTGTATATGTATGCCTGTATAGAAAATACTTAATGCACACACTCTGTTAGTTTTACCTTCTACAAATGCACATATACACGCATATATACGCACATACAAAAAATATCATATATTTGACTTCTATAAATACACATACTCACATACATACACGTGCACACGAACATAAAATTGCAAAATTCAGTATTAATAAAATTATTTCTCTGCAGGACACTTTCCTTTTTCATCAGGATCAAAGTAATGAATGAAAAATCTTGCTCATGATGTCCTTTTTGATTTGCACAAAATTTGAACCGATTATCCTTACTCCTTTCTGAGAAATTGTCAAAAATGTGAAAATAGCCAAAAATCACAAAATGTCCTTTATTATCCTTCTACTAGGAGTTTTTAGAAAATTTCTTTTTTTTAAAATATAGAGCATCTTAAGACGCATCTTTTGAGCTGTAAAACATACCTGTATCATGTACCGTTACAGAGATATTGCTAAAATAAGAATTTTGACAAAAAAATTTAAATGCGAATTGTGACCGATAGAGGGCTTTCCGACAAAAAATATTCCATGACTTTTCTGATATTGTCGAGTAGAATCTGTGGTCAAAATTTCAAGAGGATCAGAGGGAACACCTATTCGGAACTCCAGCCAATATTTTAATTATGTAATTTAAGACTTAAGAAAAAATATATTTATTTTTTATTATTTTCAAGATTAAATGCTAAAATTTGAACATATCGTATGTAATTTGTACCAATGTATTTTGAATATTATATAATAGCTATTTCGTTAACTTTAAACAAAGATTATTTTAAGTATTTTATAGATTTTCTAGTTTAAAACTCTTTGTCTAAATCGGAAATCCCATAAATTGATTTTATATTCCGATTACAATTTCAATTTCGGATAAACTAATGTGTTTCCGGAAAATGAAATAAGAACAATTCACCACAAGCTAATTTTACATAGTTTGCATTGGTACATTGGTACATAAAATCATACTTGTACAAATTTACTAAATCGTTCTCCACATTACTTCATTCTGCTACAGTTTTCACTTGATCACACACATTTATATAAATTAAGAATATCTTTTCTATACAATATAATAAATTATGTGTCGATTATGTTTATGTTTTATTGTATTTTATTGTTATTTTATGTTTTTTTAACGTTTAATTTTATTTTTTCGTTTTTTGTTATTAATTTATATTCATTTTACATGTAAATCTAAAGAACGGATTTTTTATTTTTGAAATAGTATTTTTGATAAGTATAAGTTAGATTGCATCTAAATTTGTATTTGTAAGGCATTCATTATTTGAATCTTTTCTACCATATAATGTATTTGAAATTCTTAATAAAACCGGAAGGGCGGAAGACTATAGAATTAATTTCAATCCTACTTGAAGGAAAATGTAGTAGATTACAACACACATATAATTTTGATTTTGTGATTCAAAAAAGTATAGTAGAGCCACTGAACAGTGGCGAAGGAGAAGCATGCGCAGTAGAACCTACTTACCCTTTCCACTGAAATTTGAAACAGTGATGTGAGCTGTTAACATACCATTTTTCAAAAATTCTTCTTAAAAGGGAAATTCTCAATTCAAGTGGGAAATTATTATTTACACTACTTCACAGTGTATTTTTTAAATAAATACACTTTTACAGTGTATTTATTTTAAAAACATTAATTAAAATTAAGAAATTAAAAAAAAAACAATAAAATTTAAAAAAGTAAAAATTAATAACAACAATTTCAATATTTTAGTTTTCCGAACTTTACTCATCGGCTATAAAAAAACAAAGGAGGCAGAATCAAACGATTATTGCGGTACATTACACTTCCAATAATTATCAATGAAAAAGTTGCTAAAGAGATAATTTAGCTTACAACATCAATATTAATATTTGAATTACTAATAGAAATAGATTCAATTCATTCATGCAAATAGCAAATCAATTAATGTTACATAAATATAAATGTTTCAATCAAATAAGTTAGTGAGTATACTAATCAAACAAAAAGTAGCAGTAATAATCAAATCAATAAACACATATATTTAATATAAAAATTCGATAAGGAAATATTTTTGTAAATTTTAAAATTGCAGTTGCAGTTAACAATTAACATCACTGTTCGTTCGCACATATTGTTATTGTTATTCTGTATTTTATTCATTTTGCTTTATCTAAATTCCAAATTTTTCTTTAGTAGCATGGCATTCGTCATATAATCACCATGATTAGAAATGTGTTGCTATTTTTTAAGCTAAAAAAGAGGATATGCATTGTGTGTACGGTCGGTAATCGGCAGTCGCTGTGTTCACTGAGTGGATAATTTAATTCTTATTTCCTTTGATTTTTTCTTTATCCTATTTTACTTTTATTCAAATGTTTCTTCAGTTGTATGGCTGATGGCAATCGTCGTACAGTGAACATGATTATATTGGAATGTTGTTAATTTTTTAAGCAAAAAAGAGGATTTGCTTTGATGTGCGATTGATAACCGACAGTCACTATACCCACTGAGTGGAAGACTTAATCTTTGTTTCTTTTTGCGATTTTTCGTATTGAAGGGGAAATTAAAGGAAATTTTGAAAATATCTCCCATCTGCGCGAGTTTTCGCCATCGTTAGGTGGCTATACAATACCAAATTTAATAGATCTAGAAATTCAGATAGAGCCAGCCCAACGGACTTTTAAATTGAGATCAGTGTTACCAGCTAATAGATTTTGTTAGGCTTTTGCTTTTTTTCGGCTTTGCTATTCAGCATTCAGCAATTTTAACTTAAATCTTTTTTTTTTCTTTAGCTACAGTCTGTCAAGTCTGTTGTGTTTTCTGTGCAAGCGAAGCGTTCGCATATAGCCAAGTTATAGCCAACTAATATGTCATTGTCATTCGTCTTCGGCTTTTAATTTGGTACATTTGGCATTTGGCTTTCGACTTCGGTTATCGGTTATTTAAGTATTTGGTTTTGGTATACGGTATTTTGTATTTTTATTTTACTATTTGATTTAATTATTCGCCTTCGCCTTTTATTTTATTATTTTATATTTCCATTTATGTTCGTTCGTTTGTATAGTATGTACATTACATTGTACTTGTACATAGCATAGGTGATAGGATAGCTCATAGCATAATAGAATAGCTCGTAATGGCTGACAGTACGATAAAATATATTTATTTATTATTAACTTAAATTTAGAAAATGTTAATATATAAAATTTTAAAACAATTTAAAATATAAAAAAAAAGGTTTTATATTAGTTTTTTTTTCTCAAAAATCGAAAACAACAATGAAAATTAGAAGTGAAAAAATACTGTATAAATGCTAATAATAATTTTATAGTGCTTCGATTCGAAGTAGCGTTTATAGCGTGTGTGTGTGTGTGTGTGTATGTATGGATGTGTACATGTACATTTTGCATTTAATTAAATAAGGATAAAGGCTAAGAAAGGACTTTTCTACTAATATTTTTTTTCGGGTTGTAACTTTAATATGAACTGTCTTAGCAGCTTCTATAGTTTGACATAATATGAATATAATAGTATATACACACTGCAAATACTCAAGACATTAAAATAGTGAAATAAAATTTAGAATTTGTACTCGCAAATTTGCTTTTTATTTTCAATATTTAAAATATAAATGTAAACGTGATAAATGTGAGCTAAAAATTCTATTTTTAAATATTATTTACATTTTACACATTTTAGAAAATAATAGAAAAAATATATGTAATTAAATTTTCACCTCATTGGGGTGGGTGGAGTGTCCTTAATGTAGCATAAGCATACATTATTATATAGTAATACAGACAGTCACAGACACAGTGCACTTGATAAAAACAATAAAGGAAAAGTGTAAAATTTTTAATTACTAAGTGTGCTGCTGTAAATGCGAGTTATATTATTGCTATATGCATTATTGTATATGTGTTTATTTAATTATTTTTTGATGTGTTGTAATTTCTATATTTGTTATTTTTGTTTACTGTAATATTTAAGTTAAACTATTATTATTAAATTAATTTAAATACATATAACATTAAAATTAATAAATATAAAACGTAACATCAAAGAATTAAGCATTCATAGAGGATAATTGGATTAAAAGTTAAGTCCATTAAGACTGTTGATTAATTGAAAAATTCTAATGGATTTATCGTTTTTTATAATGAAAATATAAAAATAAAATTACAAACGGATAATAAATTAATGGAATTATACCTGAATTGTATTTAACTATACGACTAATAATAGTAAGTACAAAATATAAATTTTACTATACATAAACATACATACACACTATATAATGAATGTAAGAATATGACAACAAATTATTATTTTACGAATTATTGAAAACTTTTGAAGAGAAAAATTACAAAAATAAAGAAAATATTTAACTATATATGTGCATACATATAATATAGCAACGAAAACGATTTGTAGTACATAACTATATATATATATGTGCACTGACTACGTATGTGTATGGACTACGAATATTTATTATATATCATTATCCAATCCACGTCCATTCTATATATACATACGATACGATACATACAGCATACACAATGTTTTCCATTTCATTTATAGTAGAAGTAAAACTTCCCAGTAGCGAAAGTAAGTAGTTACCGAACTAGTTCGGTAACTACTTCTCAGTAATGTCAACTAATTCTAAACTGGATTACTTCCTATGCAAATAACCCATTACATTTACATGGCGATGTCATAGGAGGTAAGCAATCACCTCCAATCTGCATTACTCTGAACTAGTTCGGTAATTAGTTCAAAATAAGTTATTACTGAGCTGATTACTGGTAATAGCTTACCTAATTATTTACATGTAAGTTATTATGGAACTGATTACTAGTAATATAGTTTACCTTACTATTTGTATGTAAGTTATTGCCACGTAGCTACTTACTTCTAGAATCAAATAAAACACGACTATTTTTATAAATAGAAGTAATAATTATGTATTTATTGCATATATCTTAAGATATTGTGATTATAATATTATTATAATAAGAATTTATGTAATTATAATAAGAACATTATAAATTATTGATTTTTTTTGTTTTGAATACACACATTCTTAAAATGTCTATTTTTAAAAACTTTAAATGATTTTTTTATTTCATTTTTGTACTGCTCAGCGTTGTACTTGTTTTTATCAAGCGCTTCTGAAAATTTGAAAATATGTACATATGTTTGAAAATATATCACGTTACTAAAATATTAATTTTTTACCATGTAACATATCATTGATTTTTTTAAAATCTTTGAAACAATGTTTTCCATGGATGCCATGGAAATTAAAATTTAAAATGATATTTTTACCAAACAATTTATTAAAATTTTTTGATAATCCGTTTGGTTGAATTAATTGTCGAACTGCTGCTGTCTGTAAAGATATATTATATAATTAAAAATTCAATTCAATTGAAATTAAATATTTACATATGAATGCATGTTTTCATCAGTTAAATTAGATTCCAGTTCCTCTAATATGTCTATATCGTTAATGGGAAATACATATTTTTTCTCTATTATTTGGTTCTCTCTTGATATTAATTCTTTCAAAAGGATTTTATTTTCAGCCAATGCTCCAGCTAGTACTTCGTTTTGTTCTTTAATTAATTCTACAAAGAAAATAATATTGTGGATGCATGTTTAAATGACAAAAACATTATAAAAAGTTGATTAAGTAAAATTACTTACTTTTAATATCGTCAAACTTCTTATCTATTTCCTCGGAAATGAATTTTTTAAGTAGATCAAGATTGTTGCTTCCTGTGCAAGTGAAAAGCTTGATGAACTTATAGTCTTAGAAAAAATATAGGTTAAATTACCAGAATATGAATTTTCTTGTTCGAAAACAACATCGCATCTTCTGAGCTTGCTAGGAATTTCGCCCTCATTTTCTTTGCCAAATATGTGTTGAAAGACAGCCCTTTTCGGTTTTCTGAATATGGATTCTGATTCTGACTCCATGTCTGTACAAATAATTAAAAAAGTGTAAATAAATTATCTTGCCTTTTATTTATCTCAATTCGAGCTTTACTTATGTACATCCGTGAAGAATAGGAATAAGCAAAAAATAAGTGTCGTATGGTAAACTAATATATTTATGAGTTATTTCATTTAAAGGAAATATTTCATCGTCTTCTTTTTCCATTTGGTCAACAATACATATTCCTAAAGCTGATTTCGAATCAAAAGGATGGGTAAAATAACTTTTTGTATTTTCGAGCCTTCTACCAACGACAAATTCTCCCCCTCTTTCTGAAAATCCCGTTATTTTAATTGGATTTTCAAACTGTATGCAGCAATAATTATTCGGTTCCCTTATACTCAAGAAGAATTTATCTGATGTATAACTTAAAATGTTTCCAACATGACTTTTTTTCCAGCCCTGTTTTTTTTCTTTGAGTATCAAATTTTCATGTTTTAATTTGTTACTTAATTGTTCTAAAATTTTCGACGGCTTTCTAATATTTCTTTTCAAAGTCTGCATATAATTTTCAAAATCATAGGCTGAAAAATTAATTAAAAATCCGGTGTTTTTCACATCTTCAAAAATATGCAGAAGATTATGTACATTGTATGTTACACTGTTAGATGAGTAGACAAAAGAAAAATTCTCAACAAAATATTTTATCATTTCATTTGCTATGTCTAAATTATAATTAAAATTTCGAGGACAAAGTAAAAGTCGGTATGCACTGTGAAGAAGTAAAAAATGATAATAATATTCTTCGTCAACAATGTCTTTCAAAACAAATATTCCTGTGTAAAGTAAAAACTGGCGAAATTCTGTGGCCTTCCATCTCAGAATTTCCTCTAAACTTCTTGATTTTCTTGAGAATTCTTTTGGAATAAACTTACTTATCGAAATTAAACGGTTAGATATTTCAATCCTGTCAGTGTTAGTTAATTTTGATGAGGTTTTATTGTTAATTAAGCTTAGAAGCATTTTCTTCATTACTCCTAAGTCTATCAAGTGCATAGAATCTAGAGGAAATTGAGAAATCATTCCAATTCCTAAAGATTCTAGCGTATTTTTATTTGTTTTGAAGAACGTGTGATGAAGAAGAGAGTATTTCCTTCCAGCAAAGTCTTGATCTGATATAAGTGTTCCACTGACAGTATTAAATGTAACTACGTTTTCTAATTTTTTTCCAATTTGGTTACATTTAATACACCCGTTTAAAGAATTGTGCCCAACAGTTCCACGAACAAAAGCTCTAGCAGGTGCGTCACATATAAATGATCTGATTTCTATTTTAACTACTGTATTTCCAATTTTAATTCCATGTTCAAAAATTATTTTCATTTCTTCTACAAAATCATGCAAATAATTATTAACATAATAAGGCTTTTTTTTTCCTAAATAAGCCCCGATCAAAAACACTTTAATATTTTTAATATTAACTACTCTACCGAGAATAGGCCAAAGACTTAGACTTGAACTTTTAAACAAAGGCAAGCCATCAATGCCAATATCAAGAATGATCCTTTCATAATTTCTTAATATTTCAGCAACTTTTTTCAGTTGGTTTTCAACTCCATAATGCCAGTATTGACCAGGTGACACAGTCCTTATTATAATTTTTTCTCGATTGTATAGTATACTATCTGGATCTAACGGTACATTCAAATTTTCCGAATTTAGAATATGTAGTAGAGCTCTAAAACTTTGTCTTGAGGGTCTATATTCCAATGCCCAATCTTTTAACTTGTTTTTTAAAGATTTTTCACTCGTTTCACTCTCAAGAGTATCGATATTTTCTTCTTCATCATTTTCACTTGTCCTATTCTGAGAAGTATCTACATTTTCTTCTTCATGATTGAATTGCATCTGTAACCCATAATTCAATTCTTGAGTATTTTTATCTTCACAGACTCGTAATTTTTGCACAATTTTTTCTTTTTCTGCTTTTACTAGTCGAGATAAATGTCGTTTACTTTTAATTCGTTTGTGCATTTCAAATAAACCGGAATGTGTTTGTCTTTTCTAATTTTCAGGACAATTAAAAAAAATTTAAAACTTTACATTATGATCTTTTTTGAATTTTTAAACTCACTCTAAAACTTTGATCAAATTTTTATACATGCAATCACAAATTATTGTTATTTATCAGAGTTTTTTGCACAAATGAAAGTTCGAAATTGAAATTAATTAGAATAAGCATTTTTTAAACAAAAAAAATCTATATAAAATATAAAATTCTATTATATATAATTCTTACCTTTTTTAATATTTTTTCCTGTTTTTAATATTTTATTCCTAAAAACACTATTGAAAATAAATTTTTAACTTATAAACACAACGCCAACAAAAACTATAACAAACTTAACTATACCGCACTTGTTACGAGAATGAGAAAATAAAGGAATTTTTTAGAACGCATTTCTGTAATGGAATTTTTTTTGTGATTGCGTCATATTTAATGCGCCTGCATTGTTCTGTACATTTTCATATCAACCAGTTTAAACACATTACATTTTTGCATTACTTTTGCGGAAAAGTAATGAGTTACGGAACTACTCAATTTGAATTTGTAAAGCTGCTACAAAGTAAGGTGATGTGGTGAAGTATGCATGCATTACAGAACTAGTTACACTGGTAATGACTTTCCATTTCGCTACTGGGTTGGTAAAACATAAACATACATAACATATACATAACAATAACCCGCTCCTCTTCTCAACACACTCTACCATAGTAAAATAATATTTTATTGAATTTGTTGTGTTGTCTCTCTTTTTTATTCTTTCTTTCTTTCTATTCATGCAGGCAGATTGTAAATTATAAATTGTAAATAATAATAATAATGAAAAATATAAAATGTAGATAATATATGTATGTGTTTGAAATTTTTTGAATTTTAAGGCATATTTTAAATTTTATAATGTATTTTTTCTCCTATTAATTATAGTTTTTCTGATAATAGAAAAATTTATACATTATGTACATACCTATTTTACAATAAAAAATAGTAATGAAAACAAACAAATAAAAATTTATCAGTAATAAATAAAATATAGGTACATAATGTCAAGATATATTTTTGACGTAAGTTATTAAGATATAAAATGTTTTCAATAATTTTTCCTGTCGATTATGTATTATTATACAAAAATAAATATTTAATTGATATGAATGCCATACATATAAATTTCTATAAACTTAGTACAAAAATTGAAAATATAATGTGTTACATGTATGTACATACATATCTATAGTTACATATACAAATTTTCTTTAAGAAAACTACATAGCTCTATATGTTATGTTTGTAATATCTATGTGTAATTTGATTGGTATGGTATGGTATGGCTACGAGTACTTTGAAAATATGTGTATTTAATTTTTTATTGTTTATTGCTTTGCTAGATCTATTACCCTTTATTACACTATATATACATACATACATATCAACCAACATAGGTCGTATTCGTTTACACCATTATAAAGTAAGATTATAATTCATTCAGTCACATAACTTTTGTACCCATATCATCTATGAATAAAATAATAATGACAACGACGAGAAAAAAAAAACCAACTGCTGCATATCAAATATATTAAATGTGATTAAATGTAGAAATAAATAAAATAATGTTCATTTGGAATGTGTGCAATGTATTTCCAAATAAAAACATTTTTATTTTTTTCTTCTTATAATGTAGATACTGCATTACACTATACTATGCATGTTCATAGTATACGGGTATGTATGGTGTATGTTATTTATTTTATGTGTAACTACATCTACATAATATAGGTATATGTATTTTAAATACATATTCATTTCTTGGATGAATAATATAATATTTAATGCAGACAGATTGCATGAATAAATAAAAAATTCTGGAGAAAAATAAAATGAATTAACAAAAATTATAGGTACATATGTATCTACATTATATGATGAAAAAATATTATTATTATATATGGGCTATTTTTATAGGGTATGGTATATTTATAGCAAAATATATTCATGTTTAGACAACACATGTAAGTTTATATTCATTCATAATATTAACATACATAAATGTACATTCATATCTGCGCTATATTTTATGAGAAACATACATATTTATGTATATGTATAATAATAGCTGCTACCTGTGAGGTGAAAGTTATTAATTTGTAGTACAATTACCTTATAATATCAGTAAAAAAAAAAACCATACATGCATTGATACATTACATATCTAGTATAAACAGGTATTTTAATACGTGAATCTAATATATGTTTCATAAATTACTTCTTTTTTTTTTTAGTATGTACCTATCTATATGTATTATCGTATTATAGACTATAAATGGATTTAATTATATATTTTTTTTTAATAAAATTATATGTATGGATAGGGATGAATTACATGCCAAAAATTAAAAAAAAAATCCTATTTCTTTTCAAAGTTGTATGTAATTTTTTGAGTTAAGTTATCTAGGTAGTACTACATATAGCACATATGAATGTTAAAATTTAAAATTATTCATGCATGTAAATAAATGCATATATACCTAGTTATATATGTATATGAAATAAAAATTACGTTTATTGCTAAGTGCACGTGAACGCACATTCTCCTACAATTAATAATACCCATAGAAAATGTCTCTTTAAATTTTTAAGTGTCTTTTCAAATCAGGTGAATCTGAATAGGTGCTTTGTATGTGATATTTTGTATGTAGCATACAATATACAATATATTATATATTATTACATGTTGATGTTACTATATTGTATGAATACATATATGTTTATTTATTTATGTACATAATGTACCTTATATGTTCATATATTCATATAAATGTATGTTTTTAAACTTCCAGATGACTGATATGACCTTCAAATTTAGAGTGTAATGAAATGATGCAGTATACTTTACATTTTTTTTTTTTTTTTTTTTGTTTTGAAAAATATTTTTATTGTTTACTTTATAAATGCACATCAAATTATAGTTATTTACATATACAACATTTATGCACATATTTATGTACATACATATTTATTATCAGTATCACTCTAGCTAGCTACATTTTTATTTTATCTTATCGTGTAATTTTTCGTGATAATTAATTTAAATAAATTATAAGGTAGGTATGCATTTTAAAAATTTTTTCTTTTTTGTGCATATTATTTATGTAAGTAAAATATCACACTTTTTAAAGTAAACGTGGCATATTTCTTATTATGTATTTCATTTTTCTTTTGTTTTCAATATTCAGTTATAATATATAGTACATACATATCTATCTTTTATTGTTTATAACCAGAATATTGAAATTGAATATTGAAAAATCTAACAATAACTCGTCCATACGTACATAAATATATATATGAATGCATATACATATAATAATGTGCATACATGTACATATACATATGTAATATGGTAATTTACTATAGGTATATTGGATAATAATGTGTATATAAATATTGAAAAAATATATTTTTTTTTTCTTTTTGATAAAACTTCAATATTTACAGGTGTGGAATTATGAAAAACAGAACAAAAAATCAACTTTTATATTACCATATTACACACACATATGCATAAATACGTACATATAGTATTTATATATGAATGTACGTATAACCAAGTATAACTTATTTACATAGCGCAGCCAAGCCAAACAAATACGAATTTCATAGACTATAGAGTATAGATTCAATTCAATGTGTCAATTCAAAGATGTCAATTTTTAATGTTTTTTTTTTTTTTAAATGAAAAACAAGATTTTTTTTCATTCCGTTTCATACTTTATTTTGTTTATTATTTTTATAAACACAATTTTTTTCTAAATTTTGTAAATAAATATATTTATTTAATATGTATGTATGTTGTATATATATATGTATACATACTTAAATATAATACTCGCGCAATTACTCGTTTTGGTTCATAATATACATTATTTTTTATATTCGTTATTATGTAGGTACATATTTGTTTTTGTACATTTATATAGTACAAAAAAAGTTTCTTAAATATTAAAAGTCATTTGAGAAAATTCTAATTATGATTATTTGTCACGTATATACATACTGTACATAAATAGCCATATACATATATACATACATTTCTACCTAATGTGCAATAAATGTTATCCATTAAAAATTTAATATTTTATGTATTCATTTTACATTATGTATTTAAAATCAATCAATCTACATTACTATTTATGAATTTTCGTTAGTAATGCAGTAATATTTAATGAGATTTTAAAATTTATTAGTATAAAGAAGAAGAAAAAAATAATTGGAAAAAAAAAAATGAAGTAGCATATATTACAAATTACAATGTAATAACTTATATAATTATGTATAAATGTACATATGTACCTACAGTCGCTAATAAAAGTACTGATTTCATATAACTAGTTAATTTTTTTCTTATGTTAGATTCAAAGAATATGCAATCATAAGTAAAACCTTGGTGTAGATCTGTAACGATCTGGAATGGTATGGAATCATCAATCACGTTCCAAAAATGAAATGAAACCCAAAATTGGTCCTTTCGTCTATATCAAATTGATTAAAAGAATTACATTGCATGTGTGTAAAAATTGTTAAATGACATATGAATAATATAATTTTGTAATATGTAGCTTTCTAAATTCTAGAGTTAATTCAAAGATAATAAACAAAGATTTATGATGAATGTGTAATTTAAACATAAACATATGAATGTATACGTACATTATAAATCTATTTAACATCTTTTATTAATGTGTAGTGTAAATATTAATAAAAAAATATTTTTGTTGTCTAATCCAAAGGTGAAGCACGACAAAAATAAATTATAGTTACACAATACACAATATTGGTAAACAATCCGGAAGATAAACATAAAGAGGTATACATACATAATATCATCATCGTGAATAACAATCTTTTTTTTTTGTTTTATTTTTTAACAATAAAGAGACAGCATCAATATTAAATGAATATTTGAATGCATAAATAGTTTTGAATGAAAATAAATATATTAGTCGCCTTTTGATAATATACTAAAAATTTCACTATTAAAATTCACTCTAAAGATTTATCATAATTATTTTAAATTCATATTATTGTATTATGTATGTATATTTATACAAACAATGTATCTAGCTAAGTATTTACAAAAAAAAAAAAAACATTTTTATTTCAATTGAAATTTGTTGATGTTCTATCAGATTTTTGTTGCTATTTTTAAAAAATTGAAATCAACAACGAAAATAAATAACACAACGTCTGCATTGTAATAAGTATTATAAAAATGTACATATATGTATCATGTCATCATGAGATTTTTATTTTAATTTAAATAAGAAAAAACGCTATGTACATATTTATATTGTGTATGTACACGTATGTACATACAGGGTGTTTCCGTTAACACCCGACAAAAAAAAAACATCGAGAGGAACAAAAAATCGTACTGGAGGGAGGAGCGAAACCTCAACCGTTTAGCCGCTAGAGGATGTCAGCTTTTCTTCTCTTTTTTCACTAAACGCCTTGTATTTTCGTTATTTTACATTCCAGCTTAAAAGGTATACAACCTTGCGATAGGAGACTTCTTGCCGTTTTATTTGACATATGACTCACCTCTGTCGCACGTCCCCTTCAAAAGTTAGGGACAGTCAAATTCAAAAACATACACATTTTTACCTGATTTTTTGGAAAAAATCAGTGATATCTCGAAAAAACACCCGATTAACGTGCAATTTTTTTTTCCGTCAGTAGAAAGTCTGATTATTTCTGAAAAATTTCTGTTTTCATCATATGTTGTTCTTTTTTTTCGTTCCAGAGATATAGCAAGTTATGGCAGTTGAGGTTTTAGTTAATTTCTGGACATTGAATGTAAAAATGAAAAATTTTCTGCGATTTCCAGAAATTGACTAAAACCTTAATTGACATAAATTGCTACATCTCTGGAACGAAAAGAGATAACAACGTAAGATGGAAACAAAAATTTTTCAGAAAGAATCAGACTTTGACGCCCTCTAACGGCTAAACGGTTGATATTTGCCTAGCCCCCCCCTTCCAATACGGCTTTTTCTTCCTCTCGTTGAGCCCTCATCGTGGTTTACTTTTGTCGGATGTTAACGGAAACACCCTGTATATGAATTTTTGTTCATCACCATTTATGTGTGTATTTACATATACTATACGACATGTACATATATAAATGTATGTACATACATAAATGTATGTAAGTATTCACTATAAATTTAAAAAAAAAATTCAATGATAAATATTTAAAAATTAAATAAAAGGAAAAATTATATGAAAAGAATAATTAAAGAAACCATGAAGAAGAGACGAAAATCGTATATAAAGTGAAAGTAAATGAAAAAGAAAATTATTTAAAATTTTTTTTTTTTTTTTTTTTTTGATAAATGAAGTTAGGTATATGGGTATATGTGATTAATATTTTGTTGTCAGTGTTTTTTCTCATTTTGTTTTTTATTTTGATATTCAAGCATTTGTATTATTCAAACATTCAAATATCCATAAGTAAGTAACCAGTATTCAAACATCCAAAATAGCTTACGTACGAATATACGAAATGAATGCAAAATAAGAAGAAATACATTATCTTATGATAAATAATTTATAATTTACATAATAATTTACATTATTAATAACAATTAAATTTTTAAAAAATTATGCGGATATTTAAATGTGGGGAAATAATTAAAAACACAGATTTTGTTTTGTACATTATATTAAAATAATATACGCGTATACGATGTTACAATGTACAATAAATTAATAATTTTTTAAAAATATTTTTAACCCTGCACATGAAGTTTTTTTTTTTAATTATAAATTATGGTATTGACCTTCATTTTGATTTTATAAAATTTCTCATCGAATAATCATTAGTATACTATATATATTTAAAAAACTAAATATGCATTTATATTTATAAGATAAATGCACATATTATGTATATTATATTATTATGTGGGTATATACAGTGTGTCCCAAGTTCGGTTGCAGACATTTTGCCGAAAAAAATCGTATGGAAGGGAGATCCGGTCTAATATCAAGGGGTGAGGAGTTAGGAGCTCAGAAGTTTTTTTTTTTCAGGTAAAGTGACTTGTTTTATATTTGTGGTCATAACCCCCGAAATCCTTGGTTCTTTTCAATTATTCTTTACATGTATAATTTGCGAAGAAACTAGTCATTTACCATTATCATCATTTCATTAGTCGAATAGACTACCAATAAAAAATCGATTAACAGACTAATTTCATTAATCGCTCGACATCAATACACTACAAGCATGTGATGTGCATGCTTATATAAAGGGAAGAACAATATTTTCTTACCATTTCTCTGAAAAAAAGAAAGCGAATTTGAAAAGAGAAGCATATAAATCAACATAATCAACACAATGGAAATGTGAACAACATAACATAACATGCATGCATTGTACGTAGATACAACACTAAAGCAGTATAATAATACAATACGATTTGTACATGTACATGATTATATATAAAGAGAAGAATATTTTCTTATAATTTTTCTGCGGATTCGTATTTAAAAATGTGAACCTGACTCAACCTGACCTGACTGATGTATAAAAAAAACGAATTTTGAAAGAGAAGAAAATAAACCAATATTTATAGAGTATCGAAATTTTGCATAATGTTCATTTTAAAATGTGAACATTTGAATAATCTCAACTTGATATGTAATATAAATTGAAGTTTTCTGCAGGTTCATATTTAAATGTGAACATAAGTGACGTGATGTATAGAAAAACGAATAATTTTTGGGTGTTTACTGAACATCCTGAACTATACCACCCTCCGCCGTATATAATATACGTATATACGTATATCAATACTGCTATAAATATAAAAATATACTGTATACATTAAATGTGTGATGTACATACATATGTATATATATATATACGAATAAATGAACTTTCGCTCATTATTATTAACAATTTAATTTTAGTTTTCTTTTCAAATAAAAAAAAAAAGAAAAGGGTAAAAACAAAAAAAAGCAAACATTGTACCACTGTATCTTAAAATAATCATTTGATGACACCTGTTTTGCAAAAAAAAAAAAATTTTTTTTTTCTTAAATAATAATAACGATGAATAGACAGCAAATAATAAATGATTACACATTTTATTGTGTACGTACATATGTAGATATGTGCATGAAATTTATTTTCTTATAATTTTTGTTCCCGTATCTGTTTGTATCTGTTTGTTGTTTCATACGTATATAACACATGGATTAATAAATCCCGAGACTAACTACTAAAACAACAGTTTTTTGAAAAAATGTTTCTTTATTCATTAACATAGTTTCCTGTAAGTGCGTGCGATACATTCATACAACGCTTTTCAAACTTTTCTATGTCGTCCACAAAGAACAATTTATCTTTAGTCTCCAAATAGGCGTTAATTTCGGCGATTACTTCTTCATTGAACTCAAATCTCTTCCCCTGAAGTATTTTTTTGAAGTCTGCGAACAACAATAATAATCGTTGAAAGTAATTTAAAGCCCAATTCGTGCAATTTTGCCATTATCGATCTGTTGTTGTTTTTGCTCCATTGAGAGTAAGCTTGGTATCCATTTAGAAAAAAGTTTTCTTATGCCCAAATGTTCGTTAAATATCGTGTATTTAAATACTACCAATCGATATCTTTAGGATGTCAGCTAACTCATGAAATTCCAATAGTCTAATTTGGTTGGCCAGAGCGTTCAGCATATAGTATATATACATATATATGCTGATTGTACGACCATCATTGAAATCAGCGTACCACTCACTCATAAATTGTTGTTCTTAATAGAACAGAGTCCGGATAATACTTTTCAAGAAATTGCCGAGCTTGATAAACAAAAAGAAAAATTTCCAGCAAATTATTTTGGTAGTTAGTCTCGGGACTTATTGATCCATGTAATATGAATGTATATGTATGTATTGTAGATGGATTACAATGACAAATGATTCATAATATGTATATAAGACATGTGTATGTATGTATTCACTATCATATATATACATATACTATGTATCACCTTTTTTTGTTTTATTATCTATTATGTTTTTTTCATTTTTATAAAGAATTGATTCTCATAATTAATACTGAACATAAATTAGAATTAATCGGAAGTCGGAAATAATTATCATAATCGAAATAAAATAAAAAGAAGAAATATACAGAATATGTATGATTAATCAATGTGGAATGTAATGTAATATGACGTATCAAATACAAAGTACTTACGTGTATGAATAATATTTATTTAATTGTATAAATAAATACATATGTACTATATGCATAATTTTTTTTTAAATTTAGATATACATATGTATTTATATATACATTTATGTACTCGTATGTACAATTTGTAATATAATAAACCTAACCAAAATATTGAGAAATTTTGTCTATAAAAGTGTTTGGCATGTTATAATTTTATTTTTGCTTTTTTTATAAGTGTTTTCATCTTAAAATTCCAAATTGTTTTCTAAGAAAATTTTATGTATTTAATATGCGTAGATACAAATATCATTTACTCGTATAAGAAGAAGAAAAAAAATGATTGATACACAACCTTGGATTATTTTTATTTTAGAAAGAAGGTAATAAAAGATATAAAACTGGTTCTGCTCTAAAGATAAATGATAAATTAGTCTACTGTCACATGAGACTGATTCTGAATCTGAAACGTAAAATTTCAGATTCAGAATTCACTTTTTGTTCATTCTGATTCTGAATCTGAAAACTCCTTTTCAATATTTTTCTTTAAATTTGTTATTGTTATAAAACACTTTACTTATCGAGTGAACATTAAACCATCGAACGATAACTACTATGAGTGGCGAGTACGTTGGTAAGACGCACTTTTCAATGGAGGGTGAAATAAAGTTAATCTTCTGTCTTCTGTCTTCTATCTTACGATCTTCAAGTTGTATATAAACAAGTAATTGTATGTCAATTTATTGAGTGGTTTAGCTATGAATTCAGATTCAGATTTCAGGTACATGTGACATGTTACATTTATTGTCAGCATGTTTCATTTTCTATTCTGAAAATAATCAGATTACAAAACGGAAACACAAACCGGAATTTATTCAGCAGATGAATTTTTCAGAGCCATGTAACAGGTCACATATACTACAATGTATTTGATTGTGATTCTGAAATTTTCGGAATTTTTCAGATTCAGAATCAGTCTCATGTGACAGTACACTTAATATTTTATATGCATAAAATGTCTGTACGTTATGTGCATAAATGTATTTACATACATATATACAATATATTACTATATATATTAATATATATTACATATTACACTGTTCGATAAGTTTTTGGTCAATAGGTACGAAAACATGAAATTAAATTCAATATTTAACTTTTTTATTGAACATAGTCCTCTTCAAGTGCGATACATTTATTCCATCGAACTTTAATTTTTTTTCAATACCACCAAAGTAGTTAGTGCTATCTGTCAAGTCCTTCAAAATTGGCTTTTGTTTCAGCAAACTCGTATCATTTGGGTAAAACTGACAACCATAAAAATGTTTTTTAAAATTTTGAAAGATAAAAAAAATCACAAAGTAGCAAAATCTTGAGAATATAATGGTGAATTTGGAAAAATTCCACTAATTTGGCTTTTTCAATTGCTACTTTATGAGGTCGTGCATTACGATTAAACAGATGTATGCGGCGCGGCACCCATTTTGTAATAAACTTTTTCATACTTCCTGCAGTGTCAGTTTAAATGGATTATTCCACCGCGTTCGCGTTCGACATTTGTATTGAAACGATCATGTTTGAACTGGTTGAATCAAACCATCAAACTAATTATTGTTGACTTCGATGGTAAAGATTCCCCTTAACATTTGTCAAGCCATTCTTTAGCTTAGATATACAGTATTTTTTCTATTAAAAAAAAAAAAAAACTTTAATTAAAACACAAAATTCAATACTTTTAATTTTTTTGAAACTGTCAAGACTTACGTGTGAGCTTTTAGGCATATTATGGATGTGTTTGAAAACGTCATTTGCAAGCAGATTGCAATTTGCAGTTTGTTTGGTAATGCAGATAACAAGTACCTATATGTATTATTGCATTACGAGTTTACTATAGATCGTCAAAAGACAGTCAATAAGTTTGACAATAATCAATTTTTTAATGATCATTTGATATGTATTTCCAAACAAGGCCTATATTTGTTAAAAATGGCAAGTGGTTGGATTTTTAACGACTTTTTTGGTTCAGACAGAATATTTATCGAATAGTCTATTACATTACATACGAGTACGTACGTAAAAAAACATTTAAATAATTTCTTATTCATTAAAAAATACATTGTTTTTATTAAGAAATCATAAAAAATGAAGTTAAATAGAGAAATGTCACGCTGCTACGTACGTTTCTATGTTATGTGATAAAGTTGATGTTTTTAAAGAAGATTATCTTGTGTATCACATTTCCATCACATACGATCTTATAACTTGTGACTGGTCCACATTGAATAATATGTTCTTAACACATGATCATTGGCTAAATGATTACTATTTTTTAGCTAAAATTTTCAATTTAATTAAATTATTCGGTTAATATGATCATATGCATGTATGTATGTATATAACAGAAAATTTTGCTATTAATATCAGATGATTTAAAACAACTTTATTCAAACAAATATGACTTTTTAAGGATATGACCATTCCTCTGTACTGTGTGGTGTTAATATCACATGTTTGAATTTTATATTAGTAAAATATAATCCTCAAATTAAATATTTACATATTTTATATGAAGAAAGATTCAAATAGAATACAACAAAAATTTTTTCATAATCTATTATTCATGAAAAAATATTATTATGATTAGAACAAAAGCCTCATTCACTTAATAATTATCTGAAAATGTTGTTTTTAGAGCATCTTTTTTTGAAAAAAATTATATAATTTCCAGTTTGCAAATAATTATTTCGTTGTAGATTCGAATGCAAATCAGATTATTTACCCAAGCATAAATAAAACATTAAAAAAGAAATTATATTTTGGAAAATATAATCGAACCATTGAGAAAATTGCTGTGTTTTCTTTTAAAAGTGTTTCGTTTATGGTCAGTTTGTTAATGTTTTTCAAGAAATTTTTTATCAAGGATTTGCTGTCATCTAATAAAGTGAAATTATTTATTCTTTTGGAAAATCACTTAAATCGATTTCCTTTCATTAAAAAAATATTGTTAGACTTCACATTTAAGAGCACACAATCTAGCAATTTTTTCACATACCTACATATTTTTGCGGAAGAGTGTGGGTTTTATTTTTATGCTTTTATTGTATTATGTAACACAGTCAAATAAAGTACATACATACATATATAGACGTGTATTTAAATTGAACATTATGTATATATACAGAACGAAATATCCTTAGACATTATTTTACAGAAAAAAAAAAAAAACATACAATACAATAACAAATTCAATAACATATAAGTTTTAAATAATTAAATATTTACATATAGGTACATAGGTACATACATATATGTATGAATACATTACATATAATCGACCTTGCATAAAAGTTTTATATTTGGTTCAAGTATTTTATTTACGTTTGTATACATAATAATACACGCATGTTATCTATTTTAATCAACATGTTTTAATGTAAACATATATTTTTATGTACATACATATATTATTTTAGGATTAATGCTATTTTGATTCTTGATGGCCATCATATAACATATGGTCCAATAATCTTAGTCTACCTCTGCATTTTTGATTTAGTATAATTTCTAACGTTAATGTTACATTACAATGTATGCGGTGCGTTATACGTCCTTCGGTTACTAAATTAAATAAAAACATATAACACATATGAACATGTATTATGTTAAAATGAACAACGTAATCAATATACTTAACGCATGCAATGCAAAAAATAAATCAACTTTCTCTTTTTATTTTCATTAGTTATGTTAAAAAAAAATTGACAAAACAAAAATGTGATTTCTTTTATAAACAAAATATTTATCTTCCATTTTTTCTATTACTATTGATATTCTTCATAAGTACAACAAATTTAAATTTTCACAAAATAATTTTTTCATTCTTTCTGTTATAACCAAATATTATTATTAATGCATATATATGTATGTATATCACATGTAACAATGCATTTAACGCATTCATTGTAACAACCAATGTTGATTGAACACAAAGCAAACACGACTTAGCAAATATACACAACGTATAGCAATGTACAATTTATCCGACGATTAAATTGTATCAGATCAGATTAGGTGAGTAATAAAATTCACTTTTTATCACATGATTATTATCTAGCTATCTGCAATATGGAAATTTTTACATTCATACACAGTGACAATCATTTTTAAATTTTTTAATTTCGTTATGAATGTATACGATCATGTTGAAATGAGGAATTTTTGGCATCATTCATATTGAATGACGATCAAATCATAAATATGAACAATAATTAGTGTAAATACTGAAAAGCTTCACTTGTAAATCACTTGATGAAATCAATATATATGGTTATGATCGATGCATTCATTATATTATCAATTTTTCAGTTCAAACATAATGGATACGTTATCAGTCACATGATATTATAGTGAATTTAAGAGATTAGATGAATAATCACTATTTGTATTTGATTAACTAAGATATTTTTATTATGATTTTTTTTAATACAAAACATCATGAAAAAATGAATGTCATATCATAAGCCAGATAATAATGTGTGCACTTATTATTGTACAAAATTACATAAATATAAATTTTTATTTTATGTTATGTGTAGCTACTTTATGTTAAATATTTATATTATGATTGTATAGTGGTCGAAATATTTTTATAAAAGATTTTGTTCTAAGTAAAAATATACTGAATTAATTCGTAGCAAGTTGATCTATTTCTTATTTGCTACACGGAAAAATTCAATGTAGAATAGCGTAGAGAAAAAGAAATTATATGAATGATTTTATTGTGTCGTAAAGAACGAATGAGAAAAATAAATGACAATAATGCTTTTGCTTGATAGCAGAAACAGCTGTTTTTTTTTTTATTCTATCAAAATTATCAAACAAACCGCACAGAATAATTGTCCAACTATTTATTCTATATAGTCCAGATTAGTTTAATTAGTCTCTAGTATTAGACAGAACTCTTGGGAAGGAACAGCAAACTTATTTAAGTCATAACTTCGGAGATGGTACAATTATGACTTGGGACAAAGTTTTTTGGACCTGGTGAATTCCGTTCCCAGTAGAATTTTTGAATTTGTATTAAATAAAGGAATGCACGCACACTAAATGTTAGTGACAAATTTGAAAATGTTTGTATGTTATAGTTCTTTACCGAAAAATAGTTTTTTTTTTTAAAATGAAGATATTCAAATTTCCGTTCATATTTTTCTAGAAATTCATGATTTTATAGTACATATATACAGTAAACTACTTTATGATATTGAAAATAAAAATAAATTTCTATTTATTTTGTTATTTTCCACATAAATGCATTGAGGTTGTGCAAATTTCCATCACACTATATAATCCGAGTATTTGATCATTTCACTTTCTTAATTTGAATTTTTTTTTTTTACCTTACATCACAATGTAAGATAAGAATTTTTAAGAAATATAAAAAATTTAACAAAGCTGATATTATACCATCAACAATCTTTCGATTTTTATTTTTTTTTTTTTTTTTCAGTTTTATTGGATATAAATTAGTAAATATCAATTATCTACTTGTTAATGTATACATACGTAATACGATTTATAAAACATATAAATAAATACGTCATGTGTACAATGTGAAATTTATCTTATTGTACATAATATAATACATACAATACATACATACAATTATACGCACAAATATGTAATGTGCATATTTAATTTCAGTATTGCTTGAAAGTAAAAATAAAATTATAATAAGAATAGAATAAATTAAAAAAAATTATTGATTAATTGATTATTTTTTCAAAACGTTTGATCAAAGACATATATGTACACACCCGAATTATGTATGTATGTATGTATTAATTAAATTAAGCAGATAAAAATATTATTACGTCAATATACTGAATTAATACACAAAGATTTTTTTCTTTTTTGTCGAATTTTGAAATACACTTTCAGTTGTCCATATTTAAATGAATATTGAGATTTTGAATAAGTTAAATATTAAATTTTAGAAAAGAAAATACAAAAATTATAATAATTTTTGAATTGACTCAATTGTGGTTACACATGTATTCATACATACACATACATTTAAATATACGTATATTAAATTATTATTTATATATATGTATATTAAAAAGACATTAAAAAAAAATAAAAGTATCTTACACACGCTTGTTCTATTCTTTATAGTTTATACTATTTTACTTTATTGTATATTTTATCATATGTGTATATTTATACACATATGATAGTATACTTATGATGTACCTACGAAATTATTATTTGTTATTTGTGGTATATTTTTTTATTTAGATACTCACAAAACAAATTTAAATATTATATATACATACATATGTACATATGTGAATTTATTGATACTGATATTTAACATTTTTAATTGATCGAAAAATTATTACAAACCACAAAGTTTTGTAGCGATATGTTAACTAGTTCGTTTACAGCTGTTGGTTTTGTGAATTGGTCTTCAGTTTCTTCCGTAACTATTTTTTTTTTCGATTTTGAACTGCCATTCTGGAGCGTGTTGTCTGTTTTGAATTTTAAGCTCGTACACCCATGTCTCGTCACCTATGTATGTAGTATCTCCTGTGATATATTACATGAATACAGAATATGAAATTCGTTCAAACTGATATTGAAATGCCTTTCATACTAGCACGAAATTTAAGACAAACTCATTGTTCAATAATTTGGTATACATACATATTGTAAAAAATGTAATATACTCTACTGTGTGTGGAGCGAACTGATTGAAACAGCAACTATGTAACCTGTAATTGTAAAGAAACTGATTGAAAGATTGTTTTCTTATTTTGTTATAGCAATTGATTAATTGAGTGCAGTGCTAATGCTATAATCTATGTAATCTATCATGCTATCATCTCCCCCCTGCCCTAAAAATGCCCCGTACTTTTTTGACAGTGTAACAGAACTAAAAGAAATTTATGATGCAGACTGATCAAAAAATTTGAAAAATTTTATTTAACTAAAATTGATTTAATTTGTTTTTTGAAATTTAGAGTGAATTTTGTTCGACTCAAAAAATTATCATACTTATATGTACTGTTAATTGAAATTTTCAACGAAAAAGGTACATTATTAGATAAAGTAATGTATGTTTATTGAATAATTCTGTTATAATGACAAAATAAATATTTTTTAAATGGTGCTGTTATACTATACTAGATAATATGTATATTATATCCTATCTTTTCTGTCTTGTAAAGATATATATGTTATGTAATTTTATACACATATGATATACAAAGGTATACATAATAACAAAATGTATGTGTAAAGTTAAGCTTGTTTTTATAAATTTTTATTTTACAATGAAAAACAATAATTAATACAATTACAATTTAAGAAACAAAAAGGTTTCTATTAAATAATTAAATTTATTTTTATATCAATCTTTGTTTACTATAATGAATAAATAAATAGATAAAACATATATACATATTTTGTTCATTTTTCAATTACATATTTTAAGTTACCTAATTCATTTTTAATTGATTATGAAAATTCAATTATTGATAAAGTCCAATCAAAGTCGTATCAACTTATTATTATACACTCTTGTAATTTTTATTAAAGAAATATTTCTAAAGTGTGAAATATGAATGATAAATTTATAAGTAATATTTATATTAAATACGAATTACATGTATGTATGTATTTATATATTATAAATTATATATGTGTACATACTTGATATGTACAGATATGTACCATACATATATGTACATAGGATATATAACACAGAAAATATTACGCTCATTTATTATCTTATATACCAGGCAGTTCCAGAAGTAATCGACCTGTCGTTTGAATGACGTTATTTGTTTGAAAAACATTAAACATATTATGTTTGAAATTTCAAGACGTTACCTTGTTTATTGTTTGTTTGTCAGCTGCTATCGACAGTGAACGTTCTTAGTGAATTTGTAAACATGGAAAAATTGGTCTTCATTACGTGATAAAACACTTTCATTTGAATGGTCTCAGTTAAACCAATATCTAAGTTAAGCTAGCTTTTAGTTTGTGGGAGTCTGAGTCTGCTATTTCGTTTACAATAATTGAATATTAAGTGGAAAGTTTAAAAGAGACAGTATGAGCTGGTAAATTGAATATCCCAAGAAAATTCACAAATTGATCTTGGATAACCATCAACTAAAATATCAGGAAAAAAAAATACAGAACATTACATATCTACTGAAAATTTGAACATAAAAAACTGTGGGTGACACCACGTTTACTCATTTCAATCGAGTGATCAAAATCAATAGTTGCAGTTCGAATTACTTTCTCATGCACACTACACACCAGATTTAGTTCCTTTAGAATATTTTCTATTTAAAACTTGAAAAAATGACTCGGTGGTAAAAGGTTCGACAATAATGAATTGTTGAAGTCTGTAGTAAATGGTTATTTAGAAAAGATTGATGGTTCTTATATTGAATACCACCAAGAAGAGTGTATCGAGATTAAAATAGACTATGTTCAAAAATGAAGTTATTTTTTTTTTTTTAATTTTTGTGTCAGGCCGAGTATTATGGAGCTACCCTCATATGTATGTAGATATATGTACATATAATGTGGAATACATTATATTACTCGTATGTATGTATACATATAATATGTAATTATGGTGCTATATGTAAACAATAAAAATTGTAATTATCATTACGTACAGTACAATATACGTACAAAATAATATATGTACATGTATTATACATATACATATAAGAGGTGAGTCAGATAAAATTTGGAATTTTTACGGCGTTATAACTGAAAACCTAAAAGAGGTAGCGAATTGATGTGTAAGAAAAAATTTGTAAGAATGATATTGATTTCAGAAATCAATGGCGGAAAGCATATGAAGTGATCACAAATGAGTCTGTCCGGGTGCTAATGCAGCACCTCAAGCGAAAAGTTAAAAATTTTTGTAATAGATAATTATATTGTGCCAATATTTTGTAAAATAAAGTCGTTGAAAATATAAAATAAATCAAACTTTATTTGATTGAAATCGGAGTTAAACTTTTTGATCTGTGGTAGAACGAAAATTCCAAATTTTATCTGACTCACCTCTTATGTGGGTTAATAATGAAAAAAAATGTTGGAATTTTTTTTTTTTTGTTGGTTTTGTAATGAATTTATTTATTTTTATGTATTTCATATTTTTTTTAACCATAAGTAGGTAATTGAAAATTGCGTTTCAAATACTATATTTTGTTTAACATTGTTTATAAATTAATATTTGTCTTTTAAGAGTTTTTATGATTTTGTTCTCTCTTTCATTTTGTTCTTCTTTTTCTTCTACTGGTTGTCTTTATTTTCGACCTATCTTTAATTCTAAAAGTTAAAAAAATGTGTATTAAAATATAAAATACTTTTTTTTATATCTTTTTATATATTATGTACATATCTAACACATGTGTATATAATAATAAATACTTCGATTTTCAACAAGATTTAATACATTTCGGCCAGAAAAATATATAAACAAACACATACACATATGTATGTATATGAATATTTAGCTGTTACATGTACATATATACATATATACAGTGAAACCGACTTTTATGCATCCTCTTTAAATGCAAATTCTGCTTTTATGCACATAATTTTGATATTTGTATAAAATTGATATCTATATATGCACACCGGATATGTGCAAACCCCTTATTTATGCAAAAACTATTATTGTATTTATCTAAAAAAAACCAAAAAACTCAACCTCTTTAACTGCACACAGTTTGTTTGTTTTGTTTTCAATATTATGTTTCTTTTATTTTGAAAAAATTCTATCAAAAAATGTGTTTTTAAATTAAATTTTAAAAAGATTTAGTTATTTATTCACGAATTCAGAAGTTCCATGAACATTTTACTGGTAATGTGACCATAAAACAATATTTTTAAGTTGAATATTGGAGTATATTAAAACAACTCTTCTACATGCACAACCCCACTAAATGCACGATTTTTTCTGCAATTTTGTATGTGCAAAAAAGCGGGTTCCACTGTACATATATCTAGTATATAGTATTATATACAATAATATTCGTATGTGGATTCTGATGTAAATATATGTAATGTAATATAATAACATATGTACGTAGATGTGTGTACAATGGACAGTGTATATTTATTTAATAATATAGTAGTTAGCATATAATATATAGTATAGAAGCTATACATATACGTACATAAATTTACGAGTATTTTATAGATAACATTTATTTCTATTTATATATATATGTAAAACACTACGATGTGATGACCTTGTTAGATAGAACTTTCCATTCGATGATTCAATTGAGGTCGTATGAACTCAATTTTAAGTTATGTTCATAATACATATAAATTTTTATTGAAGAGAAAAAAAATATTAAAGATTGAAACAAAAATACAAAACGAAAATGAAGAAGAAGAAAAATCATACAAAAATATATAAAAAGAGATACATAATAGGTGATGTGATTATTATTGTGATAATAAGTGAGGGGATGTGAAACATGTGACATAAATGTAGATATACATATATATGCAAGTATGTATGTGTGTATATTAAACAGAATAATAAAAAATTTTCTTTCTCACAAAATTATATTTTATGCTAAATTAAAAAATTAAATAAAAAATTGTACTGATTTGTTGTCTATATATATACATAAAATACAATAAAAAAATGTTTAAACATGTATAGTTTAGTATAAATAAATTGAATTGTAGAGACACCGCAAAACTTCATGGTGTACACACAAAATAAAATTTTGACAAGTACAGAATGTTTTTTAAAAAAGTGTCATTTTGTATGCCAGATTTTTTTTTCATATCTCCACGGGCACAAGGGCATTAAGCTTACTTCTGCTATATTTTGTATAACACGTGTGAAAGCCTGCAAATTAGCTTGTCAACCATCTATGAAGTCTATCCATTTTTTTTTGCTTGCAGTTAAACTATAAGCCTGGTAATTTACAAAATTTTTAAACACGTTGAAATTCTAGAAAAAATTCAGAAATACTGCTTTAACAAGATGGCCAAATGCTTCGACAAACTATCCAATAAAATTTCAGACGAAGACGAAGGAAATATATGAAAAAACAAATTTCAACTCGTACTGGCTATTTGTACACTTCTACATATGATGCTATCTCTCAATCTCATCAGCAATCACTATATTCTGTAATCAGTGAGCTTATAAGGACATGATTAAAGAACTAAAACATGTCTCAATCCTAGGTCAGCCTACGCGTCTAAAAAATTAATGAACATTGATGACATCATGCCTTTTCTCATCAGAGTCACCTACATCTACAACTATTGAACATTCACGATCATCTGAATCATCTTAACAATCCACGTCCACCAATCACCATTGAAAACTTCGGCACCGTTCGAACCTTATCTAATTGGTTATAATTGGTTAAAAAATTCCAATTATACCTTAACAAAAAGCATGATACCGTCTGTATTGATGCCAAGACAAAAACTAACAACTTAGCATTAATTCAACTTAAAGGAGGATTTTCCTTCTGATATTAGTGCGTTGAAGTCAACTTATGTACGTTTCTATGTACATCTTGAATTCTTTGCCAAAGACATTGATAAAGACATTTTTACTTATGCTTCTCACATTAATTCAAAAAGAATATCGTATCTCCAAAGATCTCAAAATGATCACGATCGATTTTTTCGTATCAAAACTAAATCCTAACTCTTTAAATACCTCTAAAAAAAAGTCTCATACTTTTCTATCTATTGCGGTGGCATCAGAGAAAATATTAAAAACTTATTATTGACGCAAAATATTGTAACATTGATGTAATTGTTATCACCGAAACATGGCTCAATGATTCTTTTTTAAACAAAGAAATCACTGATGATAATTGGACAAAATGTAGAGAATGAATTTTAAATTAAATTTTAATTAAATTTTAAAATTATGTACTGCAAGAGGGGAACCATTTTTATTGTTGTCAAAACAAAGCAACAAATTCGTTTCAAAACGTCAAAGTTGTAGAACTGCAATATCGATGCGAAGCCTTAATGCTGTTTCAAAACTTTGCATCACGACTGTTTTGATGCCGTATCACAACACATTTTTGAGGCGTTTTGAAACTCACCCTTCCTGTAAATTTTTAATCCTTTCTCGCCGTCGATTCTAAAACCGACTACACTGGACTTTAAATATAATATACCAGCCAAAACTTCAAAAATCTCCCATCTTTCCACTCGCAACCCTGATACCTACCTATTAGGCCTTTTCGTAAATTCAGTTCTAAGTTAGATCTTTTTTGCAGTTCGTTCGAAAACTATTAACTGCAAAAGTAGAGCGTTCGATAAGTTTTGCACTGCAATGCAGTGCGTTCGAAAACTATAAAATGCAAAACAGGCCTGAAAGATCTTAACGCAAATAAGCAGTGTGATTTGAAAATCTGCATAGATGCTACTGACAAGTGTACTGTCGAAGTTATCTACCACTTCATTCTTTACAACAGCTAGATTGTGCGTACATAAATTTTTTACAAAAATAAAATAAAAAAAAACATTTTTTTAAAATAATAAAAAAATAATTTAGGGATTTCGAACTTGTTGTATTAGTTAGTTGTATTAATTGGTTTTAAAAGTTTTATTCTTTATAATGTCAGATTCAAGTGAAGATATTGAAAAATTACTTAAGTAAGTATATTAATGATGATATCGTTATTGACAAGATGGGTGCCGCCGCATTCGTTGAATTCTGACCAAAAACGCATTCGAGTGAAACTTTCTCAACAACTTTTGGGTCATTTTCAAAAGGATAGAATTGATTTTGTGCGTCGATTTGTAACCATGGACGAGACCTGGATTTATTGCTATGATCCTGAATTGCGACTATAAACAGCGGAGTGGTCCGAGCCCGGCTGTTCCGCCCCAAAGCAGCCAAAGCTCTCATAAACGTCAAAGAAGGTTATGGCATCAGTTTTTTGGGATGCAAAGGGGATTTTACTAATTGATTACCTTCAGACGAGTAAAACGATAACAGGAGAATATTATTCAAATCTTTTAGGCCAATTAGACACAAAAATTCGGGACAAGAGACCAGGATTACAAAGGAAAAAAATCATTTACCACCAAGACAATGCACCAGCACACAAAGGTGTGCTTGCAATGGCCAAATTGAAGCAACTACACTACGAATTGTTGGAGCATCCACCTTATTCACCAGATCTGGCTCCGTCTGACTTTCATTTATTTCCAAATCTCAAAAAATTCTTACGTGGTAAGCATTTTTCATCAAATAAAGAAGTCATAACGGCTGTCGAAGAGTACTTTGGAGGTCTCGAGGAAAATCACTTCAGGCAAGGGATAAATGAATTGGAAAATCGCTGGAAAAAATGCATTGAGCTTAGGGGGGGAATATATTGAAGATTAATTGTATTTTGGTTCATAAATTCATACTGCTTCATTATAAGGCTGCGAACTTTTTGAATGACCTAGTATAAAACAGTTCAATTAGCTTACTTCGTATATATAGCAATGATTTCAATCACAACTAGTTCACATTTAAATGCGTTTTATAATCTTTACATTATTTATATCTTGTATATGTATATGTACATGTATATGTACATAAATAAATACATACGTACATATGTAATCTATAAAAGATTAAAGTTTGTTGGTTTTATTTTAAAAATTATAAATAAACATCTAATTAATAATGTTAATGTTTTCTTCTTAGTAATATAGTAGTCTATCAGGAACTTATTTTATCTGCATGTAAACGTTCTGTTTATATATGTATATTTATATGTATGTACATTTTGTATACATATGAATGCATCATATCTATTATCGCATGCACATTTGCACCTACATTACTAATTTTTTTTATTTTTTTATTTATTTGTAAAACATTCAAATGCATTTATAAAAATGACTGACTTCATTCAATTTCAAGTTGTAATCAATTCTAAATTTGTACTTGAGACAAAATTATTTTCAAAATAGACCTTTAAACTTTATAATTAACAACGATTCCGACATTTAATCACACAACATCATATCTCTCTATACATTCATATTTTATGCATTATATAGTAAATCCTCGATTTACGTTCTGTAAATATTTTATACTAAATTTCGTTCTACGTCGCCGCGGTTCTGATTTACGTCCTGATTTAAAAATTTGAAGAAAACATTACGTAAAAAAATACATTTTCCAAAAATATGTAATAGGATAAGACTACATATAATGTATGTGCACATGTTTTTTTTTTTTAAGATTTTTTTAATTTGTTAATTTTACTTTTCTTTCCTTTTTTAAACTATTAATTTTTTTATTAGGTTTTGCTATTTTATTTAAACTTTGTTTATTTTGTATTGAAATAAATCATTGTAAAATGAAAACAACTTTTTTGTTTCTATGGATATGTACCTTCAGTTTACATAAATGTTACTTATGGGTTGACCCATATAAACTTTCTTGGTAGAACCCACAGTTACATTTTTTATCATAACTCAAAAACCACAGATAATTGAATGAGATAAATTGCAAATGAAAGGCAATCCATTGGGCAATATTTTAAGTAAAGAAAATTAAAAAAAAAATTGGGCAAAATTTTGAGATATTTGACCTTGAACTCAAAATTTCGCATTTTTTTCCATGAAAACTTGAATTTGATGTACCATATCTTTGGCATCTCTGGACCGATCTATACAATTCAAGTATAAAAGTAAGGACTGATTGATTATCTTTCCAATGAATACAAAATAATAGGAAACTACTAAGGATTTCGTCAGTTATGACCACAAATAGGGAATAAGTCACTTGACCTAAAAAAAAAAAACATTCTGAGCCTCCTAACTCCTCACCCCTTGATATTAGATCCCCCCTGCCATTCGATTTTTTTCTTTTCTCAGCAAGACCTATCGACTGGCAAAATGCCTGCATCCGAACTTGGGACACCCTGTATACACGAGTGTGATAAAAAATGACGGGAATTTTTTTTTTTTTTTTTTTAAGAATATTTATTTTTTAATCAATATCAATTTTGTTCCTTCAAAATAAGTCTCCTACTGTAATGTCTTCTCATGTATCTCCTCTACTTGTTCTTGTGCCAGCGCTTTTTCCAATCTTGAAAACAACTTTGCGTTTCACTTTTCCGTATGTAATATGGCTTCCAGCAACATTATCAGCAAACACTGTTAGTAATTCGACGATTTTCCAAAATCATTTTGTTTAGTCATTCGGCAAATGTCGCATGAATGTGGTGCTGCATTTTATTCAATAAAAATTACAGGAACACATGCACTAATAAGATGAAGAAGAATTTTCAAAAATCGAATTTAAATTCTGTGGAAATTAAAAATTCACATTATGTTTTAATCACTCCTGTTATATTTAAGTATGTATGCTTGTTGAAAGTACACCGTGTAATAAGAATTCTTTGTCAAAATAAAAGACATGCATTTCAATAAAACTGGATTGAAATTTGTACTCATACCTCTCATATTGCGTTACAATTATTAAGTTAGGTTCATCTGTAAATTAAACTTACTTTTTGTTGAATTATTTTTCATTCAATTCATAACTATCGTCATCGTTATACAATTCTTTGTTTTTGTTCATATGTGATATAACTTCCGATTTTTCAAAAATTTTCAAAATATGTATGTATGTATAATTTCATTTTATTGAGACATTCAATTTAGATGTGAGATATTTCTACATTTTTTTACAACTAATTTTTTTTTCATCTTAATAATAAATTTAAAACGAGGAAAATTAATTTGATTTTGTTCACTGCTATGGAAATTTTATTAACAAAACTATACACCCAAAAATGAAACCTAAATACTATTTTCATATAAAAATAAATAAATAAAAATAATATAAATGTAATTTTCTTCAATTTTAAAACCGAATAATGCATCACTGTTTATATGTTCATATATGTACATAAGTTACATACCTGTTTACATATTATACAACTTACATTAATATTGGATATGCCTACTGAGAATGAGAAGGAAGACGATACATAAGTTCATATGTTTTCAATATATGCATTGCACATATTATGTATGTATGTAAAACGTACAATGGCTCAAAAAAGTATTCGAGTATTGTATTATTTAGGGATCTATTTAAAATAAAAAACATTGTGTTATTTCATAACATTTGTACCAGTATTTTTCATTCAATACAAAAAAAATTTGTTTGAAATAATCGTACTGTCTGTCTGCCTTTCTGATCGCCCTTATCTCCGAAACGACTGAACCAATTATAATATACTGCCTTATCATGATATTCGAAGACGAAACGTTTCGTATCGTCTTGTTAAAAACGCGATCATGATATTCGAAACGTTCCAATTTCAAACGATTTTCAACTCAGTCGATAGCATTTTGTTCATCGTTTACACATAAATTTATTTTTTTTTTTGGTTTTTAATAGAATTTTTTTTATTTAAAGCATATTACTAATATTTGTGAATATTAATATTAAATTAATTTGTTTAAAAAAATGGAAATTATTATTAAAAATGATATTTCAAAACATCAACAAAATAATAGAAATGACATCGAACCCTTTTTTCTTACAGCAAAACTGGAAATTGTATGAATTAAACATTAAAGCTTCGTTTTTATAAGGGATTTATATTGTACCACTATGTACCACTTAATATTCGAAACGATGAAGGTTCATAATAGCAATTTTATATCGTATCGTTTCGTTTCATCGTTTCATCGTTTCATCGTCTTCGAATATCATGATAAGGCAGATAATGTTTTTGAAATAAATCCTCAAATTATAAAATTTATGTATATTCAAACATTCAAACATAAATAAAGAGTATATTGCCTGAATACTTTTTCTAGTCACTGTAAATATAAAATGAAATTATCCAAAAATTTTCCGCTATAAATTTCATTTATACAATTTTTATTGAATTCAATTATGTTAAAAGTTTTTGTTTTTAACACGTACATATGCGTATATATGTATAATATAAAATACATGAGTATGTTTATACCACATATATGCTTTTATAAATATACATTTTAGTTCGATGACCTAATCAAAAAAAAAGTGAAAAAAAAAAAAAACATTCTGATTATTTGTTTATGCATTCAATTTATAAATATCTTAACATAACACAACTTTTAATGCATACATAGATATACTCGTATAGAAAAAAACGAAAAATACCTATAGGTATGTTTTCTTTTGAACATAAATATTGCACATGCATATACGCGAGTACTTACATACCTGTACGGTACATATACACGTACATGATATGCAATTATATAAGATCGTATTTTATTTGAAAATTTCTGAATGTGTACATTCATTGCATTGTTAGTTATATGTACATATTTTTAATTAAAATTCATTTTATTGATGTATGTATATTGGTATATGTACGTTATACAAGCATGTATGTATGTATGTAGGTACATACATAATATATATGAAATGTATAAGATGTACTCATTGCATGACTTTTATGCAGCTTTATACAAATGTATGTACGTGAAAATATTTGAAATTTTCAATTCCTATCAAATGTGTAAATTCAATTATTTTTTAATAGTTTTTTTCATTTGATTTTTGTTATATGTTATGTAGTATGTAGATATGAGTATAGTACATATGTACATATTTATATATGTATTTCTATTTTATTTGTTTTTGAAGTTTTTTGTTTTCTTTTGTTTTTCAATTTCGTCAAATATGAAACCATATCAAACTTTATTTTTATTCTGCTCAAACTTGACTTTGATATGTGCATACTCGTATGTATGTGCATAGTACATAATGCAAATGATATGCTTTTGATGACATGTAATGATATGTGGTGGGATTGACTTGTAAAATTGAAAGAACATATAGTATATGTACATTATATACATAAATGAAATAAAATTGTACATTTCATTATTATTTATAATTTATGTATTATGTTCATATAAAGGCTGTTCGATAAACTCGTGCAAAAATAAAGTTATCCGCCTTATCATGATATTCGAAGACGATGAAACGATGAAACGAAACGATACGATATAAAATTGCTATTATGTAACTTCATCGTTTCGAACGTTTAGATGTGCCATATAAAATTTTTACACAAACGAATTTTTCCAGTTGACTGGAATTATTTTAAAATATTTTGTGCTACTTGGGTTTTTAAAACATTTAATTTTGACATTATTTATAAATATTTGATAAAATTAGTTTAAAAAAAAAAAAGAAAGAAAGAAAGAAAAAAAATATATGTATTTACTTTCTTTCTTTTTTAAATGAAGAACTATGTAAATAAACAATAACAAAACGTACAAAATATATGTAAACGATGAACAAAATGCTATCGACTGAGTAGACGATGAAAATCGTTTGAAATTGGAACGTTTCGAATATCATGATCGCGTTTTTAACAAGACGATGCGAAACGTTTCGTTTTCGAATATCATGATAGGGCAGTATATTTTAGTTATACCATAGACTAATATAGATTGGAAATGCTTATGGCAGAAATCGTGTTCATAACTATTAAGTAAACATCAAAATAGCTTTTGAGAGATTTTGAAAAAGCTATAAAATCAGAATAAGGAAAATAAATGAGAGAACTTTTGTAATCTTTTGAAATCTTGTATATCTTGAAGAAAAAACAAATTTAAAAATCAAAAATCTATGTAGCTATATTCTTATCGGAAATGATAAAAAATATCAAATAACAGGCAAATGTACAAAATCGTATATTTTAAGTCTACTGTCACATTATTCTGATTCTGAATCTGAAACGTAAAATTTCAGATTCAGAATTCACTTTTTGTTCATTCTGATTCTGAATCTGAAAACTCCTTTTCAATATTTTTCTTTAAATTTGTTATTGTTATAAAACACTTTACTTATCGAGTGAACATTAAACCATCGAACAATAACTACTATGAGTGGCGAGTACGTAGGTAAGACGCACTTTTCAATGGAGGGTGAAATAAAGTTAATCTTCTGTCTTCTGTCTTCTGTCTTCTATCTTACGATCTTCAAGTTGTATATAAACAAGTAATTTTATGTCAATTTATTGAGTGGTTTAGCTATGAATTCAGATTCAGATTTCAGGTACATGTGACATGTTACATTTACTGTCAGCATGTTTCATTTTCTATTCTGAAAATAATCAGATTACAAAACGGAAGTACGAACCGGAATTTTTTTAGAAGATGAATTTTTCAGAGCCATGTAACAAGTCACATTTACTACAATGCATTTGAAAGTGATTCTGAATTTTTCAGATTCAGAATCAGACTCATGTGACAGTAGGCTAAAGGAAATTTAAATTTTCAACAAATTTATGTTATGACTGGCAATGAATATAATAATATATATTATCACATACAAATATCCTTATCTGTGATATTATATATACAATTAAAACTGGTTTTGAAAGTATCTAACAGATATGTGCATGCATACTATCAAAGAATATATATCTACTAGTTACGTTAGTTATATATTCTTTGATACTATGCAATCTGTATTGTTGGCTACATGAATATAAATATTCTATATTCATGATTCAAGTAAGACCATGTATGACGGTATAACATAAGTATAACATAACCGTATAACACAGTACTACTGCCAGCTATTGCAATGAACATGTATTGTGTATTGTTTTTTAAATAAATATGCATGTATTTTCATTGCCAGCTATTGAAATCACAGTATATCTATATTCATACAGTAATGACACTGAGCACGCGTTAGCAAAAATTTCTCATGACCTTTGTCCCGTTATTCATTCGGCCTTAACGGTTTTGCTAAAAGTCGATAGCAATTAAGAGCCTTTGTATACGAAAAAGAGACAAAAAAAATGGAACTGCAACACCAACTGTTTTAAAAAATATAACATTATTACAGTGTATACCTACTCATTAAAAAAAGTACAAATTTTGTTATTTAAAATTTTTTATCTAAAATAAACAAAATTAATTGTAAATGCATTACACTTAAAATTTTGTGTTTGATATCAAACTTTTTTACATTTTTGTTAAATTTCTTAATTATAAATTAAATTCTTACTCTAATATATAGCTTAACAAAATAAACTTTTTCTTGTCTTCAAAATTCTCAGAAATTATATGAATCACCTTATATCTTGATATAATGACGCGTCAGGTAGTCAAAAAAAAAGTTCCAGATCGCCTTTAAAAATGCATTGTGAAAAAATGATTGTATTGCTCACATGTACATATATATTGTTTTGTATCTTTTCTTCATTACGGCGGTTTATAAGGAAATATGGATTTGACATAAGTACATTAATTCTGTACTGTTTTTGTAAATTGAATTTTGATTTTTTTTATTATTTTAAAATAAGTAATTATGTGTGTTAGTAAATTTAAAAAAAAAAAGAGTGTCACATCTTATTGCTTTGTTGATCAGTGATAAATATTCTATATTGATTCCAGTACTACTGCCAGCTATTGCAATGAACATGTATTGTGTATTGTTTTTTAAATAAATATGCATGTATTTTCATTGCCAGCTATTGAATTGAAATCTACAATATATGTAATATATATGGAAATTCGTGAGCGAAAAATTATCTCTCCTCTCAGTAAAAGCTCCTGCCAGCCATTCTTCAAGTTTCTGCCAGCTATGATCGATTTCAAAAGTGTATTAAAAATTTATACGGTCATTTCCTATCTATAGATTAGTCTATGGTTATACCTTGTTATAATTATTTTTATAATTTACTTATATTTTTTAATTTTTTTTTAATTTTTCAACGGTTTTTTCTATTTTCCTTTCAGCTCACTACATTGAATGCAATGACTTTCGAGTTTTCCAATTATGGTAAGATTGCAAAAAACGCGTTTTTTGTCTTCTTCTTTTTTGTATCTATTATGTAAGAATTCAACTCAAATTTATTCCTCCCTAAACAAATTTTTTTCTTATTAAGAGAAATTAATAGTCATACAGTGTCAAAATCTGTAGAATAGAAATATTTTTCTAGAATTCAGTACTATAACAAAGAGTATAATACAATAATATATCTTATAGCCGATTTCTTCATACTCTCTAGGGTGTTACCTAAGTTTAGCTAACAGCTAGCAACGAGTTTGGTTTTCTTCATACATTACAAACTTCTTGCTAACTAATTGCAAAGCTGAAATCAAAAGTTTTGAATTGAGAATCGAAATTTTTATTGTAAAATTTCATGTAAAGCTTAATTATTTGAATGTGATACAATTAGACAGCTAGTCGGCGGTAGTATCGAGTTAAATAAATAATAATCAAAGCATCATCTTCCAACTATAGTTAGCTGGCAGTAAAGAAATCGGGCATTAGGTAACGTTCTCATGATACAAAATTCCAAAATTCTGATTGGTGGAATACATATACTATTTTCTTCAAATGCTATCTCATTTACACGATTGAGATGAAAATTTGTAATAAGGAAATTTTCCTAATTGAAGATGCATGCAGCTTCTATCTGTCAAAATATCAGCTGTTCTTTTTTGTTTACATTTTTTGTTTTATTAAATTTTTGGTTAAATAGTGAAAAGTATTTATTTTTTTTTTGAAAATTGATTGATCCAAGTGATATTTGCGACAGTTTTTTTTTTAATTTGGAGCGAATACGTGTCCAAACCATAGTATAATAATACTTCGTAACTTTGTTGATTAGTATATTGTATTGGATTTCGTAAAACCCGCCATTTTGGACCAAAAATTTTTAAGGGTAGTTTGCGTCCTCTAGATGAATTTGCGCCAATAAAGACATATATCACGTTAAAGAGGACATTCCAAAGTATCATTATCGGAAGGTCTCGTTTCAAAATCTGGCGGCACCAATTCGGAAGTTTAGCCAAAAAAAATAACAATTAAAAATTAGTATACATATATGTATGTATACATATTTGAAAATGTTAAATAATTTTTGTTAATAAAGATAAAAATAAAGCTAAAAGTTTACGATTGCGATGATTTTCAGAAACACCACATTACTTAATTACATATTTACGAAAATGTTGTGTTGCTAAAACAATTTCATTTTTCGAATTCGCCTCAATTTCCACAAATTCATATTTCATAAGGTTTAAAGTGTTCATTATTTAAACACTCATAACATATATGTACATAATGTCTAGGCTCATAAGTTAATAGTTATGTAATTTATAAATATAATTTTTCTACTCAAGTATTTGAAATTATATTTAAATAATAAAATCAAAACAGAGAAAAAAGCATGATTGTTCTTTATTATTAAAAATCTTTATATCACACATTGTACATTTATTAGACAGATCTACCCTACTTTATATTGTTTGATTTATTATATTATACAATTATGTTTAACTATGTATACGATTACATGTTATATTATTAATAAATTATTATCATATGTTTATTCATATATTTTATATACTGTAATAAAATTTATGCATTCCATAACATACATACATGAATAAATTTTATAATATATATTACATAAGTACATACATTAATTGTATATACAGTAAAATTTATTTATACCAAACTTTTGTATATTTCAACAAAAAAAATTTCGTTATGAAGAAAATTAAATAAAAAAAAAAACATTGTTGAAAATAACTGTTTTCTGAACGAACACAACTAAACACATATTGAAAGAATTTCACTTGTACTATCATCGGAAATATGAAAATGACGTAAAATAGTGAAAAAAATACGTTAGGTGTTAGACAAAATTTTTATGAAATGCATAGAATGATGTATAAAATGAAAATAAAGTTTTATTGAATTTCAAGTTATGTTATAAAGAAATTGTTTTTCATGTAAAACTAGGTCTATCAAAAGTTTTGTTCTTTAAAAGGGGAGTTCGTTAAAGAAGATAACTCCGTTAATGGAAACGTATTTTAAAGTAAATCTTGTAAAGTAAAACTTAAATTACAGTTTTGGGAATGAGAAATATGAGTTTTTTTTACATCTACATAGCCTCATCATAAATTTTATTTTTGTTGAGATTTTAGAATATTTCTTTGTCATTAAATTCAATGCATGATTTTGATTTTCTAATGCCAAACCATAATACTATTGACACACTGCAGAGATAAACAATGGTTATTTAAGTTTTCTAGTTTATCTTTGCGATAATCGACTTCCAGAACTCGGTTAAGTTAACTGAGATTCTAGAACTCAGTTATCTTTAACGTTTGTGTTATTTTTTTTTTGTTTTTATATTATATTTAAACAAACTGTCAAACCAAATTTCAGCTAACATGCTGACTAGATGAAAAATAATTAGTGTTTGAATTTATTTCTCGACAGGTGCCGTATGAATACATAAACTAGTTCACCTCAATTTAAATGTGTCAGCCATACCAGGTTATCGATAAACCATTTGAGATAAACATGGTTTATTTCTGCAGTGTGTCAATAGTATAAGCCTTTATCGTATCCGTAAAATCCTCCGCAACACAATGTGAATTGAAAATGTCGAACCAGTCATTACAAATTTTAATAAAATCTGCAAGTTCTAAAGCATTCTAAAGTATTTTTATTTCATCCGATGTTGGAAAAGTAAAATACATATATTATTTTCTTATCACTTTTATTGGAATAGATTTTACAACCTGAAACAGCACAATTTACCATTACTATTAAGTTAAATTATTCACTAAATATTAAATAATTATAATTAAAACTATAAGAGAATGAAAAAACCAAATTAAATTAAATTTATAAGTTAAATCGTTCTCTGAATATTAAATAAATTTCTCATGAAAAACAGAAAAGAATTTTCATTTGAATTTACACTATAGCTGCTTTGTTTACAAAATCACTAAGCTGTGTGACTTCACGACCAAACCTCAAAATTGTATTGTGTATACCATCTATATATCTTGAGTTTAATTTATTTTGAATTAAAATGGTCATCAAATTAATATATCGAGTTTATAATCGAGTTGAAAATAACAAATAAAATAATAAGTAATAAAATAACAAATGAAACTTTAAAATAAATATGGAATCTGGATGTTTCAACTTTTTCCAACTTTGAAATCAAGAAAAGCACTCGGTTTCGAGTTCGAACTCAAGAAAAACTTGATTTCATTTTGAATATGTCTAGAACCTTAGTGCTTATTTTAGGCTAACTATTACTATATGTATATATAGCTTGTTTAAAATTCCCAGCGAATAGAATATATGCGCAGTGAGAGTATGGCGTCATGCTTTGAGCGAGGTTATAATTGTAGTGGTTACACTTTTTCAGGTTTATATGGGAGAAAAACACAAATACATATAATCATTTTATGTACATATTTAATTTCAAGAGAAACATGCGCAGATTATTCGCTGGGAATTTTAAACAAGCTATACCCTCACTTAAATCGACATAAAATGTGTCGACACAAAATAAACCCATGGTTATAAACGCTTGTTTATATCGAATTAACGTTTGAATCGATTTAAAATAAATCGATATAACTAACCGGTTCAGCCGATTCTTAAAGGAGTATAAACGGCTGTCAGCTAATATCGGTTTACACATAAATCAAAATCAGCTGACGTAGAAAAAGAAAGTGTTTTTGTGTAAAACTATTCAATTAAATAATTTGGAAAATTTCGCAGTAAGTAAAAATATTTTTAAAAAAGCTCGTATTTTTAAAAAAAAATATAACTGTTTTCAAATGAAAATGAAATGTCATTTTTAAATTGATTTAATTTGAACCGGTTAATTACAAAGGGTATAAACACATTGGGATGGGTTCAGAATAAAACCAATTATAAATCGATATATCTTTTATGTGGATTTAAGTGAGGGTATAATACATGGTATATATTTTGTTTCCATTAGAGAAAATTTTCGTTATAGAAAAATTCATTATATAAAAAGATTTCACTGTATGATATTATGTGAACTGTATTTATACAATATATATGCGTTTATTATTATATGAATATTTTGTTGCATATAAATGAAATTATAAAATGTAGCATATTAAGTATATTTTTAGTATGTGTTTTTTTTATAAATAATTTTTTATTACATACGTACATATAAATGTACATAAAGTATATATGTACTTGTAATACAATCATACAATGTTCACATATAAAGTGTAAATACGAATATTACATAAATTTATATATTTATGGATTGGTTTTAATCAAATATTGTGAATTCATATTTTTTCATCATGCCTACATAATTTATACACATACATATATACATACATACACATATGAACATATGCATAAAACTATTTTTATATATTGCTTATATAATACATATACAAAAGTAGTGCCTATATATATATGTATAAGCATTTATGATGGCCTGCTTTTTTATTCGTACATACTTAAAATATATATGATACTTTAAATTAAACACATAATGTACATAATATATCTAAGGAATGTTGCTTGAATAGCATCAATAAAATGCCCACATATCTTGAACATAACTTAAATGCTTATATACGAAAAATAAAAATGTTTTTCTTTTTTTACATAATATACATGTATACATATTAAAAGTATGTATATACATACGCATACGTAACTATAGACGTTATATACGAAATTCGTGCTTATTACATACGTAGTACGGTCCAGCCATCTCCGACCTAACATATTTCTATATAGGGTAAAATTTAAACCTTTTACAAGGAGCTGCAATAATTAGCATCATTAATTGACTCATAGTCATAGGTAAAATTTCAGCGTCATACATTGTCTGGTTTAAATATATCATTTGTTTAAAGGTCACCACGTCGAGCGCATTGGAAAAAATGTTTAAATTAGATTACCGAGCAGTGATTAAATTTTCAACTGATGAAAAAATAAGGCCGAAAGAAATTAAAAATCGTTTAAATGTTGTATATGGGGAATCTACTCCTTCGTATACAACAGTGAAAGATTGGGCAAAATTATTTCGTCAAGGTAGAGAGTCAATTGAAGACGACTCCCATGGTAGAGGTCCTTCTACAGTAGTGACAGAAGAAAATGTAAAATTAGCAAGAAAAATTATTTTGAGTGACCGTCGACTTAAGGCAAGAGAAATTGCAGAAAAGAGTAAAATTTTGAAAACAATTATCTATACATTTCGATTATCTACACATGTCTTCACATAACTTCTTAGTGCAGTGCAAAAACAGCAACGAGTGAATAAAACTGTAAAACTGTAACTGTTAAAGCTGCTGTGAAAGACTATGTGGCTTCGTAGAACTTCCTCATCCACCCTACAGTCCAGACTTCACCCCAAGTGATTATTATTTATTTTCAAAATTAAAGTCTGACCTAAGAGGAAGAAAATTTAACAACAATGATGAAGTTATTATTATTAGTGCAACAAAGTGAATTTGTGTGAAACAGTAATTTTAGAGCATTTTGAAGCCAAATCTTCAAATTACTTTTCTAAGGGTACAGAGCTGTTAATTAAAAGATATGAAAAATGTATTGAAACAGAGGAGGACTATATTAAAAATGATATCAGTGTTTTTTTTTTTTTTGCTTTAATCATTGTAAATATGTTAGGTCGGAGATAGCTGGATCGCACTACGTATCTACTTACATTATGTACATTATTTTTATTTTGGAGAAGAAAAAATATTTTTTTTTATATTGTAATTAGTCTGTCTTGAATGTACATTTTTAAATTATTTATATTTTTTATTATTGCACATCACATTACAGTACAAATGTTTTATTTTTTAAATTATATATGTATATGCACTACATACGAAATATACGAGTATGTTACACATATTTTAGTAATTTAGTAATTTTGTTTCTTTTATTTTTCTTTTTTTATCTTCATTATTTATCACTTTCAATAAAATTTTGCAGCATTTGTTATATTATATTTAAAAAAATAATTTTCTCTATTATTTATTTTTTATTTTCGTTTTTATTTAGTCATATTACTTTTATATATGTACATACATTATACATATTATGTATTGTTATTTATTCTTTTGAATGGAACTAGAATAATGTATTTCCTTTTCAAATACATATGTATGTGGATACAAACAATCAAAAATATTCGTGTCAAATATAGATTTAAAATTTTATTAATTCATATTACTATTTGTGTACAGTATACGTACATATGTACATATGTAATGTATGTACATACATTGAATACATATATAGTTTGCGTAAATCCCCATATATACAATATACCCATACATATTATGTATATACGACTATACTTTATGTACTTTATTAATATTTTTATTTAAAGTCACAAAGTCACTCACATTATACAAGTACATATTTACAAAAAAATGTAAGTAAAGTATGTATGTATGGTATATATTAATATATGTATTTTAATTTAAGATAAAAAACCGGATGTCAGATAACATATGAGAAAAATTCCTAATATTTTTTCTATTTTGATTTTTACTCGACACATAATTTGTATAATACATATATAGAGTTATTTGTACCTTTTTTTTTTTGCTTTTTGAAGGGATATTGTCAAATAAGGAAATGAAATTTTCATAAAATAGAAAAGCATAAGTTTTTATATGTATATTGTACATATAGGCAGAGCCACATAAATATCTAAATACAATACACTGCATCACTTTACATATGTACATGTATGCATATTCCATACATAAATACATGTACATACATTATACATACATACAAAAATAAAGTAAGTAATTACAAAAATATTGATGCATTATTTATCTATGAAGAGAAATTTATATTTATGAATAAAAGAATAACAAATTATATTAATATTGATTTTTTTTTTTATATTTTTAATTTCATTATTCAATTACATATAGCTTGCATATAAAGTGCATATGATACATTCTTCGAATGATGTCATTGTTATTTAAAATAAGTACATATATTTTAATATTGAGAGGGTATTTATTTCAAATCATTTGTGTAATTGCTCGTATTTTTACGAGACCTCGTGACTTTTTCCTTTGTTTTGAGAAGAGATCTGGGTAAATGAACGACACTTTTTAGTCGCGTAGATAAACCTCGTAAATAAATTTTGTATAAATAGAAGTTTGACAGCTTGTCATATTTTTACCAACTAAAGCCTAGTACGCTATTCGAACGGAATTCTATTTTCAATATAAAAGTACATACATGCATAAAAATAAACGGAATTCCGTGAACAGAATTTTATCGTCTACTTTTTGTTTTGTAGTATGCAAGCAGTTCGAAATGAAAACAAGTGGTAAAATATTATTTTTTTTCGAATTCAATAGTTGGCCATACTGATGAGTAGAGAGTGGAAGTGGAGACTTTTTTCTGTATATCGACAAAACGGAATAATAGTCGAGCTATTTATTCTGTGAGCAGATGCGGTAATTTTGACGTTTAAAATTAAAAAAAAAATTAAATTTAAACAGCTGTCAAGATCTCTCCACCATTAATGTACGACTATAATACATACATTTTTGACAATACTTTACACAAAATTTTCAATATAAAAATAATTAATAAAAATTCGAAAAGAAATTCCGTTCGAACAGTATACTAGGCATAAAATTTGAAAAATGAGTTAGTGCTTATATTTTGAGAAGATTATTGAATTTGTGTGACAAAATAAAAATTTGTGAAGAATTATGTTACAAATTGCGACTATTGTTTTACGATATGCTTTCACATCTTTTCGACTTACGAGATTGTAAAAGTTTATGATTTGAAATGAATACCCTCATTGTATGTATAACATTTTTTTTTCAATCATTTTTATTCTTCAAGTTTTACTTTTCGATTTTTTATGTCTTGTATAACATAATATTATGTATATATTTATGGACATAAATAATATATGTACTTATGTAGGTACTTATATGTATACAATTGCACAAGTATATATAAATATGTAATAATTTATAAATATAGATATACATTCATAGACTTGATTATACAAAACCGAAGCTCAAAAACTATAATATAAGACTATAGACACACTGAGATATTTAACTAAACCGTTTAGTTTGTAATTAATTCGAAACCAATTTCATGACACACTGCTTTTTAGTTTAGTTATCTTTTAACTTTGGTTATCTTTGACATTTGAAGTTGAAATTTTGTTTATGGGTTGTCAATTGTATTATTTGTACAGTTAGTGACTAAATTAAGGGGACATGTATAAAAAACATAGTTTTTATTAACAAAATTACTTTTTTTTTAAAATTATTTGAATTATATAAATAAAATTAATTTAGCAAAAAGCAAGTAATGTGTGAATATTAAATAAGAATAAAAAAATATATATTTTTTTGTATAATAATGTAACACAAATTTTTTCCAACAGCCTGCAGTTTTTGATATTTCAAACTTTTTAGCTATAGAACGAAAACTTTAACCTCTTATCCGATAATTTACTACTAATTCACCGAATTGTATGCCAATTTCTTTTCTACTCGACATTTTGTTAAAATTAATATTAAAATAAAAATAAAAGAAATATCTTTAATATAATTTATGCAATTTAATTTATTTTTTCATTCTTTTTTAATATTTACGTATTATAAGCTTTCTACTAAATTAATTTTATGTAATTCAAATAATTTCAAGAAAAGTGAAGAAAAGTGATTTAGGATAAAAAAGTTTATGATTACGATAACATTTTTTCCCTTAATCTCTGTTCGAACAGGATAAAATTTTCGTTGTTTTTTTATTATTTACAATGAATTATATATGTATTTGTTTACCTGTATAAAAATTAACATATGGACACTAATTTTTAATATAATTTATAAATATTATGAATGAATATTTGTATATAAATATGTATGGTACATAATTGTAATATAATATAGGATATAGGGTTTAACTTATGTTATGTTATAAGCGGGTCAGAACAGTGAAATGAAGCACAATGATGATATCTACAAGTAAAATTCATGTGGTTTGTTTATTATTTTGAAGAACAATCAGTGACATTACATTCTGAAAAAAATATCGTTTAAGGTGTCCATTGCGAGTGTCGATTCGTCATTCGATTATCGAATATCTCTTCATTCGATTAAATATGGTTTTGGTATTGTGTAACTCAATCGAATGGAATAAAAAGTGTTACCGTGTAAAAAATTAAATTTAATGGAAATATGTTATCTTATTATGAATTATTTTGATTGACATACATATGTCTATTTTACAAATTCAGTTTTTTTTCAGTAAAAGCGAAATTGGTTATGTTTTAATTATAAACTTGCATTGTAAAATAATAAAATAATAGTGAATTGTGAAAATTGAGTTCAGTAGAGTTATTTTTTGACGAAGATGTAGAGGAATTAGAAGGAAATAATATTATTAATACACTTAGATTAAGACGGCGTATAAGAGATGCATCTAATCCACTTGACATGGATGAATATTGGTAAATTTTCTATGGTCATAAATTCTTAATTATCATAATAATAATATTTTTGTGTGTTTAATGTGTCTTTTAACAGTTTCGTACAAAATGTTCGCATTTCACAAGCCGCTCCATTTGTTTCTTGTTTGTGATGTTTTTCCTACACAACAAATTCGATATTTGAGTTTTATTAAAATAATAAAATTAAATAAAATAATCCTTTAACTTAATAATTACTTACATTTTAACAAATCTTATATTTTTTCGAAACACAATGCACTTAACTCAATTTGTTTTTTGACATTCGAAGAGAAAAATGTTATCGAATCTAACATTCGATAATATCGAATGTAATCGACACTCGCAATACCGAATTATAAAATTGACATTCGATAACAGAATAATCGACACTCGCAATGGACACCTTAAATGTTCTCCTCGGCTTTGTCTGGCTGAAAGCTAGAAATGTGCTTCATTCGAAAATATTATTTTCAAAAAATTGGAATCGGCCTCCAACTATTCCAAAGTCCAATTAGCGAATGTCACAAAATTACAAATCATAATCGGTTGATTCGAGTTCTCTTGAGTAAGTTGAACTTCATAGGCCTTCAAATGAAGATCATGATGCAAAATTCTCCAAATTCTTCATAACCATGAATTTTGAATAATTTGTACGCGTTGTTGAATCGTGTACATTTCCATTGAGCATTATCACTTATCGGATCGCACAATATTGGGAACAGCAATCAAAGTTTGAGCTTTGAGATTGACTTTTCGATCAGTGTTGTCGTTGTGGCCGTTCAAAATTCAGACGTTTCTATTGGTAAACCTTATATAAAATTAAATACCTGCATGTATTAATTAACAGCATTAATAAAATGTAAATTTTTTTTTCACATGTTCTTTATTACTTTTTGCAATACATAATATGTTTGAAGCAGTATTTCGTAGTTGATTATTAAAACGAAAGGAGAACACTATATGTAATTACAGGTGTAATTACATGTATGTATGTATGCAAACATGTATATATTTTAAATATATTGCGTATATTGGCCTTCATTGAATTGAGGTTAATATACTTGATAAGTATTACAAAATTGACATACCCTTTAGACATTTAGAAAATTAAAAAAAAAAATGTTTAATGGAAATTATTAAGGCTATGTAATTCTCTTATTTAAATTAATCCATTTGTATAAATTGAATTTTGTTCATAAGCAAAACTATTGAACTGTACATACGTGAATATAGGGTATGAAAGAATATATGGTATTATAATATATGTATGTACATTTTTTGTTTCTTAAATGTTTTCAAAATAGAAAGAAATTTTCTAAAATTCTATATGTTTCATTAACATTCTAACACGAATAAAAAAAACAAGATTGCGGTAGCATTTGGTGTTGCAGATTTCTAAATAGTGAATTCATATCCAATAAGTCAGCCAGAAAAAAAAATAACAAAAAACAGATATGAAGTATATTATAGTTTGTTTATTTGTTTGCTTGTTTGTTTAGAGGGAGGTATGCAAACGCTGTCCATAGTACCTATACTATATATTATAGAATAATAATTATGTTATAAAACTACATACATACATACATTTAAGTTCTCATATTATTTAATTTTTTATTGATATGAAACAAATTGTTTTCTTATTATTAATCTTAGGAAATATAAAACAGTTTCTATTTACATGACTGTGTAATCAATAAGCGCCAATGCTATATATAGTCGCTGAAAACATCTTACATAAAAATACACCAACATTTTTTAGCTTAATAAATTGAAATTTCTTTACATATTTAAGCATCGAGAAAAGAAATCATAACATTATAGGTAAATATGTAAAAATTTTGTTTTGTATTATTTTCAATGACTATGTCCCATATCAACTTTCATTATCCTATATAGAGTTACATATGTACATACTCGTATATTGTGCATCTATGTATGCACATACAATAAATTATTTCTATCTAAACAAAATGATGTAAGCCAAATGTTTTTTGTGAATTTTTAATTTTCCTTATTTTTTCCTTCCAACAAATACAAGTTTTTTCTGTAATGTTTTAATGTGTGTAGATGTATAAAATTACAAAAAAAAAATGTAAATTTACCCTTTTTCATATTTTTTTTTTTAAAAGTAGCCACAATTTTTTTTATCGTTTCTTTCTCGTTATTGTTAATATAATATCGTGAAAATCGAAATATGGTCATCAATTTTTTTTTTCTTTTTTTTTAACTTTTGACTTAATTGCGTGGGAATCATGATTCACTGATTTTTAATATGGTTCTAAATTTTCCTCTTCATCTTCGTTAATGATTATTATATGTATATATGTTCAAGTATCTAATATGTGAGTATGTAAATATAAATGTATGTATGTATGTGTTTCTTATAATGTATTATATGTAGTTTTCTTAACCAAAAAATGAAGACAATAATAACAACAACAACAACAAAATTATAAATTCAAATGCACTTACCGCTTGACTGCCTTTATCATCCGGCTTTATGTCATTTGCAATGCAGTAATATTTCATTATAACATTTGGTTTCAATACAGTTTTACAGCACATACACTGTTGTACATGCATTTATACATATAATATATATATGTATATTATATGTATATATTTATATGTATATGACCATGAATTTCTTTATCTGTTTGGTATATGTATGTAATTATGTACATATTTACATGTTGGTTGTGCTTTTTTCTTATTATTCTTTAAAAAACATAATTCTACTCGTATATATATGCATACGAAAAAATTCCCTTATTATTTACAATTACACAATACGTATGAGTATGTAAAATAATAACCAACATATTACATATGATACCTACGTGTATAATTAATATTACATATTATTAAATATTATAATGCACATATATGTATGTATGTATATATGCACATTATTATAATAATAATAAATAAGAAGTTTTCTATTCTGATACAAGACAATAGCGAAAAAACTATGCGATAGAGCGTTAACAACAATAAAAATGAAATGAAATTTTCAAAACAAAAAACAAAAAAAAAAGTCCCAGAAACCCCCATTGTGAGCATTCTACCGTTAACATTTCAATTTTATATATTTTTTTCTTTTATTACTTATTTTTTCTTTTAATAGCAAAAGAAATTCAATAGATTTTTTTTTTTTAAAAAAAAAAAAAAAAATAATAATAATAAAGATAGAATCAAAAATTTTTATTCTTACCAATTCGAAAATTTTTATTCATTACATACATAATTACATGTAAATACATACATAATAAGTATATTAAACATACATAAGTATTTGAGTATGTAGTTCTGTTACACTTACAATATATAAAAAATAAACTATACGTACATAAATATTTAAATATTTTTTCATTTGATTCCTTTTAATTGCTTTCGCTTACAGATACCAATGTTACTTGTTACTTAACTTTTCATCTCCCATTTTTTACTCTCCAAAAAATTGACAGCATGGTTTTGATAACCGTTGATAACGTCTTTCCACCTTGTTCTAGACACTCTTCTTAGTTACTTTCTTTCTTCAGTAATATTAATTTGATCTTATGACATGTTCTGCTCATCGTAAACACAAAAGTCTTACAGAACTTTGGTTTTAATGTGGATGTTTGTTGACACTAATCACAAGGAGTATAGTGAAGTAGCATTGTTTGCTGCTTTAATTCTTGCTCCTACATACTTGCTTTCATTTTGTTATCTATTGTCAAGATAGAACCAAAGTATGTTTTTAAATTACTGTAAATTTTCAAAATTTGATGAAACTAAAGTTTTAAATATAAAATTTAATCATTTTTTATATTTTAATAAAAAAAAATAATAATAAAAAAATAATGAAAAAACTAAAGAAAACTTGAAATTGTGAAAATTTACCATTTATGAATATGTAGTTTATACTGAAGTTTAGTTAGTTTATACTGAGTAATTTACTCAATCTAATATTATTATTTGTAGTGTTTTCATATATGTACATATGTATGTGTATACACGTTGCTTATTTTCATATTGCATACTTGATGCAGTAGAAAAACAGATAAATACTATTAAAAGTAGTTGCGCTTAAACAAAAACCTATCAATGTTGACAAGTATAGGATTCTTATTCTTAATTATGACTGATTAACAAAATAAAAATCCTCATGAAAGATTTTTTGACCTGCAGCAATAAAGATCCTTTCTGAATATTTTTTTAAGTATTTGCAAACCGAAATGTATGAAACAAGCTAAACAACTTTTCGATGCAAAACCACTGTTGTATTTTATCGCATAACTCAAGAACCACGAAAGACAATTAAATAAAATAAAAAGCAAATAAAAGGAGATGCATTGGACAATATTTTAAGTAAAAAAAATCGAAAAAAATAGTGCAAAATTTTGAGATATTTGATCGTGAACTTAAAATTTTCCGTTAAATTATTTAGACATCAAAGTAAAGAGCCATTGATTCTCTTTCTAATGAGTGCAGGATGACTCAAAAGTATTGAATATTTCGTGAGTTATGGCCAAAAATACGAAACAAGTGACTTGACCTAAAGAAAAACTTCGTAGCCCCGTAACTCCTTACCCTTTGAGAATAAACCCCCCCCCCCCTCTGCCATACAATTTGTTTCGTTTCTCGGCACGACTAATCACCTGTCTCACGTTTTTCATCCAAAAGAGAATCACCCTGTATATACACATAATGTGATTGGTACATTGTGACCATTATTTTTATCAGTTTTCTTTTTATGTTTTCTATTATTATTATTATTCGTCTTCGTATAGAGATAACAATGTAAGTATGTTCTTAGTTAATTATTTATTTTTACACATACATATGTACATCTATATGTTACATCCATAAATATTAAAATACAAATATGTAAATAAAAGATTTAATCTGTAACGTTGATTGTAATTTTTTTTCTATCTAATTTTATAAGTAATTGGCATATTAAGAAGAGGCAAAAATTAATTATAATGAATGGCTTTCACTTTTGGAATTCACTTATTTTCTCGAACAAGTTTCTCAAATATCTGAAATAATAAAATATAAAAAATACACACTTGTATGATGTACATATTATGTACGTATGTATATATATATAATATAAAAAAATGAAAATAAATAAAAATTATAGTATAAGCATTTACATAAACTCATGGTTACAAAAACTGTATCGCTTTAAATAGCTTTTTCGTAGTTTTAGGGCTCCCACAATCTTCGTTGAGACATTCCCACATTAACTTTTGCAATATTCTCTACTCTCTACTGTTTAATAAAAACTCTATTAATTCTCTCCTGAATTCTGTTGCGAGTTTAAAATTATTTTCTTAAATATCGATCAATACGCTCTGTTGAAAATCTTACACTACAAATCTTTGGTACTACATACAACCCAAATCGATTCTTAGCCTCCTGTAGTTTTTGCCTTCAATAATCCCAGCTTCTGTATGCTGTTCTCCAGTTTCTGGTGGTAGCTTCTTACCAGCGCTTTCTAAATCTACCCTGCAATATTTTGTCTTTCATCTCGACGTCAACAAATACGGCAAAAATACATCCTTTTGTTTTTGGCGAATTTATCCCACGTACTGTTGTTCACGTATATTAAGTGTTTCCCAACAAATAAAATAAATCTCAAACATTTTTAATTTCATATTTTATGGGTGATGCAGTTTTTGTGACCACGGGTATATATATGAGAATAAACTACAAACATAATATCAGGAGTATACATGTATATGTAATATGGTGATTACTCCTTACATACATATACATTTATGTATAATACATATAAGTAAATATTTTTTAAACATACATCATTTTATTTGTCTAATTGCTCATTTATATATGTATATAAACACATATCTCACACACATATTTTATTTATATGTATGTAAATATATATCTGCAAATATATGTATGTACATAATATATTTTCATAAATACGTACATACATACATACTTTCATATAATTCAAATGCATTTCATTTGATCGTTTTCACTGCATGAGAACTACATCATATTGATCATATACTGTTTATGTACAATAATGAATGCACATTACATATTTTTGTTTATATAGTATATGCATACTCGACGTATGTATATTTCTTATATGTACATAAACACTGTATTTTCAATTGATGAAAAGAAAAAAGAAAAACGAAATGAATATATAAAACTAAAAATATATGTATGTATATAATAAAGAAAAAGAAATTAAATCAACTTTTCTTGTAACTTCTTCACTTTAGATATTTTTTTGTATTCATCATATTCAATATACATGATGTTATATGTACATTTATGTATATAATAATATAAAAGTGTAACACATATGCATACATATGTTGTTGTTATTATTATTATAAATGCACATTTTATACATTATATGTGTACATAAAAGTATCTCATATTATAAACGGGAAATATTTAATTAGGTGATGAGAAAATTTTATGCTAAAATTGAATAAAATCTATATAATATAAAGTGCGCAAGTATATATGTATGTATGTATTTACATAAATTATGTTATATGAATGTTATCTGAATATAAAATAATTATTGTATGCTAAAGAAAATATACAGATGCATATTACTATACATTACAATCATACATAGTTACACACATACATCATTTTAGTTTGTTTCATTTTTTTTTTTTATTTCACATTAATACGATCACTGGCTTATATTTTCAAAAAGAAAAAAAAAAATGATTTTCTTTTATTTTTCAATTAAAAAATGAAAAGCATTCTCATAAAATAAAGTATTGTATGTATGTACATACATACATACATATATATGCACATACAATACATGCTCTTAAAAAAATTATTTAGTATAAGTATAGGGAAAATACAATTTTTCTTAGATTATAAATTTTGATATTATTAGTGCTTAGTGAATATGTATTTTTAATTTGTATGAATATTTCATTATTAGGGAGATTCATGTCAATTTTTCGTTGTTCGTTGCGTCGTAGTTTCGTAGTCTAATTAACATGAACGACCATCTTAAATTTCTTCGTAATTTACTTTTTCGTAGTTGTTTTTCTTTTTCCTTTGTCATATTTATTTTCTAAGGCCTTTATTGTGAATATCGTCAAATAAACGAACAATCGTACAATCGAAGTTTTGGTATTGCAAGTATCAATTATTGTGAATGATATGTTCGATTGTGATCGTATCACTCGTTCGATTGTTTTTTAACGAACGAATATCATTTTTTTTTGTTCATTTTATGGTGATATTTCATTGTCTTACGTGGTTCTTTGTTTTTTGTGTGGCTATTTGTTTAAAATGTAATTACTAAAAATTATATTTTAATACATATTCTTATTTTATTATTATTATTTTTTTAGAAATTTAAGTAATAAAAATCAGGTTGAAAAACTGATAGAAATTATGAAACAAAATCCTCAAATTGCACAGGGACTTTATAGAAAAAGCCAAATTTTAAATAATTGGGGAAAGTATGCTGAAATTTTAAACAGTCTTAGTTCTCCAGTAAAATCATCTGAAAAATGATTGAAGGTACAAAAGTATTTAACAAATATTTTATAGCATTTATCATCCATCTAACAATTATTCTATTTCAGTGTGGACTGATTTAAAATTTAATATTAAAAAAAATTGATCCACAACAAAAAAGAACAAACAGCAACTGGTGGTGGACCAAATACCCAATATCAATTTTCTCAAAACAAAATTTAAATCACATAAGCAATGAAAAACTAGCATTTTTCACAATAGTGTTAAAAAGATTCACAACAGATTATAATTTTAATAATGCATATGGCATTACTAATTGATGCTTTCGATTGTGTTACACAATACCGAATAATTTCACAATCGAACAGCTTTTCATCATTCGATCAAAAACACAATCGATATTCGCAATAGAGGCCATTATATTTTAATTTCTTTACCAACTGAGAACTGTCAAACATCAACTACGAAACTATGAAATACAAAAGTTTAAAACTGCGAAACGTTTTGCTTTCGTATAGTTTTTCAAAACTTTCACAGTTCACAAATGTATGGAAATGAACTACGAAAACTACAAAGATTGCGAAGACTACGAAACGTGGCATAAGTCCCCCTATTATTTCGTATGTTTTAAATTTTTTTTTTTTTCAAATTTAACTATAACATATATATTTACTCAATTATATTTATAAAAGTTTATGAAAATCATATATTTTTTTCTATATAATATAAAGAAAAAATAAAATAAAAATAAAAACATGCCCTAAAAATCATCTATTTAACACGCATAAATTTTTGAATTTCACAATTAAAAATCCAAAAAAAAAAAAAAAAATTAAATAAAATTTTAAAAAACATTCATAAATTTATAATATTTTATTTTTACGTACATACATAGGTAATATGAAAAATTAAAAAAAAGTTTTTAATACATAAATACAATTTTATGATAAAATTTTTTTAAAAATAATTTTTTAATTAAATATCATTATAATAATAACATTAGTATGTATTGTAAATAAAATAATTAACTATATTAATTACATTTCATTATGGACTGAATAATTGCAATTTTATTTGATTTTTATAACTGTTAAAAAATCAAGTGTATCAATGTAATAAAATCATGCATACATGTATTCATATACAATACATATCGTCGATGTATACATAATCAAATATTTTTGGGTTTTTTTTTTCAAAAATCGTTCAAGAACATTACAAATTCCATCAAAGATAATTTGAAGAAAATTAGTAGAACGGGGCAGGAAGGAATTAGAAAAGCTGAGTAAAATATTCAAAATTATCATAATCTGAGTTTTAGGGTGATGGAACATAGAAAGTAATGAGTTGAATGATTTGCAGCAAGTCGTGACTCATTTTCGTATTATATGCCAACAGAAACAATGGACTTTTTTATAAGCACATTTTTCTATGTAAAAGACAAAGGCATCTTGAATAAAAAACAATTAGAACTGAACTTTCACATAAATTGCCAAATTGATATATCCACAAAATTGTGTTCACTTTAAATGCAAAAACTTCATAAATATCTACTTTAAAAAAAAGAAGAAGAAGAAGAAATTATATTTTTGTCAGTGTAAACGATTCGTTCAATGGACAACGTTATGTCTGAGTGCTCTGGTTTCATACCTCCCCCCTAACAAACAACAACAAACGATTCGTTGATATATTCAAAGTTCAGTGTAAACTGTAAATAGTAAATAATAAATTTGTTATGCAGAATTTTAGTTTATCCGAAACCCCAAATTTATTTTTCTTTTCTTGAGTTAATTATTATATGCAAGAAATGTTTCGATGTAAACCAGATAAATGAAATTTATCATTACATATATTAATGCTGGAAAATATTTATAAAATTAAATTCCCAGTGTAAATGAAGGCTAAAATTTTTAAAAAAAAAGAATTTTAATTAAAATACTCTGAAAGAAATTCTACAAAAATGCTTAATAGTCATATAAAAGTGTAGATGCTATAGTATAGCATACTCGAATCGAATGTTATTACATACAATAATTTGAAAAGACTAACCAAACCAAAGTAAAAGATTTCCTATCCTCTAGTGTTTAGTCTATCTCCTTATCTATCAAATTTATGTGTAATACATATATGTACATACATGAAAGGTTTTACTATACTTTTATCATTTCTTATATTTTTTTTCCCTACTCTATTATGATTAATATTAAAATCGTCTCGTAAACATTGATATAATATACAAAATCTATATCAAGTTGTATTAGATTAAAAAAAATACATTTTCTTTTTGTACATTTTTTCATTTATTTATTTTTAGAATAATATATAAGATCTTGTTTTTATGCATTACATTACGATTAGTTTAAATTAGTATACATACTCAAATATGCATTTAAAAAACATCACAATATATTATACTCATACGTATGATATGATATGATGTTATAATATATTATTGTATAAAATGAAGTGAAGACCTTTTTTCCCGTCACTAATTGAGTATTTTTTTGTAGATTGTTGATCAAAAATATAGGGTCTGTCTAACTACTTATATATGTATGATACTTGTACTTATGTATGTATGTATATTTATACACATAAAACCAAATAAAACCAAATACTCTATAGCTATATTTCATAAATTTGATGCTATATTTATGCTGCTTTTATATGTACTATATATATGTATGTATTTACGTACTTAAGTGTATGTATCATATTAAAGAAATAAATTTTTATAGGATCATTTTATTTTACTTATTAACTGAATTTTGATCATATTACATGAAAGCTCAATGAACTTCTAAATATAAATGTATATTCTCATACATTTAAGTACATATATATAATACAATTGTATAAGTAATTGATTGTAATTAAATTATGTAAATAATGAATTTAAAAGTATATGTATATAATGTACATACATATCTATTTTTAAAATTTAATTGATTTAATTTTTAAACTTCCTTTTCAGAAAGGATCTGAGAATAAAAAATTTTCTTATACAGTAAATTAACACTTACAAACTTTGTTTTTCTATTATTTCAAATACATTATATACTATGAATAAATGCTGTTTTCACTTTTACATGGTTTTATGCGTTTGATTGCGTGGTGGAAGTAAACAACCATGCATGCAAACGTCAAAAAACGCAACCAATTAATTACGACAAAAATCCACTTGCGCATGTGGAAATACTTGCATATTTGAACATAATCCGACATCAAACACAAACAAAAAACAATGCAATTTAAGTAAACACAAAATGACAGCTGTTGACAATGGCAACTCAAAGAGTGTATCTTCTTCTTATTCAGAAAAGCAATCAACTTGAAATACTTGCATAGGTTGCGTTAATTTTAAAACAAGTTTTATTAAATGAACACATGAAGTTTACATGGTTGAAAAAGTGAACATATGACTTTTACACGGTTGCTAAACTGAACACACTGTAATTGCAAGTTTTTATGAAACCATGCAAAAGTGACAATGGCCTAAATTTTGCAACAATTTCTTATTAGAAATTTTTCTTATTCTTCATCTTCGATGGTCTACATTAAGCATAGCCCAAATCGAGCCAAGATCTTCACTTCACAAGTGATTTTTTGACTTATTACTCTACCATGTATGCACCTACAGTTGAATATGGATTACTAACCACTGAGTTGTTGGTATCACAGATAAGGATGTTGGTATAGAGAAAAAACTCATTTTTTACATGATAGGGCTTAGACAGTTATACCATACTATTAAAATGATTCCTATTAGAAATGAAATATGGAAATTAGTGATCTAACATTTTTTAACAAAATGGCATCCAATTCTTTATGACATTACATTTGCCTAACTTCCCTTTCATTATTATATTAGTTTACATTATATTTATAATCAAATATTATAAATACTTAATCACTTATTTTTAACATAAAGATTTTTATGTACATATACCATTACCTATTACATTATGTGTTTATTTAACTTGAAAATTTTGTGAATATTACCATAAATTTTTTATTTAATACATTTATGTACAATGTATAATATTTTTGATACATATTTTGAATTAATTTTAATGATTCCAAATTGGTGGAAAAGAATATAAATTTATTTTGTAAATCATACTATTTAAATTGGAGTATCTATATTTTTCTAGAAGAAATTAAAAAAAAGATAATCTTTTATATGTTTAGTAAATAAAAACTGTTTTTTTCTTTAATTTCAGATATTATTCGGACCAAAGATTTCTAGATGAAATGCGTATACAGTATTTACAATACAAAATAATAGTAAAAATTTTTAAAAAAGGAAAATGTTAAATAATTTTATTTTATAAATTTTAAACAAAAAATAAATAAAGACGAAATATAACAAAAAAAAAATTTTTTTTTTGGGGTTGTGATTTAGACGAGAATTTTATTGCAATATATACATAGTAAAAAAAAATTTTTTTCTTCTGTCAAATAATACGTAATGTATACACACATATGTATACTTTAATATGTACCAGTATATAATGTATTGAATGCATGTTTAATTTAAATTAATGCATGTAAATATAATATGAATTATATTGATTATATTTATATTTATTTAAAAATAATAAAAAATTTATGATATTTAAAGAGAATTATAAAACATAATTATTGCAATCATGTTTTCGGCTTTTAAAACGAATAAAAACGATAAACAGAAATCATCGCTGTTAAGCGGTAAAAAAATTTCAAATGCTCAAGAGAATAGCTATGAAAATTTAAGGCATATCCGAGAAATTGGAAGTAGTACTAAGACGATGACATCAATTGTAAATGATGATGTGGAACATAATCTACTGAATATGCGTACAACAACAAGACCAATAATTAAGACTACAATACTAAATGAAAATGACTGTTTTGCAACGACTGATGTAGTTGATCATGCTACAGCAATACCATCAACTCCATTAGATAATAATGTAGAAATAAATAAAATTCAAAATGATAACAATAGCAGTAAGACATTATCATTATCATCCACATTTTCATCATTAACATCATCATCATCATTATCATTATCACCGTCAACATCAACAACAGAAATATTTTGTATGAATTCAAATACTACAAACAATGGTAGTAGTAATTGTAACATTAACAGTAATCGAACATTATGTGATAATGGAGAATTAAATCCTAGAACGATGTCACCGGTATTATTGGCATCGCCATCGACATCATCAACAGATACTAAAACAATTATTGGTATTAATATAAATGAGAATAATATAGTTGATTCTCCATCAAACAGTCCTACTACAAGTCGATGTAGTAGTAGATGCAGTAACAATAGTAATAGTAGTAATAGTAGTAGCACCAGCTGTGAGTTAACAACAATTGTCGTATCAAGCTCATCATCATCATCATCTTCAAATCACACTAACACTAGTGCCAATACAATTAATTCTACTACTATGAGTGCGACTACAAATAATCCTAATGTAACGGATAACGCAAAAGAATGTTCGACGATATCGACGGCAATTAATAATAGTAACAAAACTCTCGATGAAAATCATACCCCACCCATAATAATGTCAAAATTACGCAATGGAAATGGTAGCAGTCCCATGCAAATTTCGAGTGCATCAAACTCAGCCACAACAACGCCAAAAAATTCTCGTTATAATAAACCTCGTCTTAGTATAAGTGGTTTTAGTAATGGTTCAATGCCATCAGTACATGGACGATCAGGATGTATAGCAGCAAACAATTCGAATGGGGGCCAACCGAAAACACGATTATCAACACATCAAAGAAATTTAAGCCTTGATTTCAGGTAATTATTCTAATTGAAAATTTGGATTTACCCCTCTATTCTAGCGAATAGATTAATAGCTATTAGTCTATTAACTTTTAGTTAATAGAAAATTTTCTATTCTACTTAATAGTTAATAGATTGACAATCAGCTGGTCTATTAAGTTTGTGGAGACTTTTATTTAATAGGTTTTCGTATTCTAGCGAGTAGGTTAATAGATTTTTGAGGTTAAAAAATTCTATTAACTAATAGCTCCTCTCGATGAGCTATTAGATCTATTAACTATTACGTTTGACGGTTTAATTTGTGAAATATTGTTTTTTTGGTTAATGATAAATAAAAATAATTAAAAATATAATATAAATATAAATATACATTTACCGGATTTTAAAAATATTAAATATTTTTCAAATTTCCAAATATTAATAATAAATGACAGCTCAACTGTTTTTTAAAAGTCTACAAATCTATTAACTTTTCAACTTTTTAATGTCTACAAAACCTATAAAGTAGAATACCACTTTCTACTAACTTCTTAGTTAATAGGTTAATAGCTCTATTAGAAATCTATTACATAGAATAGAGGGGGTAATTCCTTGTTCAGTCAAATTTCAAATTAAATATTTGCGAAAATTAAAAAAGAAAAAAAAAATCCATGTGCAAAATTGTGGAAAAATTCAAATGTTAAAAAAATAAATGAAAGTATTTATATGAATATTAAGGGATATTTTTTTTAAGAAAACGCAACAAAATAAAAATTCTAGTTAAACAAATAGCATCATGAATCCATTTTGTGTGTAATTAAGATACAAAATTGATGATTTAATTTCATCCAAGATCACCAAATTTTATCACAAGATATTTTTAAATTTAATACACCGAAAATGCTCTTATATTTTTAATGCACCTAAAAAAATTATTTCATTTTAATAGAATTTTACAGTACAAACTCCAGTAATATTTATGTTCTTTAAACTAATAAATTAATTTAGCTATAATTTTTAATGTTTGTTTTTACATTTTATCAATAAAGCAAATTATTTTGACTGTTTAACTTCTAAGCAATTATGTTTATTTGAAGTTTTTTTATGATTGTGTAGTTCCAATAATAAAGAATAAATTAATAAAAAAATCGAACAAACAAAACTCAATAATTATGTATAATGTTTTGCTTCAATAACTTTTTTTGTCAATAACGCAAGACGTAAACAATATACATATAGGCCATATGGGTGAGTTTCAAAACAGCAAAAAATTGTTGTGATACGGTCATGCTATAGTTTTGATACAAAACTTAAACAACTTCATTGATACACTTCTTATAGATAATACATTGCATAAAGAAAATGTTCGCAATATACACATGTATGTTTTGGAACTAATAAAAAATATGCAGAGATAATGAAATACATTGGCAGTTTTCGGAAATTCGGGTCTAAATTAGATATGAAAACTTAGCGTATTCGGTAAATAAGATCTGAGTATTTTGAACTAACTTTACATTTATTTTTTCTTTTCCAGTGTCAAAATAATTGTAGAGCTGACTAGAAAGTCAGAAAAGTTCTGAATTACCGAAAATAACCATTCTTCTTTTTCAATAGCACTACAGCTTTGGTGACTAAGGATTTACCATTACCACCGATGTAATTTTTAGACTTACCACTATCTCGTTTACACCTACAGTTTAACATACTCACTCCTATATGATGGGGCATAAAATAATCTAATGCTCCAATAATACTTTATGTTGTCAGAGTGAACTTTGAGGGTAATTAAAGTTGGAAATTGGCAATGAAAAATTTAAAATTATAAACCTACACTTCGAGATCAGTAGGTCAGTTGCTTTATCACTTGCGCTACTCAGCCTCCCAACCATTATTTAAAAAAAGAAAAAAATTTATAACTAATTAAGAAATAGTTTTTAGAACGAACAAATGAAAATTAAAATAAAAAATATTTTCCCCAATTTGAAGAAAAAGATGACGTAATTTGTGATATCAAAAATTGATCTGAAAAAAATTTTTTTTATTATTGTCTTGATCTATCATGATGCTAAAAAAATCAAAATTAATTTCAATAAAACAAAAAACAAAAATAATTTTTCAATTCTTTCTTTTATAATATGTAGGTGTTATATTCATATTCAAAAGCATGTGTGTAAATTATATTATTGACTAAAAAAGTTGATTATTATGTTATTATTTTATTTTAGTTCTGATGGAATAAATTACTAATCTCTCATTAACATTATACGTAAATACTTACATAAATGTGAAGTAAGAGGTGAGTCAGATAAAATTTGGAATTTTCGTTCTATCACAGATCAAAAAGTTTAACTCCGATTTCAATCAAATAAAGTTTGATTTATTTTATATTTTCAACGATTTTATTTTACAAAATATTGGCACAATATAATTATCTATTACAAAAATTTTTAACTTTTCGCTTGAGGTGCTGCATTAGCACCCGGACAGACTCATTTGTGATCACTTCATATGCTTTCCGCCATCGATTTCTGAAATCAATATCATTCTTACAAATTTTTTTTGTTTTTTTCTATATATACTTCATTTTAGCCCCATATCTTTCAATTGGCCTTAGTTCTGGGCAATTAGGTGGATTTGCCTCTTTCGGGACCACGTGGGCTCATTGCCTCGTTGTATTAGCATAGTGGGCCTGATCACGAATGGCGATAAAATCACGTTGTTTGGCACGAATGGCCTGATCACGAATGTTTGCATCACGTAAAGCGATCGTCTCGCCCAAATATCATTACCATGCGTAACGTGTAATATTATGTATTTCAAACTGACATTAATGTCAAAAAAATGATTTAAATTTTATTTTGGCATAATTAATGTAAACTTATAGTTGTAAAACAATTATTGTAAACTATTTGTGAAAATATTTTTGTTAAATAGAGTTATATATCGTCGAATTCTCTTTAAATGGATAGCACACTGTGAATTTTAATTTTAAAAGATAACAAATTTTAAAACAATCTTATATTTTTAGTTTTAGAAAAAAATTTAGAGTTTCTAAAAATATTTGGAGAAACTTCCGAATTGGGGCCGCCAGATTTTGAAACGAAATCTTCCGATAATGATACTTTGGAATGTCCTCTTTAACGTGATATATGTCTCTTTTTGCGCAAATTCATCTAGAGGACGCAAACTACCCTTAAAAATGTTTGGTCCAAAATGGCGGGTTTTACGAAATCCGTAATTTCTCCAGATCAGGATCTTGGATCGGATTAATTGATAAACCATTTGAAAGAGAACTTCCTACTCTATTTGTCACAGTTTATTTCATTTTGATTGGATTAGCGGTTCCCGAGATATAAGGACTTAAATTCAAAATTTCGTGTTTTTTAAAAATCACTTTTTCAACTTCCTTTGATGACGCTATAACTTCAAAACTTGAAAGATGACATATATGTTTTATTATATCATTTGAAAGGTTTTTTGGTCCTCTTTTCAATGATACTACATTTATGTATAGAAACTGCATAGATAAAAAAATAAATGTACAAATAAACAAAAAAATGAGAAAAAATACAAATAATACTTCACTAAATTTTTATGTGTGAACTGCTCAAACAATTTTTCAGAAGTAGTTCACTCACTTTGTAAGTAGTTACGTTATTTCTTTCTACCAGATGCCTCTTTAATTTCACATTATCCAACAAATGGAAATTAACTGTTTAGGTTAGATTTCTTGGTATAAACAAATATCATATGGAGTGTTTCATATAAATTTTTCAAATTTAAAGTAAAATAATTTTAAACCTTTTTTTTTGCTTCACTTGCCGAATTTATTATTTATGTTTCTTTGAATAGTTTGAGTCATTGCTAAAATAATTGCTCACAAGTGCTTCGCACACGTGAAAGAAACACAGCAATTATGTCGTCTTTTCCACCACCTAGGAATGAAAAAATATTCAACAATTTATTTCGTCTCAAAACCAATAATAATTTTCGTGGTGACACTTCGCTTATGTGGGTGCGAGAGTGATTTGATGGAAAACGAAAAGCGTTCTATTTAAAATACACTACTTAAAACATCTATGTATAGTTATTAATCAATGATTTGAGTATTTTTGATCTAAGTACATATATATTTTTTTTTCAGTGTCAAAATAGTTAGAGCTGGCTGGAAAGTTAGAAAACATCTGAATTACCGAAAACAGTCGTAGTCTGCGACTTAAACATAAGAAGAAGGAATTTTTCATATAAAATTTTATCTGATTGAGACATACATAATTTAAATATTTAATTCAATGAAGTTTAAGACGAGCAAAAGGTGTGTTTTGACAGCCTTAATTTTTATTATATTTTTAATGCCCTCCAAAGCAATATTGCCATCTAGAACAATTTACTGGAAACACAGGGACTACTGTCTACATATTCAATATTTATATTATTGAAGTGCCATTTCCAAATTTTTTTTTATGTAAAAATTTTAATATTTGGCTGCCATTTTATTTAACCAATTGACACAATAAAATTAAAAAATTATATGTAAATCTCACTCGCTCACACTCACTAGATTGCTTGATACTGTTTTTGTACCAGACAGGCATGTGCAGTATGTCGCCAAAAACCAAATCTACTAAAACTTATACTGTAGCTGCTTTCGGTTTGGCAATTTCAAGTATACTTACGAGTAGTTAAGGTAAATGTCTGTGCTAAACCATTTACTAGCAGCTGCTCATGAAAATATTTTCAAGTAGTACGAAAAAATTTTTGTGTCGTTCGTTTTAACAATTTATCCTAGACACATTTTAGTACTCGCAAGTACTTGAAATTGCCAAATCGAAAGCATCTTATGATATCGATACTAGATATCTGTCAATGACTCTACTTAGATTTCAAAATTGTTCATAACGTAAAGTTTCTTAAAACAAGCTGCCAGAGAACGTCTTGTGTGAAGATCTATGCTGTGGAGGCTCAAGTTCGACTTGGATTGTGAAGAAGATTAGTTTTTCCACCATTAAAGATGACGAAGAAGAAGAATTTTATGAAAAATTTATGTCGTCGAAGAGGTTTCTATATTTCGAGGTTTGCTCTTATTTTTTACTCGTTATTTACTTTATTTTAGCATAATTACTTCTGAAAGTCTATAGTTCTTTGAGCTATGCAATGTATGCAATTGAAATAAATATTTTATGAATGGTCAATTTAGAGCAGTCATTCAAATCAAATTTCTCGATAATATTTCAAAGTTGTGCAGTTATATACATTTATGCCCAATTTCACAATCGATGCTTAAGTTTTGGCTTAGTTAAGCCTGCAGACGAGCTTACGTTGTGGCTTAATTTTTTTAGATTTCACAATAGAATTTTATCTATAGCTTAATTAAACTAAGCTTAACGAAAAAGAATCTTTTTTGTAAGCTACTGTTGCTTGTCACAAATATCAAAAATGTCAAATTTATACTAGCATTTATTAGTTTGTGATTTGTAAACTACTAAGCTTTTCAAAAATTGTCAAGTTTATATTATAATGTATTACATATTTTGTAAATGTAATTTGGATGGTGTTTTTATATTATGATTATAATTTATATATTTACAATATAAACAATTTTATATCTTATGATTTCAGATTTTCACAAATTAATTCTGTAGAACTGCAGAACACGATAATTTCATTTATATAGATTTGACATTTGATTTTTACTTATTTTAACCAGTTAACTTTACTTAAGCGCTAGATTTTGACGACTTAAGTTATAAGAAAAATCTATTAAGCGGAATTTTAAGCCATATCTGAGATTAAGCTTCCATTGTGAAATTTAGCATTACTGTCTTTTCTGATGTAATTTAAAAAAGTTTTATCTACTCCAATATATGTTCATTTATATAATCTTTACCCTTGTCAAATAATATAACATACATAATATGTCATGTATACATTTTTTTCTCTTTGTTTTTATATTTTTAAAATCTTATAATCGTTATATAATATTGACTTGAATATAAATAACATAAATTTTTGTACATTATAGAAGTAAAATATACACATTATGTATAATACAATATAAATATGCATGCATTCATATTATTACTCATATGCAATCAGGAATAAAAAATGTCCTTGTTTCAATTATTAATGACACACACAATATATATATGTATGTACTTGAATATATATACTTACTTAAATTTTTATAATTTATTTTCTTTATATTGCAATAACCTTAAAGATAATACATAATATATAATATGTATGTATGTATATTAAAATAAAATCTATATATATTTGATTTTAATATTTTGATTTCAAATAAAGTGGTTGTATGTATTTAGTTTTTATATGTGGATTAATATTAAAGTTTATGAACATTTTGTTGCATGGTAATCAGTAATGGATTTTTTTATCATGGTGCATAAGTACTCAAATTGAACATGGACACCGTGTATACAAAAAACTGCCATTACACTAACAGTATCATCAAAAAGATATCGTTTTACGGTAAGAAATTGTATCGAAATCATTGGCTTAGGAGCTTCATGGTTTGGCATTTTAGTAGCTGAAATAATAAGGTAAAGAAAAAAGCACCCAACGACAATAATAATATTTAACGAATTCGATTGCCACTAAGTAAACTATCTTTAAAAGCGAATAATTTGTCCATTTTGGTACGTTTTTTCTAAGTGTTTTCGTTTTACAGACGATCGACATACATACACAATACGAGTATAATTTTTACTTTTCATTTGATGCTTTATTTATATAACTCTTCTTATGTCAATTGACTACGTATTGGAAAAAAAATATGAATCATTTTATTCAGATTATCAGCGTACTAGGCCTAAAAGAAAAAAAACAAAAAACAAAAAAATAAAAAATTACATTATAATGCCAATTCTACATTCAATGCAGTAGACTTGACAGCTACTTTTTCATGTTAAGCATGCTGTAAAGTCGAAAGTCGAAGTCCAAGTTGAAGTCACTGCACTGAATGTAGAAGCGGCATAATGTACATACGCACATATGTATTTATGTAGATGATATTTTGTCATATGAATTGTAATAATTTTTTAGTTTGAATTTTTTATAATAACAAAAATAAAAACATATTCATAGAAATTTAGTCGAATATTTTTCAAATGAATAAATGAAAAATACTTCATTTAATTTTTTGACCATTACAGATCAATGGGAATACTTCTTCCACCAGTTTCACAAGTAACAAATACAAGAATAAATTTAACTCAACATCATAGGAATAGAAGTTTAGATAGTGCTCTACAACGAATACCAGAAGTATGTATCTGTATTTACATTATTTTTTTAATTATAATTAGTACAGTTTCTCATATAAGATTTAGTGCGACTGACAGTTTTCCCACAAAATTTAGAAAAAAATAATCAATTTTTTACCTCCTTCATCTTTTCTTATATTCCTTGCATTGCAATCACCTGATAACTATCAAGTATTAGTCACCCATTCTTCCTCTACCCCCATGCAAATTTCTTTCTATCAACGTTAGTTACTATAAAAAAAAATTTCAATATACCAGTCGTCCGGAATACTTATGAGAGATGCTGCATGTATGTGAAAGAAATTTTTTTCTAGTTAAAAAATATATATATATATTTTTGTAGGTTGAAGTATCATCACCAAATGCTGAAACAGAGAACACTTTTTGCACAAATTCCATTCTTGGATCAACAATGTGTTCGAAAATTGCTTCATCGTCATCTACAGTGTCATCATCATCATCATCGTCTTCGTCAACCACACAAACATCTTCAACATCAACAACAAATCAAAAGAATGTAACAGAAATACTTAACAATTCTGTTGATAAATGTCGTATTTTAGGTGAATTTAAAATGAATAAACGAAAAAAAAATGAAAACAAAAAAAATACACAAACTATAACAAAGTATTTTTTTATTTATTTTTACTATTCTAGAATCTTGTGCACAACCGAAATCTAATTTAAATTCTGAAACAACTGCAACCACTGCAACTGATAAGACTGCAACTGATTGTAAAAAACGGGAAGATCTAACAAGTCTTGGTTCCGATGACTCAGGTAATTATTTTAAAAAATTAAAAAGAATTAAATTTATATTGAAATGAAAATTAAAAAAAATTTCAAATATTTTTTTAACAGGTATAATATGTGGATCTGAATCAGATCAAGTTTCATTAAATCGAGTAAGGCAATCTCATGAAAGTTTGGATTCAGGCGAAATGGATCCAGAAGAGGAATGTATTGAAATATTAGAAACAACATCAATGGATGAAGAATATAAAATGTTACAGTCAGATTTATGTTTTTATCAGACACCAGAAAAGGATGTAAGATCGATTAAAACACGTCGAAAAGTCAATGATCAAATTCAACAAAATAGAATATGTAACACTAAGGGATTAGTAGATAATAAAGAAATTGAACGTAAAAACGATAAATTGATAAAAAATGCACGTAATTTTTGTCAAAATTTATCTAGATCATCATTAATTATTGATAATAATAGAATTTGTGTTCCAATCGAAATCGATAATGATAATAACAAGAATAAAGATACACCTACAACACCAGACACCTTATCGGATACAACTCCAACACCAACTGAAGAAAATTCTAACAAATCGATTGATTCAAATTGTAATAGAAATACATCATCAAAAGCAGAATCAGAATCAAAATCGGAGCATATTAAAAATGAAGTATTATTTAAGAATTTTTTTGGAGCAACAAAAAATGCAATTTTCAGAACTGCGCAAAGTATTATCGAAAATCATGAAAAGAAAAATTCATCTAAAAATAAATTAGAAGATTCGTCTGATATAAAATCTCCGATTGAAATCTCAAAGAAAAAAGAATTTTTCGTATTAAAATCAAGTTCAAGTAAAAATAAAGTTAGCTCGACGGCGACAACAACGACAACAATAATGTCACCAGAAACAACAGCAACGCCTGAAATCGAAATAAAACAAATTCCACAATCAGCGTCTGGTAATTCATTGCAAAAACTGAAAGTTCCAGGTGTTGTGAAATGCTTTATAAAAGAAAAAGATCAACAACAGCAACCAAAAAAGACTGAAAAAGGCCATAGTGGTTTATTGAGATTCTTCGAATCGCCCGTTTTCAATATTCATTTTGCCATTCATTATCTATTCTATTCAAAAGAACCAGGTGTTCTAAGTTTTATCGGTAATAAAATTTTCAGTTTTCCTGATCATGATGTAGATCTGTATATTCCACAATTAATTGTCATGTATATTCAAATGGATGAACTGGCAGAAGTTTTGGATCCATATCTAACAGTTCGATGTAAGAAATCCGTTGATTTCTCATTAAAATGTTTATGGCTTCTTGAAGCATATAATTATAATGTGGATACATTGAGTCCAACTTCTCTAAATAAGAAAACCCACCTATCATTAATGAAAGAACTATATCCCAAAAAAGAAAGGAAACTATTAAAAACGCACGAAACAGATGTGATTTCACCTATTAAAAAAACTCATCATCGATCTCAGTCCGATGCTACTGGACTATTGAATGATTCAAAACGATTTCCGTCATCGGGAGCATTAACATTAGCCGCGAAAATTTACCCTCCAACACCTGTTAAATTATGTTTAGGAGATTTGACTTCGGGCAAAGCATTTGATAATGGATGTATATGTTTTGAATCCGTACAAGGGACTGTTAATGATTTACTGGGCCAAAAAACGTTTTGTCACTGTAATGTAAGTATTGAATTTCGTTTTTTTTTTTAATTTAATTTTTTTTAACACTAACATCACATTTTTTTTTTTAAATTAAATCGATTACAGGCTCCAAAAATGGCGCCCCAAAAAGAATTCATGAAAGCGCTAATTAATATAGGAAAAAATTTGACATCACTTCAAACAAAAGCCGAAAAAACTAGTGCTCTTAGGATGTTTTTAAATTTAATTAATAAAAATCTTCCGGCTAGAGTTTGGCTACCTTTACATTCAGACATTCCACATCATATAGTTAGAATAACTGAAGAAAAGACTGCTGTACTAAATTCAAAAGATAAAACACCGTATATAATTTATGTTGAAGTAGTTGAAGTTAGTGATATATACTCGTCACCGGTTATTATGAAAATGATGCCAACATTGAGGCATACAAAAAGTGAAGAACATCTAGAATCTAAAGATACAAATTTACCATCACAAACAAAAACAAATTCAATTGGAGGCAGTGGTAAAGAACAACAACATAAAAATTCCGAATCAGAATGTCATAGTAAAAATGATTTAAATGAATTAAATTTCACGGAAGACGATGTTTGGTCACAGGAAGATGATGAAATAACAGCACAATATTTAAATTTGCACAAAACAAGTGAACGTGATGCTATTTCACAAATGTCTTTGGATTCTTGTGATTCAAGGGATCAGGGTACATACATCATACATATTTTCAATATTTATAAAATAATGATCGTTTATTTTTAAGGAATACCAACATTATTCAATATTGGTGATGTTCGTACACGTCATTGTAACAATTTAAATTGTGAAAATACAAAACCATTCGGTAATGATCCTGAAGATCCATCAGCAGCTGCTCTAAAAGTAATTAATTTTGAATACCTAAATGTTGAAATCAATTTGTTTGTTGTTGTTTTTTTTAAAATGAATTTCTCTTTTGAAGGAACCATGGCACGAGAAAGAGAAACAAATTCGTGAATCATCACCATACGGTCATTTATCGAATTGGAGATTATTATCAGCGATAGTGAAATGTGGCGATGATTTAAGACAAGAGTTAATGGCTACGCAACTATTACAGGTAATTGAACATCTACATAAATATTTATAAAGAAAATAAAATAAAAAAAAAAAAAATATGATAATAATCGAAATTAAATTTATTCACAGATGTTCAAAATAATATGGCAAGAAGAAAATATTGATTTGTGGGTTCGACCATATAAAATTGTTTGTTTATCGAATGATAGCGGATTAATTGAACCAATTTTAAATACAGTATCATTACATCAAATTAAAAAGAATTCAAATAAAAGTTTACGAGATTATTTCATTGATGAATATGGCGATATCGAAAGTAATAAATTTAAAAAAGCACAACGAAATTTCATGCAAAGTTGTGCTGCATATTGCCTTATATCATATTTATTACAAGTTAAAGATAGGTATGTAATTACATTTACAATAATAATTTTTGTAATTTTTTATTACTTTTTTTTTAATTTTTTCTTTTAATTTCATTCATTCATAAATATGTATTATAATATATATGTAAGCCATTGATAATTTTTTTTTTCCAGACATAACGGTAATATATTATTGCATTCAGATGGTCATCTTATACATATTGATTTTGGTTTTATATTAAGTATATCACCAAAAAATTTGGGTAACTAAAAAAACACCAATACATGAAGCAAATTTTTCAGTGCGAGCTTAAACTCACTTGAACCTTGAACCATAGAGAAAAAAAAAAGATTTGAAGCTGGACTTATTCAATTTTGAATTTTACAGTTTTTTGTTTTGTTTGGTTTTAAGTGTCAACATAAAATTTCAGTTCGTCTTATATCTTGTTACATCTACCGAGATTTCGTGAAATATAGTGTTTACATCTGCTAAAGTGATTCCAGCTATCATTTTTTTTGTTTTTTGTGTATAAGTATAGTAAAATGAATAAAAATAAAATAATTTTACTTAGTGAAATTAATAATTTGAAGAAGTTGAAAATTATGAAGAATGGACATTTAAAAAAAAAAGCTTTTACTGCAATTTTAAAACTTTTCTTTAAAACTTCCAGTTTTTTAATAATATTTATTCAAAAATAAATGTCAAATCTTCTTCATTTAAGTTGAGGCGAATTCAAGGCAAAGTTTCATTTCTTCTTTTCTAGGGCTGTTCAAAAATTTTAAAGAAATTTAGAATAAAATTCAACGAAATCTCGTTAGTTAACTGGATTTCAAAATCTTCTAATTATATGAAAAATCACGAGATTTATAAGAAGACTTTGTTTAAATCTCGAGATTTCATGAAATGTCGGTTGATGTAAACGAGACATTTAAGTACGATTTAAGATAATAACTCCAGTCTTAATTCATGTGAATGATCATTCAGAAAACCCTTAATAAAAGTCACTGCTTCAATAATAATCATTCGATAATAACATATCGATATATCGTGGTTTTGGTTGTCATTTTTCTTCTCACTAATGGAAATTTCCATCTCACAATCTTCATTCGAATTTAAGTACTTCAATGAATTTAGAATGAAGATATCAATGATCATTTACCGAGTTTATGAACAGCAGTCATATCGTTTATAACATCAAATTGAAACAAACAATTGGTCTAACTCAAAACGATCCAGCACTGTTTATGGTTATGACCACACTTGAATCGATCTAGCTCTATGTTATTTCGCTTGTAATTATTTCTACACGGAAAAAATTGTGAAAATAAAGTATGTAGATTTTTGACATTTTTTTTTTTTTCTTGACAGTAGTAAAAGTGTTTCTAATATCATAATTTGTGCCAATATTTCGCTTGCCTATTGTGTGCTAAATTGACTGCAAAAAATGAGTTCCAAAATTCTCCAGTATTCAGTTGCACAGTGATAATTTCGTTTGCAAATCAGTACCAGAAAACGAAATTTGAAAATAAAATTTTCATGAACAATTTCGCGACATTTTTTTACATAAATTTTATATGGAGAAAAATTTCACTTTTAATCTGAGTTCCAGGCTTAAGTTTAACTGAGTTTAGCTGAGTTTAAGTGCACTGAAAAAAATGTTCCATAATCTAAAAATTTTTTTAATTATTAAAAATGAATAAAATTTAAATTATTATTTGAAGGATTTGAACAATCACCATTTAAACTTACGCCAGAATTTGTTGATGTGATGGGTGGTACATCATCTGAATTATGGATTGAATTCAATCATTTATTATTGAAAGGAATAATGGCAGCTAGAAAACATATGGATCGTATAATTAATCTTGTCGAAATTATGAGAAGTAGTATGTTACATTCTATAATTTCATAATAATAATAATAATTTTATTTAATTTCTTTTATTATAATTATTTTTTTTATTAGATGCTCAATTACCATGTTTCAAAAATGGCTGTTCGGGTACTGTACAAAATCTACGAAAAAGATTTCATATGAATTTAACTGAACAGGAATTAGAAAAAAAAGTTGAACAATTAGTTCAAGATTCATTAAAAAGTCTATCAACAAAACTTTATGATGGCTATCAATATTTTACAAATGGAATTTTGTGAGAAAGGTTTTATATGAAAATTTAAATGTACATACTAATGTCAAATATGTATATTATATATATATATATATATTTTGTTTGTTTGTTTGTTTATTTTTGAACATGTAATGTATATGATGTATGATCATAAATTGAATTTAATTGAAATGTCTGTTCATTTCAATGAAAATAATAAAAAAAGATATAGAATGAACAAAATAACAGCAAATAAAGAGTGGTTAAGACTAACAATTAAAAATATAAAAAAGTTAAATTAAATAAAAATAAATAACAAAAAAAAAAAAAAAAAAAAAAAAATATGAAAAAACGTCTTATGCATCATTTTATATTTTGTCTCCTTAAAATTAGGAGAGTGAAAGATCAAAAGAAAAACTTAATATTAATTAAAAACACTTAATATTAAATATAAAATAAAAATTTATTAAAATTAAAAATGCATTAAAAACAAATCAAAGCATAAACATAAAATAAATTATAACATTTCGAAAATAAAATATCTTATTAAAGATTTACATACTGTATAAACTACTACTTATTATAAAAATCTAATCATTATGATTATTATTATGTATATGATTTTAGGCATAATATATTAAAAAAAATAAACGTTTAAGTGCATATATGTACATAATATACCCTCACATTAACTTTATCGTAAACAATTTTTTTTTAAATTAAAATAATTACATTATACAATAATAAAATAAAATTTAAAATACAAACAAAATAACAGCTAAAAATTCTTGTATATACATAAAAAAAATAAAAAAAAAAAAAACTAAAAACTAAAAAAATTTATATGATTACGAAATTTCAAAAATCAAAAAAAAAAAATTAAATATTTTCATATTTTTATGGCTTTTTTTTTTCTAGTAATCATAAATAAAAAATTATTAACTTAAATAATAATTTCAATATAATATTACACTCGTACTCGTATGATAATGAAATTGATTGAAATTATCAAATTATTGAAAGCAACTGTAAATTAATTATAAAATTCAGTACTCCATGTAACCGGTAATTCTGCAATGATCATTCGTTCGTAGAGAGAATGGTCATTCTTTTGACGTCTATCACCACTCATAATTATCATTTTAATCTAATTATGAGAAATATTTAATACGATTTAAGATACGTCGCTTTCAGTAAAATCAAATAATATGAAAATAATAATCGATACTATATACAATATAAGACGTTCCGATTTGATAAAATCTATTCGTGCTACATTGAATTTGGGTACCAAAAATTGATATAGATTTTAATTTTTAATTCTTTTCGCATAGTGTTATTATGTATGTACATTGGTTACAAAATTTAATAGTCTGAAACAAATACTTACCGTTAGTATTGTATATAAAGTGCAAACTTCATTCGAACTTACTTAAATTAAGTTAGAATGAAAATGTAATGATTCATTTAACTTAATTTGGGTCACCTACGATATAAGTTATAACAGCGATAAGTTTGAAAATAAAAATAGGGGTTTTCAGAAGTTCATATCTTACTTGAAACACTTGTACAGAACTTACTTATTACTAATGCAATGTTAGATTTATGCATGCAGACAACACTTGCAGTTGCAGATTTATGTTTTTGAACACTTTTCACATGCAGCATTTACCTTACAAATTTGACGTTGACAGTATTAAAGCAATTTACAAATTTCAATAGTGAAAGTGACGTGAAATTAAGATAAAAATGAATTCTTTATATATTTTTTTGATTAGTTCAAAATTGAATATTATTATGGAAAAAATAAATATCGTGAATTGTGAACTATGTATATTTACAATAAAAGATGTCAGGTTATGTTGTTCTTTAAGCACATGCATTAGTAAAACAAAAAATGCAAGATTGTCTTAGACTTGCTAAGTAATTTACTTGCAGTTTCCTTTTTAGACGAGTTGCATTGGCAGATTTGGATTTTTAGAAGCATTGCAATAATTAAGAAATGCAGCAGTTTTTAATTTCTGAAAACCTCCAATGTCAGCTCTACAAAGATGGTATAAAGTATGTATACATTTGTAGGTATATGGCTCTAATAGGAACCAAGTCAAAACAGGTTTATACATATTACTATTTACATACGTATATTACCTTGTTTGTATTATAAATATGAGTCAAACAGGGATCTATACAGTCTCGAAGAAAACAAATGCAACTGATTCTGAAACAGTACAAAAATGACCACATAATGACCAACAGAAGGAATTCAAAACAAATTATTGTTCTCATTTATTCGCTCGTACTTTTTTAATATAATTTTAAAATAATATTGATTCCATATAAAGGGGTGGTTCTATTCAACATGTACATATTGGTACCATGGTATTCTTTGAAGTGTTTCACGAAAAAAATTGTGCTAGCAAAAATTTTTATCGACTTTATTTTCGACGCTAGAGGGCGTTGAAAATTTTAAGTTTTTTTCCAGACCTCCTAACACAAAATCGTGTATATCTTTGTGTATACCCTACTGTAGAAGATTTAGTGTTCTAGAGAATAATAGGAAATTAAATTACCTTTCGTTCGAAATAATACAACAGGTAATTTTGAATTCGGTTCTAAATAAAAAGAAATCCTCAAGTCAAAATTTATGACGAATTTTTTAAAAAATGTTGAGTATAAATTAGGTTCCTGAAAAAAATTTGCTCTACAAAAAAATATTTTTATTTTTGGAATCGAAGCAAAAAAATATTCTCTTTCAAACAAAAAATACCAGAACATGATTAAGTTATCAAGTTATTAAGGATCAAAAGAGTGCAATTTGCAAATAAATAATGAATTTAAACACATATTTCATTTAGTGCAGTCATAATTGTGATTATTGTTTTAAGTATATTTGGCGAATTTTATTTTAGAGTTTAGAAAAAGAATAATTTAAAATTTTCAAAGTAGAATTAATCAAAAAGATTTGTGCCAAAAATATTATATGTAAAATGTTTCAAGAATTATAAAAAAATTTCGCTTCACAAAAACAGCAGAAATTATAAATACAGTGATGTGATTAATTATAAACTCACTTATAATTTTTTGCAAATTTTTAGTAATAACGGTAAATTAAAATTATTTGTTGCCATTAAAAAATACTTTTGATCAATACAAAATTCTGTTGTAAAAATGAGGTATTTATTTCTAATTGTTCTTGAGGTAACACAAATTCTTTAAAAGTTACACAAAAACACTTGTGAATAAATTATAAATTCAATTTATTTTTTTGATTATTTATTACATTTTAAATCTTATAGTTACTATAAAAAGAACAAATTAAATTTTTTGTTTTGTTACCATTACTTCTAATTTTCTAACATCCGTTTGGGCATACTTTCAATCAATAATTTTAATATGTAATCCGATATATTTGCCCAAGCTAATATTATCCTTTTTCGCACAGTTCATTAACACTTTAAATTAATGGCTTTTCTTTGTCGTAAACATATCTTGCTATTAATTCCCACAGGTTGTCAATTGGATTAAGATCAGGGATTAAGACTAGCCATTGCAATACCGAAATACCAAAATTCATAAACCATGCTTATGTGGTTCTAGCAGAATACACCAGAACCGGAGCGTTGTCTTGTTAGAATACAAATTTGTCATCCTCAGCCACGGTTATAAAAGGCAAAAGTTATTGCTCGAGATTTTTTTTTGATATCCTGACGCATTAATTCTTCCATCAATAAAACAATTTCAGACTTGAATATGCTTTTAAATGCAGTCCAAATCATAACTAAACTACCTCCTGATCTTCTTTTCGATAAAATCTTCGGTTCTTTGCTTAAATCATGCCAATAAAAATTGAAACCATCAGTTCCATCTAAATTGCATTTTTTTTTCGTAACTAAATATGACATGACGCCAAACATTGGATATTTGAATCATATTTTTTGCAAATTTTACTCTAGCTTTTTTATGACAAGATGTTAGGGGCGGTTCAGTTCTGTATTTCAAATGTTTATGATGTGTTGAAATAGCCAACCATTTTCTAACCCAACTGGAACTACAATTTAAACCAAATCTTTGGTTTGCTTTTACTGATGAAATACCAGTATTCGATATTTCTTTCAAAACTGCTCTTTTAGTAGTTGAGGATATTTTTGCTTTTCTTCCACAACATTTGATTTTACCATAATTTTCTAATCCATTTTGCAAACAATTTCTTAAAAATTTCTTGAGAACGGTTAATTTTATGAGCATTTTGCCTTTGACTTAGTACCAGCTTGTGTAAATCAAAAATTTTTTGTTTTTCTATTTCATTCAGTTCTGCATCACGTGGCATTTTAACAATTTTATATTTGACTTTTCGTGATTTTTTTTTTCAAAATTTTTGAACTTAAAAACTTCTAGAATACACAGAATTAGATGGCCATAAAATATGCCCTAGCATGTCTTAGAAAAATGTAACAAAACCACAGAAAAAGAGAACAAAGAATGCATTGAGTTTATAATTATTAATCATAAGTGTTTTTGTGTAACTTTTAAATAATTTGTGTTATCTCGAGAACAGTTAGAAATAAACACCTCATTTTTACAACAGAAATTTGTATTGACCAAAGGTATTTTTTTAATGCCAACACATTATTTACTGTTATTATTAAAAATTTTAAAAAATTGTGAGTTTATAATTAGTCACAGTACTGTACATAAATGTTGAAAACCTAGAGAACAACTTTTCGTAGAGAAGATATAGTAGAATAATAATAAAAAAAGAAATCAAAGTAAATAGTGATACATGCTTGTTTGACTTGGCTATTAATTCAGCAATATTTATGGTATAGTATCTGTGGGTGGTCTAGCAATATTTTCATCTAATCAAATTGAAAAATAATAAATTCTTAGTACTAATGACAAATGCATTACGTTTATAGTTTAAAAAAAATGTTCAAGAAAAAATAAAAATCACATACTGATTTAGGATAAAAATGTTTGAGTGCCATTCATATCAATTCATAATAAAGTATGAAATTTTAATTTATTTTCTATAATTTTCTTATTGTGTGTTTTTTTTTCTCCTTTTAAATCATAAAAAAAAAATTATGTATTAATAAATTATCAGAAATAAAAATTATTCATTTATCAAAATACATTCATTATTTTCTGTTGGTTTTTTTTTATTCTGCTTCGCTTTTCAATAATAATGATTATGAAAATAAAAATTTCTCTATATTAAATTATATCAAACTAAACATAAATGTAAATTATTATAATTTTTTTAGTTTTTCATATAAAATTATGTGTTATATAATAGTATGAAAATAAATTAATTTCATTAATTTTTATCTCAATAAACTATACCTAACTAAATTTATACAAATGTTCAAAAAAATGAAATTTGAATTTGAAATGGAAGCAATAGTAATTAAAATATTAATGTGCATTGCATAATAAATAATATAAGAGCTCATATTTAAAATATATGCAGGGTTTCTGAACTCGGATGGTCAACCAGCAGACAGTAGATAGGTCTCATCGAGACAAACAAAAAATCGTTCTGCAGGAGGGGGCGGGGGTAATCTCAACCGTTTAGCCGCTAGAGGGCGATGAAGATTTTTCCCACTTAGTCTACTAAACATCCTATAACAACTACGGTGTACTAGATAGAAGAAAGTAGTCTAAGAGGAATCTGTAGAAAACTCCCCACCCTCTCTAATGATAACTTACATGATCCTCTGCGTCCTTCCTTTCAAGAGTTATTGTGTTTCAAAGTCAGAATTTAGTGATTTTTCGTCATTTTTGTTCATAGAAAATACAGGCTGTGGAACTCCAGCGCCACCTACGTTAATTTCTAATTACATAATCAGAAAGCCTAATACACCTGCTTCATTTTTGCCCTTTACAGTAAAGGTCTATCTCTCACAGTTTTTTCCATGTTCTATCTTTTTAGTGTTTGAATTGTATAAAATCACGTAAAATCATGTAAAACTCATATCAAAGAACCGTATTTGTTTAAAAAATGGCTTTTCACACATTGTTTATTATGCGCTGGTATTGAATCGGTTATCGGTAAGAGATATATCTTTACTGTACAGAACTAAAATGAAGCGGACATTCTGGACTATCTGCTTATTTAAATAAAAATTAATATAGAGGGCGCTATACTTCCACAGCTTGTATTTTCTATGAAAAATATGGCAAAAATCTACTAAATTCTGACTTTGAAACACAATAACTCTTCAAAGAAAAAACGCAGAGTGACATGTAAGGTATTATAGAGAGGGGGAGGTTTTTTCCGCAGATTCCTCTTAGACTACTTTCTTCTAGTTAGCACATCGGAGTTGTTATAGGGTGTTTCGTAGAGAAAGTGGGAAAAATCTTCATCGCCCTCTAGCGGCTAAACGGTTGAGATTACCCAACCCTACTGTACAACGATTTTTTGTTTGTCTCTGCGAAACCTATCTGCTGTGTGCCGGTTGACCACCCGATGCGGGTCACCCTGTATATATATATTATATATAAATTATGTATGTAATGTATTTTATTTATTATTTGTGGTTTACTGAAATAACGACGAAATAATATTACATTAGAGTTGAGTATGTATTCAGAAAATCAATTTCTTCCTTAAAATATTACATTAAAAATATAAGAACAAAACTAGAACATATAAAATGCAAAACAAAAAAAAATGAAAACAAAAATAATTTTAAATCTAATAAAATAATTCCTAATTTTTTCAATGATATTCAAAACGAAAAAAAAAAATGCAAATAGCTTTCTTAATTGAGCCTTCTATTTTATTAAAATTTTATTAAAAATATAAAAAAAATAAATAAAATATTTTATTGTTAATTTAAAAATGTACTTTTTTTATGTTTGCATTTTTGTAATATGTACATAATATGTATTTGTCCCTTAATTTAATAAAAATTGAAATTATGATGAAATATTGAAAAATTTGAAATGAAATGAGAAAAATAAAATAAAATAAAGTAAAATCAGATAAATGTTATAGATAAAAATAATTTAAAAAATATATATTGTTTAATCAAAAATAAGATACATGGATAAAAAATTATAAAAATATATGTAATGTTTTTTTTTAGTAATAATAAGCTATTAATATTATTATTATTATTATCATTATTATTATCATAGTGAATAATATTAAATTTTTAAATTTATTATTATAAATAACATACATATGTACATATTATATAGATTATGTATATAATTATTAATCATACATGTATAATATTTTTTTCTGTGAAAACAAATATGTATGTATAGGATATAAAAAAAAAAGAAATGAATTTAAAATGATAAAAATGTATCAGTTTCATTTATGCAAATTTCGTGTGCATTTACATACATGTAATTTAAAAATGTTTATCTAAAATTTTAAATTCTAAATACATACGTAAGTACATAAGTGAATTTGGAAAATTTAAAACGATCATAGGGGAAACTTCCGAATTGTGGCCGCCAGCTTTTGAAACGAGACCTTTCGATAATGATACTTTGGAATGTCCTCTTTAACATGGTACATGTCTTTATTGGCGCAAATTAATTTTAAGGACGCAAACTACCCTTAAAATTTTTTTGGTGCAAATTGGCGTGTTTTACAAAAAACCGTTATTTCTCCGTATCAGGATCTTTCTAATAAAATGGTAGCCAATTCACATACTATACACATTACATTTACAATGTGTTTGTACATAATATCATATTCTGAAAATTATTTAGTTAATATTTTTCTATTGAGATTCAGTCAAATAATGAAAGAAAAATGCAAAAAAGAAAGTGGAAGAAAATATGTATTTATAACAGGAGTGTGCTATATGAATGGATTTATCCATTATCAAACATTTTCTATATGAATAGTGTAAATGGAAAATCATAAAACAAACAAAACAAAATACATACATACATTTTTTTTAAAATAAAAATAAAAAAAAATTAAAATAAAATTCTCCGTCTTAAAAGTTAGTTTAAAATAATGAAAAAAAAAAAACATATTTTATACTGCATCATAATGTGTACCCGATTGAAAATTACATAAGTATGTATATATGTATGTACGTACACGTGTATAAGAATAATATAATAATTATATCGTAAAATATTATGTATGTATGTACATATAGAGCTATTCATTTAAAAAATAATAACTACTATAATAACTGATTAAAACTAATAAATAAGTATGAAAAATATGATAAATAAATTACAAACAAATTTTTTTTAATAAAAATAATAAATTAATTGAAATTATTATTTGTTTGTATGTATGTATAAAAAATAAAATAATAATTAAAAATAACTCTAATATGAAAATTAAAAAATTAAAAAGATTAAGAAAATCATTTAATTAATTAACTAAAAATGATATACGAAATAAGAAAAATTGAATTTGAAAAAATAATAAAAACTATATAATAAGCCTTTGGAAATAGTATCGATATTAATATGTAATAATAATAATTATTGCATGTATGTATGTATGTTACTTGTATGTCACAAACAAATTAAGTGAAAGTATCTGATTAAAAATGAAAAAAAAAAAAAGTTTTTTAATTTCATTTAATTCAAATGATTCATATGTATGTGCAAAAGTGAAAACAAAAAAAAAACAAAAAAAACAAACAAACTTTATTAAATTCAAAATAACTAATTAAAATGTAATACACATATTTAAAAAAAAAAAAAAAAAATGAGTAATTAAAAAATATACAATTTAAGACATTTCGCTATTAAAAAAAATATTTTGTGGATGTATAGACTAAATAAATTTTAAAATAATTTATAAATTTATTCTCTTTGTTTTATATACAAAAATTAATATTTAATATATACTTTTTAAAATGTTGTTTTTTTGAAACGATGTTGTTTTTGATTGGAACAATGTTGAATTCTACTGGGAAAAAGTATGAATGTTATATAAGTATGACGACTGTTTTTCTAAGCATCATTTGACAAAGCATCCAAACAACAAAAAATCTACTGGGTGCTAGAGAAAAACAAGTATAACAAGTTTATAATAAGCATAGAGTAAAGAGAAAAATCTTATTTCTTTACTATCTATATGAATAGTTATGACAACTGTGAGATTTTCTGCTTACACAAGCATGTTTCTGCTCCTGCAGTATGATATCTGCTTTAATTGTGTTTAGCGCTTAACTGCACTATATCTGTCTTGATACACATTGTTGAAGAAATTTGCATTAACATTGCGCCAGTTGCTTAACATTGTTCTTATCAAAAAAAAGTTTTGAAATGCGATGCATTGTCATTACCATGTACAGTTTGCCATTTGATAACATCGTAATACGATTATAACATACTACTCGTACATCATACATTATAGGGGTGTAAGATACAAATTTAAATCCGCATTACTACCATCATAAATAGTTATACAATTATTCTATGCGGTTTGTTTAATAATTTTGATAGAACAAAAACAAAAAGACAGTTCTTACTTTATGCTGTTATGATACTTACTTTTTTTCCAGCTAAATTTTTCCGTCTTAAGCGCACGAAATTTAGCGTTTAAAGAAAGAGATGATTATGTTGAAGTGAGATGTATATACTGATTTTTCGTGTATCTCATTGTAATTTGGTAGTCGTATACCACCATATTTTCATTGTAATAATTATATAATTACAACTAAGAAAATATGATTATATATATGACTTGTCAAAAATTAAGACGATATCAGCTGTTATCAGCTTAAGCGCACGAAAAAGAATGTTCTTCTAATTTTTTTTCCTGCGCTTAAGCTGATATCGCCTTAATTTCGTGCACTTAAGCTGAACTTTTCGTGTACTTCAGCTCAAAATCCAACTTATATTTTACTCTTTCACTCTAACACAAAATTATGGAGTGATTTTTTTTTTCATTTACACAATGCTAAAGATTTTAGATTTAGCTTCAGATTTAGCCGTAAAAAAAGTAAGTGTCATAACAGCATTAGCTCAGTATGGAGTTCGAACGGAATTCCGTGCAGGAGTTTTACTATTTATTTCTACACTATTTTTTTCACTATGCTATTTTATTTTTTGATATTTTTGCTTCTATTTCTATAATTTCTGCCAAAATTATCAAACAAACTACATGGAATAATTATCTAACTATTTATTCCGTTCTGTTCCAACGTGAAGCGAAGTCTCCAATTCGATATTTATTCCGTTCGAACTACGTACACGGAAACAAAAAGTACACGGAAAAATTGGGTGCATGGAATTTCTTAAATTTTTTTGTTTTTAACATTAAAATTACCTTCCACCTGCTCACAACACGATCCACCAGGGCCTTTTGGCGATATTTTTTTCTACATGTACTTTATTTGTTTATTTTTTACAATGAGCTATCGAAGTGAAATGTGACATACATATGTAGCAAGCAGTACTATTACCACCATACTCGTACAGGATCACATTTGCATTTTTGATACTTTCTTTTGAGATTTCAACAGAAAAAATTTTATACAAGGAATGGAGAAGCTTAATGAACGGTAACGAAATTAAAAATTATTTTGACAATGATTTATCAAAATTTATTTTTGGTTTAATCTGAAAAAAGACAGATTGTATTTTGTCTTAAAGAAAAACCTCTGAAAGGTGTGAAATAGGGGATGAAGTTTGTGTAAGGAACTTCTCAAGGTAGAGTAATTCATATTTTAGGTAGGGGTCTTGAATAGGTCTATAGCTGTGGTGTTGGTCTGGTACACTTGAGGTCCTGGTACGAATCCAGCCAGCGCGTTACTCTCGCCCAAGTACACCATGTCACTGATTACTGATAAGCTGACAGCTGACATGAGTACAATCCGTGTGCACTTTAATATACACATATACATACAATGTATGTATATGTCACTGATCAATCACTATGCAATAAGATGTGACACTGTTTTTTTTTTTTAATTTACCAACACACATAAATATTTTAAAATAATAAAAAATTAAAAATTCAATTTACAAAAACGGTACAGAAAAAATGTACTTATTTCAAATCCATATTTCCTTATAAACCGCCGTAATGAAGAAAAGATACAAAACAATATATAAATGTGAGCAATACAATCATATTGTACATGTATACGATTTTTTCACAATGCATTTTTAAAGGCGTTCTGGAACTTTTTCACTGTGTTAGTACTGGTTAGTTAGACAATGTAAATCATAGGGAAAATTGAAACTGATAAGCAGATGTTTACATTTTTTCATAATATATTTTTAAAGGCGATCTGGAACTTTTTTTTTGACTATTTTTGACAGATTTTTATGAAGAAAATGCCGGACACATTGTTTTATATAGAATTTTTATTTAATTTTGATGATGATATAATGTAAGAAAAAAAAATAACATTAGTATAAATTTGAATTAAAAAAATGAATAATTTAGGCAAAATTAATGAAATCCACAAATAATTCTCTAATAAAATCAACAAACTTAACATTAAAAGACAAGAAAAAACAAAAACATTCCATTGATAACAATGTACTTTTGTACTTTTCCGACGAATGTATCTTTTTCAATAAAGCCACATTTGTCTCTATACTTTCTTTAAACTGTTCACAAGAAAGTCCCGAACTGAACTTTGTACATAAAATTGATTTGACTGTTTCAACTTTTCATTGAACTTTTTTCAGATGTCCAAAATTTGTTTAATAAAAAAAATATCCGTTCAGTTGGAGCATTTGATCCAGACAAAGACAATATTCAACTATTTCTGTATAACGATTTTCTTGATACCATTTCTCTATTTTTTCAGTTAAAAAGCCACTGACTAGAGATACTTTATCAAAGAGATCACTTTCATCAATATTCGCAAATATTTCAGGAGACTGCAATAGACTGTTTTGTACATCCGCCCAAACAAGATTCTTCTTCAGTGTTATCCATTCAAAGTGCTCCATAATTTCAAACTGGGTAAACCAATGGGTCAAACAATTGGCATGGAAATTCCTTGTATGTAATAAAAACGATTTTTGTGACATTTCTCCAAATTCATTGTGAGTAGTTATAATTTTTCTATAGTTAAAAATAACTAATATTACCAGAATTTTCGTATCACAAATTTTGAAATGCAGGACAAATAAATCAAAAGCAGCACATTTTGTGGGTCATTTTTCAATGCGGGACGAACCTCAAAAATGGGGGACTGTCCGGTGTAATGCCGAACGTCTGGTCACCTTCACACTGTACGTATCTAACTTTAAAAAAAAAACCTTGTACATTACATAAACAACATAAACAAATTCAATATATAAATATGTATATACATAATATATTTTTTATTTTCAATATTTTTTGTTTTTCGTCTTTCAAAAATAACTTAAATGTGTATAATATGGAAAATATAGAAACTACGTAATAAAAAAATTTTAAATTATATTAGGTGCTTTCGATTTGGCAATTTCAAGTAATTGCGAATAGAAAAAGTAAATGTCTGTGCTAAACCATCTACTCGCAGCTACTCATGAAAAATTTTTCAAGTAGCTGCTAGTAGATTCAAATAGTTACGAATAATTTTTGTGTCGTTCGTTTTAACAATTTATCCCAGACACATTTTAGTACTCGCAAGTACTTGAAATTGCCAAATCAAAAGAACCTATTAATTCATTACATATATTCCAAATTCTTCTTTAAAAAAAAAATGTAAAATAAAATTAGTGTCATGTTATAATAAATTTCAAGAAATGAAACGAGACACAAGAGATAGTGAGTGCTCCTACTTATTATTTATTAATTTTTTTTCTTTACTTTTCTCTCTCTCTCTCTCTTTTTCAACTATTTTAATACAATATTAGAGATATTAGTTTTGTAGATTAAATTAATCATTCATAATATTAAAAATTATTTTATACACACTAATTCGAAAGCACAATTATCAATAAAAACACTCACAAAATACAAATCAAAAATAGAGATCGCTTAATGAATTTTGAAAATATGTAATTTAAATTCGTGATAACTGTTGTAACAAATTGCATGGCCAAATTGCTTCAATTCTTTCTTTAATGATTTGAAACGGCATCGAAATCCAATTAAGTACAGTCTGTGCAATAACACCCATTGGCTCTGGATATTGATGTGTAAGAAGAGCCAATAAAGCAGTAAATGAACATAATCCAGCTGTAAATAAAATGAAAAATGGAAGTTCTTTTTTAGGATAAACAGAAACTTCATGAAATGATGGTAGTAGTTCACGATCTGCACATTCAGTACATGTCGGATATGGATAAAATAAATGGCCACGTTCTAGCGGATATGGTAACATTCTGAATGTACCTTCCCAAGTACAATGTAAAAGATTAAGTGCACCTTCAACATTTTTCCAATGTGTCAAATGGAAAAATGAATACGCTAATGCCTCTGAATCACCACGTTTTAAGATATGTTCTGGAGGAAGAATAAGAGGTTTTGTTTCGAGTAAGTATTTTGGAACATGTGGATTAAATTCTACAGCACGATGAATTGCTTCAACAGCACTCATTTCGGCGGGACTTAAACCTCTTTTAGAAGCAATATCTGGAGAAAATTTATCGGCAACAGCACGAGCTTTCAATAATGCAGCTGTATAACATATTGTTGCAGACTTCGGTAGTGATATATCGTCGTATTTAGCTAAAACTGCTTGACAGTCTGCATATGCTTGCATTTCAAGAAGAGTTTCAATTAAATTTTCGTGAATATTTAAAACATTCATAATTGATGGTATCTCTTTAGTTAAATCCCTGAATATTTTGGCAGCTTCCTTCAATTTACCTAATTTTCTGGCACACATTGCCAATCTTCTTTTAATATAAATTAGCACATTTGTATCTCTTCGATGAATACCCTCAGCAATTGGCCCTTGATGTTGTGTACTTTGAGATTTTCTGTAATTTGCTTCGGCAATTTTTAAACCTGTTTTTAAAATTTTTTCAGCTTCTAATATTGTTGTTGCTTCTTCTTCAGCCAAAAGAATATAAGCAGGAGCACATTCTACATTTATCTCGAGTGCATTATGTGCAGCTTTTATTCTGACCACTGGATTTCTTTCTCTCCATGCGGTTTGCATTATTTCATATTCTGACTTTCCAGCATCGCCTTAAGCAAAGATTTAATATTAATTCAAAAATTACACTAAAATGAATACATTTTTTACCTTCACAAGTGAAAAATGTCTGATGATCTTGTGCACTTAAATTCATATCATAATACGTAAGAGGTTCCTTATTTGTCGCCCAATAAAATCTTTGATATTCAGCTCCTCTGAATAAATTTAATGGATTTCTCCATACTTTGCATTCAGGAATTTGTTGACCACCATTATTACCATTTGATTCACTTTGACTATCATTTCCATTAATCCACGGACTTATATGGTTGATTGAAACTTGTTCTAAAATTTTATTTTTATTATGAATATGTATACACATATTTTAGTCAATTATTTAGAATCTAATTTTAAATTATTTATCCTTTAATCACTAACCTATAAATGAAGTACCATATTTTCGAAAATACCACCATTCAAAAATTAATATGAGTCCTGAGATCAAGCTAGATGTACCGGTTAAAGCTACATAAAATTTCGGTGTTAATGTACTTAAAAACATACCCGAATCAAACATTTTTTTATTTTACATTTAATATACTTTTCATTCAATTTAAAATCTATTATTTTTTTAACAAAATATGCAATCAATATTAATATTATAAATTATAATTATAATGTCAAGTCAACTATGATGAATCCAACTTCAACTTCAACCAGATTTAGGTTCGAGTCAGGCAGTAAAAACATAAAAACGTAGAAAAACCACAAATCCTTTCATAATTGCATTTACAATTTGCAAATGACAAACAATGACAAGTGGTAACACATGATAACACAACTGTCGTAACATAATTTATCTGAATTTAAAATTGCAGGTAATATAAGGTTCGTTCCAATTCGTACAGCCAGCTGTAAATTTCTGTAAGTTGATTATTAGAGTGGGGGTAATTATTTTTAAAATCACTGAAACGCGAGAGCTGTAATTTTCTGAAATTCAAGAAGAAGACTTAAATTTGACACTTTTGATAGTTAATCGAAATATATTGTTAACGAACTGTATTGTTTAACACATGTATCTATTTGGAAGTTGTTTAAATGTTTAGCAGAGCAGTAAGAAATGATAAATAATTATATAAAATAAACTGTTTTGTACATAGTAAAATCATTAAATGAAATCAAATTATTAAACAATTGAAGAAGATAGAAAAGGCAGATTTAATACCAGATTAAACGGTAGTAGAAGATTTCAAAATGCAAAATGTAAATAATATCAAAAAAATGGATTTATTTATGAGAAATAATATTATATGTATTTCACATTAATAAATCTTACTTTATTGATTGATATATTTTTTGACATATTTTTAATTAAAAAAAAAACAAAAACTTTTATTTATTATTATTATTATTATTAATTATATTATTACTATTATTATTCCTTGTTATTTGATAGTAAAAAAAATTGAAATAAACTCTCTACAATTTAAATTCAAAAATTTAAACAAAAAAGAAAGAAGAAGACATAATAAGTAAGATAAATCTGGCTGTAAAATTCTGTAATTTTCTTAAAGAGGGGAAATGTAAGAATTTTACAGAACAAATTGTATTGGAACGCCACAGCTGTAATTTTCTTAACTTTCTGTAAAATTCTTAAAGTTCTGTAAAATTCTGTAGCAATTGAAACAGACCTATAGATATTTTGCCGCTTAATGCTTGACGTCATTCAGGTCGTCGAAAATATAAACAACACAACAACAACATACAATTTTGATTTATAACACTGACAGGCTAAGCATTCCAATCTAGATTAAGTCGTTAATTTGGATAAAAATGGATGTCTGTCATCACAATAACTAGATGATCCAGTTATATAATTTAGATTATCCTAATAACACTGACAGGCTAAGCATTCCAATCTAGATTAAGTCGTTAATCTGGATAAAAGTGGATGTCTGTCATCACAATAACTAGATGATCCAGTTGTATAACTAGATTATCCTAATTCAGTTCTGAAAACTGGATAACCCACATAAACTGGATTTGCAGTAGGAAGAAGAAGACATAAAAATTGACAGTTCAGTTTTCTGGTTCTGATTTATTATGTATTTTTTTTAGCGACTTATTAAAATTGTGTGAAATGAGTGATTTTACAAATTAAACGTTTCTAAAAACAAAAAAGCTAAAATAATTAAAATATTTCGATATTTAAATCGCAAGTAACACGAAAATAATAGCCTTAAAGTAATTTGTGGTTACTGTGTGGTTATGAATAAATTCAACGAATCAGCTGATCGCATTAGGGATGATCTACTTTGCAATCTGTCACGTTCAGCTTTATAAATCCGAATTAGAGATAACCCGGATAAGTTTATCTAGATTAATTTTAGGCCTGTCTCTAGTATTAGGCCGCGCGCAGACAGACAGCGGAGCGGAGCTGAGCTGAGCTGAACGGAGCTTATCAACGATGATTAACCTAGCTGAAATTTATAGTACTACGCAGACAGAAAGCGGAGCTGATCAGAGCTGATTAGAGTTAGAACTGTGTTTAGTTTTTCATAAATCGAATATTTTGAATTGTGTAATTAAATAATTGAAATTTTGTGATTGAGTAATTGAATATTTTTATTTGTTGTGTATAATAATAATATAATAATAATTTGTTGTAATATAAAAAAATGGTATCTTTTAAATTGCTTAAAAAGCTGTTTTTAAAGAAAAAAAGAATATGGGTGCATGATATAAATAAAAAACGAAAAGTTTTTGGAGAATTCCATCACCTGTATAACCAGCTACGACATTTTCCTGAGAAATTCTACGAATATACAAGAATGGAAGTGGAAACATTCGATTATATTTTAAATGAAATTAAAAGTGACATAGGGAAAAAAACTACAAATTGGCGAGAACCTATTTCACCACAAGAAAGATTATTTGTTACTCTGAGGTATGTATTAATTTGTTATAATTAATTTTTTATTTATTATTTTATTTTTATATTTATTACTAGATATTTCTGATTATAACTTTGAATATTGAAACACTTCAATAATCATTAAAAGAAATATTTTTGGAAATTGATCCAAGTTGGTAGTCTTCGTTGCTATACCATGATGGTGACTGTGAATGTGAAGACGGTATTGGTGTTGCGGGTTTGAAGAGCTTACGCCTTGAATATATTTCAAAACTACGCTTTGAATTTCAGCTCTTGCCTGAAGCTTTTGCACAGGAGCAAGTGTCTTCATATGCGGAATCAGGCTTTTAAAGAAGTGCAGATCTTCACAATTTTCATTTTTTGTATTTAAAATGTCTACTTCCAACAATTTGGTTTTTTTCTTTTCAATTTCTAAATAATCATCCATGTTTTCTTTTCTTCGTTTTATTATTTTTTGTTTCACAATTTTATCTTTATTTTGTTGAATTTCAATCGGTTGTTCTTTTCTTGAATCTTTTTCATTTTCATCTATAATTTCAACATCTTTTGCATTTAAAATTTCTTCATTCTCATTCAAATTTCCTTCCGAAGATTTCCCAACAACGTGGTCCTTAAGGAAATACATCAGCTCGAAATATTTGAAGCTCGATTTAAATTGCGTCGCTGCAGAACCTGATGCAGTTTTCGGTTCTTTTCTCACTGCTTTACGGAATTCATCTTTTAAATATTTCCATTTTTTTTTACATTCTTCCTCTAAAATTTAACAAATTAATAAAATTTTAGAAACATTTTTCAAAAAAACTAATTCGATTTTAAATTTATTTTAGATATTTGGCAACAGGGATATCACTCCGAAGTCTTGCATTTAGTTTTCGTATTGGCGAAAGTACCTTGCGATCTATTGTCATGGAAACGAGTGTGGCTATATGGCGAAATTTACAGAATACTCATATGCCAATACCAACTAAAAATGACTTTATACGTACTGCAAAAGACTTTTATGAGAAATGTAATTTTCCCAATTGTATTGGCGCAATTGATGGAAAACATTGCCGCATCAAGTGTCCACCTCATTCAGGATCGGATTATTTTAATTATAAAAAATATTTTTCAATAGTTTTACAAGGTGTTGCTGACTCAAACTGTAAATTTTTATTTATTGAAGTAGGAAATAAGGGTAGCCAAAGCGATGGCGGCACTTTTGCAGCATCAAATTTGCTCAGCTGTATAAAAAATAATAAGCTCGATATACCATTAAGTAAAAATTTACCGAACTGTAACGAAAAAACTCCTTTCGTTTTCGTTGCAGATGAAGCTTATCCCTTAACATCATATTTGATGAGACCATACCCAAGAAGGGTTTTAAATGAAAAAAGTAGTTTTTTTAATGAGAGACTTTCAAGTGCGAGACGTTGCGTAGAATGCGCTTTTGGAATTTTGAGCGAAAAATGGAGATTACTAAAAAGGGAAATCGATACATCAACTGAAAGAGCAACTATTCTTATAAAAACCATGTGCTTGTTGCATAATATTATCATTGATATAGAAAATATAGATGATTATTATTATACATTCGATCCGGATGAATACAATAATAATGATACATTGGAAAGAGCGATTAGATCACAAAATAGAGCTAAGCAAGAAGCGAAAAATATACGAGACAGATTTTCAACTTATTTTGATAGTGTACGGAAAAATGAAAATTTGTAAAAATAATTTAAAAGTAAAATATAAATAAAAAATTAAATTTCTTTAACATCAAATATTTACTTACTACTGCATTTTGTTTTTTCAGCAACTTCTCCCCATATTTTGTCTGTAATTATTCTATTCGAATAATATTTATTTTTTTTATCCCATAATGCAGGATGTAAATTAATTTCACTTACTAAAATTTCAAAATCCATTATTAACAATGACAAAAATAACAATACGTAACCATAAAAAACCAAAATCAAACTGTTCTCATTTTCATCTGCTTGCTTATCAGCGCTGATATAAACAAACAAAAATGACGAACAAAATCAGCTCAGCTCAGCTAAGCGCTGATAAGTTAAGCTCCGCTGTTGGTGTGCGCACTTATATTGATTGTAATGTGTTTAATTTTTCAGCGCTGATAAGCTCAGCTCAGCTCAGCTCCGCTCCGCTGTCTGTCTGCGCGCGGCCTTAGTCACAACACAATCGCAATCCAATCTGTGTATAAAATGTATATACCATTTAAAATTCAATTTGTCACAATGAATGAGTAAAATTTTTAAAAAAATGTAGTAGATTAAATGAAATGTGAAAAAGTAATCTTATAAAATATTTTGAAAGGTAAAATAAATAAATTTTGACATATCATCTGTGACGTAGATTTATCGTCGAAATCGAAATCGAAAGATTATAATTTTATATGCGTGTTATTTTGTTTTATTATTATTTTATTTTATTAATAATAAAATATTGTTTTTTATTTTAGAAATTAAAGCATTCATGAAATTTTTAAAGGAGGTATTTTAAACATATTTTTGCTGAGCAATAAGAATAGAAAGTGGTATTTACCTTGTCTTTATTAATTTTCTTCTTTTTGAATTAGTTGTATTTATAATCTAATTATTATTATTATTATTATTTATTACAAAAGGTGGACAGTTAACTGCCACCCTTCGAATGTAATCGACACTCGCAATACCGAATTTTAAAATTGACATTCGATAACTGAATAATCGACACTCGCAATGGACACTTTTGTTTACATTGACGATAACAGCTACGTCATCAATTATTAAAAATGGTGTTCGTTTATCGTGTTGTGTTTTGAAATTTGAAGATTGAAGTAATGCGATATACAGACGGAAATACAGACCAAATTAATGATAATTTTTTCAGTTTTCATTCATGTAAAGGGCGGGCCATTTAACGTTTGGAATTTCAATCGGCTATAAAAAAAATTAATATTTTTTCAAATTATGATAAAAGGGATGAGTTCCTCAGCCCTCAACAGAGTGCGGACTCTTAACTCTTTTATCTGCTTGCAAGAGTGGGTCTAGCCAACAAAATATAAACTTAAAAAAATCAAATACTAAATTATTATGGGACTTACATATAGAGAAATCGATAAAGAAGATAATACCATTAGTTGCTGCATTAGGAAGGGGTCCAAAATTAGAATACAAAACGGCTAAACTGATTTATAATGCACACATAATGTCTCAAATTAGATATCTGATAAGTATATACTCTCAAACTAAAATAGCAAACATTGAAAGAATTGAGCGGGTGATAATAAGATCGATAAGAATCTTATATAGATTAGACAGAACATTAAGTTCAAAAGAAGTTCTGAAAGAAACTGAGGTCTTAAACATAAAAGAATTAATTCGATTGGAAAAAGTTAAATTCATATACAAAGTGCTGCATTGTAAAATAAAAACGAATATAAGATTGACATTAAACAAGGAATATCATGAATACTATACGAGAACTGGAAGAAAACTAAGAACAGAAAAGGCCAGAACGGATAGAGTGAGAAAGGGTCTAGTAGCGTCAGCAAGCAGAGAATTCAATTATCTTCCTGATTGGATAAAGGACAGCACAAATATTAGAATATTTACCAGAAAAGTAGTAAAATATATAAAGGAGTCGAGAATAGAATAGTATGAGTTTAATTTGATGAGAGAGTAGTAATAATAAGTAGTTATGATCAGTGTGGCCAATTTGGCATTTTTCAGGCTAAATTTAGCACTTTTTCCGCCCATCTAGCCTCAATCTTTTTTTTAAAAAAGGCCAGCCTTTTTTTTAGCCTTTTTCAGTATCAAAACCTTGTATTTAAAATTTACTCTTTTTGTTCTACAACTGCAATTTAAATTAACTTTTCAAATTGTAATTAAAAGTAATTGCTTTTATTGACATAAATCAAGAAGATCAAGAAGATTTGTTAAGAAAAAACTGCAAAGATTTTATAGTAAATTTAATAAAACAACTTCAACAAAGGATCCCAAAAAACGTAAAAATGTTGAGGAAAATTGAAATATTGTCAGTAAATAATACTTTAAATGCTACAAAAAGCTCATTATTAGAGTTAATTAGGTCGAAGTTCATTTAATTTTTCATCAGAAAACATTGAAGACATCGAAAATCAATGGAAAAATTTAAACGTGATACAATGGAAAAACACAGATTCAACTTTAAATTTTTGGGCTGAAGTATGCACATATAAAAATGCATTGGGAGAAAATCCATCTAAAGACTTGATAGATTTTGCTTTTACATATTTACTTCTACCAATATCAAATGCAGAAATAGAGAGACAATTTAGTCAAATGAATTTGTTAAAAACTAAAGTAAGAAATAGATTTAAAAATAATATGATAAATGATGTTTTATTTATAAAATCTTATATTAAAAAAAATGAAAAATGTCATGGTTTCATAATAACACAAGAAATGGTAAATTATGTAAATACAATTAATTTTTATCAAAATAATATTGAAGTCGAAGGTACGTCAGAAGAAGACGAAAATCTGGAGAATTTTTGAAAAGACAAAAAGACTTATTTTTTTATACATTTATATTTTATTTTTATTTGCGAGAAAAATGTTTTTGTTAATTTTATTTTTATTTTGTTAATGTTATTTTTATTCTGTTATGTTTATTATGGATTTGTGGAATAAAAGAATTATAAAAAACAAGAAATTTAGTTTAGCACTTTTCTTTAGCTATTTTTTCCTAGCCGTTAGCCTTTTTTAGCACTTTTTAGAGCTTCCTTTAGCATTTTCCCTGAAAACATTCTGGTTATGCTTATGATGTATTGTGTAAAATGAGGTATGAAGAAATGAATGTAGTAAAAAATAGTTATATTTAAAAAAAAAAAAAAAAATTTAAATTATATACAGGAATGATAGTGAAAATTGTATAGATTCTTGCATAAATGATGTAATGTGTATGTAATAGAATGAGTAGGAGTATAACAAAATCATTTTAGGAGTATGACATATGAATGTAATGAAAGACTGATTTGATAGAGTGAACAGATGCAATATATATTGAGATAGTTGAATTAAATTAGTTACTTAACTCAGGTATCAGCTTATGCTGTTTAGAGTTAAGGTCAGATAAAATAATTTAATTTAATTTAATTTAAAAAAAACTGAAATATGATAAAAAGTATGATGTAAATAAAATAATGTAAAATAATGTAAAATAAATAATAATAATAAAATATTAAATTAAAAAAAACGTTTAAATAATACTGTATTAAAATGTAATAATTTTAAACTATTGTCTTTTCCTAATTTTATGAAATTTGTATGCAGACGACATCAACTGTCTATGTAGATCACTTTATGACATAAGAGATCTGCTAACGAAAATAGAAGGAACGACTATAGAAGACATGGGTTCAAAAATCAACGAAGAAAAACTAAAATCATACTGCAGACAACAAAAGAGAATGTTAGAATCAGTCAGAACATCAGAAGTTTTTTGCAAAAATCATATTTTTGCGATTTTCTCTGTAACGGTAAATCGTGAGAACAAGGTTCTTTGACCAAAAGATGCATCTCTTTAAGCTTTATATTCTGAATTTTTTTTTCAAAATGCCCTTGTAGAAGGATAATAAAGGACATTTTGTGATTTTTGACTATTTTTACATTTCATACATTGCGAATTTCTCAGAAAGGAGTAGAGATAATCGGTTCAAATTTTTTTCAAATAAAAAAGGACATCATGAGCAATTTTTTTCACTTGTTACTTTGGCTCTAAAGTATAAGGCAAAAATCCCAGAGAGAAATGATTTTAATGGTGCAACATTTTATATTTTGTGCTTTTTGTGCTTGTGTACATGCGTATATGCGTATGTATGTGTGTATGTGTATTTGTAGAAGGCAGACCCGACAGTGTGTTTGTATAGAAAATGCTTAATGCACACACAATATGGTCATTGTATAAAGGTATATGAAATATATATTATTCTATGATATGGTTTTCCTTCTACTAGTTCTATAGTCTTTGCAGTTATCTTCTCTCCTGTTCTGCTATATGTTTTATATCACTCATTTTCTCATTTCATGGTGGGTGGTGGTGGTATAAATTTCTTATATAAACGAAGTTTTCTTTATCTTTTTGCAGGACATCGACATGGTAGCTTTTATTACCTAGAAACTTAGGTCTATTCTTCTTATTTCTTTGTCAGTTCTCAGTTAAATTGTTAACATTTCTTAGACAAATTTGATAACTATGTACTTTTAATTGTATTCCCCAATCGTCATAATCTGTATTTCTGTCCTGCTAATTTTCATTATTAAAATTTTAATTTTTATAATAGAAAAAAAAATCTCTGAAAACGGTTGTCGTTGAATTATTATGCGAATTGAAAAAAATAAAAATATTGTGGAGTTCAAAACAAAACACAATTTAGAGACATTCCATGTGTGATAGGAATTCTGTATTATATGATTATTCACCGAGTAGATTATTATTTAGGGTTATTCAAAATAAAACTAAAACAATAAATTAATTATATTTTATGAAATTAATGTTTTTATTTTTTATTAAAAAATCAATGTGTTCGAACAAAGAAAATGTTTTTTAGAAATTTAAAATTTATTTAATACAATCGAAAATATAATATTAAAAAAAATTAATTATCTATGCTTAAAATTACTGCAGTTTACAGCAAAAATTAATAAATTTAAGTAATAATAACTTTTCAATTTGTAATTCTTTCTCTCAATAAATGATCATCAACGAGTAAATACAGTTTCTTATTTTTTTTTAAATAAAATTAGAATGTCTTATTAAAATTAAATAAAATCAAAGTATGATATGAATGGTATAAAAACAATGTCAATGGTATAAAACATAACGCAATACATACTATAGTTTAGAAATACATGATTACACACATCTAAAATTAAATTGCAGTTATTGTATAACTTCCTCCACATTTATTACATTCTATTTTTTGATTGTAACATGTTTGTGTTAAATTTCGATATTTTTTTCTGATTATTTCAGTTATTTTTGAACAATTTTTACGAAGATAGTGTACAGTTACATGTGGTATTTTTAAGTCATTTTTAACACTTTCATAAAGCATCCAAAGAATATCTTCGAATGGTACAATTGTTTTAAATTTATCTTTTACTATAGGTTCGATTTCTTTGAAAAATTGTCCGGCCATACTGATCATTTCTGACAAAACTTCGTGTACATAGTTTTCTGCCATGTTGATAATAGCGTCCACTAATGCTTCAACAGTTCCGACAAAATACATTTGTTTTACAATTTGTATTACATCTATAAAATAATACATGATATTTGTGGCAATATACGAAGAATCTTTTTGTATCAAAGAATGATCACTTGAATTTGAAATTATTCGTGTATTTTTTGGCGGAAGTTCCAAAGTTTTTTTATGAATTTTTTCAACAATTTTTAAAATATCACCTGTGAGTCGATTATTTGGAATTTTTTTAACAGGAAATATGTAATCTATTTTCAGATTACTTGAATTATTTTTCATTATAATTTTTGATAGATTCAAAATTTTAGTGTTTATACAATCGCTGGAAATAAATGATATAATAATTATTTTATGTTATTTATTTTGTATATATTAAATTTAGACTTACTTTTTAATATCAAAAAATAATCTTCGAAAATATGAGAATGTATTATTCGTAGAGTTGATAGATTTTATTAAATTTCTTGCGGTATGAAAATTGTAAACTGAATTCGTGAACAAAAACAGGGACGAACTTAAATTAAATACATCCATTGATGTCAATTCTTCATCATCATTTTTTTTCTAGTAAAATAAATTCATAAAATTTTAATTCTTATTCATGGTTTCTTACTCAAATTATTCTTTACCATAATGACATTTGCCAAATTATCGATCACGTGGATCCCACTCATTCCAATGGATAATCCATTTATACCTAAAACTGCTCCTTCTAAAGCCTATAACCATAACATAAATTTTTTTTTAATTTATATACAAATATATATACATTTTAGAGATTGAATTAAAATCAAAATATTTAAAGAAAATGAATAAAATTTCATTATATACCGGCGAAATTGTTCGCCCAGTTCTTGCCAATACTGACAGTCCTCCGTTAACACCAATGGCACCTATTCCAACGGTTCCGCTGGCAATGCCTATCCACGAGGATCTTGCTTCCTTATCCATAAGACTTATGCTCTGCTCGTGATGGCCTCTGTCAGCTAAATGGGCAGATGATCTACCAATGGACCACCCTCCAACTAAACCACCAATAGCAGAACAAGTCCAAAGTATTGATGTAGCTACTGCAGCAGTTGCAGCAACTGGAGGAATGAGCAATGTTAATGCTGCGATGCCTCCACCGATACCCAATCCGGCTGCGGTATAATCAACTACTTTAAGGGCCTTAGTTCCCGATTTAGATTCTGGAGTTAAATGGCACTCCAGTATTACCTAAAATAAATTGGAAATATTGGTATATCATTGTAATATTTATTATAATTTATTATAAAATATATACCTCATCATGCCAATCTAGTTTATATATGCCTTTTTTTGGCGCTATTATAGTGCCACTCGGTAATTGATTGCAATAAACAAAATCTTCCCAATCTGGATAGACCCGACCGATCATATCAACAAAAACCATACAGCAATTTTCGCTGTTATAATTTTCTAAAATTAAACATTTATGTATTAATTGTTCATAATAAATCATTATCAATATTTACTTTTACATTTTCTGACCCTAAAAAGGGGATAAAGTGAATAGTTTGTGCAGTATTTAGCATTTGAAATCGGTGTACATTGATTTGGAGTATGCAAAACAAAAATTAATGATGTTAATAGATTTCCTTGAGAGTATTTTCCTGTAAATGATTAAATCAAATTTTAAATTTAATAAATTTATTTTTTTCATAAATGTAATAGTATTTTTAAAATTAAAGAAAATAAAATTGATACTAAATTGTTTCAAAAATAAACGAAAAATGTTCACCAATCATCCATGCATAAATTAATGCTTAATATTAATCACCTTATTTTGTTTGGGTAAATTACAGATCGTCTAATTTTTCCTTTACATACTCATCGTATGTAATATGCATAATTTGTAAAAATAATTTTTGTAAATTTTGAAAATCCATCCCAAATATAATTGAAAATTAAATACATGTACATTGGCTGAGTTCTAAAATGCATTGATGCGGTTTAATTTAAATGCAAAGTAACTAGTTTCTAAATGTTAATTTAAAATAAAAACGGTTACACTGTCATAAATTTCAAAATACATTGTGAATGTATTTTTTACTCATCATTTAAGCAAACATTGCATTTTTTTATACAATCACAATCACTTCCTAACTTCGTTTCAAAATGTTAAATTTAAAATTATGCATTTTTGATACAATGTAATAATGATACGCATCATATTTGCATTACTACGGTAATACTAACGCATCGATGCTTAGTTTTTACATTTTAGAACTCAGCCATTATGTATGTAAAAAATTGATACAATTGTTGTGTGATCTAAGATCTAACCATTTCCGTTCTAATATTATTTACAATGTATTATTATGTTATTAGTTATTAATTATTATTATATTGACTATTATATTAGAGGTATTCACTCAGGCTAGTATTTTAGCTATTGTGTATTAATACATAATCAAATTTAGTGTGGAGTGAACATACTTTGTAAATACTCTTGTTGTATCAAAATTTTCCAGTCAGCTGATATAGTTTGACAATTAAAATTTTAAAATTTTTAAATTTAAATTTTATCAAAATTTACCAAATGACTACTGTGTGTTCAACTGTCAAAATATTTACTACGAAATACTACACAGAAAAAACATGCCTTTACCCTATTGTTTTATTACAATGATTGGCTTACTTGATTTTATATGGGAGAAAATAACAAGGCGTAGTATATTAGCAAAATGTAGTAAAAATACTTCGAGTATAAATATACAAGGCCAAATACTAGAGAGAGTGAATACCTCTATTATAATATAATAGAGGTATTCACGATTTGTTGTAAGAGTGTAAAAAGTGTAAACATACACCCAAATCTTACATTATTTCGTGATCGCACCACAGCAAACTTGGTATTGAAAGCGAGCAAATTAATAACATAAATGTCAGCTAAAATATTATAAAAATAAATTTAATCAAATTACTTTAGCATTTAATGTCAGAATGGCATATACAATAGTAATATACACCGTATACAATGGGTTTCAACATTGTAAATTTTTACAAGCAGTGTATTAATAATAATAATATTATTAATAATAAGTAAAAATTACATAGAACATGTTTACAATAGGTGTAGAATTGTACGAGTTTACACCGTTTACAATGATACAAGACCAAGTCGTGAATACCCTTAATATATATTATTCTTATTTATTATTCTTTTTTCATCAAAGTTTACATAAATAATTAATCCAAAAAGTTAATTAATTTTCTTTTTAAATTTAAACTATTCTAACTACTTGTGCTGATCTAAGAGCTAGTAATTTCTATATTATTCAATAAATATTAAAATTATTTAACAAAATGAGATAAAGCTTTGAAACTTAATGAAATTAAAAATTATTTAATTAAGAATTTTAAGGAATATATATCCAAGACAAAAAAAAAATTATTATATTGACTATTCTAGACTAGCCTTCTGCTGTTTTGAGCAGTCAATTTTGTGATATAAATATAAATCTAATGAATGATGAATGAAAATTGATATGATTGAAATTGGAATAATGTATGTTTATTAATTGATTGATTGAATGAAAATAAATAAATAAATAATATTATTATACTCGTATTATTATTATCCTACTCAATTTCCTGTTTTTAGTAGGAATTTATGGGATAAATAAATTATTAGAAATTATATTTCAATAAGTTGTAAATTATTAATAGTGAATTAAGAGAAATAAAAAAAATACATATATAAAACTGACTGATTTTTTTTTCAATATAACAGCCGTTATTAATTATAATACAATGTAAAATAAATTGCAGTAATGTGCACAAATCGCAAACATCATATTATAGTAAAGCAGACAATTTCAATGCTCCTTCCACATCGTTCCTTTAAGTCTCATTCAAATTTATTTACTTTTAAAATTTTATGTATTTCGACAATTTGTGTCTTTGTTTACCGCACGATACTTTTTATTTCAACATCTTATCGAAAGTACTCGGCGATATTGTAAAACGTGAAAGAAAGATAGATAAAAATTAACTCGGTAAATGGTAATTCATTAGGACGTTAATTTATCAACAGATTAAATTGTTTTTAAAAATATTTTAGACCGAAAATGATTGGACCACACATCTGTATAAAACTCTTTATTATCGATTTCTTTGATTTCAATAGCATAATCACAACTAAATTAGGTATATACTTACTTTGATTGTAAACTGCTTCGACAAAAATATCTCTCAATTTCTATTAAAAAGAAAAGAAAACAAAATAATATACATATATAAATATAAACAAATTTTAAACATTACAAATATGTCCATAAACACATATAGATTACAATGAAATTTGGTTATAATGACGACAGTATGTATTGAATCAAATGAATTTTCTCACTTGTTATAAATTATTGATCAACATTAGAAAAAAAAATTATTTTTGATTTTACAAAATAAATTATTTAAAATATTAGAATTTAAATTTTTATTTTCATCACTACAACCGTATTTTCATCATAACCGTGCTTATTTTTTTTCTTTTTAAAAAAAAAAACATTAAAACTCTAATTTTTATAAATTAACATACATATATGGTATGTATAATTTCAATTATTTTCTTATTAATATTTTGTACTTATTTAAAAAAAAAATAGTAAAATGCATTTTTAACAAACCAGTTCATTTTGATTAGCTCCGCTATTATCAGAAAACAAGCATTTTATTTTTTCGTGGAGAAGTTGTTTACTATCATCTGTACAATATCTATAAATACAATATATACACGTACATATTTTAGATATACATTATATACATAATATTAATATTTGATTTTTTTTTATATCTTTGATATTTAATAATATTATTACATTTATGTAGCTATATGCAAATAGAAATTTAACAAAAATAGAACATTTAACGTGCTTCGTATATATACATTGTGTATAACAAATGTATACTTACAGATCCCATATAATTGATCCCTTAGTTTCATAAAAATTTGCCAACTCTTGTTGTTGTTTGAAAGCAGTTTTACGATTTTTAGCCATTTATGCTTACCTCTTTTCTTTTATTTTTGAAAAATAAAATTAATGTACTGAAAAACAACAAAAATAAATTAAAATCTTAATGTAAATTAAACTATATAATAAGAAATAAAAGTAAACAATTCTTTGTGTATATTATATTATCAATATGTTATATAAATGAATGAAAGCTAAAGCGCGAAACAGAATGTGCAGCTTGTAGTATGTAGCTGTAGTCGTAGCTGTAGTTGTAGCTGTAGTTGTAGCTGTAGTTGTAGCTGTAGTTGTAGCTGTAGTTGTAGCTGTAGTAGTAGTAATGGATGTAGGATGTAGCGCGACATTATATCGACTGACATAATGATGTAGTATGTAGCTCATTTGTATTGTGTTGTGACATTTGACTTGATAATTAAATATTACAAATAATTAATAAAATATGAAAGTGAAAAAAAAAGAAAAAGCAGTTTTTGCGTTAAATGTTTTAAAATTAAAGCATAGTGGCAAACACGTGCAGATAAAATTAATTATAACATTAGCTGTCATTTGTCAAAGCTGTAGTTGTAGCATGAAGTAGAAAAGTTCCTACTTTGAGAAGCAGCTTCTAATACTACTACTGCTACAGCTACGCATTGTGGTGCTTCAAACTTACATTAATGCAGTGTATTTTTGACAGCTCGTAGTGCTACATGTACTACATACTACAGCTACACTTTCTGTTTCAGGCTTAAAGCTGAAATTTACATAAATGTAATTATATCAAAGTATTTATTATTTTGTTGATTACGACTTTTTGTAAAGAAATATCCATATCATTAATTACATTTACATCTTACATCATTACATCTATATAGCAAATAGCATAAAAGCTGAAGCTAATAAACAGACTTAAGGATGAACTATAATTGATATAGCTGACATGACATGAGTAACATGAGAAATAAGCTGTGTTCCTTTCACATGAGCGAAGTACTTCCGAGCAATTATTTTAGCAATGACCCAAACTATTCAAAGAAAGATAAATAAATTTGACAAGTGAAGCAAAAGATAAGCTTAAAATTATTTTACTTTAAATTTGAAAAATTTATATAAAACCCTCCATATGATATTTGTTTATACCAAGAAATCTAACCTAAACAGTCAATTTCCATTTGTTGGATAATGTGAAACTAAAAAGACATCTGGTAGAAAGAAATAACGTAACTACTTACAAAGTGAGTGAACTACTTTTGAAAAATTGTTTGAGTGAAGTATTTTATAAAAAATACATAAAAATTTAGTGAAGTATTAAACCAAACTGATTTTTAAGTACTTGGCTCATGTGAAAGAAACACAGCTATAATAGGTGCTTTCGTTTTGTCAATTTCAAGTACTTGCGAGTAGAAAAGGTAAATATCTGTGCTATACCATCTACTCGCAGTTACTCATGAAAAATTTTTCAAGTAGCTGGATTTAGATACAAGTAGTTACGAATAATTTATGTGTCGTTCGTTTTAACAATTTATCCTAGACACATTTTAGTACTCGCAAGTACTTGAAATTGCCAAATCGAAAACACATATTAGGTGTTTTTTTTATGAAAAAAATGGCAAAAATTTACTAAATTCTGACTTTGAAACACAATAACTCTTGAAAGAAAAAACGCAGAGTGACATGTAAGGTATCATTATAGAGAGGGGAGAGTTTTCTGCAGATTTCTCTTAGACTACTTTCTTCTAGTTAGCACATCGGAGTTGTTATAGGGTGTTTTGTAGAGAAAGTGGGAAAATCTTCATCGCCCTCTAGCGGTTAAACGGTTGAGATTACCCCCGCTCTGTAGAGCGATTTTTTGTTTGCCTCGGTGACTGGTGAGACCTATTTGCTGTGTGCCGGTTGACCGAGGCGGAACACCTTGTATAATATGATATATTATATACTATATATTATTTTTTATGGTTGTTATTCACAAGGCAACAACTATTATTCACAACACAAGGCACCTTAGAGGTGACGTCATCTTAAAATATTTTTCAATACTACACTTCACAAAAATAATAATATAAAATATAGCTTATTTCTTTATCATAAAACTACACTTCACCAAAATAATAATACAAAGTATAAACTATAAATTTATTTCTTTACCATTATACAAGCAATGTAAGTGTAATACTAAATATTTTTCTTTTATATTGTTCCACTTATTTGTACTACAGTGAAACCTCTTTTAACGGACACCTCTCTTTAGCGGACACCTCTCACTAACGGACACAAATTGACATTTTGGCCGTCACCGTATAGCATGTATGGGCGTTTCACCTCTTGTAGACGGACACCTCTGGTTAACGGACACGGACACTAAATTTACTTATTTTAAGCTAAAATATTCTCTTCAGCGGACACTTTTTACATATTATGTACTAGAAAATCAAAAGACAAACAAAACAAAAATTTCAAATAGAAGGATCGTTATCATGTTTTTATGTTCTAGATTTTTACCGTTGTCTAGAGAACGAAAAAAAGTCCGGCTGTATAAATTTTATTTGTAGATAATGCACGTGTGACTATGTAGTACATATTATATTTTTTTACTGGCGGCAAGTAACTGTATTTTGCATAGACGAATTCTAGTGTTTGGAATTGATTCGTTTTTTAATTAAGAAGATAAATAAATTTCAATTTCTTTTTTTCTATCAAATATCAAAATTAATTGTTTTTTGTTTTTGTTTGTTATTTAGAATAAATATAGAAAAAATAATGCGTATAATTATGTGTTTGCATTGTTGATATAAAGGAAAAGGTGAAATAAAAGTGAACTTTTTTTACTTGACTAATATAGACCACCTCTAATAAGCGGACACCTCTTGTAGACGGACAAAATTTTTGGTCCCGAGAGTGTCCGCTTTAGAGAGGTTTCACTGTATATACGTACATCCATACTATACATACTATATACATGATTTATAAATCCAGACAAATGCTATTTAGAGTGAGTTTAGACTGCTTGATATGTCAAACATGATTTGTGATTCGACATGAAAATGACGTAGCTTATGATTTGCTACGACAAGAGTCATTTCCATTTGTTTATATGTTTTCACACCATTTGATTTGTCAAACATAACATTAGACTGTCATTTGCAAACAAAAAAAAAATTAATTATTCACAAAAAGTTAAAATTTTAATTTTACCTGTATCCTTTGATTGAAAATCTGGAAATAACAAAATAAAAAGTCAAACCCAAGTCAAATTGAATTAGAGCATGTTCTAATTCCAAAATGTCGAACTCGACATGATTTGATATGTCAAATATGATATATATATATAATATATAATATATATATATATAATCCATACTGCTATATGTACAACACAACAACAAAAAATATGTATTACTTTTTTATTCTTTTTTGATATAAAAAACCGACTAAGAAACGATGTGCACACATACATTTAAATACTATTCAAGTAGGTGAATAAACAAATCGGTGAAAAATTTGATGATGATTATCACTTTATTGCCAGCAAAATAAAATGGAATTCAATGAAAATTTTGAGTGAAAATTGCTTACATCTTTTTTGAATAACTAATTTGTTATCCATCATAATTGAATGTAATTTTTTTTATGTAAAAGCTAAAGGTTTGAATTTTCTGTGGTTCCAATTTTTTTTTTTGATATTCAATTATCTACTAGTATAAAATTAACTTTAATATTCACTCTTTTTTTGAGGAAAAAGGACCCCTACTTTAATGGTTTTAAACAGTTTCAGAAATGAAAATTTGAAAATTATTTGCGTTAAAAACCTATTCCTTCTTTCTATCTTGGCATTTTTCAAATTTGAAACAAATTGGTCAAAAAATAATGGTAAATAGAGAGGGGTAAAGTATGTGAAAAATTGATAAAAGGTCTCAATTTGTAAGACTTTAACTCTGAAACCAAAAGGACTATCGAAAATCTGTAACGTTAAAAACCTATTCCATCCTTTGAACTTTTTTTTACTCTAAATTTGAAAGAAATTGGTGAAAAAATGACTAAGTTATAGAGGGGTAAAGTTTGCTAAAATTCAAATTCCAAAAGATCTTCCTCTTAAGAAAATAATTGAAATTATACATACATATATGTTAATTTATAAAAATTAGAGTTTTAATGTTTTTTTAAAAATTTTTTTGGGAATTTTAAATGTACATTGAGATTTTACAATTTTGGGTTGGGCACGAAATCCTCGAGGACAAAATCCCCAAATACGGAAATCCCTATCGGCATAATCCCCGAATTTCAAGGTAAAAAAGTGGAGGTTTTTGAATTTGACTACCCATAACTTTTGAAGAGTGTGGGTGACAGGGGTGAGCTATATGTCAAATGAAACGGCAAGGGGTCTCCTATCGCAAGATTGTATATACCTTTTGAGCTGGGATGTAAAATAACGAAAATACAAGGTGTTTAGTGAAAATAGAGAAGAAAAACTTTGACGCTCTCTAGTGGCTAAACGATTGAGATTACCCCCCCACCTGAACAACGATTTTTTGTTTGTCTCGGCGAGGCCTATCTACTACTCTTAAATTTTTTTAACGTTGAACTGAAACCACCCTGTATATGAGTGAATGAAAACCATTGAGAGTTCTATTTAATTTACTTGAATACCTAAATTCATATAATTTTAAAATTTTTTATCATTCTGATTCTCAAATTATTAAAACAAAAATTAAGTATAAGTAGTAATTCGAATTTTCTAAAATCGTGTTTATGTTGCTATGCACCAAAGAAATGTAAAGCATATTTTTATCCTCATTTTTTATTAAATACACGAGTATTTTTACTCTTTAAACAGAAAAAAAAATTAACATCTTGATATCTTTATATTTAAATTTATATCTGTGGGTATTTTTTTCGTTTTCTCAGTTTTTTTAATTTTTTTTTTTTATCAAAAATTTTGGAAAAATAAATTCTGAAATATTTTTGCATTATTTTCCTTCCTTCTTTGGAACGAAATGTGTGATTGTGATTACAAAATTTATCAAGACTATTGAATTTTACTTTTTGGAAAATAATAGACCTTATGTTATATATTGTAAAGTGATTGTTTTTTCAATAAAAATTATTTTGTATTGAATTATTTAACAATATGTATTATTGTATCATTATAAGTACCCAACCCAATATAATGTACTACATATTACCACATATTACCAAATATATTACATAATACATAAATCAAGGCAAAATAAAAATAGAATAACTGGAGTTGATGTGATGTGATGTGATAACCGATATCGATTGTGTTGCAAGTTGCAAATTGTAAGTTGCGTTGGCACTTGAATTCATTTACAGTTACATTTTGGATAATGTGAATATTTTAATCTAGTTTTTCAAGACAAGTTTTTGAAAATGTAAATATGATAAAATTAAACGTATAAATTAAAATTTAAAAAATACATTATTTTTTATTTTTATATTATCGTATATTTCAATATTGGATTATGTAGCCTGATAATCTCTTATAAAATTTTAACTCATTTAAATATCCATTTAAAAAATACGAACAAAAGTATTTACCTATTTTTTTATTAGAATAATATATTTTAAAAAATTATATTTATGTACTACACAAAATGGCGATAAAAATCAACATGTACGTTACGTACGCGGTATGCACGCACATCTACATAGGTAATATGGTAATATAGTACATAAATATATAATTTTATTTTTTAACTGTATATGTATATATACTTACATCTTCGAAAAACTGATTCTTTAAAAAATTAAATATGTAATCACACACCAATTAAAATTATTTATTTTTAACAAAGTACAGTTTCTATATAAAATTTGGCTTGAATTGATTTTTTAAATTTATATTCCTTTCCTTACACTTTTTAATTAGCCTTCCTTCCTTATCCTTTGTCTTTCTGGTTTCTGTTACACACAACGCACAAGCACAACACAAGCAAGCACTCAAGCTCAACCTCAACGCGACTAAACTCAACTCAAGTAGAAGTAGAAGTAGAGTAGAAGCACAAACACTATCCATACCCATAGCCAAGTCAAGCACGCACCAATCCAAATCCAACAATTTTAAAATAAAATATAAACCCGCATTTACATTATCTTGAAAGTCAAGAACGTGACGTGACGTCATTAACTTAGAAGAGAAGTATAGAAGGGCGAGACAAGAGGAAACAAGAAAGCAAACCAACTTCAGTCAGAGGTGGTTTGCTTTCTTGATTTCTTGAATTTAGTGTTGCCGATATGTTAATAATCAAAATTAGTATAATGTTTCACCTCCAACAAAAATGCAATACTGCTATAGGTTATTAATAATACTTCATAATAATCAATTTAAATAATTGATAATCAATTAATAATCAATTAAAATAAAAATTTATATGTATATATATTTTTTTTATCACAATCGAATTTGTAACTTAATTTTAATGAAAAATGTCAAACATGAAAGCAAGAATGAAAATCAAAAATAAGTATATGGCAATACTACTAATAGGCATCGCATATAAAAATATACGACAAAACATAAACAAGAAAGCAAGAATGGATATAATGTAAATGCTATCGTTCTTTTCTGAAACAAAATAAGAAAGCAAGAAAAGACAATGTAAATGCGCCCTAAAACAATCAAATTTAATTTAACATCCAAGTTCCATTTCCAACCATTTCTACTTAGTTGTTCTACATTGGGTATTCGCTATAATTGGATTTGATTGGATTAAATTAATAAACTCAGCAATACCATTACCAATACCAATTCATAAAGTAGAGAGAATCAATGTAATATATATAATATTTAATATATATACATAATATATAATATAAATATGAATACAGAATTATATATAAATATGTTTTACGAAAATCGGGGAATCCCTTAAAAATAAAAATTACAACAAAATATGCTTGTACCTGCATACAAAATATATATGAAACCCAATGTACGCTTTGCTTGCTTTACTTGCTTTGACAACTAAGTAGAAATGCTGTGTTCCTTTCACGTGAGCAAAGTACTTAAAAATAAGTTTGGTTTAATACTTCACTAAATTTTTATATGTGAACTACTCAAACAATTTTTCAAAAGTAGTTCACTCATACTTTGTAAGTAGTTACGTTATTTCTTTCTACCAGATGTCTTTTTAGTTTCACATTATCCAACAAATGGAAATTGACTGTTTAGGTTAGATTTCTTGGTATAAACAAATATCATATGGAGTGTTTTATATAAATCTTTAATATAAATTTTTCAAATTTAAAGTACAATAATTTGAAGGTTATCTTTTGCTTCACTTGTCAAATTAATTTAAGCAAAGCAAGCAAAACAAACAAAGTCGAAAGTTGGTCTACTTTCTACTTTTTAACAACTTTGAACGCTTTAACAATTAATACATGATATAATTGATTATTGGTGTTGGTGTGATGTATTGCATTCCATAATAAAATAATCAATGTAAATATGTGTATATTAAATATGTATATTATATTAGATTATATGTAGATTATTATAATTTTATTAGAGAAAATTATTAAAATGTATTGGTTTTGTAGCATCTATTTTTTATTATATGTAAATTATATTGTATATATAATATAATATAATATTATATATGTATATAATATTATTTTATATAGTTGTTATTCATGTTGTTATTCACAAAGCAAAGCAAGCAAAGCGTACATTAGAACAGGCAATGACTTTGCTTGCTTTGATAACCAAAGCAAGTAAAGCAAGCAAAGCAAGCGAGGCGTACATTGGGTATTCGCTATAATGATTATTTATGCTACTACCTCACTACACACTACATGTTAATATTAAGCGGTGATTACAATATTTTCGTTTCGGCTAACTGTCAAATTTAATTATACGTAGAACAAATGGGAGGAATTAGAATGTGCTGAATCGAGACGAAACGAAACGAAAAGTTCATTTGAATTTTAATATTTTCCGAATCGAAATGACATAACCTATAATTTACTTGAGTTGGGTACCCACCATCTTCTACATCTACATTGTAATCGTTACCTACATTTCTTTTCGTTTCAGCTTGATGTATTGTCTTCAGTGATATTTGATGTTATATTAAATATTAATTATTTAAAATTTTAAAAATTAACTGGGCTGGAGTTTCGAATAGGTGTCACCCCCGATCCTCTTGAAATTCTGCCCACAGAATGCCCTTTCAGCCTAGATCACGGGTTCCTCGTCTTTTTTGGCGCATCGCCCTCTGTCGGCCGTAATTGACATTTTAATTTTTTTGCCAAAATTATATTTTTGCTAATAACCTTACAACGGTACATGATACAGATATGGCATATATCTCAAAAGATGCGTCTTAAGATGCTCTATAATCTGAAAAAAAGAATTTTGCAAAAAGTTCTAGTAAAAGGATAAGAAAGGACATTTTGTGATTTTTGACTATTTTTACATTTTTGACATTTTCTCAAAAACGATTAAAGATATCTGGATCAAATTTTTTGTAAATGAAAGAGGACATCATGAGAAACTTTTTCAGTTATTACTTCGATCCTGATGTAGAAGGCAAGTATCCTAGAAAGAAGTGATTTTAATTATGCTAAATTTTGTAATAAAAGTTACAGTATTTTATTGAAGTATTCTCATATATATATATATATATATATATATATATATATATATATATATATATATATATATGTGTGTGTGTGTGTGTGTGTGTGTGTGTGTGTGTGTGTGTGTGTGTGTGTGTGTGTGTGTGTGTGTGTGTGTGTGTGTGTGTGTGTGTGTGTGTGTGTGTGTGTGTGTTATGTTTATAGAAGGCAAATCTGATAGTGTGAGGTATGGGCGTGCATGTGTTATGTGTTGTATGTACATTTTAGAAGGCAAATTTGATAGAAAATGTTGATTGCACACACTTTTAGATTTGCCTTCTACAAATGCACACACACGGCCGTACGCACCCACACACACACACACACGCGCATTGGATAATTGGAAATGTAAAAAACATCAATTTTATAAAAATAAAAATATGTACTCAAAAATTATTATTCAAAATTATAATTTAACATAATTAGATATTTTTAATTAAATTAATAATCTAATTAATTTCAGTTAGAACTTAATTGCTTCAAGCTAAAAACTTAGAATTTAATGAAACAAACTATAATAAATGGTAACACATTTAAAATCGTTCATTTATTTTTCTTTTTTCTCTATTCGCCATAAATGAACTGACAATTCAAATAGATTCCACATTCATCATCCTTATAAAAATAAAGTGCACATACATCCATACGTACAAATTACAAATATTTTCAGTATACATTTACATATTCTTATACATATTATAAATATTATTCTGTGATTTCCAAAATATTAATTTGATTAAAATTTATATAGTTTTGCTTTTCTATTATTAAAAATTAAAATATTGAACTGTAAAAAATTATAAGAAATGGCATCAGATATGAGTAGTTCTATGCATTCAAGACGTTTACCAGGTGGTGGTGTTGGCATTCATGGTACACCAGAAAGTGAATTTAGTATTGAATGTTTTCAAAATTATACAGCACCAGAAGTTTTCATACAAGGATTAGCTGGTATAGTAAATCAAGGAGATGTTGAAATTATGATAAGAGCACAAAAGCATATGTAATTAAGAAATCTGATGATGAAATAAATTTTGTCACAAATAAATTTGAAGATGATAATTAGATTGCATTTTATTTTTTAGGCTTCAAAGATTTGAGAAAACCAATGAAATGCTTTTAAATTGTAATGCATTAAGTGCAAGTAGATTAAAGTTAGCTACAGAAGATTTTAAAAAGCATGTAAAATTACTGAATGAATTAAAAAAGGATATTGATTATATATTTCGTAAAATACGTAATATAAAAGCGAAAATAGCCCAACAATACCCGAATGCTTATGCTGAAGCGATACCACAAAGAAATAGTTTTGCTGAAGAAGCAGAAGATGAAGATGAATCTAGTGTTGTCGAAAATATGCTGTCTGCGTCAGCTTCGTCATTTCGAACAGCTGAAGTTGCAGATTCTAAAAGTGATTCTGCTGCATCAATGGCGAAAAGTACTGAAAAAGATGAAAATGATCAAACAACTGTTGAATACGTACAAATGGAAGAAAGCACTGATAATGGTAAACCAATAGAGAACGAATTGATAAGAAGAGTTTGTTCCTTAGAACATCCAAATAATGCGAATGATTCTTCTGATTGTACTTCAGAAGATACTGGCTAATTGTTTTTGTGCACATACAAATATAGATATTGCATTGTTTTGAAAATATTTATTGTTTTAATTGTAAACATATATTATTTATATTATTTAATGAAAATTAAAAACAGATTTATTCAATATTTAAAATAGTATTTGATATTTATATTGTTTTGGAATTTTAGAAATAATTACACGTCCATCATAACTGAGTGAAGCAAATATCCATGGATCAACACTGCTCCATTCAACGCAATATACAGAATCTTCATGATGATCAAAAGTTTGTAGAAGTCCATCTGATAATCTAAAATTTTTAGAAACAAATTACTAAAAATTTTCTCTTTTTTGTTTTTGATGAAGAGCTTACTTTTTTTTATTTTCATTCTCTTCTTCTCCAGTTTCTGAACTAACACTACCTGCGCACGTTAACATAACTTTACAATCGCTACTACTTGACAAAATTAACTGATCATGAAATGTATTAAATCGAACATTCCAAATCCAATGTGAATGGTCATTTCGAGTAAAGACTGGCTCCTTAGGAGAACGAAAATCCCAAATTTTAAGGCATCCATCATCTCCTCCAGTTACAATATGACATTGTTTATTTGGATTACAATCTAAATCTCTAACTAATTGACTATGCGATTCTTCTATGGTCCATGAACAATGATTCATATCCCGAATATCATACGATTTTACACTGCAATCATATAAAGCAATAAATTGATTGCCTTGATGGTGTTGAGACCATTTTCCTGTTGTAAATTTTGGTGAATTTTTTGCATTTATTTCAGCAGTAACTCTCGATTTGGATTCACCAATATCATTAATCATGATTTTCCCATCTACTACAGTTGCCAGCGTTTTATTATCTACTGGATGAAATTCTGTAGTTCGAACTTCTGTTCCATATTCCTGTTCAATCAGAAAAAAATATTTTCAATTTTTTTCTTTTGTCAATGTAATCAAAACAAAAAAAAAAAAATTACAAATCAAATTGAAATATGTATTAACTTCTGTTGGTAAAATTTCAATATTTTCGAATGTTGAGAACTCTTGATTATTTGGTTTCTCATCAGATAAGTCTGGTAGACGTAATAATGCTGATTGTGTTAATACTTGAGCACCTTTTTGTGAACTAAAACACGATACAATAAAATTTGGATCATGTGGACTACTATTTAGTTTCCAAACTTCACCTAGTGGATGACTAAAAATCTTTCAAATTGAATCCATTTAAAATATCATATCAAATAAATTAATAAATAAAAATGAGTACAATTATAAATACAAACTTTTGTTTTTAACGAAGATGATTCTTCGCTGAATTCTATTAAATGAACTTGATTATTCGGTTTTAAAGATTGTGTTGCAATGAAAAATCGAATTTCATTACTTTCAGCTAATTGCGGTGCAAGTGATCTGGCCTAAAACACAACAAAAATAAAATTTATTTTTATTGTAAGTCTATTCACCTGTCTATCAAAACAAATAAATATTATAAATTTGTAGAACACATACTTGAAATTCAAGTCCATAAATAACAGGATTTGTTTCATCCATTATTTTTATATGCTAAATACCATTTATTTAATACAAATACAAACAACTAAGAATAAAAAAAATAATTTTACATCTGAGAAAAATTCAAAAATTACCGAAATTTTATTTTTTGTTATTTATTATCAATCACTTTCCATTCCACTTTGTTTGACTTTTATCAGCTGATTAAATGATGTGATTCTACTAAATTAGAATGTAGATTGTGGAATACAAATAAATGATGGTGGATTGCGGTGGATTGTGAACATGACTGATTAATACCCCCTATACACGATCTAACTTATGATTTTCCAACTAAATTTTTACATTATGAAAATATATTAATCTGTTCAAACAAGTAAAAAATTTTGAGTTGAAATAGAAGATACAACAAATTTAGAAATGCTTTACAGGTTTCACAATATGGTTACACATATTTATTGCAGTATTGCAGAGGAAAGTGTAGCACAAAAATTATTGACAACATGACATTTTCCAAATATTTGAAAAAGAAAAGAAATAAAATATTTTTTTTTAAATTAAAATAACCGAATGTAAAAATGAAAAAAAAATTATGTAAAACATGTACAACACACAACACAACACAAAAAATAAAAGATTTTTCAAATGTTTTAAAACATATCTTAATAATTTTGAGAATAATATACCATGATTACATGAAAATGAAAATGAAAATGAAAAAAAAAAAAGAACATTTAAAAATTATTAAAAAATAAAAAATGAAAATAAATAAAACTGTAACTGAATTCATGCTATTTAGTTTTTCAAAAATCTGCTACAGATGATGATGGCACCCTGGCGACAAGTCCTTCTTAAATGCTGGCTGCAGTTTGGGTGTCCGATATCCGATTACAAACAAGTATAAAATCTCCGTTGAACCAGTTGCAATAATTATCTGTGAGTGTTAACATGCTCTACAAGCAAATTTCAATATTGCTGAATATATATGTATATTTAAAGTGTTACATTTATTCTGTTATATGCCCCTAAAAAATTTAATTGTATTTTTTTTTTTTTTTCACACCAACATTTTTAAATGAAAAGTTTTTTAAATGATTAATTTTTTTTTAAATGATTAATTTTTTTAAGTGATTAAATTCATGATCAAAATTAAATTTTTAAAATGATTAAATTTATGAACAAAATTTTTAAAAATGAACAAAATTTTTAAAACTAAAATCAAAAATTTTAATTAAAAACACATTTTTTTTTTTTTTATTGAAATATATATGTATATATATATATATGTGTGTATATATACTTTTCAAATGTTATTTCTCTCTTTGAACAAATTTTTAATAATAATAATAGTAATAATTTTAATAATAATAATAATAATAATAATTTATAATAATAATATATATATATATATATGTATATGTATATATTAGTATTCAAAGATAATTTTATTTTTTATCTTCCCTCTTAAATATAATATTGATATTATATGTGTATATGTATATTCTTTTTCAATATACTTTCATACTATATTTTCATATATTCTCTTCATTATCATTTTTTTTTTATTTTCATTTATTTTATTTACTTTCAATTTGACAATATACATAGTGTAAATATTTTTTGTAATCAGATTCTTCTTCATATTCTGATTAATGTTTTTCTTCATTTTTACTTCTTCATTAATAATGTTTCCTATTAAAAATAATATGTATTAATAATTTTAATATAAATGTATTTAATAATTTATATAATATTTTAGAATTAAAATTAAAATTAAAATAATATATATAAGATAAAATAAGAAAAAAAAAAAAAATAAAAAAGATTAGAACAAAAACTAACATGAAATAAAATAAAATAAAAAAATATACATTATGTATGTAATGGTAATTTATATAATATATACAATAATTTTACTTTTTTTTGTTTTTAATTTTCATTTTGCTAAATATTTTTTTCCAACTTAGTTTTTTTTTTTTTTTTTAAATTTAATTCATCTTTTTTATGTAATTTTATTTTTTTTTTTTAAATATTTTTATCTAATTCTTTGATTTAGTTTTCATTTTATTTTATTTTCTTTTGTTTTTTTTTTATAAATAAATCTAAAAATGAAAATATGAATATTCATAAATGTATAGACGACAGACAATATAATGTTGTTATTATTAATTTATATACATATACAATTATTGTATTAACATTTTTCTTAAATTTTTACTTTATTTCAATTCAAATTTATTATATTTATATGAATTGTATTTGTATTGTATACGTATAGTTTTTTGTATAATAACATTACAATTAACATTTACAAAATTTTTATTTCTACATTGTATATATAATACATAATGTGCATACATACATAAATGTAATTTACATATCTATATAATAAATAAACGTATATTTGTATTATAATTGTATTCATTTTTCTTTTTATTTTTCAAAATAAAACAACAACAAAAAAAAAAAAACTTTTTAATTATTCATTGGTGGCAGCTCATACTTCATACTTAACGAACAAATAACAACAACAGACAGGACAGCGAATGTATGTATATACGAGTATGTGTTTACGCGAATATTTTTCAAACACCAGCAAAAATTTACAATTGCGCTTATATTAATTCAGTCAGTCCAGATCTCAGATGTTCATACATTCGTTTCGCAAACTGATTCATTCGTTAAATTTGAGTGAACGCACCCATATCCTATAAGAATTGCTTATTAATTTGTTTGTATGTACATTTCTAAATGATATTATTACATTATATTTTGTGTTTGTGTTACATAATTTCTCTAATGAAATATCGAATGATTTTATTTTATATACATATTACAAATGTTAATGTATACTCAGTTATATGGCCTAAGTGATCGTAGTCGTAGGTCGTAGCTAACTAATAAGATAAATTTGTTTCGATCTATCTATACAGAATGATAAAAAAATCCCCTTTCCTACTTTATATTCCCCTTTCCTAATTCTTCATATTTGATATTTTTAGTCAAAATCATACTATATGATGCGAATGATGAGATGCCAAAATTTTAAATTAATTTATTGGCCTTTTCCTACTTACAAATAACACTATACTGTTTGTAATATTCGCACAATTGATTATCTCTACATGTCATTTTTTTTTTTTGTAAAATTCCTAAATATTTATTTCATTTTTTTTTTTTTTTTTTGTGTATTTTACTAACCACAGTACTCTTTAATTTAATTATATTTTTCTATTTATTTTTGTCGTTTCATTATTATACTTTATTTGCTCTTCTAATGAGTGTAGAATAAATTAATAAAATCTATAAATTAATTGTAAATCATCATCCTAATAATATGCACCTAATATACATACACATAAATAATTTGAAATATTAAATATGAAATTATGTATTTATTCAAATAATGCCGAAAAAAAAAATGATAAACTTTTATTAAAATTAAAAATTTCATACATTATTCATATAATTCGTGTAACAAAATGTACACAAAGGCATGCATTATAACATAGATATATAGGACAGTTAATTAGAATAAAAAGGCTCGAATGGATGAATAAGTCACATGGAAAGAATTCGTGAGAGGTGACTGGTACTGTTGATGGAAAGAGAAGGTCATGAAGACCAAGAAAACGATACACGGACATGATTGACGTGATTGACTTTGATTCTAAAAAGAAAGTAAAAAACTTGAAAGTAAAGCAAGGAATGGGGACGAATGAATAGAGGACCTTCCTTTGGTATATCAAGATTCCATCAAAGGGACTGTCGAGCCATTTATGATGATAACGATGATGCATGCATTCTATTTAACATATTTGTATGTAATGTAATATATAACTTTACTATTATAATTTTGTTAATATTCCTCATTCTTTTTTTTTTTTTTTGTTTAAATTATTATTAAATTAAATGAATTTCATCATTTCCATACACTTATCTTCTTATCTTCATATTTTAAATTATATGCACATCATTATTTCATTTATTATTTAATTGTATTCTAATTAATTATTATTTATTACTTCATTTTTGCTCAATTAATTATATTTGCATTACATATATATATATATATATATATATATTTATCATATAAGTATATGTATGTGTATCTATTACCTATTACCTATCACTATATATTACATTATAATGTATGTAATATCCTATCAAATTTACTAAAATATGAAATTTTTACTTAACTAAATTACTAATCAATCTTTTTTTTTGATCTTTGTTTGCTTTTTCGTTTTTATCTACAAATCTAACAAAAAAATATATATACATAATATGTACATATAAAAATAAATAAAAATAAAAATAAAAATAAGGAAAATTATAATTGCCATAAATAATTACTCGTATCTCGTATGTACGTAATGTATTAAATATTTTTTTTTTTTTTTAAATTCAAAAATAAAGTTATTTTTTTCTCTCTACATTACTATTACATTATTACCTAGTACTAGTACATAATATTTTAAATGTCATATTTGAATTTTTTTTTTTGTTTATAATTCATTTTTTTTTTCTAAGCTATAATTCTAGTTTCTTTTTTGTTTGTTTGTTTTAATTTGAATATTTAATGTATGTATGTTATTTTGTATCATTATTTATAACATACATAAATAATATTTTAATATTATAATTATGATATACAAAAATTTTAATATTTTAATATTTTTATTTTGTTATTTTTGTCGTTTTTTTTTTTCATATTTTCTTTTATCGTTTTTTTTTTCTCCTCAATTAAATTGTTTTATAAGGCAACTTCGAAAAGGCAGCTATTTTTTTTTTCTTTTTTTTTTTTTTTATTTCAATAAATTGTTTTAATGTTTTTATTATTTCATTTTGAAAAACAAAAATTTGTTTATTTTTCATAAGTTTTTTTTTTTTTTTTTGTTTTTGTTGTTTATTGTTGTTTATTGTTTTACTTATGTATAGAGTAAGACAAATTATTGTAATATTATTTGAAAATTAATTCATATTTTATAAATTTTTTAGATGGATAGATAGATTTTTACTGTTCCTTATACTTTTAAAATTGATATCCCCACAATATAACAAAATAATGATTGTTTTTAATACATATAAAGATAAATAAATCTAAATATAGATATGATGTGTACATAAATAATGACTGATTTATGTATCCTATGATGATGTATGCATATTATGTGTGTACACAATGTAATGCAAAAAAAAAAAAAAAAAACAATACATATTTGATATAAAATTTGACAACAAAAAAAATGAATATTCAAACATAATCAAAATTAAAAAAAAAAAAAAAAAAAAACTTTCAATATGATTTTGGAAATTAATTTATTTTTTTATAAAAATTTTTTTTTTCTAATTAATTTATTTATTTATTTATATTTATTTATTTTTTTTTTGTAAATATCCTTTTTTATTTTCAAATTACTATATCACAATTAATTTTATCATTTTTTTATTTTATTTTATTTCATTTCATTTTATTTTTTTAGTCTGAATATTATATTATATGTACAATTTTATGTAATTTAATGGTTTTCTATTTACAACAGTTACAAATTAATATTTACTATATTTACTGCATCATCATATTTAGAATTATTGATAAATTACATTCATATGGGTATTATGTGCATGCAATTAATATTCTGAATCTCCGCCCTTTCATCATCTTTTTGATTTGAATATTACAAAAAAAAAAATTATTATTAATTAGAAAAATAATATTGAAACCTTTTTCAGTTTTATTTTATGATTCAAAAATGTTTTTTTTTTTTTAATTATAAATTTATCTAGTATGTGCATAAATTTTGAAAAATTCTGCATAAAATGTACAAACGTATATCGCATGGCAAGTAGATATACAAAATGCGTAAAATCGTACAGAAATTCGAATTTTTATTGCATGATTTCATAACTGAATGTAATATTGAGATAAAATATTTAATTTCTCAGAATTTTTTTAGTACGTATGTACGTTTTTTTTTTCTTTTTTTCTCATTTTATTAGAAAAATTAATTTTTGAATATAATATTTTTTTTTTACAACATAAATTCTCATTTGAATATTCATAATTTATTTGAATGAATAATGAGTAAGCATTTTTAAATACAAATTAAATTGTGATTCTTGATTTTCGAAGTGAAAAATAAAAATAAAAGGAAAAGTTAATTCGAAATAATAATTTATTATTGAGTATTGGATATTTTCAAATTAATTTTCATATCGTCAAAAGGTCCTGGCAGATTTCAGTGGTGCAAACAGTTTTGACAGTTAAAATTCCCTTAACTTTTTACAAAAAATAAAAAAAAAAATCACTTCAACGTTTGTGAGATTGTCGTAAAGCGTTCTATGTAGGTAGATCATTACGCAATTAAAGCAATTTGAACGTAAAACAACGTATTTGTAAATGTGAATAGTGATAAACATTTGCACTAAAACATTTTCACTTTGAATGTATTCTTGTATTAATTTAATTTATCTTTTCAATTGCATTTTTGTTTTTTTTTTTTTTTTAGAAAATGTAGATACTTTTTTAAGAAATGTAGGAAAAACTTTTGGAAAAACCCAGAAGTTCATTAAAATTTATTTTATTTTATTTTTATTTTTTATTAAAATTGTGTGTAAAAATACGCAATAAAATATGAAAAAAAAAAATATAAAAATCTTTTTTAAAATTGAAATAAAATTGAATTTTAAAAATTTGTGTTAAAAACAAAATACATAAATAAATAAATAAATAAATAAAGTACATACATAGATATAAATTACATAATAATAAATACAATAAAAACATGAAAAAATTTTTCTATGTACAGCGTACAGCTAAAGATTTGGACATTATTTAAAAAAACCAAATTGATTTTGATATCAAAATGCATTTTAAAAAATTTTAGTGAAGATGATTGAAAATATGTAAATTGATGAAATTTCAAATTTTCCTTTTGAAACAAACAATATTACAGTACGTAGATGTATGATTAAAATTGTTATAGCATGAAGATATGTTATTTTTAAATAATATTTTGAATTTATATATATTTTTTTTAAACTTCTTATGCGTGCATTACCATTTATTGTATTGCTAATTTTTATTTTTTCATTTTTAAATGGAAGTTTGAATACTAATTTATTAAAGTTAATGATTGCAAAAAAATTTTTTTTTACAAATAAATTTGTATTTCTATTTAATTATTTTGTTTAGCGATTGAAAATAACACATTGCTATAATTACTTTGTACTTTCGTTCATTAAAAAAAAAATTTTATTTAAGCATTTTATGATTACACGCATAAATTACAATTCATTTTTTATGCATTGATTTAAAAATCCATATTTAATTTATTAATGATAGAAAGTCGAAAATTGTACAAACATAAAATATGTAAAATATGTATATAAATATGGATTTTGCTTACTTACGTAAGTAAACATAAGAGTTTTGAATAAAAATCATTGAATTCAATCAATTTGAATTTAATTTATAATTGAAATTTCACAGCTCTTGGATAAAGGAAAAAAAAAAACAAAACAAATTGTTGATACATAAATGTGTAATGTATCAGTAGAGAGAGAATGTTGAAATAACAATTAAATTAAAATCACAAATCACAAATAATATGAAAATGAGAATTTATTGTTTGACGAAATTTTACGTACAATGTGGTACAATTGAAAATATATATATATATATATGTACATAATCAATGAGAATGAACATTTTTGAACATCGAAATGAGTTTATTTTATTCATTCATACATTAATATTCTTCAGAATTGTATTTCAATGATGATACTGTAAATAGTTTTTTTTTTTTTTTTTTTTTTTATTAATTTAAAATTAAACAAAATAATAAAAAAAAAATTATAATAAATAACAAGAAAATTATAAATTTTAAAATATTTTGTATAGAAAAATAAAAACAATCATCAATCTAAGCAGATATAATTACATAAATTCTAGTCTATAATTTCAGTCACCATCTATTTTGAAACCATTAAAAAATTATTGAATAAATTCAATTTAAAAAAAAAAAAAAAAAAAAAATACATACGTAAAAACATTTATATGTATGTTTGTTACAATATTTGATAAAATAGAAATACATATATTTATTACCATTTATACCGAATGCATAATAATTTAATATTTTCAAAATGTTATTATGTTTTTTTTTTGTCCTGTATTGCATCATTTCAGTAATAAAAAGTACAAAAATTTTTGGTATTTATTTACCGATATATAATTTACCAAAAAAAAAAAAATTTTGACTTCGATAGATTAATGATCGTACAGAAGAGCAAAGATTATTGCTAAAATAATTTTTTTTTTTTTTCACTTACCATTTTTTGTAAAAGTAAAAATTCAACACGATCTGAGATTTCTTGTCTGCGTGCCATCGCACGTGTGACAGGACGTCTTGTCACAATTTCTTTTTCTTGATTAATTTTTATTTGTTCCGCATTTACAGTACTAGGTACTGCTGAAGTAGATATTTTTTTAGATGGAATATCTTCGTTTGTTATTGATTTAGGATTTTCCGAAGTAGATATTTTTTTAGATGGGATATCTTCTTTTATTATTGATTTAGGATTTTTCCTATCATTTCTTTCTGAATTTAAAATTTTTTCGATATTACATTTTTTTTTTTTATGCCAACTTTGATTCTTTCGTTTATATTTTGATTTTTCTATGCATTTTTTCATTTTTAATTTATCGTCATCTTTTAATTTCACTTCATCAGATTTTTTAGCTAGTTTACGTATATTTAATAATGAGTTATATATATTTAGTATAATTTTGTCCTTTTTTATATTATTTTTCGTAAATCCAAAAAAATTATTATTTTTTGTATCTTTACCTTTAATGTCGTTTATTTCAAATCCCTCGAAAACGTCGTTTTCCAATGATGATACTGTTGAAATTCTTTCATGTTTAATTGCTGCTGGGCACGAAATTTGAACGTCACTCGTATTCGACGAAATATGTTTATCGTTGTTATTCTCATGATGTATTGTGCATTCATCAGTTATACGTGCAACATCTGAATTAACGCTTTCTACACTAAATGAAGGATCTGACAATACAATGCCACTGGAACTTTTACTACAACCAAGTCCACTAGTTGTACTCTCTTCGGTTGAACTTGACACTGGAAGATTATCAGTTTTCGTAATTTTTTGTAATTTTTTCGTAAAATTTTGTCTTCTTCTTTGAGCTAATGTTGTTGATTTTGAAATTTTGCAATTATCGGTAGATTTGTTGCTCGTAGTTTCGCTTACACGATGATCTGTTGTATCGATACAATCGGGTTCTTGCTTTATAATTGGTAGTGGTGGTTGGGATGCTGGTGGTGGTGGTGGTGTTAAGACCTCTTGAATCCATTTATGCGAATAAATTTCTTTGATTGTTAAACGTTTTTCAGGATTCTTTTGTAATAATTTACTGATAAGATCTCTGACTGATTTACTACAATTTCTCCATTTTTCTGTATTCTTCACAAAATATCCTTTTCGTACTCTTTGCAAAAGTTCATTATCATCATCCACAATAGCAGCAGCCTGTTTCATTTGTCTGGCTGACGAATTAATTTGAGTTCGAAATGGAGTATAGCCACATATCATGTGATATAAAATAGCACCAAGTGACCATACATCACAAGATTTAAATAATTTTATATTTTCATTTACATTGCATTTATTAAAAACTTCTGCTACTTTTTTAGAACATTCAATTAATTCTGGTGCTGCATAATCTAGCGTATATCCTTCTTCTGGTAATTTTAATGTTTTTTGCTTCTGTTGCTGATAATGTTTTGCACAACCGAAATCAATAATTTTCAAATTTTGTGACTTTTTATCAGAGAATAAAATATTTTCTGGCTTAAGATCATAATGAACAATATCATTCGAATGTATCCAATGTAGACCATTTAGGATTTGTATGAAATAATTTTTAGCTTCCATTTCTGGAATACCATTAGATTCATGTATTCTATTTAACAATTCACCACCATCCAATAATTCCATAACTAAATATGTATTATTTTTATCCTTTAGTACTTCATGTAATTTAACAATATTTGGATGATTATTTAGCATTTTTAAAGCTTTTAATTCATCTTTAATATCAATTCCAGCATCCATTAATTTAACAGCATATTCTTTTTGCGTTTCAATATGCACACATTTAAAACAAACCGAATATGTTCCATCATTTATTGCAGGCTGTATCAGTTCATATGCATTCATAAATGGTGAATTCTGAATAAAATAATTTTATTTTTAGTAAACAAATAAATGAACAAAATCGTTTTAAAATTAATTAAAAAAAAAAAAAAAAAAAAATACTCAATAGTTAATAAAATCTTACCTTTATTTTGTTCGCTGTATTATGACAATTTTCAATGCTACCATTTTCATTAGTGGCAACTACTGGATTTCTTGATATTACATGATCCGGTGAAACAAAGGAATAACCTGAAAATCATTTTGACATTAATTTTATTTTCATATCGTATCACTGAATATCACGTATTCGATATCTGATTTTAACGTTTAATGTTTGATTTTTTTTTTTTTTTAAATACATACCTCGAAACAGTTTATCAGCATTTAATGGAGCTGGAGTAGGTGAATCACTTAATGGGAGTTTTGTGAATTCTTCACTAAAATTACTAGTATCTAAATCATTCATAATTGTAGGCTTAAATGGTGCAGGTAATTGCTTTTTAGCTAACTTATCCCAGTCTATTTTACGGAAAAATGGATGTGATTTTATTTCAGATGCACCAGCCTTACCACCACCTAAACGAGACACATTTACATAATATGTAATTACATTTCAAGAATTTATACAAATATTTATGTTTTCTTAGTGATTTTTTAAAATTTAAATTCAAATCAAAAAAAAAAACGTACCTAATCTCTTTCTAGGATCTTTAGCTAAAAGTTTCAGAATGAAATCTCTAACTTCATTTCCAATATCATCTGGCATTGGTGGATCAGTTTTTAGTATTCTTTGCGAAATATCATGCTGAGAATTTTTCTCCTCGATAACGGTAAATGGTGATGAACCAGTCAACAGTTCATACGTTAAAACTCCAACAGACCACCAATCAGCAGATGTATCATGTCCTTTACTACAACTACGAACAATTTCTGTAATTTAAAAAAAAAAAAACACACACACAAAACAAACAAAAAAAAAATCAATTAATGACCATGCATTATATTTTAATAGTTTTTCTTTTTACCTGGTGCCATATATTCCAAAGTACCACAAAAACTGTATGCTCTTTCTTTCGTTCCTGGCTGTAGTTCTTTGGATAAACCGAAATCAGTTAAAACTAAATGACCGTTCGAATCCAATAATATATTCTCTAATTTTATATCCCTGTATATAACACCTAATTTATGTAATTGTTCTAAAGCTAAAACTATTTCGGCTATATAAATTCGAACTTGATCTTCGGTGAAACGTTCAAGATTGTATAAATGAGTGAATAGTTCACCGCCACTTACATAATCTTTAAAAACAAAAATTGAATTTATTAAATTTATATGTCATGAATACTGAACATTTTCTTTTATACCAGTTATTTGATACATACCCAAAATCAAATGCAATTTTGATTCAGTTTGAAAGGCATAATGCATTTTTACTAAAAATGGACTTCGGCGTATCAATTCCAGTACCTATAATGAATAAATCAAAATAAATTTCAGATATTCTGATAACAATAATTTTGAAGTTTTCAATGAAATTAGATTACATAGGAAATTTTGTAATTTATTTTTTGTACTATCATCATTCATTCATAATGAACCTTTGTATTTCGGTAAGTAAATTACACAATAATGTACAATGCAAGCATAAATTTGACGAATAAAAAATTTTCAACAGTTTCAATTATACCAACGTACACCTACACACACTCGTAATATGTACATAAAAGAACCTTCATTACAGAAAAAGGGAAATTTTCATTTTCTTCCATCGATTTTAATTTTAAATCTCTCGGAATTCATGCATTACATACATCATTAAGGTTAATTTATATGTACATACATGGACATATGTAGATGTATGTGAATAATTATTATAATTGAACAAAAAATAACAAAACAATTTTTAATTAGCTTTCTTTAATAATACAAATTAAAAGTGATGAACAAATCTAACAGTGATAGTAATTGTTGTTAATTCTACTCCTTATTACTTTCAGAAAATCTGAATATCAGAAGATAATTTCTAATGATTTTTCTTCCATCTGCATAAAAATTTGAGAAGTATCCACGCATACATCATAAAATAACTAGACACTAAAATATGCTAGAAAAAAAAAAGACAACCTGTAAAAGTGGGCTGAAGTTTTACTCCAATGTTATGTGCATGTAATGTAAGCATAAATCATTTTATTTTATCTGGGGAGGAGAATATTATGTATTTTATTTTATTTTCACTTTATATTATTTTTTTTTTTTCCTATTCAATGAGTATTCATCTATTTATCTAAGATCCCATCCATCCATCCGTTCAAAAAGAGAATCGAAAATAATAAAAATAAAAATCATCGACTTTATGTTATTTTAGTTGTGTACATATTTTCAGTTAAGACAAAGCTGTATTAATCGTCACAACAAATAAAATATCCAAAAGACCGCAAAAGTTACAAAATTCAAATCATTTTTTTCTTTAAATAAACAGAAAGTGAAGGGAGCTCAATCACGTACATATGCTCATAATGAAGTTTATCTTATCTATTTTATCTAGGAGCAAAGGGAAAGGTAGAGTGTGATATTATAAAAATAAAAGGCACACGTCTAATTATGTGCACAATATAAATGAAAAACATATCGATAAATATGTAGTTGAAGTCTGTGAAGTGTGTATCTGTATACCACTTAAGAAATTTATTTTTCTTTGGTTTTTTAGTTTTGTTTCTTATTCAAGTTCAACAAAACTTCTAGGTACATACATAAATATTATTCTGTTGTTGTTAATCTTTAGATACATGATGAAGAGATAGGTGCACATGCACATAATACAAAAATGTTTATATACATCATCATAGTATACTGGCTGGTTCTTGGTATAATGATAATAAATAATGCAACAAAACAACAGTGGTTCTCTAGTACTCGCATTTTATATCTTCTTATACCTATATACAAGAACCTACCTTACATTCACAAACATATGTATATAAATACATGAAAATGATAACATACATATACATACATAAATTCCACATACCGGTATCTTGTAACGGGAACTGAATAACTCAACCGGAATCTAAGATACTGTGCAGACGAAAATACGGTGAAAAAAAAAAAGAGTAGGTACCCCGAAAGAAAGAAAAACTAAAAATAGTAGATAGTAGATACCTATGCATGTAACACAGAAATAAATCTTTAAAGAAAAAAAAAAAGAAAAATAAAAATTTTATAGGTAAATGACAGCGAATGTGAACAACGGTATCTGTAGAAGAAGAAGTAATTTACTTTAACTCTTTCAGTTCAGCAGACAAAAAATGTTTTATATAATTTTATACCCTCTGTGATGACGATGATGATGATGATGATGATAATTCTCCTTTTTCTTCTACTTCTTAATTCTTATACTTCTTTTGCTTTTTAAATTCAGACATGAATTTATATGACTCTCTTACTTGATCACAACACAACACAACTAAAAAAAGGCATAAAGGTAATATATAACTAAGTGGGCAGGTAACCTTTAGAGATATAACGAACGACTTTTGAATATTATTGAAGTGTATGTTCATGTATCTGAATTAAACAGATAAGTGGATATAATAATATACACATATATGCAGATATGATATTATGTATATTATGTACATACATACATATGCATAAAGCATAACACATTATTGTAGTAAGTAAAAACTTTGAAACACGTTTTATGTGTTTCAAATATAATGTAATTGCAAAAAAATACTTTTTTTTTTAGATTTGAAAATTTTTTTGATTATATTATGTATACAAAATTTTTTAAACGTGAGCATATTATGTATACATATTATAATATCGTACATATGTAAGATTGTAAATACTGTACAAAAACATGTAGAAAAGACATAATTAACTGTAGACAAGGTGTTATATGAAACGTATTACCAACTAATCACTTTTTATTAATGACCTTATATCTAAGTAAATAATGTATTTTAAATTTATGTTACATATGTATATAGCTTAGGTAAATTGGTGGTACTAGAAATTTTTTTTAGAATAAATTTCTACAAAATAAATACATAATAATAAATTAATAATTATGTTATGCATATTATTATTATTAATATATAGGTAAGTAGTATTATTTTATTACTATGAATATTTGTCGTAAAATTATGTACCATCGTATTACCTACATGAAATTATTTATAAGTACTACCTGTGTATGTATGTACGACGTACGAGTACCTATGACTAGTGTCTAGTCAGGTTATTTAATAGAATAGGAAAATTCCGAGAGTATAAAATAAAAATAGCTTTAATAATTGATAGACTGAAAAATAATTTTTTTCTTATTCGACAAACAATTAAGTGAGAATTCCCCATGCGTATGACAGTGAAAATAAGTACATATATATGTATATGTATTTTGAAAATAACTGATGATGATGTTTCTGGACTTGAAATTGGAATTAGATTAGGGTACCTATGTATATATTATGTATACATATTTGAAAAAGATTTTCGTTACATTGTCAAAATCAGAAGAAAAAAATAATATTAAAATTAAATAGGTATATTACAATTCATAAATAATTCCAAAATATTTTTATTAAATTAAATACATACATACATACACATACACACTATGCGATGAAAAATTTTAATTTTATGAAAAAGTTATGTTTATGTATGGTTATGTTATATGAAAATGTCATGTCAACTTTCTTTCGTTCGATGTTTGCTTTAAATTTAAATGCTTATGCAAGTTTCTGAGATTAAAGAGAGAATAAAAAATAAAACAAGAAAACAAAAAACATATACAAAGAGACGAGTATGTGTATCACCTCACGTACACCAAAAAACAAATTAATTATATATATGTATATAATATATATAAAGTTATAGTGATATTTTGTACATGCTTTTGATATGTTATGTATGTATGTACATATCAATTTCATTCAATTTATACAGGTATTTATGTAGTATGTGAATAACTCTTATAACTCTGTATGTATATAAGTACCAATATTTACAAATTAGAAGTGATATTATAAATGAATGATATACTATTAATAGATTAGAAGTATGTATCATTATCATGCTGCATATTATTGCATATTCTAATTTAATCTCAATCTGATACTGTTCCACTGTTCGCTAATAAAATGTACATATGTATTCGTATTTCGTATGCAGTAGTGGCTGTATAAAAGATGAGATTCAATATCAATCTGACTGAATTACAAAACCATAAAACAAACATGTTGGAATGAATTGAAAATGATAACGATGATATCGGATTCGGCGGATACACTATATTTTATGTTGCACAAATACATACTAACACTAGGTATAGGTACAGTACAACAATTAAAAATATATCATCTACAAACTTGTTGAGACTTTTTGTAAGTCATAGTAGGTACATTAGATATATGGAGATGGAGTGAATCAATACATTACTGTATGGGTAATTTCATTTTTTTTATTTTTTATTTTTACCTGTCTTTCAGTTCTTGTATGCTCAGCTGTCTTTTTCTTTTGAACAACTGTTGATTTCGTTAACACTTTCATTGCATAAAGCTTCCCATGGTCATGTCCATTTCTTTTACGTACCAAATAAACTTTACCATAAGCTACAATAAAAATAATAAACAAAATATAAAAAAATATAGGTAAAATAAATGTAAAAATTAAATTAAATTTAAACCAAACAAATTATCTAAATAAATAAAAATAAAATAAAATGTGCAAATTATTAACATTCATATGAAAGTTATGTATGTATATAATCAAAAAGTTAACAAAAATATATTTTTAAAAAATTTAAAAATGAAAAGAAAATGTATTTTTGAATAATTTTTTCAACTTGTATCTACATTATTTCATTACTTTACAAGTACAATACAATACACATATTATAAGAATGTATAATATATTTGTGTACTTATATTTATGTAGTGGCATAATATTACCATATTTGAATGTAGTAATATTAAAGCTATATAAATATAATACACATTATTGTTGTCTGTTTTTCAAAATTTTCTATTGCATTGCATTGCTATTGCTATTGCTATCGCTATTATGATAGTGTGTACATTTACATTTATATATTCCATCTCACACATAAAATATACTCTGATGGTTGGTATATCGTACACATATGTGTTATATACATGCATACATGATGCATGTACTCGTCGCGCATATTATAATGCATAAATTCAGTGTACAGATATCAGATACACTTCATGAGCACAGCAATTTTTTTTTTTTAATCGCTTCTATAAATAATTTTGAATCAAGCATTTAAATATGATAACAAAAAAAAAAAAATGAAACAATACAAGAAGTTTAAAGCTTTTTCTTGATTTTGCTCTTTTTTTTGTGTAAACAAAAACAGCAAAAAAAAAAAAAAAAAAGAACGGAAAACTGTAAAATCATGTTCACCACCGCACACTCTACTTTCAATACAGAAGAAGAAGAAGAAGAATTAAAGAACACTCTTTTTTCTTTTCGTTTTCTTTCTCCTCTTTTTCATTTTCTTTTTTTTTTTTTTGAATATGGAAAAATAGGTCATTGCTCACAACTTCTTCTTCAGCAATAAAAGTAACAGAAAAAAAAATGTACATTATAGCAATGCAATATTTTATAAATATAGGTAGTAGTACACTGATACGTTAAAAGTAAGTACATATGTTACTTATAATGAAAATATATGTAAAAGAAAACAAAAAAAAAAAAAAAAAAAATAATAAAGAACTTAGTACATATAAAAACAATAAAGAAAATGAAAAAATATTGTTAAAAACAAATAAAAAACAAATCAAAATGAAAAGAAATGAAGAAAATATATATTATTAGTACACACCATCACAGGTAAGTAAGTATGTGTACTTTGTATATATGAACATATTATCATACTAACATTTTTGTATTAAATACATATTTAGCATATATATGTACTTATATGTGTACATTACATACTGTAATGCAATAAAGTAAAAATAATGATATAGAAATTATACATACCTCCGGTTCCAAGCACTCTTATTGGATGAAAGCAGGTCATATCAACCTTGTCTTCACTAGAAAAATTAACTGAAATGAAATAAAGTTTAAAATATATTATTATATGAAAATATGTATGTATTACATTTTACCAATTTTACTACATTTACTTCCACTAAACATGTGTGGAAGTATGTACATTATTATTACATGTAAGAAGATATAAGAAGTTTATTATTAGTTTATTACCTATATTTTTGTTGATTTATACGATGAGTTTTTATATGTGAATAAAATTCATATTATTAAATATTTATGCATAATGTTAACATTGTATTACTAAAATATAATATAAAATTTTACTATGAATTACTTCTAATACCTACATGAAGTAATATCCATATTAAAATATTACAAAAAAAAAAAATGTACCTAAATTTTTTACATATAATCGTATAAATATTATATTATATTTTATTCAAATTACATACATATACCTACTAATATAATTTATAAATTATATATGTACCGTATTTATGATTTAATTTTTTATTTATTTATTTATTTATTTTTTTTTTAATTTGTATTATATCCAATTTCCTTTCATTTTCAATAACACCATGTATCTAACCAATAAAAAAAAAAAAAAACACCATAACAACTCGTATTCGTACAGTATCTACAATATAATGTATAATAATAATTTCATAAAAATGTAATGCAATTTTATCAAAATATTGCAGAATTATTCAAAAAAGAAGGTAATAAAAAAAAAAGTTTAACAAATTTATTATACGAAAATGGAAATGGTTAATTTTTCAAATCGTTTTTTTTTTCTTTCTATTATTTTTGTATAAAAAATAATATAGAGAGGAAGAAAAAAAAACTGCTACCTATCTATAAGCTATAACTTCTCTTATTTGTAGAAAGTTTAAGAGTTTGAGAAAATTTATTTATAAAGGGCATTTTAATTCATATATCATTCATTCAAAAAAAAAAAAGAAAAATATGAAAAAAAGTTCATATTTTAATCGAAAGTTAAAAAAGTAACAACAAACATAAATATTGATAAATAATACATAATACCATAATACAGATATAGGTAGGTATATGTATATGTAATATTTTATGATTACACAATGGACTATACTATTTATGTTGTTTTTGATTCGTTTTACATTAGATAATTTAGTACACAAAGAAAATCCGAAGAAAGGCTGAGTTCAAAAATTAATCATGATTTTGCAGTGTTGCAGAAGTGTTGCAGCAATGTTAGCGCAACACTGATTATTTAAGTTGCGATGCTTTGATGTTGCTGATTAATTTTACGACAATTTTGAAGTTTTGTTGTGTTTTAAAATTTTACAAATCGGTAAAAATTCACAAAAATCAAAAATTAAATTAAATAAATAAACCAAATTCAAAATATTGAAATTTAATTCATTGTTCATTGTTTTCTTGATCCATAATTGTATTGATAATAATTTAAAATCAAATAAACGTCACGAATTTGAGGTTATTTATTCATTGTAACATCAAAAATCATGATGCAAATGTTGACTTTGTGATAAGTTAGTGCTAACAATAAAATGCAAAAATGAACACATGATTTTAGTCATGATTACTTTTTGAACTGTTGACGAAAGCTTCTTTTGCAACACTAACGCAGTGTTGAATTTTTGAACCCACTCAAATATTTTATAAAATATGTATATTCAACCTGTGAAAAATATTCATTTAGTATCTATATACACACACACGTGTATCATGTAGATAGAGGTTCATTTAAAAATTTCTTATTATTTTTTATTTTTGAATTCAATTTTTTTACAAATTCTAAAAAATAATTATTTTAGTCACTGTATTTGAATGATGCTTTATTATTTTTTTGAATGTATTATAGGATAATATGTACATATTTGTCATTCAAAGACAAAAATGATTCAAGGTTTCCAAAGAAAATTATTAATGTGATTCCACAGGGTGAAATATTAAGATTTCTTGAAAGTAAAAAATTATAGAATAAGTAAACTGCCACAATAAATTCAAATCGTTAGGAGCATAAATTTACTGAAAATACATAAACGATTTGTAACAACTGCTCTCTGGCTCTCTAAGCCATCGAAGAATAAGAAATATTTTTCAGATCACGTAGAAAATCTAATAAAAATTTTAATTTTTATATTTAATTAAATTGTGTATCTGTGTGCATTTTATAATGTAAAATTATTAAAAATGTAATAGTATAACAAAAACTTTAATTTAATAAGAATTGAATAAATATCTTCAGAAAATTAATGGAAATGTGAAACTTTAAATCAATGAAATTGCACCAATATTCTATTATGTAGGTATATACATATATGTATGTATGTATATATGTATTTTCAAAGATAAAGATGTCAATGTCATTTTATATGAAATTAATACCCATGTGACAATTAAAAGATATTAATAAATATGTATATGCAAAATCGCAGATGTGTTTGTGTATAGACATGTACTATACATTTATTTTATATTCATTACAGGTAAGCATCTACATATGTACTTATGGACTTTAACAAAGCGACTTAATTTTTTTTAATACATATGTAAATTTTTGTATTTTTATTATTCATATAAAAAAAAAAAAAACTCATTATTAAAAAATAATTTTAAGAAAAATTCAATTCTATTTAGAATATTATCTGATTATTATATTTTCATTTTTATAATTTTTCTATATATATACATACATGTACATACATTTATGAGCATTCTCGTATACATAATTGTGTAAAATAAAGTTTGAATTAGACATGCATGAATATTATATATTGATATTCGAATTAAAAACCAATCGAATTATTTTACACGAATGATTAAATCACAAAATTTATCTATATATAATATGTAGATACATTACATAGGTAGATATATCTATCGTTTTGATTTTTCCCAAGCATGTTAGGTGTTTTATTAGATTTTATTTTTTGATTTTTAAGACTTTAAGGCATTATGGTTACATTTATATTCGAATGTGTGCCTGTAAATTTATATGTATATGTATGTATGTTGTAAATAGTTTTTTTTTTTTATTTTTATTTTACTTGAACAGATGCTTATAATAAATGTATATATGTATGTATATTTATAAACTCTCCTATACTATAGAACACTATATGTATGTAACACACACAATATTATTACATGAACAAAATTTGTTTAAGTTTTAGTGAGGAAAATTTTTTATATACTTATGTATATGTATACATTACAATATGTACATTATGTGACCTTGTTACATTATAAACTTATATTTTCTTACACGTGCTGTGTGTATATAATCACAATCATTTTTCATACATCAGTATGTACATATGTAATATGTTACATATATATATAGTATAAAAATATAAATTATTTATGATATTTTTAGTATGTAATCTACTATATATACATAAACTTCAATACACGTATACGTTTTATTTCATTAGATTCTATCTATACATACATTATGTACATATATTATTACGTAGAATAGAATCGTAGAAACATATGTAAAGTATACCTTAACTTATCTATTATCAACCACCTGTTGCTCATATGTAAACATTTATTTATATCTTTCTTTATAGTATAGGAGGAAAATATGTTTTATATATAAATTCTGAAAAATTTTCCCTCAAAAGTTCTGTTCTATATAATATAGGTTATGCATTTTTTTTCCTTTTTGGCAAATACATACATACATATTATGTGTATACATACGATATAAGACGATATGTAAATGTAAATATGTATTATATATACAGATATGTACATACTATGATAATGTTATCAAAACGCCTCTATAATGTACGCATGAATATAGAAAGTATATAAATACTTACTATTACTAATAATAAATACATACTTACATACATATAGATTTGTTTTTGTATTGTATCAATTGTACATATAATATAAAAGGTTATACAGACATATAAGTATGTAAATGTGTAGCATACATACATTTATGTACATATGTACTACCAGTACTATACACACACACTGTTTATATGTTTAAAAAAAAAAACGGAAAATATTATATATTCATTATATGAGCACCATGTAAGTATGTAAATAAATATATATATGCATATATCTATCTATGCAATATTTATATTATATCATATGATAACAAGTTTACATAATAAAAAATAAAAATGTAAATGCAATTTTTGCAAAGAACTTTCGATAAGCTAAATTATTTTCAATATTTTTATTTTTTTTTTATTTATTTCTTATTTTATTTATTTATTTTTATTTATTTCTTATTTTATTTATTTATTTTTATTTGTTTCTTTTTGTTCTTTTCATTTTATTTTCAGCTCCATTTTATAAGTATTATTTGATTATCATTTCAAATATTTAGATAATTTTATTTCTACGGGTAAATTCATGTAAAAATTCATGTAAGAATGTACATACATACAGTGGTGTATAAAACATTTTAATTGTAGGAAATAAATATTTTTAGTAAATATATAGGTATACATTACATATGTAATCTATAGAATGATTATTATTATTCAAAAACACATTCAAAGTCTCAACGTTTCTATCAGTATTTACTTTCATTCGGTATACAATTATTATTATTATTATTGGATTATGTACCTATATTATTTAGAAAATTTTTATTTTTCCTACGTTTTCATACAGCAGTGTGTATAAATTACTTATTCTTGTAATATAATATCACATAGGTACAGTACAGTACATTATTATTAAGAATAATTATTATGTATAAACTATGAACTATGAAATATGTATGTAATATGTACTCATATGTAACAGATGATATAATGTGTTCAAGTTGAAAAAACAAAATTCTATGTATTATGATGTTGTAATGTAACGTATTACTTATATTACATTTTTTTTTTTTTAAATAAAACTTACATATATGCATACATATAAATATAACGCACATTAAGATTACATAAAATATACAGTATTATGTATTATGAGTACTATATATAAGTACATAAAACTATTTACAATAAAGTCTCGTCTCCAAACACATACATATATAAATACTTATATTTTTCTCTCTATTTAAAGATGTGCTATAGTAGTATTATTGACATGCGTCAATTAATTCCTCAATAATTTTGTTTATTTTTTTATTTTTTTTTATTTTTATCAACGTTACGATATAATAACAATAATCATATGTTTACATGTAGTACATTATATTATCTATCTATAGTAGTAGCTAGTTGGCTAGTTTAGTAGCAGTAGATACATGTAATATGCTTAAATCCGTATATCTATTTATTTTACTATATAAGTACAAAACTGTTATAAATATAGATATCGCGATTATATAAATTCATAAAAGTGTAATAATACTATACTATACATACGACGAGTAAGTATGTACATAAATAAAATACTGTATTCTGTATATATTTATACAATGAATACTTGAATAGTTTGTATTATGTACATATTACATTGTTTATTTCTATAATTACATAAATAACTTTTGTATTATGTATACAAGAGTTTAGCAAAAGTAATATTTTTTTCTATATGAGAAATAGAATACTTGAAACTGAGTTATACAATAAATTATTAAGTAAAACAACATACCTATTTATACTTTATACTAGATACATTTATGTACATAATACCACAGATAATACGAATATACATACATATGTCTATATGTACTATCGCACTATGTTTGTCTTTATTTACAATGTGTATAAAAATAGTGTATGCACCATTGTATAAAAATGCAACATCGAAATGCATTTATCAATAAATTTATTTATTTATGTATTTATTATTATCATTGTCATATGTATACATATGTAATAATTCATTTAAATTTGTTACTAGTAATTATGTATATAAAAATAATGTACACAAATGTACACTGTTGCCAAATTTTTTTTTACTTTTTTCCTTTTGACAATGTTTTTGTTATTTTTAATTTCTTTTAGAAATTATACAAATTTAAAGGAATGAACATTTATAATAGTAGAGTGTTTCTAATATAATTACTAATTGCATATTAAATAAATTTCTCTCATAAAAAAAATAATATAAAATATTATAGAAAATCGAAATATGTACATAACTCTATTATCGATAGTAAACTAGTAACGTAATAAATATGTTTCATGTAGGTATGTATGTACATAGATATTTTGTAATAAAGTTTTCATCGTACATACATACATATATATATGTTGTTTATTAGGCACTTGTAAGTCTATACATTACATTGTACATTTTATATATAAATTTTACGCACTGTACGAGTATTGAATTTTATACTCACATTTTTATAATTTAACATTTTTAACTGACTAGAATGTTTGCATCATTCTATATAACATATATTTTTGTACATACATATGTAGTATATACCTATTTACTTGACAACTATAATAGAGTTGTGGTAATACACAACATATGTATAAGTAGGTGTGTACACATTTAGTGTACTATCAGAATTAGAGTGTATACATTTTGAATGGATGGCATATATTTTCGATGGATTTTTTGATTCGAAATTTAGTTCAAGGTCAATTATTGTGAATATTATTATTTTTATTATTACTACTATATATGTAAATACTACATGAGTTTTTTTTTTCAATAAAAATTATAAATTATATGTAATGATGTACTGTAAATTACACAAAATTTATTAGTCATTCCCCATTCAGTTAAAAACAAAAATTATTAAATTCAATTATGTATGTATATTGTTAAGATATTTTTAATGTAATATGTAGGTATGGCAATATGATGTGCATAACTTTCACTTGAATTTATATTAATTTTATGTAGGTATGTATACGTATTTTTTTTTTTTTATTATTGATTAAAGAAAGTATTTTTATAGTAATAATTATATATAAAAATTATATTTGAGTACGTATCAATGTAGGTATGTATGTATACTCGTATGTGAATTTGATAACAGAATAATTATTGTTTTGAATGCCTTCTTAGTCACAATAATGCACAATATTGTGAAATTATAAATTAACAATGTACGAAATAATATGTATTTGAAGAACTTGAAATAATTTCAAAATCATGTCATCAACAAACTAAAAACTGATTCAATAATGAATGAAAATATCTTTGATTATTTTTATTTTTGATATTATAGAAAACTGAAATTATTTAAATAAATCATATACGATATACGAGTATACCTACATGCGCTACACCTAAAGCAATATCAAGTAATATTATTTAATTATAATTTGTATTTTCAAATTTATGAAATACATATTTATGTTACTACACCTACCTACGAGTAAACATGTACATATATTTTGATTTTGTTTTGTAAAGGAATTAATTCCATGAATTGATGAAATGCATTTCATTTCATAATATTTAATTACATATAAACTTATTTAAACATACATGTAAACAATGACTATAACAAGATATATATATTTAACAATAATTTTTATGTAACATACAAAGTAATAAGTAATCATATCCATAAAAACAATTTGTAAAATTCAAGTTAAAGAATTTAATGTTTTTTTTTTTTTTACAAATGACAAGTACATAACATAATGTATTTTTTTTTTAAGTTTTTGTTTTTAATTGGAATCAAAGAAGGTTTCATATGTAATTTACTTCCAGTTAAAAATAATCATAATAATAAAATGTTTATACATACATACGTAAATACCTATTATATTATAAAAAAATCCAATATACATAATATGATGTACATAATGCATAACAATGTATTGTGTTCTAATTTTAAAATATATATATACAATATTATTATTTGTCATATTCAAATTGAACAGAAATTACAATTACAATACAGAAATACAAATTAAAAATAGAATACCAGAAAAGAAGATATATGAAGAAAATATGAATTTGGGCATTTGGGTCATATTTATACTTACTTATACTTATGCATATATATGTACATCTAATATGTACATACTTTAATATTATGTGTATTCTTATGTGTATGAACGAAAAAATGTAGGTAATACTCCAATTTCGATTGAATTTGAAATATTTCTATACTCTGTTAACATATTTATATGTAATGTACATACATACATACATACATATGTGTACACATTATTACTGTATAAATACTACGTATAGATAGAAATATTTCTTAATTTTAAAAATTTTAAAAAGAAAAAATTTAACAAAAACGAAAAAATATTATTCATTTAATTACTGTCTCTTCTCTGCTCTATTTATGAGGTGTACATACCCAAAAGTTAATTGGAATTTTATTTTTATCAAATTGCCAAAATTTGCTTTCAAATTTAACATTATGTAGATAGATACATGTATTATAAGTGTACTTGTAGTATTTTGCCGGTTCGTTTATTGCAAAATTATTGTTCAAATTCGTAAAAGTAAAAAAAAAAAAATGTTTTTTTTTTTCTAATTTATTTCAATTCACTGACTCTTTGACTTGTACCATGCACGTATACAAAGAAATTAATATTACTACATATATCTAAATTTTAGAATTACAATAGCGGCGTACGTATGTACATATTAATTGTATGATGATGGTGATACATTAAAATTAATTGTTACATTTTTTTCTGTATTTTCATCATCATGAGTGAAATTTAATTTAAAATTTTTAAGCTTTACAAATTTTAGAAGACCTCATTTCAAATTGAAATCTTTTATAATATTTTTGTTCTTTTCGTCTGAATTACACATCATATTAGATAGAGCGATAGAGATACCAATTGACATGAGATTTTGTACATGTTATAATGTACAACATACAATACTTTATATATTTTTTTAATTTTACACGTGTTTGTGTATAATATGTATCTGGTTAGTGGTCTGTTAATGATTTTGCTAATTCTTATTATTTTTTAACTGTTTACTGTTACTTTTGTTTGTTCCAATTTTTTTTTTCTTCTAATAATTTGTCTGGTTTTAATTTTTTTCAATTCTGCTTTATACATAAGTATACGAGTATGTCTGTGTATAAGTATTTTTATTCCTGTCAATTAACATGGATTTTGATTAATAGGAAATTAATAAAATCGTCCTAATTCTTTTTTTTTTTTTTATATTAAAATATTAGTTTTAAAGTATTCACATATCTTTAAATTATGTATATGTAAGTAAGTAGTACATATTTTAATATAATGTAATAAAAAAAAAATAAAAATCCATAATTTATTATGTAAATACGCTTTAAAATTTTTGTAAAACAAAAAAAAACTGATAACATTTTTTTTTATATAAACAAAACGATAGATACATGTGATATTCTTTTAAAAAAGAATGAGAAATAATATCAATGAAAATTTTATCAGCACTTAGGTACATATATTACCACCATCATCATCATCATAATTTTTTTTAAAACACACGTGATAATAAAAATATACACATTCAAAACCATTTTATATAGAGAATTAATGTAATAATATAGAATAGATAGAAAATATAATTTAAAAATATATTTTTTAAAAAAAACCAAAAAAGCTTTGTAGCTACATATTTAGAAGAAAAAAAAAGATATGAATGATTTTGTTTTCTGTTACATTCTGATTGTGTGACGATTTTTGTTGACGCATTTTGGCAATTCATATAAAGCATTACATAAATGTACGTAGGGGTGGGGGTACGTAAGATTTATACATACATATATACATATTATGTATACCTACAGACAGTGTTTCTATAAGTATACTTAATCTTCTCATAAATAAATATTATTATTTATATTTGTATTTTGATCAATGTTCAATGTATTTGGTATAAGTATGTACGTTCAATGTAAGTATAAGTACACAAGCACGAGTGTGTGTATAGAATTATACATACATTTATATAATGTATACTTGTGTGTGAAAAATATTTTTATAAATGTAAAAAAAAATAAATAAATAAAAATGAATATTACACACTTTTTCAAATCATTTATTTGTTGAATGATAGTTATGTATGTATATGTTATGTGATATGGTGATATTTAGAAAAATATAGTTAAATGAAATGTTTTTCATAAATTTTTAATATCACACACGTTTACGTGTTCGTACAATAACAAAATGAAAAAAAAAAAAATTACATGCATTATAATTAGTATTTTACGCTTTTTTAAGCCTGAAAATTTAAATTCACATATTATTATTTTGAATTGAACGAAATATAATACTCGTAATTGTAAGATTGAAAAGGCAAACAATACAAAACAAAAAGGTAAATCAACTTCCTATAGAAAAATGTGTAAAAGATTGTTAGGTAAACTGTAGACATTGTACACGTACATTATATTTTTAATGAAAAACTAGACAACGGAAATTAATAAATTAATCATAAAATTATAGGCGAAAAACAAAAAATAAATTTTTTTGTTTTTTAAAAAATTGTTTTAGTTAAAAGAAGACGAATATGTATATATGTAATTGTAGGTACTATGTATAGATACGAGTTGTATTAATTGTTTAACCGATTGAAACAACATGTAGGTAAGTAAATATTATAAATGTAATGTAGGTATTACAGTTTCCGTATAATGAATCCTTTATGTACAAATTATTAAATATACCTACATATTTATGTATACTTTCGAATATACTCGTACTTTCCGATTTATGATTCGTGTTTGATTGAAATAATTTTGCTAATACAATGTAACTCAAAAAATAATTAACTAAAAATTTACATTATATACCTACATAAATATTAAAAATAATTACATAATATATAAATTAATTAATAACTTACCTTTGGTTCGTATTTTGGAAATTTCTTCAATTTCATATTCTAATTGCGTTTGACTACCAGTATATATAACAGATTCACTTTTTTCAGTTCGTTTACGTGCTACTTGAGATATTTTACTGATACTTTCACATTTCGTTACAGTTGGACCATCAGAAAGTGGTCTTTTATCTGATTCTGGATGATAATTATTAATAATTGTTATATCAATATCATCATTATAATCATTATTTTCATCATTGTTACACTGATTTTTATCATTATCACCAAGATTATCATCATCATCATTATCATCATAATCATAATCATCATTATCACTATCATTTCTTTCATCATTATGATTATTTTCATGTTTTTCCTCATCACCAACAACATCTTCATTATCATTATCAGCAGCTACTATCATTGAAACATTATTTGTATTTGAATTATTTTCGTTATTTTTTGATTCGAATATTAAATTTGATGATGAACTTTCATCATCATGAACATAGATATGATCATGATCATCATCTATTTTGCAATGTGATAATGATTTTGATGTTTGTGTTAATGTAATTGTATTATGAAATTTATTTTGAGAATTTTCTTCTTTATTAATATTGCTTGTTAATTGTAATTTATCATCGTTTAATTTTTCATTATTCGAAAATGACGAAGAAGATGAACATGATGAAGGTATCATTGATATTGAATAAGAACAAGAATTATTTTCATCACAGTCTTTTTTATTATTTATTATCGTCGATTTTATATTTGTATTTGCTTGCTTTTTATTAAATATTTTATTAATGTCCTTATCACATTTTTGTATTTTTGTATTTATATCATTACTATTATTTAAATTATTTTGTTTTTGTTGTTGATGAGTCCGTTTTAATATTGCCGGACGTTTTCGATGCATTTGATGAATTAAATTTTTTTTTAATATCGATATACCCGGTGGTATATTTATAATTGATTTAAAGCCAATACTACCTTTTACAACGTTATAATTTTTACACTTGTCATTTGAATTTCTAGCATCAACATTCACATTATGTTCATTAATGGAATTGTTTTGATTGCCTGCTTCAATACATATTTTGTTGTCGTCATCATTATTTTCATCGTGTACTACATTAATTTTATCGTTTTCCATCATATTATTACCAATTTTTATTAATTTTTCATTATTTTTATTTGTTGTAAGTTTTTTTGTTAAATTTTTAGTGATGTTATGTTTATTATTGTTTGTACGACGTGAAAGTTTTGCAGGAAAACTATAATTATCATCATCGTAATCATCAACAGCGCCAGTAGTAGCTGCCACACCATTACTATCGTTATCATTAGATTTATTATCGTTACTTGGTTGCCTTTGACGTTTTAATATTAATTGTGATGATGATGACGATGATGATGATGATGAAAGTGTTGAGGGTGCAATTAATTTTTGCCGGTACTGATAATGTTGTTGTATTATTATTGGTCCACCAAATTGATTTTGTCTTAAATTATTATTATTATTATTATTATTATTATTGGCACTACTATTAGCTGATTTATTTAATATCATATTATTATGATTTTTAAGACTATCATTATTATCATTATCAGGATTATTTATTAATTTCTTATTTTTTCGTATTGCAGAAATTTTAGTTTTATATCTTTCATAGTTCATTTTATCAGTCAAATAATTATTTCTATCTTTAATACTATTTATAGTATCGTTCGAATTCGAATTATTAACAACATTACTAATTGTAATGTTTGAATTACTACTATTACAGCTAGTATTATTTGTGTTGCTGCTGCTGGTAACGCGCTGATTATGATTATTTTGTATATAGTTAATTTTTGGTGACGATGATAATGACGATGTGGTCGCTGATACTATTGTTGTTCCTGTTGTAGATACACCACCACCACAATATGCAAGTTGTTGTTGGTGTCTAGCTGCTGTTGTACAATATGGTCGACTCATTTTCATTATTTAAATTATTATTTTTTTTTTAATTTTTCTTCTATATTAAAATGTTTTTATTCATTTATGATATAGTATAAATTTGTTGTTATGGTACATTTTTATTTTCAACATTAGTGTAAGATATAAGTAAATTTTTTCTTCCTTTTTAATTCGCACAAAGTTTTCATTTATTTTTTTTTTTTTCGTTTTTCAATAAAATAAAAAATAAATAATTGCAATAATTATCTATTTAAATAATATAAGTATACGTAGGTATATTGTATGTATATTATGTATAAAATAATTTTCTTTATAATGCTTTATGGTTTATTGTAATTATTATTAAATATTCACATAATTAATAATTCATTTCATTTTATTTTCATGTATTTCTTTAATTTAATTCACTTATTCTGCTATTTTATTTTTTCTTTGAATACAAAATTTTAGTTTAATTTTTTAATTAGTTTTATATTGAATTATTATAAATTTATGATTTATGATTTTAAAAAACTGGTCATTTTCTTTTAATTATCTATGTATATCTAATAGGTAATTCATATATACTTATTATTATTATTATTTTCATTTTATTAATTTTCATCTAAAAAAAAAAAAAAGAATAAGAAAAAGAAGAAGAAAAGAAATAATTCATAATTCATTTAATAATATGATAATTATTATTTTTATTTTTTGAATATTAAAAACTTGCACTAAATAAACATTAAATTACACATATTATAATGTATGTATTTTATTTTCATTCAAAATAAATTTATAAATAAATAAATGAAAAAAAAAAAATTTTTTTTTTAACTTCAATTTTCTAGCATGTATGATGTCGAGGTCAACACAAAATATAGGTATAAAACGTATAACGTACATCATATGATTATTTATGTAGGTACATTACAATATACATAACAGTAATATTATGTACATGTATGTATGTATCTTTATTAACACAGAACAGCCTCCTGTATGTAGGTTGGTATATTCATCAAAACCGAAAAGTACACGCCACACGTCGATCTTTATTATTAATTTCACTTACATTCTTTCAAAATAATATTTATAATTATTTGTTTTCTTGTACCTACATTTTAATTTATTTACTTTTTAATTATTTAATTTTATTTTCAAATTTTTATCATTAAAGCAATTTTCATAATAATCAAAAATAATTATACTACTAATATGTAGATTATCAAATTTGAAATTTATCACTTTGAAAATAATAAAATTTCAAAAATAATATGTAACTTATTTTATTTTATTTTTTTTTTTTGAAAATTTTTTATTTTATATCTGTATTGTGTTTAAAATCAATCCGATGAAATTGATAAAATGAAAATGTTTTTGTATACTCACACATAAAAATTAATTAGTTGACTGTATTTTTCTAAATAAATTTTCATATAAAAATAAAAATTTTTTGACTACTAGTACTACCATCATCTATCTATCTATCTATAATATACTACTGGTCGGTACATGCTACATGGGTCGGTACGGTACTCACTAGTCGCTACTGGTCGTGTTTTGTGTACGCGTACAAAACAAATATATAAATGATAACTTGTCATCTTGCTTATATTTTTTAAAGTTACTTTTCTATATTATTACTGATTATTATTTTGTGTTGTGCTGTGTCTGTGTTGTTGTTTGTTGAGGAAATCCCGACCCGATGCCGACCCGAAAGCTAAGAAATGATGTTAGCTTTTTTTTTTATTATTATTGTATTGTATCATATTGTATCATTATCATTTACTTTTAAGTAAAGTTACTTTCTCCATACAAAAATAATATTTTTAGTATTTAATAATAATAATAATATAAATAAAAAAAGCATAATATACTTACATGTCTATTCATGTACGGTGTGCTGTGTAAAGTGTACATTTATATAGTATCATATAGATGTGTATGTATATTTATCTCATATATACATACCAATAAAAGTATAATCGCGCGATATATGTGCACATATAATATGTACATATCTATATAATTATATGCCAATGTGTTTTTCTTTTTACAAAAATACACTTCACTAAATATGTGTAGGTATATATGTACATATATGTGTATTTTTTTTTTGTTTTGTTTATAAATTGTATGTGTCTATACCTATGCAGCAGCGTATACATATGTTATTACAGATAAATACATATATGTATGTGAGAAAAACACCTGAAACGAGAGAAAAATAATATGTAAAATATTATTTATATTTTCATTTATATACATATGTGTGTGTAAGTGTAATAAAGTAAATATACATATAAACGAAATTATATAAAATATAATAATATCGTATATTGTATGTAAGTGTGTACATGTATGTATGTATTTACATAACAATATATGTACGCATTGACAAGGTAATCTCCTCCTCATACATTTAAGATTATTATTTTCTTTCTAAACTTTTTTTTTCAATTTTATCTTGTCGATTTATTATACTTAGATATCTACTGTATTTTTGATTTTGGTACATCGCATCATCATCAGGTATTTGTATGCATAATATGTATATACACATACACACTTTTATTATTTACAACTACATTACTAATTCATAATATTCATTATAATACGTGTATGTGTAGTTAATGTGTGTTGCTGTTGATCCAACCCTACTAGACACAATTCGATGAAGTAATCGATGAGTTCATGATGAGCCCTTCGATGAAAATCATCATGAAATTTGTTCTAGGCTTGGGAAAAAACTCACTTATATACCTTCACACAGATAGTGTATGTGAAACAAGTAAATAGTGAGAATATCGATGAGTTTTCGATGAGTTTTCGATGAATATACTGATGATCATATCGATGAGTTTTCGTGTAATTCATCAGTGCAATCATCAGGTACATACTGATGAATGTACCAGTGATCATATTGATGAGTTTTGGTTTAGTTCATCAGGGCAATCATCAGAAATGTATTGATGATAAAATTGATGAATGTATCAATGATCGTATTGAATATTATTGATGAGTTTTGGTTTAGTTCATCACGGCAATCATTAGAAATGTATTTAGTAGGGTAGGGAAGGGTATCAGTAGAAATGTATTTAGCTATGAAAAGAAATAATTAATGTACATACATATAAAATTAAAAATCATAAACTTAGCTACAAAAAAGGATTATAAGTTTTATTGAATTTAATTTATTTCACTAAATTTTTCAAACACTTTTTTAAATTATTCTGAACTTTACTTTACAAATTCTCCAATAAAAATGAGTGCTAAACATAAAAACATTAAGTCACGAATAGTAAAACTGTTAAAGTAACGGTGTTACATTAAAAAATTCCAAGACGTCATTTATCGCGAACTTCATCAAGAGAATCATCGAAACTCTCATCGATTAATTCATCACAACACTCAACTAGAAAATATCGGCATTGATGCATGTAATCATCAAAAAGTTCATTAGGATATTCATCGAGAAGTTCATCGTAACGCTCATCGAAATAAAAAATAGGAAATTTTCTTTGAGTTTTTTACTACTACATTTGCAGACAAATTAAAGCAGTATTAGTGTATATAAAACCTCTTTATCCCGATAGCATATCATTTCCGCTATCAATGAGTTTTGTCTAGCAGGGAAGTTGATCAGATGTTTAGACAGTATTTACTGAATACTGTACATATGATTTGCTTGTGAATATGTATCGAAAAAAAAAATATTTCAATTTCAGAATATAATGTACTTTTTGTCAAATTACTTTTTTTTTGTTCTTGCATATTTTTTTTAAAATTGTATATGAAGGTATCTTTTTAATTTAAACAAAAAATGTTGGTACAAAAACTAACAAAACAAACTAAATTCATCAAATAAATTTCTCTCTCATTCTCTCTCTGGTCTAAATATTTCGCAATTTTATTTGGATTTTTATTTTTGTTGTTATTTTCGTGACGGACGGAAAGGTATTTATGATATAGCACAGAACACTACATTATAATGCGATTATTCGAAATATGAATGTAACATTATTTTATGTATTACTTTACTTCTATCCTCCTATGCACGATTCGTAACAGGAAAATTTTTTAAATAATATACCTAATATCAAAACGACTGATTTTCACCTAAAGTTAAATTAAAGTGAAATAAATTAGATAAATATGTACCTACCTAGTAAATATCTAAATTTATTTATTTCACTTGACTTTGCTATTTATCTTGTTTGTGTTTCTTTTGCATAGTACTATCCGCTGTGTACCAATACGTACATACATATATTTTTTGTTGTTTTTGATACATTTTTTATTTATTTATTTTTATTTTATTTTGCATTATAATACTCATCGTATGTAAATTATATTATTAGGCAATTTTATATGAAAATGAAGAAAAAAAAATTTATAAAAATTTAGGTCAGACACTTTTTTATGTTATGTCTCTTTATGTACAAAAATTTTTTGAATAATATACAAAAGTAGATGTGAATGACAAAATATATTTTGTCATTCTTTCTTATAAATATACATACATACTCATATGTCCACAGTTAAACAATCAAACCATCAAACCATCAAACCAATAAACACAGTAATATAATGTTGTTATAATAACCATAATAACGACAGTCGACAGCATATAAAAGTACCCACCTAGTAAAGTTGGAATGCGATGCGATGAAATAAAAAATTTCATTTGCGACGAGTGTTTTGTCGTTTTGTGTATACCTATAAAAAATAAAATTTTTATAGCTGTGATATATAAGATAAGCTATAGCTATAGCTACAATTTATGAATACGATTGTATTGATGTACCTTTACATTTTTATATTTATTCATAAAGTAATATTTTTTCTTTAGTTTTTTTTTTTTTTATTAGAAAAAAAAAGCCAAAAATTGATAATATAATATACCGATTATGTGCACACATACCACATACTTTATATTCGTACATGTACTTAGTATTTTTTAAAAAAGCTTTGGTTTTTTTTCAAATTTAATATATTATAAAAAAAAATAAAACTGAAAAAAGAAAATTCTAAATGAAGTTTCGTGCATTATTGAGAAACGAAATGAATTATGTTTGTGTGTATGTAAATGTATAGATATTCATTTGGATATGTTATGTTACTAAAATACATAATAAAATGTTATAATACATATATTTGCTGTATTACAGTTGCAACAATGAAAAAATATAATAATACAGTAGAGGAAGAGCACAAATATTATCATTGATCATATGTATACATCCATACATAAGCTATATGCTTATTGCTTTGTAAACTAACAGAACATATAAAAGTATTAAAAAAATATATTTTACATTTTTAATTCTCATATTTCCCATTTGTTGTATGTTATGTCTCTGCGTGCGAGTGTTTAGTAGAAGCTTAAAAATTAAAAAAAATTAAAAAAAATTTTTTTTTTCAGGCATTGCCAGATTTTTTTGCTTTAGAATTAAATTTGAAATTTGATTTATTTTTTTTTTTTTAAAAGAAAATATTTACGAATCCATAATTATATATAGTAAATCTGAATTGTATCTGTGAACAATTAATCACCAGACAGAAAATTTCACTTTTCATTACTGTGTACCTATTTATGGAAAATTGAATACCAGATACCAGATACCTAAAGAACATAAAAATGGTTGTCTTTGTCTCTGATTTAAAAAAAAAAAAACTGATACTACAATAATTTACAAATAAAATACATAGCAGAAAAAAAATGTAAATTTATTACAATATATGATTATGTTATACTCATATTACCTGTATAACTTTTATGAAAGAAGAAATTTTCAATTTTATATAATGCTATGTACCTATGTAAAAATATTTATGTTTGTAAGTATGTACATATAAATGTGTAATTATCAATTACAATGAATTTAATTTTTCATAAATCATAATTTGTAAACTATTGAATGATAATCAAATTATAGGTATTTTACTACTAAAATTATTATTGTTTGTTAATTTTCGATGTCGATGTTGTACCTTATATGTTGTCTATTTCATTTTCAATATTTCTATAAAAGATTTTAATGCTATTTAACAGGAATATTTCAAATTTTAATCCTCAAGTATTGCCCAATGAATCAAAGAGATTGGAATTGTTTTTTGTTTTGATAAAAATCATACGTATTCTTGTGACACATATATACATATACGCTAACGTGTATAATGAATGACCTGGATTTACTTTTAGCACTTTTAGATATCGTCTATATAAAATGAAGTAAGTGCATGCATGCGGTAAGCAATTTGAGAAAGTAAAGCTTTTATAGCAGTAGATCCTTAAAAAGTGATTTTAGATTTTTGAATTTGCAAAATTATACAATATTGTTAATAATTATTTATTTAAACTAAATTAACCAATTTTACATTTTAAAATATGTAGTTAAAAAATAAAATAAAAAATCAAATACACACCTACCTACATAACATACATATTTGAATAAACAATAATTTAATTTGAAGTTGAAGATATAGTTCTTATTTTGTATTTATGTAGCTATAGATTTTCGCTTATCAAATTAAGTAAAAGAAACACAAATATACATCGACAATCTTTAAATGACCGAAAAATACATATGTATACATACACATATAGAGGATGAATGATTAATATTAATATAAGAAAAACAAAAATCTACATATAACAATAATAATTATATTTTTCGTTAAATAAACATAACTCTTGATACGGATGATTATCGAAATTCTAGTTAACTAAAAAATTCAATAGGCACAGCAATAAATTAATCTTAAAATATGAATTTTTATTGATTTTATTTTTCGTTATGATTTATTTTTGTTTGAAAAATGCTGATTAGTAGTAAAGTATATGTACAGCATTTATTTAGATAAAATTTAAATTTTGTTTATTATGTACATATAATATGAAAAGTACTTAGTTTTCTTTGAAAGTGGTGTGAGTCCATAAACTAACTTTTTGTCAAAAATTAACCTACATCACAATCAAAGAAAACTACTTATATTATACATAATTATAGAATGTATACATAAATATCTAATTTTTAAATATCGTTTATGCTTTTATAGAGATTAGAAAAAACTAAAATAATTACAAAAATTGTAATAAATGCGTAAATAGATAATATACAAATGTGTTTGTATTTTAATTTTAATTGAGAAAAAAAAATTATATTTATTCTGGCAAGATTAATTTTTTTTTTTTAAGAATGTAATCTACACACTGAATGTATTGAATGATGAAATTAAAAATTATATATTTAAACATTTTATTGTATTGTTTTTTATTTATTGTACAAATGTACATTATATGCTCTGCATAATTCGTGGAATCAACTTCCCTTGAGAAAATTCAAATAATAATAACAAAATAAAACCGAAAAAAAAAATTAGCAAACGAAAAAGATATACATATGATGTACGAGATACGAGTATATTCACCACATATACACTTTTTCATAAATAAAATGTACGCAATTTCATATTATATTTATACGTACATAAACTTTGTTATAAATATGTATGTAATGTACATCAAATTAAATATAGATACATATAGCTAAATGAAAATAAATGAATCGAATAAATAAAAATATATATGTATAATGCAAAATACATAAAATAATTATTGTGTGTATAATATGTGTAGATATGTACCTAGTATAAAATGATATACATATGTATATGGATATGTACACATGATCATATGCATTGAATGTAATTGAAATGTTGTCTACTTCTGTATTGTTATATGCACATAGCATAGCTCTACATACGTAATATGCATGAATGCACTTAAAAGTCAATAAAATAAATCTGTTGTATTGTATTACTTTGAATTTTTATAATATGTGATTACACTGAATAGAAAAAGAGTTGATGTGGTGTACAAGAATATATATGTACATACACACAAAGTACGATTATAGATATAATAATTACAAATTAATATCAAAAGAAAATACAAATTACATTACATTACAATTTTTAAATGTACCTATCTCACCATATTGCATTGAAGCTGAAGGCAGATAAATAAATAATTACAAAGAGAAAAGAGAGTAATAAGAAATAAGCACTCAGCTGATTTTTATTAATATCTAGATATATAGATGTTTACGATTACGATGGATATGATGCCGATGATTGTTGATTGCATGATTTTTTTTCTTCTGAGAATATGTGCGTATAATGTCTTGTATTTTATATGGACGTATTTAAATACATCAAGTGAAAAATAAAAAAAAGTAGGCACCTACCTATAGATTTTGTAAAATGTGTACACTATTACAATAAATAATAAATAATTAAAATTAAGACACATTTCTTCAATGATTATAATCTGTATATGTACTACATTTAGGTACATTGCACATACTACATATGTATATATTTAGTGTAAATTTTTATATTAAATTCCGATGGAAAACGAATTCTTCAATCATATTATGTATTCATTTTTTTTTTAAATAAAATTTTTATAATAATTTTTCTATAGATAAATGAATATTAATACTACATTATAATATTGGATAGGATTATAAAATGCAGTTAGGAACCTATTTATTATATTATTATATTTTTAATTTAAATATGGCAACAACCAATAAGGTTATTATTTCATTAAATTTATTACCTATATTTTTATTTTTTAAATAAATAATTATGAAGTACATTAGATAGAAAAATTGAATATGTAGGTAATCGTAATTATTTCATTTTAAAATTGAATCTAATCTGAAATGATAATTTTTATAAAAAATCTGATTTCTGGTGATTTTTATTTTTGAATTTTGAAAATTTCATCATCAATTTTACATTTTAAATTTATAATTGATTGTTGAAACTATCTAATAATGTTCAGATGGTTCAGATTATTTAAGTAACTGAAACAGCTAATCTGTAATCTGTAAATGGTAGGTATTCCTTTAAATATTTTTCCTTTATTTTGTAGTTAAAGTTATTAATACATTTACTAGATTTAGATAGATCTCTATACTTTTGTGTTTTTCATTATTCATAAATGTTTTGTTTTCAAATAAAAATAATGTAGACAGGTACATACTACATACTTATTTATCTAAATTTTTTGAAAAAATTTGAAATGATATAATGTACGATCAAATAAAAATCATTAACATATCTTACATATAATAATTTCTAAAAATAACACAAATTTATGGTAATAGTGTAATAATGGATTTTTTTTTCCCTAAAAATGATCAATACTTCAAATGCATCTAATTTATATTATACATACCTACATATTAATTAAATCTACTTACCGTTAGTATGTGTATTTTTAGACATATGTAATTATAAAAATACCTAAATATAATTTTTTGAAAAAATTTTTATATAGGTATATTGTACATAATTTAATTATTTTCTGTGTAACTACTACCACTACCACCCAGATGTCAATATTTAGATATTTTCTTATAAATTATAAATACAAAAAATATTTTTTTTTGATTTTTACTTTAATGTTTAAATCTATTTTTAATTATAACAACATAATTATCAAAGTATATATTATATACAAATTTTCGTGTATTACAAAAAAGATAAAACCTAACTAAATAATAACTTATATGCACTTATTTGTAGGTATAGTATATGTCATATATACGTCGTAAATTTCTAATATTATAAAAACAACCTTGTATTTCGTATAATAAACAAATTCCAATATCATTGACAAAATATCAAAAATCAAATCATCGTCGATTAAATATCAAAATATAATTTTTACAAAATGAAGAGCATAAGTGAGAGCTAATATTTCAAATATTAGTATATAGTATATCAAATATTATCCTCTGTATAGTTTAATTTGGTTGGAGTAAATGTGATATAAATCAAAGATGTAATGTACATACTTCATATTTTTCATTATTATGATGTTATGCTTATTTAATCGTATACTTACATATATGTACATATGTATGTATATTATTAATCATGATTAGGTGACCGCACATTCAAAAATCATTTTTAATCAAATTTTTGAACAAAAGAAAAATGTTAATGAACTTTCTTTGATAAATTTCAGATAAGTGAAAATTTTGAATTTTGTCATAGGAGCTGTATCAATTTTTTAGATTCAACAGACCTAACAGCCTTTTTCTCATTTTTTCATGTATTTTTTAAATAGTGATCAATTTACATGAAACATCTGTCATTGTCAATCCATATCATCAGTCCTGTTCCTTTCCTATCATATTTCAAATGATTTTCAATTTAAGATATCCTTTCATTGCTAATACGTGCATTACATATTTTTGTATATATAATTTATTAGTATCTAATTAAATTATAACAAAATATAATTTTATTTTACAAATTATAATTACCTTTTTAAAAATTTGATATTTTTTATTTATTTTTCACTTTTCAAATTTTCTACAATTTTATTTCTTGAATTTTTCTTTTCACTTCAAAATATTTTTAAGGTTATGTTATTCTTAAAATTCATGATGCACAGTATTTGTATTTGACATGTCCAATCCACTATTTTTTTTTTTATTATTTTAAATGAAAAATAATTATTGGAAAATTTATGCAATTTAAATTCATGTTATATTTTTAAAATCATGCTTTAGGATGATCAATTAAAATATACATGACCATTGCAAAAAAAAAAAAAAATGATTTTTAGTAAATTTATTTTTGAGTTAATACAACACAAAATTATTAACCCGAAGAATTAGCACTTCAAAATTATTTTTCACAAATATCATAAACTAAAAGATTTATAATATTTTTATCAAATATATACGCTTTATAATTTTATTTATTCGTCTTTTTTTTTTTATAGAAAAACTATTTTATTTTATACCTTTTTTCGGTTTTCTACTTGACACTATAAAATGTTATAATGTAGCTAAAAAGTAAGCTTTCTATTTGAAATTTTATACTCAATTGTTTTTCATTTCTGTAAAAAGTTTTTGTTTCTTTTTTATTCTGTTTCACACTTAATTTATTATTATTTATGAGTAATATTAATTAAATAAATAAATTATATTGAATCCGCTTGATTTTAATTTGTAATTTACACTTGATTTTTGATTGATATTATTGAATATCAATCAATATAGAATATACTATCTATGTTTATGGTATAGTATGTGTGTAGTATGGATTGGAATGGATGGCGTGCAAGCAAATATGTACTATGTAGCTGAATGCTGAATGAATATTGAATATGCTATATTTATGCATAATGTATGTATTCTACACTGTACTGTACTGACTGTACTTATGTCAATGTGTATTGTATTTTATACATATTTTTATATTTGTACCATATTAATGATATTAATTATGATGACTATAGTGAGTGTGAAATTTATATAATAAAATAATCTGTAATGGTAATCTATATCTATATACAAATTAACATCATGGTACTTGGTAGATTGTATTAACAACATCTACTAACAGAACAGTATAGTTATTTTTAAAATGGCTTCTATTATTCTATATAATGAATATGACTATACGAGATACGACTGACGAAGTGAAGTGACGCTGACGAGCAGTGTTGCCAATTATCAAACAACTCCAGTAGCTAAATTGGTAGCTAAACTGGATAGTTTGTAGCTAAAATTAGAAAAATTTGGTAGCTAAATCGTAGCTAAATTTTTAAAGTTTGAAAATATGATAATATGGAAAATCAAAGTAAAACAAACTTTATAAATTCACATACTTATTATTTATTTTGTATGGTCACAAAATAAGTAAATAACATTTCAACATTTTATCAAAAAAGTAATCAGAACAAAAAACATTTTAACATTTTATAAATAAAAAGAAGTAAAAAAAACAAACGAATAAAGTAAAGGAACTGAATATCAATTGAAAACTTTAAAAATATATATTTCAGTCTTTTCTATTAATTATTGACAATATTTCATTTATATCGACACATTCGGTGGCTTCATAAGATTTCATATTTCCTATTTTGCGAATAACATTTTCTGATAAGTCGTATTCTTCACAACATTTATTATGTCTTTGCAAACCAAATCTATTAAATCGAGTCCAATGTTTTAAGTTTCATTTTATTCCTTATTTGTTCTTCGCAATATTCATTGTACTAAATATTCTTTCTATGTCAACCAGCATTAGAATGACGAAGAGAAATTAACTCATTTAGGTTATCTTAATTTCCTTCAGCTCAAACTCAAAATCATTTTTTTCCTTTTTTTTCAACATATAATTTAATTACTAAGTACTTACTGCTATCTTCAGAACAAGAGTTTCATATCTGAATAAATTATTTACTATATTGCTAAAAATTTTCTACTACGTTTTTCAAAATTTCTCGAAAATTTCATTATTTGAATTTTAAAATGGTTTTAAGAAACGTTTATATTGTTTTAAATTATTTTTACTAGTCAAATACACTTCTAGCTACCATTTGGTAGCTGAAAATTTATCTTGGTAGCTAAAAAAAATTTTAAACAAAAATTTTCGTAGCTGAAACTGTCCTTTGGTAGCTAAATCTAGCTACCGCGTAGCTAAATTGGTAACGCTGCTGACGAGACGAGTGACGAGTGACGCTGACGACTATAATTTATAATACCAAACCAATGCCATGGGCCATGCCAATAACAATAATATGTCATCCAATTTTATACCAGTAACCAGATGCAAATACCATACCAAGTCCAACCACTCACTCAGTCAGCCAACAGCTTTAGCCGTCAGCCACTATCCACTGTATACACTACCTTACCAGAGTCCAGAGTATACTCCGAGTACAGATCGAACAGCTTATTGCGAAAACTCAATGCTTTTTGCTTGCTCCTTGCTTTAAGGTAGAACTATAATTGACATGGGTAACGTGGGAAACATGAGAAAAAATAACGAATGTTAAAACGTCACATTTGGTTAACTATAATAACATAGATAACATTTTAAACATAAGCAATACGAATTTCACAAAATGAGGTTATGGCTTATGTTACTTATGTTATGTACGCTTTCGATCGTACTGCTTATGTCGAGCTTATGTTAAACGAATTTTTAACGAATGTCGGCAATGTCAATTATAGTTTAGCTCCTTGATTTGGCTGTGTTCGGCTGCGACCTATGTCATAGCTTATGTCGCATATGTCGATTATAGTTCCCACTTTACTTGCTTTGGTTGTCGAACCAATAATCAATTATATCATGTATTAACTGTCAAAGCGTTCAAAGTTGTTAAAAAGTAGAAAGTAGACCCAACTTTCGACTTTGCTTGCTTTGCTCATTGGGGGTAAACACGTTTAAACACATTATTTCTACTTAGTTGTCTTATCAAAGCAAGCAAAGCGTACATTGGGTTTTCGCTATTACTCCTACTTCTTGCTGGAGTAAAAACTAAGAGTAAACTCAGAGTACAAATCGAACATGTTTTTGACACATCACATCATATGTTGAGGACATAACCAATTTTGTTTGTATTTTGATTTTGGCTCACTCTACGTTTACTCTAAGCTGTTCGATAAGATTATAAAAAAACAGAGTAAATCTACTCTACTCCGATTACAGATCGAACAGAGCTTTTGTTTTTATCGTTATCGCTTTATTCATATCATTGCCAACATACAATATTTTACGAATATTAAATGACATTTTTTTATTTGAAATAAAATTATTTAAAATAGTCGTTAAATTTGAATAATTTAAATTAAAAAAAAAAATATTTATTATAGTGATTTTATCATTTTATTTTCATTTCTATTTTATTACGTATTTTCAAATAAATTTTAATAGTAACTGAAATAATGATGTGAATTAACAAAAAATATCGCTGAAAATCTTATTACAACATAAGAGAGCTATAATCTGTAACAATTCATCTAATTTTTAAAAATTTCATTGAATCAATTTACGTATGTAATATGTATATAATATAGATATTAACATTTATAATCATTTGATAAGATTAAAAATATCACTCATAAAGAAAACATGAAAATAACAAGAAAATAATAATTAATAATTTAAAGTTTTAAACTTTTGGACTAGAAAAATAAAAAAATCGATCAAATGATAATTGTTTCTATACCATATTAAAAATTTTTTCATATATAAATGTATATCATTATATGCCGACGTGCGTACATAACGTATGTATGTACATCAGTGATACGCAATACGCATTCATATTCATATTTTTCAAGATTTTTTTTATTGAATTTACAATTTTATTACTAAAAAATAACAATCTCACTCATTCACTCTCATTTGCAAATTAATTTTAGTAAAATATCATTCCTTCACATTTACAGTCAATTGAAAATAAAAATGAGTTCTCTGTTAGAACAATCATTTTTTCTAAAATATTGGGAATACTTATTACCAATATTCTTGATAATTTTTGTAATTTTATATTTTAAAAACATTGATCAAAATCAAAGTATAAAAAAAAGTAAAAATCTTTTAAACAATTTTAAATTAGATGGTGAAGAATACATAGGAGGTAAAATAATATAAAACAATAATTTTGATAATGATTGGTATTCCAATTCATTAATTCAATAAAAAATAATTCATTTATTTGTATTTTCAGAATTTTATAATGAAAAAAAACGAGAAAAAACAAATAACGATGATGATTATGATAATGATGAACCTACTCCGTCGCTTGAAGACAAACCACACGTATCATATTATGGAGCTACAATTACATTAGATGGTGGTGTACACAGATTCTTTGAAATTATGAATAATCGTCGAAGTGTTCGTCATTACAGTACAAAAAATGTACCATTCGAAATAATTAAAGAATGTATAAAAGTAGCTGGAACAGCTCCAAGTGGAGCACATACAGAACCGTGGACATTTTGTGTTGTTAGCGATCAAGAAATGAAAAGTCATATACGTGATATTATTGAAGCTGAAGAATATTTAAATTATAAACAAAGAATGCACAAACAATGGAAAACTGATCTAAAACCATTAAGAACTGATTACGTGAAAGAGTATTTAACAACAGCTCCATATTTAATTCTTGTATTTAAGCAAGTGTTTGGTTTAAGAGATGATGGCAGAAGGAAACATCATTATTACAACGAAATATCAGTATCGTTAGCAACTGGCATATTACTGTGTGCATTACAGGCTGCTGGATTAAATTCTTTAATAACGACACCATTAAATTGTGGACCAGCATTACGATCATTATTGAATCGTCCTCAAAATGAAAAACTTCTAGTTCTTTTACCAGTTGGATATCCGTCTGACGATTGTGAAGTACCAGATTTAAAAAGAAAAAATATCAACGAAATTCTTATTAAATATTGAATTTAATTAAATCCATTATTTACTTCTTGCTTTTAATTTTGCCAGTTTTCTTAAATCTATTGTTATTCTTAAAATTCATCATGTTTGATCTTCGTTTTTCTTCCCATTTAAGCTGTTTATCAGATGATTTGTCTTTATTGAAAACAGCATTTAAAGTTCCATGACCCTTTATTTTACCGGTATCTTCTAAAAGTTCTGCAAAATCATCGGCAGCAGCAAATAAAGAACTCATATCTAAAAAGAAAGAAGACCAAATTGCTTATTTCATAAGCCATATAATTAGCTATAAGTTGTTTCTGTTCAAACCTGTTTGATTTTTCAACATTTTACTAAAGCTGGGACCAGAAATTTTTGATTTTTTTCGTTTTGGCTCTTCATCTGCACTCTGTTCATCATCATCCTCTTCATCTAATGAGTCTTCCTCAATTTCAGAACCACTTTCATTTTCGTCCAAAGAATCAATGCTTTCTAAATCACTTTGCATAATTTCATCATCGTCTTCATCCTCTTCATTAATATCCATCTCGTCTTCACTTTGCATATCTTCATCATCAAGTTGCAAATCCACATCACTTTCTTCGCCATCCCCTTCTTCATCAACTTTTTTCCTTTTGTTTTTATTTTTTATTTTATTTTCCTGGAAATCATTACTCAATTCTTTCAAATAATCCAACTCAGCTTCTTCATTATCATCACTGTAGACACAATCTTCTTCGTCTTTTGCATTTCCCGTTTTTTTACATAAACTGTCCAAATAATTTTCAAATTCATCATCGTCAACATCTTCGATTTCATCATCATCATCATTTGATTTCGCTCCAATTTTTGCTTGATTTTCACGTTTCTTTTCCAAATAATTGAAAATGAATAGTTCATCTTCTGTGCAATTAACTTTTGTAAGTGATTTAACTGGTTGACCGCGTGCACCATGTGGTAAATAATTTTTATTATGTAACATATGAACTACACTATCTGTATTTTTATCACCAATCTTTTTAGGATTTTTAAATGCGAATCGCTCTAAGAAATGTGATAATCCAAAATCTTTCAATGGATCTCCATAATAATCGATTTTTTTATCTAAAAAAAAAAAAAATTATTTTTGTTTATAAATTCATTAAATAAATACTGATCTTAAATTCACTCAAAATTTTATGTACGAGTACTTACTATTCAAAATATTTTCAGTAAATACCTTTACAGTTGGATGAAAATGTTCAACTAATAAAAGTAATTCGTATCTTTGTGCATATTCGGCTCCTGCATATGCAGGAACTCTATGATATGGATTGTAACTGGTGGCTACAATCTGACTTATTTTTTCTTTACTTTCTTGTTCCTTTTTTATATCATTTTTCACATGATACCATGAAGATGTAGTTTCAATGTTATTCACATTTTCATCTATATTTTTTGTATCATTGAAGGTGATATCATCTTCATTTTTCAGTTGTTCTTCAGTATCTAATTGAACGTCTTTATATTTTTCTTCACCATCATTTTCAAATTTTTTCAAAATTTCCTCACTTAAAATTGGATTTTCTAATTTTATTTCTTCGAATTTTGACAGTTCAGGTTTCATTTTTAATAGTTTGTTAACAATAATTAACGTACCACATGCCATTTGTGATGGCATATATAATGAAAGTTGCAGTAAACGTTTGATGAATGCTTGCGACCTTGAAATATTCTGATCTAGATAAATTGCTTTATGTAAAATATGTAAAAATTGTGCTGTTGTACTATAACCGATCGTAGTTAAATTCAAATCTAATAGCTTTTTATATAGCGCATTATAAAATCTATCAGAATTTTCACTTTTTACTGTTATCAATTGCAAAAGTAAACTCAATGTTTGAATTGATATTTTTATGTCGGCTAAATGTACCAAACGATAAATTGTATCCTGCATTTCCTTTGTCATTATTTCACCATCTTTTGTTGATGGTTTCGCGTCGATTATGGACTTTTGTAAACATCGTAAAATCGCCTGCATTGTTTTATTGTTAATAGCACCTTTTTGAACGAGAATTTTAAAAAACGCAAAACAAATGTTTACTAGTTTTGTACAAACTTCTGGTTGACCGCGTGGAGCTATTTGAGATAGATAACTTAATGCAAAATGTTGTGCTCTCTCTGATATATTATTTCTAAAGAGCAATTTCTCGGTTTCGCTTGTTATTACACCAGACATATTCGGATGTCTATAAACTAATTCGGTTAGATGATGCAGTGCTTTCGATGCAACCTTATTTGATGGATCTCCTAATTTATTGATTAACATTGATAGTAAAAGTTGTTCTTTTTCTGGCCCATATGTAAGAAGTCTCGTAGCGCTTATAATTGCAATATTTTTGTTTGCATCTTGTCCGGTTTGTAAACCTTGCTGAAGATTTTTTAGAAAATCTAAAAAGTTATTTGAAATTTCATTAAAAAACATCTCAAACATAAATTACGAAAAAATGTTCAATTACCGAAATAATAATCTTTTAATTCATTTTCAAAATGCCAATAGGCATATATTTCAGTTTTTAAACTGTCTGTAACATCTTCGCTTTTGCGTAAAATTTTCCAATCATGCCCTCTTAATGCTAACGACAGTAATTTACGATTCGATGGTAATAATGCTTCGATAAATAAATCTGTCAGTACCATAATAACATCTGAACTAACTTTATTTGAATGTTTACTAAGACCAATTAATGTTTGAAGTGCTGGCAAATTGGCCAATGGATTACTTTGAACCAATAATGCACCAGAATTTGCCCTATCCTTTGCTGTACCTTTATGTAGGGCTGTTTCAAGCCATTTTGCATCACCAGGATTTTCTAAAAATGAAATAAATTTTAGTATCAAACCGCTTTAATGGAGAATGTATTTTTTCGAAAATAATTTTACTTTTTATTTGACGTGGTAATTCAGATTCAAAACTATTTTTACATAACTTTGTTAGCTCATTAAGTTCTTGATCCTTAAGTTCAACTACTTCAGTGAAATTGTTGTTATATTCAGAATACTGAAAATTTAATTATTATAATCGATTGCAGAAAATATAAATTCTAATTTTTAGGTTTATATTATTAACAAAAATTACCTTTTCAAACCATTTAGCACTTTCCTCCTCTTCATTTTTATTTATATTTTCGATTTTATTAAATTGTTTAGGTCTCTTTTTATGTTTTCCATTAAAATTTTTGTGTTCATTACTTGATTTTGTTTCAGTTCGACTTTGATAATGTTCTGTACCATTTGATTTTGCGATTGCTTCACCATCATCATCGAACACTATTTTTTTATTCATGATTATAATTTTAATATTTAATATTTTACTTTTCTTGTAAATAACTAATCAAATATCCATACCCGAACATAATCAGAATCACATAATTTTATTAACTACACGTGTGTTGTGTACCACTTTATTTTGTTTTTGACATTTTACATTAAAAATAATCGCAATCGGTATTGGTAATGGTATGGTATTTCGTATATTTCGTTTTCGTTATCCATTATTCAAAAGTAAAATTGTCAAATCATACGATTATGGTATTATAGATCGACTTGAGCACTACATTATCATGATTCCACTATTCCAGCAAATTTCATTGGGTTTATTTACAAGATAAGGAATAATTTATTTTGACAACTAATATGATGATGTAAAACTTATGTTTGTTGGAAAATCCAAAATCCCTGTGGTATAGAATATACATAGAACAACAACACAACTCACAACATATGTATTCATATTGTGACATTGGGCCTGATCACGAATGGCGATAAAATCGCCAATCGCCAAAATTGAGGCGAGGCGAGAAAATAAAATTTTTGTATCACGTAAGGCGATCGTCTCGCCTAAATAGCATTACCATGCGTAACGTGTAATATTATGCGTTTCGAACTGTCATTAATGTCAAAAAGATGATTTAAATTTTATTTTGGCATAATTATTGTAAACTAGTTTTTAAAAAAAAATTTAAAAATTTAAAAGTTTAACTTTTTTTTAAACTAATTTTTTTTTTTTTTTTTTTTTTTTTTTAGAGTTTCTAAAGATGTTTTTGTTGTGAGAGTTTACCATTTCTCTATTTCTCTCTTCCACCTGCAGATTTATAAATTCCTTTTGCGAATTCTTTATTCGTCATCTTAAATTCGACGAGTTTTTCTAATTCTTTTTTAGAAACTTTAATCCTTGAAAAAATAATTTATATTAATTTATATTTATTTTAAATATAATTTATAAATAAAAATACATACATTTTTATTTTTTATAATTCACCACCGATGTCGAAATCGAAACACAAACAATACAAATTAACACAACTAATGAAATAAAAATGTATCCTCAAATATCAGCTAGGCGATACCAATTATTTGATCGCCTTAAATAGGCGATAAAATCGCCTAAAATGAACGATTATCGCCATTCGTGATACAAAAATTTGACAGGCGAGGCGATTGGCGATTTTATCGCCATTCGTGATCAGGGCCATTGTGTGTGAACTGTGAAGTGAAGTAAATTGTGTACTGTGTTTGTGTGTACGTAAATTTGTTTTGAAATTGTAATCACTGTGCCACCGTGCCACTCTAGACTCTACTCTGTTTATTTTTTTATTAAATCCAATCCAGTAAAAGAAATATTGAAATAAATTGAATTTATTTGAAAAAAATATTAAAAAATGCCACCTCGGAGAAAAACTACAAGTTCAGACGATCAAGATCAAGATCAAGGTGGTGATGAATACAGGAAAAAACGCGAAAGAAATAATGCAGTAAGTAAATTTTACATATTAGTACGATTTGAATATTACGAAATTTTTATTACTTTTACTTGGTTTTGGATATATTTTTGCTCTTGTTGTATCTTTGAAGGCAGTCAAAAAATGTCGACAGAAATCAAATGAGAAAGCAAAAGAAACAAAGGAACGTGTAAATAAATTACGATATGAAAATAATACTTTAGAAGGAAAAATTGAAACACTAAAATTACATGTGGAAACATTAAAAGGTTTATTATTACAGACAGTACCACCAGAAAAGCATAAAGAAGAATTAGAAAAGATTTTAGCTGAAGATGACGATAATTAGATTTTATAAAAAAAAAAAAAATTATTTTTGTGCCTGTCTGACGGAAGAATGATACCAGTAAGCAAAATAACGTAGTAATTGTGGGCATTATAATTTATGTAATGTACTTTTCATTTAAGATCTCATTGTTATGTAATAATGTCATGCAATTTAAATTATATTAAGAATGAAATATCTATTTTGTATGTGGATTACTGCTGGACTTTGATGGATTTTTGGAAAAAATTGAACATGAGCGGTATACAACTGTACTTCACAAGTATTCAGCTGGAATGGACAACATTTAAACATTCTAAATTCAAAATATTATCCATTTCAATAATGTGCTAATTAAAAATGCTGATCAGAAATAATTTTTGTCCGGAAATTTAGTTCAATTGGTTATGGAATCGATATAAAATTATTTGGGTTATTTATGTAGTCAATATTTTTATTTTGTTTCGTTATAAAAATAAAGATTTCGAGATAAATATACATATTTGAAATCTTATAAAATGTTTGTTCTCTGTATTGTATGTACATTTATGTTATATCGAATTTATATTTTACGTTTTTTTTTTTTTTTTATAATTTTTAAATCTAAATAAAATTTTTTTATGTAGTTTACTGACTGTAAATAATTCATATAAAATAGAAAAATAAAAAATGTATTTTTTAAAATAAAATCAGAATTACTCGCTAGGTATCTTTTAATAAATCAACAATAATAATAATAAAAATAATTTGAACTCTTGGTTTTTTGTTTTATAAATAAAATGTTTTTTTTTTATTTTCTATATATTATATTTTTTATATTATGTACTATACATACATATTATATTACATATTGTATTATCGTTAAATTTTTAAATCACTTCTCATCATTATTTCAAAATTTTAGTTTGAAAATTTGAACATCATTTTACGGGGTTTATTTTAATTATTTCATTTTATTTTAAGTAATAATGGATTTTATACTAGTTATATAATAATAAATTTAGGTAATTGAATATTTATATATATGTATTTTTTTTATGTAAATAGTAAATACATACTTACATCCACATGTATAATTTTTTTTTTATTTTGAAATTATTTTTCATAAAAAAAAAATAATTAATCAAAAAATGATTATTTGTTAATTCATATTTTATATAAGTATTAATTTTATATTTTTAGATTTTAATTAGTAACATTATGTGTAAATAAATTTTCATTTAAATCTTAAATAATATTTCAGAATTTTTTTATACGTACATACTACACACACTAAATGAGAACCTTGCTGCTTTCTTGGTATACAGGTATAAATAAAACTGTTACCACTTTCTCTTTTTATATAAATACATATTTATCAAATTTGAACATTAATTTCATAATATTTGAGAATTTTTGTGCTGTAACAAAATTTTATAGTAAAAATAATTTTTTTTTTTTAATAAGTGTGTATTCTTTCTGATATTCTATGAATTGAAAGTAAGAAATCCTAAAAAAAAAAAAAATAAATATGGATTTATCATCGATTACGATTATAGAACAATGGATGAATAATTACTTTGGAACAGTAAAATTCACATTTGATATCTTTAAATATAATGAATTTATAGATATTGAAAACATAGACATTATTGGAGGAAAAAAAAAAAAAAATAGATAAAAGTCGTAGATTGTAATTCTTTATATGCAGCAGTGATGAACAAAATAAAACTGAACCATTCTAAACTATGATAGAGGATACTTTTAGTTTAATATTGGTTTAATTGAATAAATTTTTGTTTTTCTTACAAACATTAGAAAATCAAGAAAATTTGTAAAAATTTTTTTTTCCATAAAATTTCATTTGATATTTGTAAAAATTTTTTTTTTCCATTTGTAATTTACTTTCTCCATTTTGGAATTTTCGTTAAGATAAAATAAATTGTATGTATGTATAATGTAAATATGTAATATTATACATGGATATAGGATATACACAAGTATTGATTTATTTATTTATTTTTTTCACATTGGTTTTTTGAAAATGTTTTACAACAAGTTTCTTGGCAGTTTTATTCAGATGTATGATGTATAATGTGAATTTTTCACCACCGTCGTATATTATTTTTTCTAATTAAATTTATACTTATTCATTATTTTTTTTTAAATATTTTTTTTTTTTTGCTCAGAAATACCAATCCATACTAAAAACAAAAAGTATAATATAATTTATTATAATTAATAAATTAAATGACAACAACAGTTAGAAAATGAAAATAAAGAGAACAATTTTTTTTTTTTCAGAAAAAAATCTTTTTTATTATTATTAATCGTTTTTTTTTTTTTTTTAAATTTTTTTGTTCATTTATTTTATTGTTTTCTTTCTAAATTTAAATTCTTTTTCCTGTAATTTTATCTAAATTTTAATTTTAATGGTAGTATATTATTATACTATATATGAGTGTATATATATGTATATATTAATATGTATATATATAATGTAATAATATAATTTTTTGTTTTAATTATTATATTTTTATCCTGTCTAATTACATATTTTTATGTTTTGTTTGTTTTCCTATTTTGTTTTTTGTTACATATATCATTCTTTTAGTTTTTCATTTCATTTCATTTATTTTAAATACATATGTAAACAATATTTTTGTGTTTTACTGTTTTACATATAATAAATAAGTATTTTTATGTAATACATATACATATATATATATTTTAAATGTAGATTTTATTACGGTAAGTAATGATAAATTATTATAATTAATTTAATAATAATATAATAATATGAATATAATATACATACATATATTATTAAATTAATTATTATTATTATTAAATTGATATATGTATAATATTGTAATTTATTTTATTTATTTAATTATTATGTTTTCATTTTCAATATTTTTCTTTGCTTTGTTTTTTGTTCTTTCATTTTGTTCTTTCAATTTTTAAAAACACATTTAAATTTTTATTTTACTTTTTTTCTGTTGTTATTGATGTTTATTTTAATGTATTTTTTTTTTTTAATTTAATTTTTACATACATTTTCATATACATATTTTTATATGTAAATGTGTGTATATTTTTTTGTATAATGTAATGTGTAATAAAATTCAATAAGAAATTGTTAACGAAAAAGAAAAGAAAAAAAACGCATTCAAGTATACATTTGTATATAGACATACGTTACATATAAAATATAATAATGAATTAAATATAAAAATGTATTATTTAATATGTATTTAGTTAGATTTACATACAGTTATAAGTATGTATCTAATTATAATAGATATTATTCATGATATAAATACAATAATATAGTTAGGACATCTGATTTTATTTTGAAGTCTTTGAGATTGGAGTTGTCCCAGATAATATAGAGGAAGTTTTATAAATTTTTTATTATTTTTTCTTTTCTTTTTTTTAAATACATAATGTATTATCATAAATATTTATAATATGTATTCGATGAGTGTATATTCTTATTGTTATTGTTTATTGTTAGTTAATATTTATTTTGTATATATGTATGTACTACTATTAACAAACTCAAAAATATATACATATAAATAATTATACTTTTTTTCTGGTCAAAGCAAAACAAACAATTTTCAATACAAAACAATAATTTATTGTTTGAGTCATTTTCAAAAATATGTTGAAATCAAACTTAACACATTTTATGTCAAATATCTAATTGAATTTCGTTGAATTTAATTTGAACACTGTTGAGAATGACTCGAACAATAATTGTTTGTTTGACTCGGAAAAAGTGTGTATATAACACAATTAGTTCGTTTATTTATTTATTTTTTTTTTTTTGTTTCTTTCATATTCTTAATTTAAAGTTTTGGTTAAATAAATGTGTCTTCATTAGTGAACCATATTATATTGAATATATATATTGCGTTACACAAAAACACACACAGGTTGTTGATACAATAATAAAAAAATTTATTTTTTTCACTTATTTCATTACTACATTATTACCATGCAGATAATAAAAAATTAACTGCCTATGTGTCATTTTTTTTAAAAAATATTTTTATTATAAGAAAAGGACAAGTAAATCTGCCTTGCCTCCCTTTTAGCTCACACCACGATCCATCTGGGCGACTCCTAGGTGTCATATCTTTTACCTAATCTTACATTATAAGTATTTTTTTTTAATTCTTTTGTTATTATAATTTTTGATTTTTAATGTTCAAATAAAATTTAACTTTAGTGTTTATGTGTGTGTGTGTTGTTTTTTTCTATTAATTAAGTTTTCTTTGTAATTCTACTCGTATTTTATTGTAAAATAATTTCGTTTTTTCTTTCCCAAATTCTTTATTTTTTTTTTCAACTACTATTATTTTTGATAATTATTTATGCAGAAGAGTAACATCCATGTATATGTAAAGTTAAGTATTATTTGAGTTTGAAAAAGTTTTGTATTATTGTAGTATTTTCATTTTGATTACACATTACATAAGATATACATATACATATTAGTAGAAGTATGGTTATTTGTATAATAAATATATTATTTATTTTTTTCTTGAATTATTCTATTTATTCGATGAATATAATATCAAATCATAGTGTAAAATGTATATATATATATACTTTGCATATTTTGTTCATATGTAATATCATTTCCATTTTGAAATTAAACTTTATCCATTTGAAATAATTCATCATTGCTTCTTTTCGGGAATATAAAAAAATTTTTATTTAATAAAGATTAAAAGTTTTTCATTTATTTGTGTATTGAATAAAAATGAATGTAAAATTACTAATAACAGCTTGATGAAATTAACATTGACAAAAATATACATAAATGTAAATTCGAAATGGAGAAAGACGAATTCAAAATGAAAATGCTGTACTATGAATTTCTATAACTTCTTACTGTCATATTACACTATGAAACTTATTATAGTACATAAAAAGAAATTTTTTTTTTTTTTATTTTATTTTATTATAGAGGTAAAGTCAGATGAACTGCCTTCCCTCCGCCCTCGCCGTAAATCCATCAGGGCATATATGTACATAAAAAAAAAACTAAAATTAACATAAAACTAACAGAAAAAAAAAAACAGTTATAGGTATTTTACATTTACATTTATATTATGGAAAAAAAGAAGTAAATTTTATAAATTAAATTAAAAAAAAAAAGTTTTACATAAATGTAGTTTTTTTTTTTATCAATTTTCTTTTATTTTTATTTATTTTTTTTTTATATTTTCTCTTACAATAAGCGTATTTGTTTATCATTTTTAATTAATTTTTGGTTAGTGTTTTTGCTTTTCTTTTTTTTAAATAATATTTTTATTATTATTTTTCTTTTATTAATATATACATAATATGTCTTCTATATTGTATTTATATTTTTTGATATTACATATATACGTTATATTAAATATACATTTATATCATATAATATTGAAAAAGTTATTACTATACTTAAATAATTATTAATTTTTTCATATTTTTAATTTATTTATTTTTTTTTGTATTTATGTATTTCATTTTAGTATCTTGAATAAATGAGCATTAATTTTTCCATAAATGTTATGTAATATACGAAAAATTTATTAATTATTATTATCATGAGTTTATATTTTTTCTTAATTTTTTTTTATATATTTTATTCATTTTATTTGATTTTTCATTTTTTTTTTTAAATACACTAGTTTGTTATTCTATATGTATTCATTTTAAACAAGCATAACTCTAGAGTCTTTTAATCTTTTTATTGAAGTGCGGTGCTGTGTGTTCGTTCAATACTTATCATGATATAATTAAACATTTAAAATGTAGTAATTTTTTGAAAAAGGAAAGAAAAAGGAAAAATTTAAATAAGCTACCAAAAATATATATATATATATATATTTATCAATGTTCATTACAATTATGAGTAGTACTGTAGTACTCTTCAGTAAATACTTATGCGGGTATCTAATTCATTAAATAGATAGAGGGAATCTACACTTTATTTTACATTATTATCAAATGAAATTTATGAATCAAAAAAAAAATATATATATATACATATATATATACTCGTACACTTCGTTGAAAAATGTGTAGATGGTTATCATAACCATACATAATAAAAATGCAAAAAATTTTGTATAAAATTTAAAAGTTCTTCAATTGAATTCTAATATTTTTGAATTGAGCTAGTAATGAATTATAGCAGATAAATTAAGTACTAAGTACTAAGTTAGTAGGTAGTAGCAAAAATCATATAGTATAGAAGATATCTTAAGGTACTCGTCCACGATGCAATTTTTCTTGCATGCAATACGATTTTGACATATAAAATTGCACGAAATATTTATTTCGAAGTGTACGCTGCCTAGAAAGATGAAATATTGCACAGAAAACGTATTTCATGCAATATTTCTTATTGCAAGCAATTTTTTTTATTGCATAGTGTACGCAGAAAGATATGCAATATTTCGCGCAAGAAAAATTTATTTCAATAAATATTTCTCTTGCATATGCAATAAAATCAGTTGAGTAAAATGTAATGGGTTGCTGTGTTATCTATCATTCGTTTGTTTATGTTGTGTTGTGCTGTGACTTCTTGTGAATTTGGTATGTATTTTCTATTATTATTATTATTATTATTAGAAAGGTAGGCCTTTCATTTCTTAAAATATTGAAAAAATAAAAAAATATTTAATATTTGACATATAATGCATAGGCAAGAAAATGAGAATTTCGTGTAAGTGCTCGTGCAATAAAAATTTCTTGCAAAGATATTTTTTTCTTGCATGATAGAAAAATTGCATATTTTTCATGAAATATTGCGTCGTGTGTACGAAGTACTGTAAGTTTTCTTGCATGCAAGACAAATTTCGCGCAAGAAAAATTGCATCGTGGAGAAGTACCTTTATGCCATACAAAATTATTTATATGGAAAAAATATGAAAAAATAAATTTCAATATCAGTACCCAAGCTTTAAAATGAAGTTGGAATTGCATGGCGCTCAACTTGAAGTTTTCGCGTTTGAACGCTCTGCTATAGGTTGCATGAATGTTTGAATAAGACTGATGAGACGTACGGACGTACAACTTTTATACAGTCAATAATTCAAATGTATGCATTGATATTACCAAAAATCCTATACCACATGATTTTTGGTTATAGCATGCTGTGCTGTGGATATGTTTTATTCACTATTATTCACTATACAGTACTTCGTAGGTATGTACATATTCCTTATGCCACATTCTTCTTCTTTCTTCTACATACATTTTTGTTCGATCCGTTTGATTGAATAAGTTATGATTCATACATAATATAACGTATACAACATATCCACAGCATAGCATGCTATAACATAAAGTTTGAATATGAAAATTTCAAGTTGAACGACGCCGCTCAACTTCATTTTGAAGCTTGGGTACTGATATTAGTATTAGTACCCTAGTACAATTCATACTTCATACAAACAATTTTGTATGGCGTAAGATATCTTCCTAGTATATATGAGTTTTGGTAGTAGATATGTACATAGTTTGATGTATTCCCGCATGTACACTGCACATACATATTTAGAAAAAAAAAAAAATAATAATAATAAACTTTTTCATAGGGAATTCTTTTCAAATTTATGTAGTGAGTATCTAGGTACTTACATATTATACTGTGTATTATAATGATAATTATTTAAGGTAGGTATAGGTAGTGTAGATAATAGATTATCGGCGAATAATAAATTTCGTTTACTTTTTCAGTAGTTTTTTTTTTTTTAAAGTGATTCTACAGTAATGTTTGATTAAAATTGATTTGATAAAAAAATTTTATAATTTGTAATTTTGTTTAAAACATTTTTCATTTTGATTCTATATGTAAGTAGGTACGAAAGGTAATTTTATTTCGAAAATATTTCAATATTGAAATTTTTAACCTCCAAATACTCCAATTACAATTACAATTCATTAATTGTAACCGCTCACTTAATGCTTGTTGTAACACACCGAGTTTGGTTCATTAAAATTAATTAAATATTTTTCATTTTGATATTATCAGTTGCATTTTGTAAAAATTTTTTTCGATTTTTAGCATTTTATTGTGGTTTTGATGACATTCGATATCATTAAAATTTTTCAATTTTTACAATGATTTTTCCTTTTTTTTTTTCTTCTATCAACAATTTGAAGATTGAAGCTAATTTCAAATCACTACAAAAACAAAATGATCGAAATCTTTCAAAATACATACTATGTACGAGTATCTTAAATTTTGATTTAGGCATTTACGAAATTTTATATATCAGAAGTTTATAAAATTTGTTCTGCATTATATGATATTTTTCATTTATGTATTTATGTGTATAGGTATGCACGGATATTGCAATTTAATATCAATATTTAATATTTTCATTAAATCATCAATCACTTTTTACTATTAAATTCTATGTATTTTATAATTTTATAATAAATAAATTAAGTATTATATGTTATATGTATGTATATTTATTGTAAATATTGTTTATATATGTATATGTAATATTGGTAATATATTGACTTATATGAGTAGAGTGTGCTTACATCACAATTATTATTATTATTAATTTCTTAAATAAATTTATAACATTTTTATGTAATGTAATTTTTTTCATTTGATATTTGATTTTATTTGATTTGATTAATTTGTTTATTTGATTTTGTTTTATTGCTTTTTAACAATAAATGCAATGTCGGATAATGTACGAAAACAAAAAAAAAATAAAATAAAATAAGAATTCAATTAATAAACAAAACTTCGTCATATTATTTTAGATTTAAGATTAGTACCCTATTCGAAAATTTATTAATAGTTTAGTTCAAAATAAAATTCTAAAGGATATTCGATCAAATTGTAGCTTAAAATTAAAAAAATTTTTATTTTATTCAAAAATTTTAGAAAAAAATATATTAAATTAGGTATTTTTGAATTGATTTTATTTTTTCATTTTTAATTTTTCGTTAATTTTTTTTTTTTTTTTTTGTAAATATTCATGCAATAAATAAAAGTTTACTGAAACAAATAAATTATGCGCTGCATACATTTATGTACATTACATTACAAACTACGATATAATTTATAAAATTTTAAAAAACATTAAAAAATATTTATTTTCATATTATATGTATATATATATTTTTTTTTTTTCAAACGAAAACAAAACGAAACGAAATAAACAAACAAAAATAACATTATAAAAAACAGAGGCAATTTGATTGATCATTATCATTTACGTTCGTTCGTAGAATATAAAATTTCTAAAAACGAAAATATTATGATGAATTATGTCAATTGTAATTTTCTACAATTGCATAACCATTTTATAATGCGTGCATTACGTTCAACGATCGATGGTGGTTCTGTTGTTCGGTACGTTTGATTATTTTGATTTGTTTCAGTACTGTCTGGTAATCGAGTTGAATCTACAGTACTAACATCTGAAAAGAATACCGTACTCGATTGATCTGAATCATTATCACTGCTGTAACGTTTCTTTGAATTATTGTAAATTTCATTGTATTTCTCGTCGTTTAAACCCAAACGATCGAAAAATTTCTCCAATTGTGATAGACTTTCAGATTTTCCACGTTTTTCTAAATTATTCATTAATATTTTACCAGACGATTCGGTTATCGGTGAATTACGATTCCAATAACGATCGCTTATATCACTTTTTGATCTTAGTATCGGTTTACGATCATCTGGATCTGAATCACGCATTGAATTCCTATCATTCGATGTCGAATATCGATTTCTATGCTTAAAACGTAAACATTTTTGCCTCTTAAATGTACCTAATGGTGGACTTATTTCTGATGGATCTTTTACACCAACAGATTCAGTACATATTTTCGTTGTTGGACTATTCTGTTGATGATGTTGTTGCTGTTGCTGTTGTTGTTGCCTATGCGTTGTGTACATTTTTCGAATTGATTTTGATGATTCTTCGTAGAAATGTGCCTGTTTTTCAGAATAATCATCTTGAAAAGCCTCTGGTACTTCTGGGGTAGTAAAATTGAGCAAACATTCAGATTCTTTTTGATATTTGGCTCGACATTCTGGACAATCGTAACGTGAACTACTAACACCGTAAGTGTAATATGAGTTTCCGCTATGTTGAGTTGATGAGCCACTATCGCGTCGAAAATCTGAACTGCTATTACACACTTTACTTGTGATAGTGTCCATTTTTTGTTTGCAACATGGTTCACTGCGATGTGTATAATGACCAGATGATCCTCCAGAATCACGATTTAGCGAACTTCCTCCGCCAGATTTATTGGAACGATTTCCACGACTGCAACAACTTAGAACTTCGCTGTGTGGTGAATGACGGCTAATTTGTGCATGCAAATCTGGCAATGATTTATGACTGTTGATGTTATACGAAGGAGAAGAATAGTCTGGATCATCTGAAGTGGCTTCATGAGAATGGGAATAGGAACGCTGATAACTACATCTGAAAAAAATTACCAAATTACCAAAGATAAGATAAGCGTCTTAAATATGAATTTACCGTGTGTTTGTTTGTTTTTCAGGAGAACTATCCGCAGCTGCGTATTCGGCTGGAGGACTAATAGCACGATAGTCTTCTGTTAACACCAAGGGCTCATCACATTCATATGAGTAGATGTCATCGTCTGATGCCGGATGAGGTGGTAATGATTGTGGTGAAAGAAAAGCACTAGGAAACATTACAGACATGTCATTTTGATCCGTCGATGGGTGAACGGACAGCTATAATCGAAGACACAAAAATATTAATTTAACGATACATACATACGAGTATATGGGAAAAATCATTCTCAAAATAATTTATCGTTGCACTTACTTCTTGATTATATTTAACTGTTTGATATTTACTGAACGTATCATATTTTTGGCTATCTGCTGTTTTATATCTGGGAATTTCTGGAATGGCACAATCCTTAGCATCTGCATTCAGTAGCTTCCTAAGTTTTGTTTGTAATAAATCAGAACTAGAGGAAGCACTTCTTCGATTTGCTGGTCTATGATTGGTGACATGTGTTCTTGACGGTGATAGAACACAAGCTCCAGCTGAATTTGATCCACCTCCACCACTACGGAACGCCAAATGTTGGTGACGATCTAATACCGTTTCAGATTTCACATAGAATGGTTTACTTTCGGCAAGTAATTCGACAGCTGATTTTCTTTTTGTATGATGCCTTTGACTTGTATATAGCAAAGATGAATGATGGTAATGGGTTTGAGGTGGTGGATATTGAAATTGAAATTGTTGCTGTTGTTGTTGGTGTTGTGAATGAGATAGTGATTGTGATTGTGACTGAAATGGATGTGATTGAGGTTGCTGTTGCTGTGTCTGATGATGCTGTTGCTGTTGTTGCTGTTGCTGTAATATAGAAGGCATTGGGGTAGCCGTGGTTAGATACGATGCTGGAGGCATTAAAATCGGACTTGAATTCTGATGTGGATTATATGAGAATGATGATGTAAGTGGATTTGATGAAGGTGAATTTGATGATGAAACGTAATGATGCGATGATGATTGATGTTGTAAGGCATTCGATGAATGATGTAAATGATGTCCTGTACTAGTCATTCGGCTATGATGCCGTGGACTACCACCATATACAACCGTAGTCATTTTTTTTAAATTAAATTATATCGATATATATTCTTAGTTTGTTTTAGTAACAATTTAAAATTATAATTACTCCAACGTTTAGAATTTAATCTTTTTAAATCCTTGAATTTAGCCACTTTTTTTTTTATACGAAAATTTATTCTGAAAATAAAATGAAATGAAAATAGAGTAAATGATTATTAATTTGTTTATTTATTTTTTTTTAATTCTTTGAAATGTTGTGCTCAATCTTATGAATTATGTATGTATCTTTATTTATGCATAGAGAAGAATATAACTTAAATACCTATTTCATTTAAATCATTTAAAAGGCATTCATACACCACACAGTAGATATTATAGTATGCTCGAATTAAAGAGAAGAAAAATAATTTTCTTAAGTATTTAAGATATACGTACGCATACATGTATTTTTATTACAAACACGTACAACTTTTTCCGCATTGTTATAGTTTGTTAGCTTTTTTTTCTGTTGTTATTCTTGTTGTTGTTGTTTTTTTTTTTTTTAATTTTCTTTCACAAGAATAACGTAAAAGGAAATACAATGTACGTACATATATACATATACATACTTATAGGTAGAGGTAGATAGGTAACAAAACAAAGGCAAGGTAAAAAAATATTGTATTTTTTTTTTATTATTACACTCTTTTCTAATTTAATTACATACATACTTACATATGTACGAGTATGTAAGTGTGAATTACTTGTGTATTATATGTACGAGTATATATATACTATCCATAAACTAAACCAACCAACCATTAAAAATTTGTTTCATTCTTCATAAATGTACTAGAAGAAAGTATGTAGAAATTGAAATTGCAAATCTACTTGAAATCTTGTTTATGAAACGATGATGATGATGATCATGATGATGACAACATAAATCTGAGAATATTTTCCTTTTTTAAATAAGAGTATATATATATATATATATGTGTGTGTATGTATAATGTACCTGTACAAAATTGTGCATATATGTACACTTGCAAACACATGTACATATATACAGTCGATTATTTATAAATATACTTATATAAAAAAAAAAATTAAATACTTGTATGTGTTTGTATATAACACCACATACACACACAAACAATGTTATATATGTGGTGGTAATAAATGAAAATTTTTCAAATCTTGACGATAAAGGTTCTTCTTGTTCTATAATGAAAATAAACAATATGAAAATGATGAATATATGTAGACATCACATCATGTATAGGTACATAATGTAAATGTGTACGAGTTAGGTATTATACGAGCGTACGAGTTTATATATGCATGAACATAAATGTATGCATATATTATTATGTATTTATACGAATATGTGTGTGTATTACAGAAATATTCACAGTCAAGTAGACACAATATGTATAACTAAAGTTAAATACACGTATTATATGTATAACTTTTGTAAGTAGGCAGATATTAAGTGGGTGGTTTTGATACTTAAATTCTACCACTTAATAACTCATATACCTATATAATGTACACTTAATATACATAAATATTGTACAAATTTTATGCGATAAGAATACATAAATAATAATATAAGCAATCATTCACATTAAATGTTCTTTAAAATGAAAACCATAATATAACAACGATATTCCTTTTTTCAAATGTTTTTTTTTTTTTTTTTTTTACTTTTTATTTATGTAGTACTCGACTAGTATTATACATAATCGATTTTTTGATAGTTTTGAATTGAAATTTTTGTCTAATTTTCAATTGTAAATTTTTATAAATTAATAAATATTATTATTATTCATAAAATACGTAGCCAGCTAGTAGTAGCTAGTACATAGTTAGAAAAACAAAATGAAATTTTCAAAAAAAAAATTGATTTTGTCATATTTGATTTCGATAAACTTCAGAACTTCTGTTTATACAAAATACTTGTGTTTTTTTTTTTTTTTTATGGAGGAGTTCATGAGAGTGAGGAGTTAAATGAAGCATATTTATCTGAATTCTGTATAAATAAACTGCACAGTACCACAGTACACACAGTACACACATATAATGTAGATTGAATTGGATCAGGGTTTCAAGTATATTGTATAATTGTATTACACATTCTTTTATAAAATGAAAAAATAAATAAATAAATAAATAAATTAAAATCAAGCATCAAAATAAAAATAAAAAAAATTTTTTTTCTCGTATTTCTTTTGCTTTGAGTTTCTTTTGGAAACCAACACTCAAAACCACAAAACATTGCTCATAACCATATTTTATAGTTTTTAATTTTTTTTTAAAATATCGGTTTGGGTTTGTTGTTCTTTGTGTGGTTTTCATGAATCAATATCATTATTATATATATATATATTTTTTATTTTTTCACTTTTATAATTTACTTAAAAAAAAAAAAATTAAACCAAGTATGTGCCATTATTGTTGTGCTATTATAATACACATCACTACAAATCAACAAATCTTATTTTTGATGCATATAAAAATGAATGATTTCTCCATGAACGGACATAGAAAAGAACATTATTATGTACACACTTTTATACATGCGGAAATAATGTGAGTTATGTGTGCAGATTTTAAAAAAGTATCCGATTCCGATGGTCAATTTACATTACATATACATACCTACTACACGTACCATACGATTGATTTTGTCTATCGATTTAAATTTCTTTTCTTTGATTTACGCCTACGTTATGTTGTACTACGACCACTGTACGACATTATGTACTAGAGAGGCATCATACTGTATACATAAATAGATTATACGAAAATTCATCCGTCTAATTTTATTCTTTTTCTCAATATCAACCATTGAATAATATATATTTCCTTTATACAATGTATCAACCTCCTGCTGTGGTATCTAGTATACTGTACAGTGTACACTATACAGTATACGTACTGTTTTTGTTTATTAGTAGTAGTGCTCATTTGTGGTGAATGCGGTAAACAACCATTTTATTATTATTGAATTATCCAAGATTTATATTAATTTAAAATGTTTATAGTGTGTACATGTACATTGAAAATTTGAATTGAAAAACAAAAAAATTCAAAATTAAAAAAAAAAAAAGAAAAAGTTGTTCAACATCAAAAAATATCGATACATCGCGCGCACACACCCATCAAATTACCATGTAGGTACGTAATTTACGTTTAGCCTTTTAAGCAGCAGAACCAATTAACTGAAAGCTGAAAGAAGTAATGGATCCAAAACCAAATTCAATCTGACCGACCTCTCGTTCGTTTAATAAAAACAAAAAACATTTTTTTTTTCTTTTTAATTTTTTTCTTGTTGTTAATTTTTTCGATTTTATTTTCTACTCATTAAATATTCACATGTAATTTTTTAAAAATTTCAAAACTGTGATATTTGCGGATTGAGGGAACGAAAACAAAAAATTAACAACCATATTTAAATGATTTTTTTTTTCATATGTACATATCTATACGTATATATGTATATTATAGGAGGTGCATAAATGTACATAACATACGTAAATCTAAAATTGATATTATGTATACAAAACTATGATTGTATGTACATAGGTAAGTAGATAGATAATATGGTAATATGTATGTAAGTACGTTGAAAATATTAAAAAATATTACGACTTGTAGTAAAATCACAACTAATGCAGATGTGAACATACAATTAAGACTAACCATTTGAACATGGGCCTTAAATGTTATTTTACAAATAATTTGCAATAACATAATATTGCGATCATAAATTGAGATATAAGCTATCCAATCTTTCAAGTTGGATCAAACTGCACACGGTGTACAAATTTGATTAAAATCGGTTAAGTAGTTTAGTAGTTTACCGCGGACAAACAACGTGACACGTAATTTATATATATTAAGATTGTTTATCTACAAACTCGTATGTGTGCAACAATAAATGATAAAACTATAGTGAAAGTAAAAAAAAAAACATACGTATACCTACATAGATATTTTGTTTTTGCTTTCTTCAAATCAAATCAAATCTAATCTAATCTAAATATGATAATAATCACATGGCTTTAATCTAAAACTAAAATAATATAAATGTAAATGTAAATTACATACACATACCCACATAATATGAGTTATATTGCATTATAAGAAGATAAAAAAAATTTAAACATTTTTTTTTTTTTTTTGTTGTTGTTGATTAAATTTAAATACAAAGTGTATGTAAATGTGTAATATACGTACAGAGCAAAATATAAAACACATATTCTTCGTCTATATATGTATAATGTAGGTCATTATTTTGTACCAATAATTTTATGAAGCTATAAAACATAAATGACAGAAAGGAAAATATAAAACTTTTTCAAAGACAAACAAAAAAAAAATCCATTTGCTTACAAAAATATAAAATACGAGTATGAGTAAAAAGATAATCGATTTTAAAAGTTTTTTTTTTTTTTTCCTTTTTCTTTTTTAAATTTTACACAAGAAGCAAAAATGAATTTGATTTTTTTTTATTGCGTGCATTGCATGTATTCAAATTTTAATTTTATTCATTATGCCTAAGCTGTTATACGGCCATACTCACTCGTACCTCGTATATATTATTTTATGACAACTGAATCAAATCGATTATCGATGATGAATAATGAAAAATTGAATGAATTTTTTTTTTTATTTGTAATGATTTTTGTTTTGCTTAAATTTGAAAATTTTTTTTATTGATCTTTATTTATTTTATTTATTGATCGTGTTTTTTTTTTCTTTCTTGTTTTGTTCAAATTATAATAATTCTAAAAAATTAAGTGAAAATTGAAATTAAATTTTCTAACACAAAAACTCGATAATTATTTTACGATTGAAATTATAAAATAAAATAAATGTGAAAAGGTAATAATTTGTTGTCATTAAATAATTTATGGTTCCCTCTTTCTATAAAATGTAGGTAAAGTTGGTACATACATACTTAAATTCCCATATTATTGTCTATTTTGGTAGATGATGATTTAGTTAGTTCATCCACTACTCGCTGACAATAGTAACTTTCTATTGTTAAAAACAAAATGCAGCATGTTGTCTCAGAAGTTTTATCGTTCACTTTTTTTGATTTTTTGAAGCTTGGACTGTAAATTTGATCGTTACATTTGTATGTGAATGTAGGTTTTATTGGAATTACATATTATTATTATGGTTGCACATACGTTTACTTAAACAAAAAAAAAAAAAAAGATATGCAATCATCATTCATCTTTTTGACAATTCGTATTTCTCGTATTTTTTAGAAAATTATAATAAATACCATATTTATTAACTTTTTGGACATTTTAATAGAAATAAATTAAATACAGATATTCATTAGTTTTTGAATAGTGAATGGCTCATATACATACCTATTTTTTTTTTTTTTTGGATTTTTATCAATCACTTTGGATTTATTACGAAATTCTAATACTCGTTTTCTTCTACTCCTATTCAATTTGATGCGATAAATATGAAATCTGGATTTTTTAAACAAGGAGGTGGTGGGGTGGGCATTAAATAACAGATTAATTTTAATGAAGTCAGTTATTAGATAAAGAGTATATGAGTGTTTTATGTCATCTACGGTGTGATATTATAAGTGCAAGCAAAGCTTTACATTTATGTATGTACATACAATTGTTTCATACATATAATATGGTATTCATATATAGAAAATTAATTGGCGGTGGGGTGGGTAGAGAGTGATATGAGTAACAAACAATATTTGACCATTTTTTTGCCATTTACGGTTGAGTAAATATTACCACGTTACATTGACCACAGTATATGTAACGTGTACGGCGAGTATATACTTGAATGTGCATATATACATTTATGTGAAATTGATGTACATACTTGTAACTTGTATATACAATTATTATTTCATTTATTTGATATTTTGCTACAGAAACAGGTATGTTCAATATGCTCGTACTTTCCTTTATCATGTGTATAGCATAATTGCCACCGACTTTATATTTTTTTAACTTGAAGTCGAAGACCTATAGTGTGTGCTAAAAACTTGAACATGTCTGAACTGAATGATACACACATATAAATATGTATAGTAGATTTATGTATATAATTGCAATAGGTGTGTTTCACCACACATAAAAACATAACATAAACGTTACACACAGGAATGAGAATATGTATCATATTTGGATGGATTTGAATTTGTATGCATGGAATCTGATAATGAATAATGTTAAAGATTTTATTATATGGACCTTGGGATTCTTTATTACTACTCAAACTCAAGTATATACCATAAACTATATAACTACTTATAACTTACATTACTTACATTATGTACGTAAATGTGTCTATAAATTTGTTAATCGTACATTTTGAATCAATTCTTGATAAAAAATACATGTGTACCTATACACATGAAATTTTATATTTTATACCTTAAGTATATAGTTGCGAATACGCATACACTTTTATAAGGCAGATTTCATATAAATATTTCAGCCCAAATGAAGTTTCTGACTACTCTATTTTTTATATTTTCTTTTTTTTTTATTACATATAATAATATGGAGCTTTATAGTTTTATGAATAAAATATACGAGTAATTGTGAACTATCAAATCGTTTATACACACTACTGTTTTGAAATCGAAAGGTGACTTTGCGAAGATGAACATATAAGAACTTAATAATCTGTGTAAGAATATACACATCTACTTTGTACATGTGTTAAATTATCTTCATATAGGGTGCGTATTCACCAACCAAGATTATTCGTCGTATATATTTCAGCCGAGTATAATTTCGGCTTATTCATCAATCTAGATAAAATTTGTTTTCGGACTTCATTTACGGAGTATCGAACATGTTAGCAGTTAGCTGATTGTGAAAAGTTAGTATTCTTGTATTATACCAAATGAAAATGAGGTTATGTAGTGTGATGATTATAATGTGAGTGCTATGCTGTTGCTGTTAATAACAAGGTTATTTTCAAACGATATTTATAGTATCACTCCCAGGTTGTCTTAAAATTATCTGAATAGTGTACAATGGTATAATCGAGTTTGATGAATACACTTTATCTCCAATAAAAGATAATCTATGTTGGTGAATGTCAGCCTTAAAGTAAAGAAAATAAATGAAAAATAATAAAGAACAGACATAATATACTCGTGATATTCGTATGTGGTCAACAAAATCACATTAAAATATATAAAATCGTAATTTTCAGTTACAAATACATATCTACATATACATCATTATTATTGCATGCATTATGTACATTTATACATTTATGTAAAATGTATCTATTGAATTATAAAAAACTGGTATTCATTGTATGTTTAATTTCTTGTAGATACATAATTTAAATCTTTGGACACATCTACATCTACTTATGTATTACTTATACCAGTATACCTGCATGCTGTATTTTTTTAATGCTAGAGACACATACAATTGGTTAACTAAACCGTTTAGTTTGTAACTAATTCGAAACCAATTGCATGACACACTGCTTTTTAGTTTAGTTATCTTTTAACTTTGGTTATCTTTGACATTTGAAGTTGAAATTTTGTTTATGTGCTGTCAATCGTATTATTTGTACAGTTAGTGACCAAATTAAAAGGATACGTATAAAAAACATAGTTTTTATTAACATAATTACTTTTTTTTAAAATTATTTGAATTATGTAAATAAAATTAATTTAGCAAAAAGTAATTAATGTGTGACTATTAAATAAGAATAAAAAAAAATATATTTTATTGTATAATAATGTAACACAAATTTTTTCAATAGCCTGTAGTTTTTGATATTTCAAATTTTTTAGCTATAGAAGGAAAACTTTCACCTCTTATCCGATAATTTACTACTAATTCACGCAATTGTATACCAATTTCTTTTCTACTCGACATTCTGTTAAAATTAATATTAAAACAAAAATAAAATAAATATTTTTAATATAATTTATACAATTTAATTTTTTTTTTCGTTCTTTTTTAATATTTACGCATTATTAGCTTTCTACTAAATTAATTTTATGTAATTCAAATAATTTAAAGAAAAGTGATGTTACTAAAAGCTATGTTTTTTATATGTGTCCTTTTAATTTAGTCACTAACTGTGTATATTATACAATAACCAGAATTTCAATATAAACAATGATATGTTTGACACGAAGTTCGATGGTTCGATCCGTGCTCGTCATATTGTTCGATGGTTTGACGTTAGTTAACTCGTTAACCATTGTAATTTTCAGTGGTTACTAACTAAAGTAAATGTACTACTAACCACTCGATTTATAGTGGTTATCTCAGTTAACCAACTCGCGAGTTGGTTACCAATTATATGTGTCTATAGCATAAGTCTCTGATGTTTGTTTTTCGGGTTTTTTTTTTTTTTTTTATTTTTAAATGCCAAAAGCATATGATTTTCGTTATTTTTGTCACGATTTATTACTACAAAACTACTAAACAAATAGGTATTTATGTGCAAATATGTAAATGTAATATGTTCACATAAATTTCCCATATAAATAAATTTTTTTTAATAGAAAATATAGTATAGTTATCACCGTATTTACACAGTCAATTAATTACAAGTAGAATAATATATGTATGAGTACCATTAGCAATTTAAATTTCCAATTTTTTTAGATGATAATTAATTTTCAAAGTTATGCTTAAAGTTTTTCTATTTTTTTTTTTAGCCAAAATTATGTAGAATTTAGGAGTTATTAGATTTAAAAATATTTGTAACAGTCTAAAAGATCAAATATTAATTGTTTTTCGTTAAATTTATAAAATACTTTGACATAAAATCAAAAATGATCAATTTGTTTTGACATTAGGTGCTTAGGTGAGTGTATGTATAGATATACGATGTGAGAAATATGTATGTATTTTGAAAAGTGTACAAATTTTTCTGTGGATTTGTATTTGCATCTCATAGATTGAAATTATTTTCCAAAATGTTATATACTATAAAGTTAAATTTTTCTCATTAATTTACGTTAATAATTTAAAACTGTTTATATATCATCATATACTGAAAAGTAATATATAAATACAGACATTTTTTCATGAATACTACGAGAGTGTATTCACATTTTATATTTCAATGATAATGAACTATGTGTAAATTTTATTTTTTATGTTAATTTCATTTAAAAAAAAGAAAAAAAAATACAAAAGTATATACATTACATATACATACACATAAAATTCAATTGATTCAATGCACTTTCTGTTATTATTATTATTATTATTATTTGCTTACATATGCTTATCTGTTTAATATGTTATTTCGTATATTAGGTATATACATACAATATTATACGTTATGGTACGTGAATAGGTTATCATCATCATTATTATAAAATGTATATACACAAACAATTTGTACATAAATATAAATTACATATATAAAAATAATGTACATATACATATACATATATAGATATGTGTATGTACTTGTAATTGTGATTAAATTATTTATGAAAAAAAAAAACAAGAGAAAATTAAATCTTATAACTTTTACTTTTCTGTATTTTAATTGTAGCATTTAGATTTTGTTTATTCCACTTGACATTTCACTTTTACCGCATATTATTGTATATAACTGCATGCATATACATATATTCGTATACATCCATATATATCCCCATATATTTGTATGTATGTAGGTGTGTGTGTGTGTGTGTACAATTTTGCAATTATAACTCCTTCATTATACATATACATATATATGCATCTGTATATTTTCCAGCTGTATAAATATTATATTTTATTTGTAACAAATTGCAATGAATTTAAGTACACATTACGTACATGCATAATGTATGTATGTAATATTGTAAAAAAATGTTTTTTATTTTTTCTTTAATTGTTAAATCAAAAGAAATTTTTTTCTTTTACATTTTACTATATATTTTATTATAAATATGTACATACCTAATACAAGTCAATGCGTTTACAATGAAATTTTTTCTAAAAAAAAAAAAACATAATTAAAAAATAAAATCTTTCTTTATAAATTTTTATAAATTTTTAAGTAAATTAACTTCACTTGTTAGTAGGTATATGCCTTTGCTTATATCTTATATGTACATACTCAAAGAGCTTAATTAATCTTTTGAATCTCATTATAAGCAAAACGAAACGAACGAAACGAAGGTATTACACTTTATTTATTTATTTTTTTTTTTTCAATTTTTTAAAATTGCATACATACATACATACATATGAATATGAAAACACATTCGAAAAAAAAACAGTTTTCCCTCATTCTCCTTTTCAATTATATCCAAGGAAAATGGTAATTACATACATTACTTTTAATGCATCGAAATGCATGTAATTTAAAAGTAATAAGTCAATTTTATGTGTTTTTTGTAGTACATATAGGTACTATGTAGTACTACATATATAAATAAAGGTTCGTTCTATAAAATTTTCTGTATTCCATTATACGTACATATACATATGTACATCATACTCATGTACATGTATTTTTTTGTTGCTTATATTCAAACAATCATCACAAAGTTAATTTCATGTATATATACATACATGCGGTGATGGGTATACAATAAACCGAGTAAACAACACAACGATATTAACAACAAAATATAAATATGTATACATATACATATGTATATATAATTGTATATGAACATAAAAATATCCCATATATGTAGTACACTTAATAAATTTCCACCTCCTTTAGTAGTTTAGTTTTTTAGTTTTTCCTTGAAGAGTAAATCTAATAATAAAAATGACATTAATAATATTATATGTACTACCTACTATATATATGTATATATAAGATTCTTTTTTGAACTTTTCTTAAAAAATATATTTTCCATGTTTTTAATGCTGATGATGTTGATGTTGATGATGTTCCACTTAGTTATGGTTATAGTTCTTTTAAAGTATTACATAAAATTTTTTCATCACATCACCACATTCATATATGTATGTGCATACAATTTGTATGTATAACATGCTGTGCTGTGTGTTGTGTGTTGATGTTTTGATGCAATTGCATCACCACTATAATGACGTAAGTAAAATTATATATATTCATATATACACAAACACGTAAATATAATAAAATATAAACTTTAAAGATACGATAATGTATGGTATATAGTATAGACTAATGCATCTATAAGATACTAAGTGAATGTATGTCTTTCAATTCTTATTTATTTATTTATTTATTTATTTTTCTTTTTCAATTTCAAATTTAATTTATTTCGACATTTAAACTAAGAAAGAAAAATATAAAAATAGTACGAGTACATACGTAAAGTACATAACATATGCAATATATTCTATATATTTATGTATTTTTACCAATTCTGAGTTGTAAGTATATGTTTGTATGATACACTTATTATAAATGAGTTAATCAACTTTTATTTGAGTCTTTTAATTTTCTAGACATTTGTTTTTTTATTTTAATTTAAATATGGGCATTTTTATAATAATTAACAAAGTTTCTTAATGGATTGGATAGACATCTCATCTAACATCAGGAACAGATTATCTATTTTTTTTCATTTATACCTTCATACATAAATGGATTACATATTTATATAAATGACATTATTTTTACGATCATTTCATTTCATATACATACTACATGCACATGTATAAATTAACTTTTTAGCGGAAATCAATTAAGAACTTGAATCAGAATTTTTGAGATGACGATTATAAAAATAGTATTATGCAGAAGGAAGAAAATATTCATTTCATCAGTATATGAATGTATGTATATATGTATCTACATATTTATATCAATTTGATTAAACAGTCGATATATATGTAGATATTCTATCTTCTGCTAGCATTGATGCGAGAATACAAGTCTGACTGAATTTCAGGAATTTAAATTTTAATGTACTCTAATACTATTACCTATTACTTACTACTTACTTACTTTACTATCATAATAACTACCTCATTTTATAGATACAGTCAACTCGCGATAACGTGAACACGAAAAATTTTCGGCTGTTCACATTAACGAAAATGTTTACACTAACGGGGGTTTTATCAAAGGTACAATTTAAACTAAAACAACAAGTTTCTTTATATGTACATATTTTATTTTAATATTTATTCGGTTTTTGAAAAGTAGGATGTTATTTTAACATGTTTTTTTTTGCCCTGCAATTTTTTTAATATAGCTTCTTCACGAAGTTTTCTTAGTACAATCATATCTTCAACTTTTGTACCATTGTGCTCTGCCCAATTCAACGCTTTATTAAACAATTCTACAGCTTCATGTGAAATTCTTCAATTATTTTTGATTTCTCAAAAAGGGATAAAAACTTAACATTTTTACCAATTACGCACGACACAATTAATCTTTTCACAACAAAGTAAGTACAATAACGATATTCAACTGACAGAAAATCGAACTCATAAAGAATGGATATGATTTTTACAGTTTGACTAACGGTATGTGATTTTGGTAAAAAATAATTTACATGAAATTTGTTTCCCGCATAAAATTTCATGAAAAATTAATTGTTCACATTACAGAGCTTTTGCCTGTTCACGTTACAGAGTAGTCAATGTCAAAAATATTGTGTTCACGTTAACGAGTTGTTCACATTAAGCATTGTTCATGTTATCGCGAGTTGACTGTATTTATATAAATAACCGCAAAAGAATATTTTTATTTATACGTGATTATGTTACTTGTTCTTGTTCTTATAAATTTATTTGTTACTTTTTTTTTAATCATTTTTTTGTATTTTTTTTTTTTTTGATTTTGTTCTAACATAAATGTGTACATGTGTTTCACATTATTATCACACATTATTATTGTTGCATATATGTACTCGCTTTTATGATACATAAGATTTTTGTGTTTTTAAAGTGACATTTTACATCACATTTTGATGTCATTGTTGAAAGTTTAAGAACTTTTTTAACCATAAAAATACTAAAAATACTAAAAATGCACATACATATCGTTCGTATGTAAATTGTACACATACCTACATATTTCTTTTTCTTCTTGTAACATTTTTCATTTTTAAAAAATTTGTTTTTTTTTTTTCTCGTTGTCTTTGAAAATTTTTGATATACACAACAACAGCATATGTGGTGTTTACAGATATATGTATGTAGGTTCATGCAAGTAAATGTAAGTAAATTATATAGTCTTCTATTCTGATATATGTATACATACATATATGGTGTCAACAAAATACAGTCAGTCACCTTATAATGTCATCTTAAATTCATGTTAATTTAAAAAAATAAAATAAATAAACAAAATAAACATTTTTTTTGTTTCAACTTTTCAGTCATTCATTTATGTATTTTGTTTTTTTTATGTTTCTTGCTTCTCATTATTATTTTTCTTTAAAGTTTCGCTTTTAAGTTTTCAGTGTATGAGTGTATATTTTAATGTCTCTTTCAATTTTGTCTCAAATTTCTTTTAAGTAAGTATTTTTTTTTCTTTCACTTCTTTCAAATTTTAGAAATAAAATTAAATCGCCGTCAAACGAAAAAAAAAAAACAATAAAAAACAAGCAAACATAAAAAATATACAGGATAAATGTTAATATGAGATGACACATCACACACAATCATACATAATTTGTTAGAGTCAAATCTGACATTGTTTTTCTTAATTTCATTTTGTTTTTTGTTTCTGTTTTAAAAAATTATTTATTTCTCGAAAAGAATATATAAATACGAGTATAGAGTAAACTTTTTGAGCAGACAGTATTCAAAGTAAAATTGCTTCACATTTTAGTATTATTGCAATTTATATTTCTAGCTTTGCGTTGTTATAAATTGTGCTTTGATGTGATAATTTACTGCGCTTACCCACTACCACTATCACTACTACTACCTAAAAAAATATGTATAGCTAATTCAATTCTTAAAGGAAAGTAAAATTAAAGCAAAATTTCTTGATTCTTGTTCTGTTTTCTTTTTTTCTCTTAAATAAAAATTTAGAAATAAGGAAATGTTGTAATTTGAAGCTTGCACACGCATACATGCACGATATGTATCGAGCCGGGAACTTATATAATGACTTAATTTGTTAAAGGAAGAAATTTAAAAAAAAAAAATTTAAATAGTGTTTTTTGTTTTCTATGTAATTGTGTATTTGTCTCTTTTAATTAAATTCATTTTATTTTTTGTTGGTAAATTTATTTCTAAATTTCATTTAAAGAGTATCAAATTACAGATATTAAATGCATTTTGCACAAATTTATGTACACTGTATACCTACATCACTAAAATATTGAAAATAATTGAGATGGAACATGCACTATACGTATACAGATTGTGTACATTGTCATTTAACTACACAAAAATATAATCAAATCGTATACGAACACATACTATATGTAGGAAGTATATGAAGTGGCATAAGTGGAAATCAGTGAAAAATAATTATATATAGGCACTAAACTAACTAACTATACTAAAATGAAATAACTTGTTTTGGCAACATGGAAACGGAATATTAAATTTGTTATATACCAATATTATGAGCCAATAAGTAATTACACTAAACATTATTGTATATAATATATAATGTGCTTTATATACACATTACATTACATATTTATTAAATATGTACTTACTCGTAGTTTGTTATGTAGAAAATGAATTAGTACTTTGACTTTGTATGTATTGCATTAAAATGAAAAATCGTTATGAAAGTAAGAATATTGTACATCATCGTTCAACTAACATTTCATATTTAATTATATAGGGTGTACTGTGTACTATAACAATTTATTTACGATAAACATAGGAAATAGGACTCCATATATGATGTAAAAAGCAAATTCTGTAAATATTTTTCGTATTTTTCAACTTTACTCACAACTTTGCTTCAGTATCAATAAAGATCCAATACCTACACCAAAAACTTTTTCATTTTGACTATACTTTCTATACTTAAATGAAACACCTTGTTTAAAGTTTTTTGTTTTTGCTATATGGTACCATGTAAACGATTTTATACGTCTGAATGAAGCAAAGCAAAACTTTCTATAGTCTATATACAGCTTCAATGAAAATTCAAATTATAAATTTTGCCTCAGAAAATTGTGAAGAACTACATAAATGTAATGTACAACCATTCACATTTTGTTGGGTTCTACTTTTCGAAATGAAAAAAAATATATATATATGTATAATAGAAAATTACATGTTCTTTTATTCATTATTATGTTTTACATATACATTATTTAGTACTTATACATATGAACGTTAATGATAAATACATACTACGCGAATACGATAAATATAGAGTTTCATCAATTTACAAGAGTATCTATATAAGATATAAGTATACGACCCCATATACTTAGTCTATAATTTTATGAAAGAACATTTTATTTCCAGAGATTTTTTTAACTATTAAACGATCAAAATTTTCAGTTTTTTGTAAAAATTTATTTTTTCTCCTCTTTCCTTTTTATGAAAAAACAAAAAGGATTTCCAGTCGGTCATCCTAGTTCTTAGCTTCCACATACATCTATCCTCTGTTATCTCGTCACGAAGTTCTACTTGCTTCACATCTTTCCTAATTACAATCACAGATAAGGATATAAGGATATTTGTCTGTGTTACAATGTAAGGTAACATTTTCTTCTTCTGCATGCCCGTTATCCCCATCTGATTTATTTCGGGTCGGTCATCCTAGTTCTTAGCTTCCACATACATCTATCCTCTGTTATATCGTCACGAAGTTCTACTTGCTTCACATCTTTCCTAATTACAATCACAGATAAGGATATAAGGATATTTGTCTGTGTTACAATGTAAGGTAACATAAACACAAAATTCTATGAATTTCGTTTCAAAATAAATTTTCGGAAAATTACTTTCTAGCTGCTGTATTAGTTTTTTGATTCACTGTTTTACAAAACTTGGTAAAAGCAAAATAATTTGTTCAAACGTTACAATTCAATTTACATTTATTATCTTTGGAACGTTCAAAAAAAATTTAAAAATGTTCAACTCTATTGATTGATTAGGTACACAACACAAGCACAATGTTTTAGTTTTTTCTTCGGATTTGATTTTACACCTTTTATAGTATTGCATCAGTTTCGAAGTTTCCCAAAGTTTTTTTTTTTTTTTATTGTATGTATATTACAAACATTATATAGCACTCACCTAAAAACGTTGCTTTTTTGTGTTGAGAAAAAAAAAATATTAAAATCATATTTGTTTCTGATTTTTTTAACAAGTTTTGCATAACACGACGATATACGAACAACAGTTTAGTAATTTATTTCCATCTTTATTTTTTAAGTTTATCTTTATCTTTAGTTTTAAACAAAATGGAGACGTAATATAGGTTGGCTGGCATATATAGGTAGGGTAGGATATGTATACAAATCAAAATATTCATGGAAATGATTGTTATTCGAAATTAAATTTTGTATTAATTCCGTATATTGTCACCAATGTTCTACAAACTACAAAGTAAAGCATGAATTTGTTAATCGTATTGATTGTACGATGTATATTCGTGAAATGAAATAAAAGAAAATTTGTGAAATTGTTTTGCCATCTATTTTTCGACTATTTTTGTGTAATTTTATTTTTTTTTTGTTTGAAAATTAACTTTTAATTTTGTCAAGTATAAGTAAAATATAATAAAATATTATCTACAAAATGTCGTATACTATATACGTAAACCTAAATCGTAACATTAAAAACCAAACAATACACATAAAATTTTCGATTCCGTAAACAAATCACATGATATGAAAGATGAAAGCGTATAAATTATCGCCTCTATATTTTCTTAGAAGTCAATAATCGAACAAATTCATAAAGTCCCATGAATGACTACCGTAATTTAAAATTTATGTATTTACGTTACCCATATGAGAATGAATTGTGTGTATGTGTGTGATACATATTAAGAGGCTATAAAGGGCAAATATACAAAGTGTAATATATTCACTCGTACACAGAAATGAGCTATAATTTTACATTAAATCAAAACAAAAAAGGTGTGTAGTGTGTAGAATATATCGTCGGAAATCTTAATTACACTTACTTTTGCCACTTTTTCCACTTATGCATTTTATTCTTATATTTTAGTTTTCCCATTACTTATAGAGCTATTACTACATGTGCACACGTATGTATACAATATAGCTACATATGATATAAAATGTATATAGCTAAAGAAAATATTAAAATTAAAATGTAATACGTTTCGTTCTTATTATATATACGAGTCAAGTATAAAATTTATTTGTTTATAGAAAAACATTATCAGTAAACTCATGATAGTTGCGGTAAATATACTGTACATGCATGAGTACATAGTACATTCTAGTGAATATACGTTCGTTCATAAATGTATTTATGAATTATTGTAAGTACGTATTTTTGTTTCTTTTATGCATTCGAAAATCATTAACATCGATTAATATTAGCAGTAATCTAGCATACATATGGAATATTAATGAATATGAGAACAATACATGAGATCAGCAAATTACGCAAGTATTTACGTGCGTATCTACAAAAAAAAAATATGTAATGTAATGCAGAAAAACGTGTGAATTATGACGATAATTATGAAAATAATAAATATATAACATTTTTATTGGAAGAAAAAAAAAAATCTAATAAGTACGATACGATATACATTAATGTATAAAAAAAAAGAAATTATGAAAAAATTTATTTTTTGTCATGTAAAAATACAATTATATGTAATATACATTTGTCGTATATGTATGTACCATGTCAAAGTTAAAAGTAAGCCGCCGTGCCGTCATCATCTAACGCTTCACACTACAAATTTCATTTCTTCTAGTTTGAATTATTTTTCACATACTTACATTTATGTAATACTAATACGGACTACGGTACTATAGATACGTACATAATGCTCACATACATATATGTAAATTAAGTTCATTTGAAATGATAAAAATAAAAATTGATCAGTTGACTGAAAATAGTTCTCAATATACCATGTAACATATTATAATCTTGTAAATATGATTTGGATATAATCTTATAATCAAAATTTAATTATAAAAGGATTAATTTACTGTTATAGTTACATGTGTACATTTCAATTTTTTATGTTTATAAACGAAGATGACTTAAAAAAAATACCAAAAAATAAAATTAAAATCGAATGAAAATAATTATTCAAAAAACTTAAAAACTTTTATTATACACGAACGACAGATAATCCTTTTTTAGGTTAATACTGATGATTATGTATAAATTAGTATAGATTTATGTATGTACATATGTATGATATATGATAAGGTGTATGTAATGTTAATTGTGTAATTTTTCCACTTCAAAAATTATTTGGAGTTGAATTCTTTCTTCATTCATTCAGTAATTAGATTGTTGGTACTATCGTAATATTTTGGTTTTTTTTTTTTTTTGATTAATTTTTGATATGGAGTTATAAGTTTAATTAAATTTTTTACCGTGTACAGATACCGTGTGTAATCTTGTATACATGTATTTAAAAATAGATAAGTTATACATATATGCAATGTATATAAACATTTCTTTTACAATATACTCGTATAACATAGGTATAATCCATTAAAATGAAATTTGATAATAAAGAATTAAAAACGAAGAATGTATAAGAAGATAATAAAAGTTAAATAGATAAAATCGAATTAATTTTTATTTATACGAATACGACACTATAGATATAATGTGCACTTGTACTCGTATACACACAATGCATCATCACATATAAACTTGGATAACAAATACACATATATACGAGGCTATACGGTTGCATGAATTCAACGTGTTGTATGTATTTTGTTTGTATACATGCGATTGTATATCACTTTTTATATCATTATCAGCATTAAGCATATCCATGCATGATCTTTTTATATATACTCGTATGTACCTACTTTTTATTTTTATACAAGAAGTGTATAAGTATGTAAGGTGTTGTACATACGAGTAAAAGCTTGTATAAGAAAAATCATCGGCGCCTTAAAAAATAAGATTATTTTCAATTTCCGGAAATTATTTATTTTTTCCTGTTATTGTCTGTTCTCTTCTATACAATTTACAATAAATAATACAAGTGTACTCATGTATGTACACTGGTACAGTATACGAATATGCATATGTAGGTATAGGTACATGTAATAACAAAATGGATTATTATCATTTTCCATTTATTTACAATATTCGGATCTTTATTTATCTGTGTAGGTATATGTATGTATATTTATTTAGTATACGCACATACATTTTGATGTATACTTTCAATGATAGCTTTTAATTTCGTATGTACGTACATATATTTTATTCATTTTGATGACAAGTTCGTTTGGCTTCATCATCATCCTTCATTGATATATGACTACAAATTTGTATAGCTATGTATTTTTTATTTCATCTATACAGAATTGTGCATTCACATGTATACTCTGCATACATTACATACATATATTTGTACATAAAATGTCCATATTAAAGTTTATTGCACTATATAACAGCACTATTATTAGGACTACTATATACAGTCTATGATGAATATATCATGTTCAAAGCAAAATGCATAATGTATCAGCAGGCAGGCAGCAAGTGCAATATCCGATTAATTACAGTATGTTTTATAGAATAAAATAAGCGGTCAGTACCCAGATAAAGTAATTTACTACACGCAGGACATAAAAAAATTAAAAATGATAGAAAAAGAAAACAAAAAACACTGGAATTTCTATAAAATACAATCCTATACATTATGTATGAATACAAAATCAAATACGAGAATATAGGAAAAATATCATTTTGAAATTCTAAAGCTCTTAATTGATTTTTCTTTTTGTTCTTTTTTTTTTACAGACTCTATATAGATATACGAGCTCGAGTATTCGAGTACATACACACATTTTGCCTGCATATGTATGTATACAGTAAAAGAAAAGTCATAGAGCATTTTTAAAGGATATTAAAATTTGAATATATGTAGGTACTAAAATACATACAAAATAAAATCAAAAAAAAAAAAAAAAAATTTGTTCGATAGATTTACATAAAAGGTTTCCTATCTTTTTTTCAAGAATTTTCTTTATTTATTAGATTAAAAATTTTTGTATTTTTTGTATTTTTTCATTTAATTTCATTCTTTTTTTCAACTTACGCCTATCATATTACATAGAATCATAGAATCCTATCGTGTATTATTGATTATAATTTTTTCTTTTTAATTTTAGAAAATAATTGTATATATGTGTACTTTGATTTCATACATTTCGAATATCATTTTTTGTTATCCTCATCATGATGACATGACAATCATTTTGTATTCTTTCCTTTAAACGACATTTTAAACAGATTAAAAATTGATGTTTTTTTTTTCCTCTTTTTAAAAATGTACATAATGTTGGAAATGTTGGAATTGGAATGGTTAGTTGGTTGCGTTGCGATTGATATTGGCATTATTGTTAGTCTTGAAAAAAAAACAAAAAGTTCAATGGACATAAATGTGCTGTCGCATTTCAATCGAACATTTTAAAAAAAAAACGAACGAATGAAACTGACAAAATACAAAACCGAATAAAATAAAAAATTTGAAACTATCATCACTATATATACGCCACATCAACATCACATATTCTTTCATTATATTTTTTGTTACTGCTTTTTCTTTTCTTTTTTTTTCTTTTATACTTTTTGTTTTAATGAAATATGCATAACGTACTTTTAACAACGTGGAATATACTTAATACAAAAAATTTGTCTATGTGGTGCCTGATGTGTGCTCGTCGTACATATATCTACATGCCTTTTGCATACATAAAATTGAATGCAATTTTCATGAAACCTAGATGATATAGCATAACAAAAAAGCCAGCCTAAAAAAATAATTTTTTTTTTACTTCACTTCCATTCAAACAAAATGTTTAGAAACAAAAAAAAATCTGATAAAAAATTTTAAATTTTATTTTTGGTTTTGGTAGCTTTTTTCAAATTCATTTTTATATATATATTTTTTTTTTTTCATTTTGCATGATTTCTCAATTTATTTATTTGTGAATTTTGTTTTAAAAAAATTAATTTTTTTTTTCTTCTATATTTGAATTTGAGTACATAATTGAATTCTATAATCAAAATGGTAATAAAAAAAAAGTGAAAAGTATACAAAAATTTAAATTAAAAAAATTAAAATATTGCGTACGATGAAAATTTTATTTTATTCGGTTATAAATTATATTTTTTATTCAAGTTTTTTTTTCAAGTGTTTTTATACATACATAAATTTAATTGTACAATGCACTGATTGATTTGATGTCGAAATACTATAAAAAATACTCTAGTATTTGTATGTTATGTACGCAAACTACCTATACTAATCAAAGTACGCATAGTTCCACTTATTGTACGTATACATTATGTATGTATTTATGCGTAACGTGCATACATAATTCTTTTATTATCTTTTATGTTTATTATTTTGAATTTTTTTTTTATATGCGCTAATATTTTTATAATACATAATTTCAATGACAATCGTAATCAGCATAAAAATTGTCCAACACAATGCAATATGCACATAAAAACAAATTAATAGTAAATGAAACGTTAACGAAAAATTCAAATGCACAACATAAAGAGATCGAGAATATTTACATACATTATTTATATGAATGAATGTGTGTAATATATAAGAAAATTGCTCTTTTTCTTCCAATTGCATGCATTATGTATGTATAGAGTTATTGTTATTGTTGTTTAAAATACAAACAAAATGAAAATGACCCTATTATAATATCGCGTTTAATTTTTATTTTCATTTGCCTTTATCAGTCCGTCAGTATATGGAAAGTAATTTGAAACTTTTCAACAAAGTGTGTGGGATTTTTTTAATTGAGAATAATTTTTGTTTTAATCGTTTCATTTATTTACTGTATAATAATAACAACAATGTATGCATATTATAATGAATGTATCTATTATATCTACTCGCATAAAAGCATGTAATGCAGATAGAGTTGTAGAAGGGCACGTGCCAATCAACAAATCACTTGATTATTTTTCCCTTCTGTCATTAATTTTTTTTTTTTCTTCTTTTGAGTTTCAAATTTAATATCAAATCACTATGTGTCTATACTCGTATGAATATACATACATACTTATATGTTTGCGATAATATAATTACCAATTCCTGATTTACTATATGCTCGATTCTCGTATGTTATAAATATCGTTGAATGTATAAATTATACGTATGTGCATACGTTTTGGTAGTTACACATAATTTTTCAAAAAATATACGAGTACAAAAAATAAAAGCGAAAACGATTAAGTACATACTTCCGTTCTAAATATTATAAAATTGCATACACAAATGTATGTACAATTATGTTTATGTAAATATAATGTACATACTTACATTATTATACAATCATACACAAAAATTCGTGCCCTTCAATAAATTTACTCCAAAAAAAAAAAAAAAAAAAATGTTATCAAACAAAACAAAAACGCATGTTGGTAATATAATCGATGTCAGGTGATTCGGTTTCATATTTCACAATAAAAAGTTGAATGAAAGAAAAAAAAAACAAACAGTTAAAGGAAATTGTTTTTTTTTTTTTTTATTTTTTGTACATACTAGGTCATTCAAAAAGTTCGCAGCCTTATAATGAAGCAGTATGAATTTATGAACCAAAATACAATTAATCTTCAATATATTCCCCCCTAAGCTCAATGCATTTTTTCCAGCGATTTTCCTCGAAACCTCCAAAGTACTCTTCGACAGCCGTTATGACTTCTTTATTTGATGAAAAATGCTTACCGCACGTAAGAATTTTTGAGATTTGGAAATAAATGAAAGTCAAACGGAGCCAGATCTGGTGAATATTGTGAATGCTCCAACAATTAGTAGTGTAGTTCCTTCAATTTGGCCATTGCAAGGACACCTTTGTGTGCTGGTGCATTGTCTTGGTGGTAAATGATTTTTTTTTCTTTTGTAATCCTGGTCTCTTGTCCCGAATTTTTGTGGATAATTGGTCTAAAAGATTTGAATAATATTCTCCTGTTATCGTTTTACTCGTCTGAAGGTAATCAATTAGTAAAATCCCCTTTGCATCCCAAAAAACTGATGCCATAACCTTCTTTGAAGATTTTGAGAGCTTTGGCTGCTTTGGGGCCGAACAGCCGGGCTCGGTCCACTCCGCTGTTTGTTGTCGCAATTCAGGATCATAGCAATAAATCCAGGTCTCGTCCATGGTTACAAATCGACGCACAAAATCAATTCTATCCTTTTGAAAATGACCCAAAAGTTGTTGAAAAAGTTTCACTCGAATGCGTTTTTGGTCAGAATTCAACGAATGCGGCACCCATCTTGTCAATAACTTTCTCATACCTAATTCACTAGTTAAGATACTATGCACTGATCCAGTTGAGATGCTTGTGGCCCCAGCTAAATCAACCACAGTTATTCGGCGGTCTTCCAAAACCAAATCATGAACCTTGTCGATAATTTCTGGCGTGGTTGCTGCTTTTGGACGTCCTGAACGTGGATCATCATTGATGTCTGTACGGCCGTGTTTAAATAGAGCAACCCATTTTTTTACAGTTGCATATGAAGGAGCACTGTCTCCTAATATGTTTACCATATCATCAAAAATTTCTTTCCCACTTAATCCTTTTTTAAACAAATATTCAGTCACCGCACGATTTTTTAAATTATCCATTTTCTGAAAACAAGCCAAGCACGTGTAATTTAATCAACTGTTTAAACTAAACTATTGGACAGATCGATCTGGAATTTATGGTACGTTCATATGAAGGACTGGTCTTGCCAGCACCAATAACTTTTTGTTTCTAGAAATGTCACGTATGTGTTGGGCTGCGAACTTTTTGAATGACCTAGTATATATTTTGTGATCATTTGCTTGAAAGAGGAAATTTCCTTTCTTTTGATTTTTTTTTTACAAAAAATGATTTTTATAAGATCAAATTCACTGTTTTGATGAATCTGTTTTTTTTTTTTTTTAATTCAATTTAATTAATTATTCAGGAAGTAAGTATGTACACATACGTATATACTTTGTGACATATGCAAAAGAATTTTAAATTAAAAAAAAAAGAAAAAAATGAAACAGAAACGAAGAGCAGAGAGTGTAGTCTAATAAGAGATAATTAGTTATGTAGTTTAAATGAAAGAACATTTTAAACTAAAAGAAACATAAAATTATTTATTTACAATTTCACATACCTTATTCTATAGTCCTAAAAGTCCTTTCACATTTTTTTTTTTTTTTTGATAATTTCATATTTGTAGAAAATTTTTCATTGAAAATTTTCCCTTAAGAAAAATAATAAAATTCGTTTATAAGTATTTGCAGTTTTCTAATCGATATTCGTATAATAAGTACACGTCTGCAAGTATACATACATATATGTATATGAAATGTTCAAATTGTATATAATGATTTAAGATAAAATACAATCTATAGGTGTTGTTGTTTAGAATAATAAAATTGTTGATATCTAAAAAAGAGAAGAAAAAATAAATGTGTGAATCATGAATAACAAAATTGAATTAAATTAAATAATAATTTTTTAAATATTTATTTATAATTTATTTATCATAAATTTAATAATGATAATGCAAATAGCATATATGTACATGCTTTATATGTTAAAATGTAAATATGTATGTATATACATTATGTTTGTATGTAATCTATAAAAGATTTAAATTACTTATATGATTATATGATTTACAGACTTACAGTATTTATAAGTTTTGTCAGTTACAGTGAATTGTATTTCATAATAATTCGTTCACAGTAAATAAATAGAGAAAAAATTTCTCACATTAATTTCATTTCTGTTATTAGATGACAACCACCAATATTAACCATTTTTTTAACAAACGAGTACATAACATAAATGAGTATACATAACAACACATTAGATAGCGTAATATGATCTTATCGATATACAAACATTTAAATTTATTCGATTTTTTTTTTTTTACTATTATTTTATTTTTAAATCTTACATATTGGTTTCATTGTGAATTTTTTTTTTTTTTTGAAAAATTTATCACGAGCGAAATAAACGTGACTTGTATTTTTCGTTTTATACTCGAGTCATCAGTATATATACATATACGTATATGTATTCAGTTCATATTAAATGATAAATTCTTTTACAAATATTAGAAAGAAAAAAATAAATCTAAATAAGTTTAACCATGTTTAACGAAAGAATATAATATATTAAATTTTAAAAATTTTTAAATTTTTTTTTAAAGTACAGTACATACTCGTATTTTCTTATTCATTATACAGGGTGTCAGGTTTCGGGTGGTCATCCGGCACACAGTAGATAGGTCTCGCCGAGGCAAACAAAAAATCGTTTTAGAGGGAGGGGGGTAATCTCAACCGTTTAGCCGCTAGAGGGCGATGAAGATTTTTCGCACTGAATCTACGAAACACCCTTTAATAACTACGGTGTACTAGCTAGAAGAATCTGGTCTAAGAAACTTCACTTCCACAGCCTGTATTATCTCTGAAAAAAATGGCATAAAATCACTAAATTCTGTCTTTGAAACACAATAACTCTTGAAATAAAGAACGTAGAGAAGCATATAAGGTATCATTGAAGAGAGGGGGGAGTTTCCTTCAGATTTTTCTTGTGTATATTTTCTTGTGTGTATATGCGAATGAAAATGTATCAAAATGATAAAAAGATTTTTGAAATAATATGCAAATACCTATATGCTTATATTTTATGTAGTATAAAGTATGTACAATATGTATGTATAAAATAATTTTTTTATGGTTTTTATTATATCATTATATCCTTTTTATGTATAATATAAGATACAGATTGTATATATGTACCTACATATTGTATGTCCATATACTTTCACATACATATTATGTGCATGGGTATATGTATATACTGTATAGTGAACTCAGTATATATATTCACACTCACATACATACATAGATATGCATTAAACACATACAGACAAACATTTTATGTGTATGCCGTATAATATAATATCCAAGTATCTAGAGAAAAGTTCATAAATTCCAATTAAAATTTTCCGGATGTGAATCAATGAGAAAAAGTAGAAAATAGAATGAAAGCAAAAATACACAAAAAAAATTTTTTTTTATTTTCCTGTTTTCATTTTGTTTCGTTTCTTTTTATTTTATTTTTTTTTTTTATTTCTCCTCCTTCTAATTTTCTATGCTTTGTTTTTGTTTGTTTTTTTGTTTTGAATGAATTTTCTATTGTTTTAATTTCTGATATTTAAAAGGACTCTTTATACATTTTCATTTTATATTATAATAAATACTTTTCATATACATACATACACATTTATTTGTATATTATTATACACACATATACTCTCATAAATATGAAATGCATGTTTATATAAAATCAGAAAGAGATGAAAAGTTTAAGCAAAGTGAAAAATTAAAAAAAAAAAAAATAATTTTTTATTTAAAGCTCTATAATAATAAATAAAATAACACAATGGGAATAAGAAACAATGAAAAAACAAACAAATAGAAGAATATCATATATAAATATACACACACAAAAATATACATAAATATGCACTGTATAGTTAACTACATACGATGTAAATGTATATGTGTTTGTATTTGTGTAGTATTATATATCCTATCGTATCCTCGGATAAATATGTAGAGAAAAAAATGTGAAAAAAATTATAATGTCTCTTAGGATTTTTTAATGATTTCATGGTACATTTTAATATTTATTTTATAAATGCACATACATATACAGTTAAAATTTTTATATTGAATATTTTAAGAGATTTTAATGGTAAGTTTTATTAAATAAAAAATAAAAAAAATTTTAAAACGATGCTATATGTACATCTACAAGAATATAGAAGAGCAGACATTTGATACGATATTGTACATTGTGTACTTATATGTACTTTAAATGTTACCATAGTGTATAAATACTTTTACATCGACACTCATAATTACATATTACATAAATATGTATACTACAATCTATACTATGGTCCTCGAATTTAAGTTTTATTATCGTCACCATATGATTACCGTTTTGATATGTATTTTTTTTTCTACCAAAATTGTTGAATGAAAATTGATTTCTCTAAAGAATGAATATTTTTGATAATGAAATGAACAGATATTTCTACTGAAGATAATATTCCAGTAAAGTATCGGTTATCTATCTATAATAATTTTTTAAAATTTGTTTTAATGAAGTAATATTCTGATCATTTTTCATTGTGAAATAGGAGATACAAAATAAATTTTTTCGATTGGTAACACTGCAACAATTTGCAATGAATAAAACAAATTAACGAATCTTTCTATATGCGGAAATTATTTAATTACTCAATAAAAGAGATTACAATATAATTAGAGTGACGTGGTAAAGGTAAAACAAAATTGCATATAGAAATAACGTGTATTGATGGTAAATTATCTGACGTAAATGGAACAGAATTAACTAAATAAGTACTGAGTTATATGTATATTTGTACAATTTTTTTTTAAATAACGACAAGCATATGTGTTCAATTTTGTTATCCTGTCAAAAATTAATTATACTTTGGTAATTATTTGTGTCAGTGTACGTAGTATAAGATCTGTTACATCTTAAAAAATTTCATTATAAATTGAAAATTCTAAAAGTTTACTTCCTAAACCAATTTTATTTCATTGCATTTTTATTTAAATTATATAGCAGTTACTATTATTATTTACACTAAATTTTATTTGAAAATCTAATATATTACTAAATTTTTTATTAAAATTATTTTATTTATATTTTCTTTGTATATATATATGTACATATATTTATTATTTCGCATTTTGTGTATAGTTATTTATTATAATTTATTTCCTGTTTTTCATTTTAAATTTATATTTAAGTAAAAAGAAATTTCAACATAATTTTTTTTTTATACTTTTTAAGAGTTTAAGTTTCGACAATAGTCCCAGTCATTGTAATTTTCTTGAATTAAAAGAATCATCTTTATGATAAATAAATACTCATACATATAATGCATACTACTTCAATTTAATGAAAATATTATTTTTACTTCTATAGCTTAACTAATAATCAACTTGGATATGCAGAAAATATTTATAGTAAAAGTATAATATTTTATGTACTTCCTGAAGTTTATATATAAAAAAAAAAAAAAATTTAATAGATAAGTACAATGGTACAATGTAGTACAGTATGGTAACAAATTATATACCTATACCCACTACACAATTTAAATAATTTTACATAAATTTACAAAACACCTAATACTTATTTAAAGAAAAAAAGCGGATGTGAAGAAATGTAAACATTGTGTATAGAGTATAGTAGATCTATGTACAATAGGTATACATATTTATGTATGTACATGTAAAGTATAGGTAATATATAGAATTTTTCTGCATAACAGAAAGTGAAAATCTTTTGTATTAATATTTTTATATATTCTTCTCTATTTTGGAATAAAATCACTTTGTATACATTTATATGTTAAAAATTAATTCAGATACGTTCAATTTACACAAACAATGTAACAGATTTGTATACATCGTATACCATCCTATGTATAGTAGATGTAATTTTATAAAATAAATTATTACGCAACAAAATTGAATATTCCAATAAATTTTTAGGTACTTAATTATAAATTAAAATTTGTATAGATACTAGAAAAAAAAAAGTTTTAATTTTCAAGGTGCTTTTCAGGTATAATATCATAAAGTCATTGTTTAAAACGTTTTGGTGCATTAGTGATGTATGTATACGTAAATTACATTATCATATTTATTCAATTTTTAAGGTGCTACTTATATACTTATCCGTCTGTATATTGGTATGTATGTAATTTAATAATGTAGATACTAATATAGGTATCGCATCTAGTAAAAGTTAAAAGTATCAATCATAATATTAAGAGATAAATATCAAAAAATTTTCAATGAAATAAAATAAAAATAACAAGGTCATACATATATGTACGTCATGGGTTATAAAAAATTAATTCTTGTGTCTCCAGTACGTATACAATCACAGACAATGAAGTTACAGTTTTTCAGTAGTCTATATATTGAAAATATAAAATGTAAAAATTTCAAATTATTTTTATAAATTTCTGATTTATGTTTAGTTCTTGTTTGGCATCTTGATTCTTTTTTAACTTAAAAGTCTCTATACAAAAAAAAAAATACAATAAAAAATTAGATATTACATTATGGTAATATTTACTTGCATATAAATAAATTTATAAATATTGAAAATTTATATTACTTGTAGCTGAATATCGGTATAATTTTTATTCTTCAATGCATGCATATATTATATACCTATACTTACATTTGAAATGTAATACATGAATCAAGTACATAATTTTGTTACAATGAGTACACTTATATAAGTATATTTATATTTACTTTTTATATTTTTCATTATTTTTGTAATCGTCAATCTTAATCAAATTTCATTATAATTCTGTATTTGATTTCAACATAAATATCTTTATTCAATTCATTCACATCATATTGCGTATTATGTATGAATGTAGGTATGTAATACATAAATATAAAAATACATATGTATATAATGGCGGAATATATAGCGCAGTAAATAAGTACATAATATTCCTTTTTTATACATATAAAATTGAAGTGAACGTTATTATTATTATTGTTGTGTGTATTTCATCTTTGGATGAATCGTTTCTTTTATATATATAGTAGATACATATATAGGATAGGTTTATGCCCTACCACAGTTTGTCCTTGATTGGATATTCAATTAATATGTACCCAACACATTACAGTATTACAGTACATGTCGTGATATAATTTTTTTTTTTTTTTTTTTTTTTTTTGTTTTATAACATATTATTATACGCGATCTCTTTCGTATTTTTCAACAGATTGAATTCAATTGAATTGTGAAAAGAGATAAAAAAAATATATAATATGTACCAATCTTTAGCTGATCTATATAAATGTATATAAGCATCCATATTATACCTATACAGTATATAAATTTCAATGAGAAACAATCAAATATTTCAAAATTAATTTTATAACATGTATTTTTTTTAAATGTGTGTAATATGAAATAAATACAAATAAGTAAAGACAAATAAATTACGATTATTATTTATATGCATACGTATATTCGTATACATATTATCACATCATATCCAGGCATATATGGATACAAAATTAAATTTGAACAGACTAAAATTATGGCGTAGTCAATAGAGCAGACTTCAATGATCCATATACATTCTTATTTTTGTCATTTTTATTAATTAATATTATGTATATTGATTTTGTTAAATGAATTTCAATTAACATCAACTAACTATAAAAGAAAAATAAAAACCGTTTAATATTTAAATTTTATTTTTTTTTTTTTCATAATTAATATCGATAAATTAGAAATGATGATCACAATAATAATTATTGGTGTTACCATACTTACCTAACATGCATAATTTGAACTTTTAAAATTATTGTATTTATGTACAGATGTAGTGTAGTAAAGCATGAGTATAGCACAATGTGGATAATAGTAAATGGTCGTCCAAGACCACCCACACTAAAATGAAATTGACATTGTATACAGTATAATATTTATAAAATACAGAACTGACATTTAGCTGATTAACTGAAAATTTATTCAAACTTCCTCTAAGTAACATAAATTAATAGTAGATTTAGATAATAAACAGAATGTATTAGGTACCGCATTAATATGAGAATACATATACGGTATATCAAAGGTATCAAAAGTAATAGATCACACGAATCCATATTATACATATTATTTTGTTACAGTCTAAAAATTTTCAAAAAATAAAAAAAAAAAAAAGTAAAAAAACTTAACTAAACTAAACTATAATAACAAAAGCCGGAATTCCTTTTCAAACCGTAGTTTATTTTATATACTTGATACACGAATAGGTGTTCATATGTGAATGTAGGTTCGTATATAACACCATCACACATATAAAATGCATTCATAACATTACAGCACAGTATATACATAAATACTTACATACTTGTTTTAACTTCATTGTGCTATAACTAACATTCAGTTTCTTCTTTTGGCCTCAAGATTCGTGTGTTCATTTACGTGAATATATATGTAGATGTGCATATGAGTATATCCGTATAACCAGTATAACTTAAATTATAAATACATATTTACGATATACCTTTTTTGATGATGACAACCTTTACTGTTTATATCTAACATAACATATACTTACATATATGTTGGTTGATTTCTATAACTAGTCGTTTATATGAGCGTATGCACGTAAACGCATGTATGCCTACTTTTTATTTAAAAAGTGACTTTTTTCGTTTAAAAAAATATAGGACAAACTCTTGAGGGATAAATAATATGTATGTACTTTTTCACAGATATAAGACATATTTATGTACGTATATATGCGTATAATAATAACATTTTATAACAAATAATTAGCTAAGGGCAAGGGATACGAAGGAAAATGAATTATACCGTTAGTTTTAAATTAAGTAGATACATAATACCAGTTAAAATGCTTCGATGGTCATGGATCGAACGAACATACGGAACATACTATAAAAATGTTATATACATATGTATCTATTTTATATATAAAAGTACTACATAAAGGTACATATATATTTTTAGTTATTATTCGTTATTGTTCGATAGCCGCGTGATGTACTCGCTTCTAGACATAAATTATTCATTAGTTTTGTTGTATTACATAGAAAACTTTATTGGTAGGTGCACGAACATACATACATATGTACATGCATATATGTACATTTTAGTACCTTCAAAAATAATAATAGATATTCCACATAGATATGATGTGTCTACGTTATATTCTCTATTGTTTTCGGTCTAGTAAATATCTAACATCATCATTATTATCATCAACAGCATCATCATTTCATCGTCATCATTAGTATCATCAAATAAATTTTTTAAAAATGAATTATTGACTTTCTCTACTTTCTATATCTATGTGAATAGGTACAATGGTAAAACTATAATAAAAGATGTACCTATATATATACGTACATCAAATACTTAAATCAGTCAAATGTATTCAAAATTATGAAAAATAAAGAAACAGAAAAAAACAAAATAAAACTATAAAATACAAGAATCAATATTGAAAAATAAAAATTTTATATAAATTATTTATCAATTCATTATTGTTAAAATATATATTAAATAAATTTATCACATTCTAATATTTTAAGAAAAACCTTTTTAAAGGAAAAATTGTAATGTATGTATCTATCTGGAATTTCAAAATTTATACAAAATTTTTTGAATTTTTATCTAAAATAATTGAATGAATGTAATTTAAGATTGTGTCAATTAAGAACAATTTCTAATTAGCAATAATTGAGGTAAGTGAGAAATGAAAATTTGAAAAAAAGAACATTACTGCAATAAACTAAAATGCTTGCAAAATGTATATCCAGTCAGATCCACCCACACAGTGACGTTACATGGCATGAAGAGAAAGAAAAAAAAATGTTTCATTCCATCATAACTTATCTACTCTATTTACCATGCGATGCCATTTACTCGTATTATCGTATTTTCACTCACGAGAATAATTCATTTCCATCTTATACTTGTTCTGCTGCGCTACACATCACAAGAAGTAGACGAGAAATAAGAAGAGATAGTATTAGTAAGTAGTAGAAGTGAGTCATTTCATTTGTATTTGTAGTTAATTATATAGTACGATTTACGATATAGTACCTAACATACCAATGCACTCGTATTTTCATTCGTGAGCGTGATTGTGAATCATGAGAAAATTTCATTTTCTCTCCTCAAATTTATTGGATGATTATCAGAAAACTACTTATGTACAAAATAAAAAAAAAAAAAATAGTCTGTAATTTCGTTTCATTGTGATAAATGTTTTTTAATAATATTTTCACATAAATTTTATTATAAGACAGCTCTATAATAATTAATTGAGAATTATTACAATAGCGCACCAATATTAATAACAGTCAAATGTATTTAAATACGAGTATGTATCTACATTATGTAACTTATATAACAGGGTTATACGTACTCGTATTCATGTACATACATTATATGTAATGTATGTATGTATGCAATAATAAAATTATATTTATTTTTATGTAGATATATATGTATGTGTGTGTTTAAATTTAAATTTTATGTTTTTGATATTTATTTGATTAATGAACTTATTCTCTTATATTTTTTTTTTTTTAACATCAGTTACTAATTATTGTTTTTAAAATACAATTATAGACTTAAAAACTCAATTAATTTATTTAATTGGAAAAAAATAATAATATTCATTAACTGTATGAGAAATACATGTACGCACATAATCGTGGTATGTATATAACACATAATAAACATTCACAAATATATTATATTTGTATATATGTATTTGTGTAACTATAATAAATTTTAAAAAAAAAAGTATATAAATGAGACGGTTAGTGGTTTTTATTATGAAATACTACTAAATACATATACGTAAATTTTGTAATGGATGAATAATTTTTTTTTTCTCCAAATGCATAATAAGTATAAATTGAAAAATTCAGTAAATTTTTATTATAACAAAATAAAAAAAATTGTAATTAACTGATGAGTTGATAATTTATTTGTAAAAAAGTATTAAAAATATGTAATTTATTATTAATTATAAAAACGTATGAGTATTACTTATATGTTCAACATACATATACGAAAAATATTTTTTTTTTTGTTTGATCTGTGAATGATTTTTTCAATATTGTAAAGTAAAATATATTTTTCTTTCATATACTGAGGTAACAAAATTACTATTTTTATGTAAAATTCAATGCGTAATTTTTTTAATTAATAACAAAAATAATAATAATTATAATTTAATTGTAAATTTTAATGAAATATTAAATACCAATATATAGATAGGTATAATTAGCACAGTTTTGAAATTAAAAAAGTTATACACAAAGTAGTAAAAATGTATTAATATGTAAATTGTACGTGCTAGGTGTATTATGTATTACAGGCATACGGATACGATACAGTATGTAACGTCAGAAGATGTATACACACGTAAAAGTATTGAGTGTATATGAAAAAGGCAAAAATAAAATAAAATAATTTTACATTTGATGTGATTTAATAGAGCTTGAAAATTAATTTTTTCTCATTTTTATATAAAAATAAATTTATTTAATTAATAAAAAATATGAAAATCATGTAAATACTTATGCGTATAATGTAAAATGTGAAAATTTGGGGAAAGAATATACCTATGAATAATTATTGTATATCTAAATACTTTAGCATATATTTTCAGTTCACATTATAAAAACTATGAAAAGGTACCTATATCTAATATACGAATGCTATACTTATACACGGAGTATTTCAGTAAATTTATTTAATATATCATTAAAAAGTTTTGACCGTTAGAAAAACTATAAGAACCTAAAGTATAAAAGCACCGCGATTATAATATACTTTATATACATATATAAATATATATACAAATAAAGATTCACTGTTAAGCATAAATAATGTACATAATGTAATGTAAGTATGTAGAAGTAGAAGCAAGAATAAAGTAACATTTCACATAAATTTGTAAAGTTACATGTATAGGTAGATAAATACATATTTATATTCATTCATTCGAGATATACAAAACTGTAAGTAACTTTCTTCTTTCTATATATAAATTAGTTACTTAATTTTGAAAACAATTTTATTTTTTTTTTTTCCAAACTAAATCAACGATACGAACACTGAACACCAAACACCGAACAAACTTTTATGTATACATACACGAGACGAGAGTATATATATATGTATATATTTTTGATTGACCTGTCAGAAATAAAAATTGTTTAATTAACCTTTGATTATTGAAATCGAAAAAAATTAAATATGTACACATATGATATGCAATCATATAAATGTATATGCGCCTTTCATGTATTCCGATGATTTCGAAACTTTCTAGATTGATTGAATGTGATGTATTTGTATATATGTATATTTACACATAAAGATTTGTGTAATAAATTTGTAATACTGTTCGATGGTATGCCAAGCCAATCCGACAGCATTTATGTAAAATAAAATTTGGTATAGATAGAGCAATAGAGATCATAGATGAGCTACAATTTATTTAGAAACTCATATTACATATACACTTATACAGATATAATGATACAATAATAAAGTCGTTAATTAAAATGTTCAAATATACACAAACATATGTACATGTGAGTGTAATAAAATCTTAATTTATGCTAGACGTATCTACAAATAATCAAATTAAATTAATTTTGTTTTTTAAATAAAAATATTCTATAGTCAATATATACTCAGTACTCGTAAACTAATTTACACTTTTATATTTATGTATGTATACATTTTTATGTGTACATTTTATTTTGTACTATATATTTATTAGATAGATGGATAGAGTATGTACACATTTGTGTATATATATTTGCCATTCATACTATATACATATTTGCTATGATGTAATAATCATAACAATATAGCAACAATATTAAGGGTGCGTTCATGTTGGATCTGCGACACTAGCGTCGCATCGATAATAGCTGCGACAATAGCTGTGAGCTTAGTATGTAGTGATGTCGACAGCTGGGCAGATCAATGCTGTGTTCATATTGGAGCTTCGACACCAATGAAATATGGAGTGTTTAACCATGTATATAGTATACAAACTCACAGTTTACATTAAGAACTCAACGTCTCAACAAAAATTAAAAAAAAAATGTCCAATTCAGAAGACAAGTTATTTTTGATTGTAAACAATTCAAAATACGAATGTAATCAATGAATTCCAATTTCAGCTTAAAAACAGAGATTATCTATTAAAGTATATACATACATATATTCTTTGAATTTGAACCCACAAATCAGCGGAGCATAGCATCGATAATAGCGAAGAAAATAAAGAAATCATATTAATCGACGCTCTTATCGAAGCTATGCAAAAAATGATCTTTCTGCTCTCATCGTCAATATGAACATATGCATTTGAGTGTACACATATTTTATCTACATATCTAGTGTCGCAGCTCCAACATGAACGCAACCTTAATCACGATATTAGGTATATATTAAAATAATAATGTCTGGTCTGCTATGAAAAAAAAAATGATGAAGTTATTATAATTTTCATTATTTCTTGATAATATTTTTTTTCTCAATAACGAACATTTTTCATAAACAAAAAAATTATTACAATTTTATTTTATCTTATTTTTTTGTCGATTCGTAACATAACGTAAGTAAAACGTAAAACGTAACCATACCCATGCCTTATGCTGGTATTTATTATAAATAAATTCAAAAAAATATGAATATAAAAGTTCATGAAATTGTGTAGTATAGAAGTTAGAAAGTTCATTTTTTTTTTTTTTTAAATTTGTATTATGCACATTGCAATTCATATTGAACTATGCACTTTTATACGATTTACAAGTAATATTATCTATAAGTATATAGTCTATATTATATGGTATACGATATAAAATATATTTTATATATTTTTTCTTTTTTACGTATTTGGATATGTACAATTTTTTGTATTATAACAATTTTATATACTTTAATAACTTCTTAAAAGAGCAGTCAACTATAGGATATTTTATCAAATAAAATTTTATAAGTGCTATCTCTTGATCCATATTTTACCTTTTTTTTATTCTTCTTCTTATTTATTTTTTTTTTTTTTTTTTTTTTTTTTGAAAAAAGATAATACAGAGAACATACTTGAAAAATGAAAAGTTTCTACCAACATTCTATATTATGATATATTTTTTTTTTCATTTCTTACTATCTATCATCAACAAAAAAAAATTTTTTTTTTTTTTTTACTTTTATTTTTTACAGTACATATGTATATGCACTATCTTTTCTACATTCTAGCATTCTATACATATTGTATATTCTTCAAACGTCTTATGAAATGAATTCTTTACATTATGCAACATTTTACACAATGTATACATAAATGTATGTACATATTTTTTTCTTTTTTATTCAATTTTCCTTATGTGTTTTTTGTTTATGTAAGTATTCCACAAATTTTTTTCTTTTTACATGAGATGTGTACTAGTACTATTATTCGCTTTACTTATATTTACATGTATGTACATATGTATATGCATCTGCATATACATAAATGTATTTCTTTTGTAAAATACATATAATATATAATAATATATATATACATATTTACATACCAAATATAAAACATAGAGTATTAGATACTTTGTAAAAATGTTATATGTATGATATGATGGTGTTATGTTATAAAATATTTTAAAATGATGATGATGATGATGAATGATGTCAAATGAGTGTTTTTCACATATATAACATTACATATTTGTGTGTTTGCACTCGTATCGTATACATATATGTACTATAATATTAGAACAAAATTTATGATGCATTCAACGCTCTTTTTACAGAAAATATACATCACGAAGCGAAGACAATAAAAATTTTCTTTTGAGAAAGAAAGAAAAAAAAAAAATACAAATATAAGAAGTGTATACACATATATGTACATATAAATTTTAGAGATATGTATCTAGAGTATACCTATCTATGTAATTATATACAGTATTCTAAAAGTAGGAAGTTTTTATTTTTAAAATGTCATTTTTATGAACAATAAAGAAAGAAAAAAAGTCATAATCTGATCATAATATATATACATATGTGTACACAAACATAACACATAACACATTATGTATCACATCAAATGTATCCATGTATGTTGTATATGTATGTGTATGCACGATTAATATTTCACATTCACATTTACACAAACAAAAAGAAGAAGAAAAAGAAGAAAATTAATGTAAAATTGCGTATACGGTATACTATTATTTTTGCCCATATATACATTTTCATATATGTATATGTTAAATATGTGTATTACTATTATATGCATTCATAAATTAAATTCATTCTAAAGAAATTGATATCCGTTTTGTATTTTAATACCTACATATATTATAAGAAACGAGAAAATAAAAGAAAAATGTGATTAGGGACTGGGGGTTTTACTACCAACACAGGATGTGTGTACTTCCACCATCCATGAGTATATCTGTAACTTGTGGCTATCCTGCGTATACAATTAAAACAAGGATAATTATTATAATGTAAATGTAACACATCCAGAGTTCAGGAACCTAACCTAAATTGTAATATATGACATAAATGTATATATATGGATATGAATTATGAATGTAAATGTAAATGCATACTTATCACATTCATAATTTTTTAACTTATATAACACATATCACATATGCATACTGCATACATATATATTTATGTACATAACAAATGATATTTAAGAGCTCTTTTTGCCTTATTGAATTGTAAATTTGTAAATTTTAAAATATTCAATATTGTGAAAATTTTATTTCATTTTTATGTTAACATATTTAATCAGATAATTGATTTTATATTCATTTCAAATAAAAATATTTGATATTGATTTAATGATTCTTGATATAAGTTGTCGTTGAAACAAAGTAAATTTGGTAGGTATGTATATATGACTGTACAATGTAATAAACAAAAATTGTAGCAATAAGTATGGCTGGGTTCAATAATTAATCATGATTTTGCAGTGTTGCCGCATTGTTAGCGCTACACTGATTATTTATATGTTGCGATGCTTTGATGATGCTGATTAATTTTACGACAGTTTTGTTGTCTTTTAAAATTTTACAAATCGGTAAAAATTCACAAAAATCAAAAATAAATTAAATAAATAAACCAAATTCAAAATATTGAAATTTAACTCCACTGTTCATTTTTTTTATGATCCATGATAGCATTGATAATAATTTAAAATCAACTAAACGTCTCGAATTTGAGGTTATTTATTCATTGCAACATCAAAAATCATGATGCAAATGTTGACTTTGTGATAAGTTAGTGTTACCAATAAAATGCAAAAATGAACACATGAACACACTTTTTGAACTATTGACTAACGCAGTGTTGAATTTTTGAACCCACTCTATATTGGGTGGTTAAATTAGCACACATCATTACAGTCAGATTCTTTTTAGATTCCCTCCAAAAATGATATTTGATGGAAAAATAAGAGCCAAATTTATGTGAAAAAAATATATGTAGGTATTATTTTGAGGTTTTGAACTCGAAAAGTCAAGCGTATCATATCAGTCCAATATCACAACTATTGGTTTGTTTTTATTTCAAATAAAAATATGTACATATATAGCTTTGATTTAATCACCCTATATAAGTATATGTATAGATAGTAGGTGGCATACAAAATTGTGTATATATTTTTTTTAAAGTAAAATATAAAATGAATGAAAAGAATTCATTATGAAGAAAAATATGAAGAAATGTAAAATTGAAGTGGTATATTATTTGCAATGAAATTTATTATAAATTATGTGCATTAATTGAAATTATAATTTATGTATGGAATGAAAGTACATTTATTAATAAATAATAGGTAGGTATACAGTATTTTAGTATTAAATTTATGTTAATTTATTTTTTAATTTATCATCAGTAAATAACCTGCACACATACTCGCGTGTATACATGATATAGCCATGTACTTTATTATGACAAAAAAAATCATAAAGTAAGTACCTTTTTTTTGCACAATGTAAAATGAATAATAATATATTTAGCACACTCAATGATAAAAATGATAGTATAGAAGTTAAAAATATTATATGAAGTGATATTCACATATTATGTTAATGTATGTATGTATGTACATGTGTGAATTGTACTACATACATATGTACATATCTACATATATTATTTTCCAAATGTAATATTTGTAATGATATGTACACATATGATTTACATTATAATTATGTCACTATACGTGTGTACAAATGTATTTATGCACATGGATGTTATATGAACGAACATATACATAACCACACAATACATGTGACATTTTTTTCCAATTTTTTTTTTTTTTTTTTGCTAGCAAATAATATTCTCAGTCTCAGTATTCATATAATAAAATAAAACGTGAATATAAAAAAATTTATATAAAATACTTATGATTTGCTATTTTTTCGTTCTCATGATGACAAAAATAAAAATCTTCTTCTCATTTTTAAGCATAAGCTTTTTAAATGAAAGTTTTAGCATAATCATAATGTGAACGTAAACGTATATGACATGCATGATATGATGTGATATAATGTAAATGATATATGTAGTGTACATACATATATAAATATGTATACAAATATACACAGTTATAGGAGGTACATATAATAGAACATGTGAATATCTAAAATCACATATGGTGTAACGCATGATGGTATAGTATTGTGTGTGGGGCTAAATATTTTTATATTTTTATATTTTTTCTACTTCAATAAAGCTTTTTATCATGACATAATCTAAAATCTAAAAAAAGAATTTTTTTTTTTTTTTTCAAATTATCATTCCCTCTATTCTTTGCACAGTAAATAAAATTATAGCATATATTTATAGCAAATAGTATTTATTTTATATGTGATTATAGTATGTACAACCACGTACAACCGTACAACAGTATGTATTATAAATTTTTTTTTAATCACAAAAACAAACTTATTATAAAATTTTATATTTCGTGTTTATAATTCGCTACCAAAAAATCTGTATCATGTATAAATGGTATGAAATGAATTGATTTTATTTAAGACTATACTTCACAGGATCATTTCTGTAGTAAGTCTTCATTTACTTTTGGAGCAATCCGAAAGAATTTGCACCCGCGATGACGAGATATATCGTTCTATTTAAAGCGTGAGAAATGTTTGTAAGTCCTATGGGTATTCATTTGGACTTGAAACGTCGATGATCGCTTTGAAAATAGATAGAACGACTTCTGAGTGGTGTCTAATTATATTATTATATAAACATATCGCAAAAATATATTAGTTTTTGAGGTACCCTCCTCCTTCTCTTATCTTGTCTTGTCCGTTGTCCGTGACCCCTGTCCCATAGGAATTGGAATTTGGTTGGAAAGTAAAGGCAAAATACAAAATATACGTCTAATCTTTCTAAATCAAATCAAAAATACATCAGAAATATTGGCTATGATAAAAATATCACAATTCATTTTAAAAAAAGTAATAAATTAGAAAGAAAAATACTATATATAAATTTAATTTGAATTTTCATGATAAATATTGCTGGTTTAATCTGGAACTGTAATGATTTATAGCTCTAATACATTTTTTTCTTGTTAGTTTAATAATAAATAAATTTTATTTTATTTTTCGTAATTAATTAAAACTATGCTACATAAACAAACAAGTATGTATTGTATTTGTATGTAATTATGTGAAGAGTGTAAATTAGAAGAAGATAGAACAATACTGAATATATAAAAATAAAAACATGCAATATAAAATAAATATAACGTAATTCGGTACATTATTTTCATCGTTAAAAATAATAAAATTTTTAAGTAGAATAATTTATTAAAGAAAATTTCATTTTAGAGTAAATTTCAGTATAGAGGTAATATTTTTTATACATTTTCTTTTCAATTAATGATAAGAAGAAAAATATTTTCAAGCATGCATCAGTTATTTTTATCAAAAAAATCAAAAAAAAAAAAAATCGATTTTACACATTTTACGAAAAAGCATTAATAATAGAAAATACAATTTATAAATATTTAAATTTATAAATAAAAACATAAATTTTATCATTTTTTTTAGATGAAAACATGCACCCGGAAAATATAGCAATTTCACATGGAGGAAAAAAACTTTACACTTTTCAATTTTCATTTATAATAAATATATACAGTGTGTTTGACAAGAGCGTCCGCCTTATAAATTTAATAAGAAGTAAAAAACTAAAAAAAAACTTTTTTTTAAAAAAAAAACTTATTTCAATATATCTATCGCGCAATACATTTAATAGCATATAAAATCACCATTTTTATAAATATCCAACATTTTAGGTGCATTCAAATTTCCAGTAAAAATTATCAAATGACTGAATCCACGAATATTGAAGCATCCCCAAACATGCACTTTAATCGGGTGCTTCACCGTCCTCACGACAACTCTTTCACCTTTCGGTGACCATATGCACGTTTAGAACTTTGAAACGCCCAAAAGGATGATTCATCGGAGAATACGACATCGTTCCAATCACGACCCAAATTTTCTGTAGCCCAGTCAAGTCGTTTTTGCATATGGATCGTTGACAGTAGAGGTTTGCTGAGGGTGGTCCTAATCTTTATATTATTTTCATCCAATCGTTGTCGAATTGTGAAAACGGATATGTTAATACCCTTTTCAGCCAATTTCTCTTTTGCTTTTCGTAATGTCATGAGAGGATATTTCTTAAATAACTCCAGTATAGCTTTGTCCTGTTTTTTTGATGTGGTTTTCGTTTTACCCCTTCCAGGTAAATCGTCCACGTTTTTATGCTCCGTATAACGTTTACACCACTTTCTCACGAATGACTCATCGTTTTAAGTATTTTGCACTCATTTCAGAAACTTGTTATCACCACGAAAACTGAATAACTAATGAGGCTAATTTTTATAACGCGCTTTACTACAAGGTATTCTACTTAATCCTGTACCTACGTTTTTTCAGGTAATTCCTTTTTCGTTGAAAGGTACAGCGGCCGATCTTGTCAAACAGACTGTATAATAAAAATTATGTACATATATATATAGGTAGGTAATAAAGTTACGGTACAATAACACTCTAGTACGTACATACGTACATACGTAATTGTTTTTATTTTATTTTATTTTATTAAAATAATATTGCGATGATAAATTATAATGAATGTTAAGCTATGGTAATATATGTTGTTGTTGTTGTTGCTATTATTATATTAGCGTTTTGAGTGCCCGCATCTTATAATAATTTTAATTCATATTATAAATACATACTGTGTTTGGGTGCATTATTTTCTTATATTTTTATTCAATTTTATTTTATTTTATTTTTTTTGCTTTTCTACAATAGTATTTATATGATGTACATTATTTAAAAATTAAATTATTGACCGTAAAATATGTTCCGCTTAATCATTATACACTTACATTAATTATGTACTCGTACATTGGAGTAATACATTTTTATATATAAATGGTATATATAGGTTTTAATATGAAACACGCAGGCAGTACTTATTAATTTTCTTGTATTTTCTTAATTAATTAATTAGTAGTAGAGGTAATTACATTTTATAAAATTAATGAACTTCGAAACTGGAAGGAGTGTATCAATTGTACTATGTACGCACTGTGTGTTGTGTATCGTACGAATATAATTTAAAATTTAAATGTCAAAAATAATAAAAAAAATAAAAAAAAGAGAATTTGAATAAAATTAAGAAAGTAAAAATAAAATTTAAATGAAAACAAAAAAATAAATTTCAAAATGAAAAATACATATATTTTTTTTAACATTACTTTATACCATTTATGTTAGCCATATTTGTATTATATGCATGTATAAATTTGCTGTTGTTTTTATGAACATTTTTTTTTTATAAATTATTTTGAATTTAGTTCAAAAAGTCAATGTACGCATCAGATATTATAAAAATATTTACATTCATATGTAATACATTATACTAGAATTTTATTGTAAATTAATTTTTATATGTAAAAAGTATAGAAATGTATGTGTATATAGGAGGTATGTGCATACATAAATTACAAAAATACAATAACAATAATTGTATTTTAGAAAAAAATTTTATATTTCCTATAATGTTATTCCCGCACACAGACATGTTAATGTGTGGTGTGCATGAGTATTGTATGGTGTGTGAGAATTCATACATATGTATATAATAAATAATGCAGTGTATAATATTGTACAAAAATTAAAAAACACATAGAATGATATCCTTTACTATATTTATGTATAATATTGTTTTCGAAATTTTATTGCTTTCATGTTACCATTGCCAACAGCTGCATTACACCAATACTAGTATACTTCATTGGATTTACATATAATTATACAGTACATTATATAGCAGCGTACATAATGTATATATAAATGAGTGTACATTTAAATTGGTGCATCTCCTTTTTAATATACTCATGTTCATGTATACTATATACTATCTTTGATTTTTATCAACCATTTTCTAGTAGTAATATTAAGTTTAAAATGTACATATATATAATTATACATGCATATACATATACATAAATATATGTAAATATTTAATATATTTTTGCCCTGAATAAAGGGTGGGTGATATTAAATGGTAGATTATTTCAAAATTACATTCTGCATTTACACTACTACTTATATATACACATTTTTATATTACGACGCTTTTAAATAATGCAATATAGCTATGCGTTTATCATTCATTTCTTTTTTTTTTTTTTTGTTAAATTTTATTTGTACTTACATTACATACTTATGTACTCGTACATTATGTACATAAATATTTTTAATAATATTCAAAAAAAAAAAAAAATACATAAGTTTCCGTGTCTAGACATTACATATAGTATATCTGGATATTTACACTCGAGGCGTTTTTTTCTTCATATTATTTTCATTTATGGGACTGAGGACTGAATTCTGAATTAAAAAACAAACGAGTAAAATGTTTTAATTTTATTTTTTTGTTTTTTATTTTAAAGTCGATTTCATTTTTCCATTTTTAAGGGAAACTTTTTTTTTTTGTATTCCATATACTATTTTTCATCATAAAGAGTTGATGTTTCCTTGTTTTCTCGAGCATTACTTACATATATGTGTACATACTGTTAATATGGTAACATATTACACAATGTACAAAAAATAAAAAATTCTATGAATTTTATTTCATTCAGTTTCTCGCTTTAATTAATTTCTTTTAAATGATAAAATACTGTGATAAAGTAAACAAAATTATACAAAATATAAGAAATATAAAGCATTCATATCATTTATATGTATATGTACGAGAGAACATGTATACGTAGTTTTATTTTTTTACAAATTTTGAAGAATGAAAAGCATAAAAATTTATCAAAATTCAAAAACTTTTTCTACTACACACAAAGTAAAAAAAAAAAAAAAAAAAAAAAAAATTTTATTTAAATAAAAAATATGAAACTTATCATAATAAAATTTAATTTTTAATTTAATTAGTCTTGATGTAGTTTAGAATATTTTGTTTGCATTCTTATACCACGAGTACGAGTATAGTATTTGTATAGAGTTGAAATTTATAATTTTGAAATTCTACAATTTCTGTGAGTATTCAATACAAATACTAAAATTTATAACTAAATCATATAAGGGGTATATTTATCGAATATTGTATATCTCTTGTATTTTAATTGAAGATAAACTTTGTATTTCATAAATTAAATATGATACTTTTATACATATACTATGAAACTATATTTAAGTATGCGAAAAGTTAACTACGATGTGATAAACAAATCAACAGTTTTGGAGTATGTAATGTATTTTCAGTGTCATCATCATATTCGATTCATTTTCGATTCGAATGTGTCATTTCTTACTTAAGCGCGAAACAGAATGTGCAGCTTGTAGTACGTAGCTGTAGTTGTAGCTGTAGCTGTAGCATGAAGTAGAAAAGTTCCTATTTTGAGCAGCAGCTTCTACTACTACTACTGCTACAGCTACGCATTGTGGTGCTTCAAACTTACATTAATGTAGTGTATTTTTGACAGCTCGTAGTGCTACATGTACTACATACTACAGCTAGACATTCTGTTTCAGGCATTAGTTTATTTGTTGCAGAGATTATATTTCTCTCAAAGAGAGATTTTTTCTTTTTCTTTTAAATTATCAGCTGATTATCCATACACACCATTTATTTATAAAAATCTAAATTACTTAGGTGAGGTGAGTTTACAAAATTATTGATTACGATGAAAATATCAAACATAAAAGTTTATAAATACCCCTTATTATGTACTAAATTCAAATAAAATACAATAATACTCTTATAATTGCATACAAATATGTATAATATATCAGAATTTTATAAACATCATAAAATATTATTATGAATAATTTACTATTGATAAAATTTTTAAAAATTTTTTTTTCTCTTCTTTCTTCATTTAAATTAAAATTCAAAATATGTACATATACACAAATACGTGTACATTTATATGCATTGATAAAATGTTGTACAATATTAACCGTTTTATATAAAAAATATAGGTACATATATGTACTGTATACGTACGAGTACATACAAATTAAAACCTTTTGTTGACACTATACCAACGATTTAATGTATATATACTGATTTCTGAATATTTTTATGTATACGAATGTATGTATGAGTATTTTGTATATTTCTTTATAATATTCAAATTGACAAAAAATAAAAAAAAAATAAATTGAAAAACATTTATACAATATATAATTCATACATATACATATATATGTAAGTATGTTCGGTGGTGGATATGCACTTGATATATTATCATAAATGTTTTATATGATAGTTGTGTGATTTTAAATTAGAAATTAGAAAAAAATGTACATTATGTATGCATGTTTGTATGTATATAACATGTTGTTTTTGTTGCTTTTTTATTCGTGTTATTTGCTTTTTATTTAAAAAAAAAAAATTTATTTTTTCATGAACATGCTATGCTATTATATGTATGTATGTACGCGTATATGGTATACAAATTCATTTACTTGTGTACTTTTGTTTTAAGTATGTCCTCAATGTCCTTGTTCCAATTCTAATGTAAGTGAGTGGAAAAAAAAAATACAATTTTCTTTGTTGTTGTTGTTGTTGTTGGTGGTGATGGTGGCGTTGGTATTTTTGTTTTTAAATTCTTCTATAAATACATACATATACATATATGTATATACATATTTTCTCTTATATGGAATTTTTGCGTCATTCATAAAAAACTAAAGAAAAATATAATAAAACAAAACATAAGGTATACAGAATATGTATACATATAGTATTTCTTTCGTTATCATTATTTCATTTTTTGTATTATTTTAAAAGGTCATATAACTTCAATTTATAAATTTTAACACATATGTACATACATACGTCCATACATAACATATGCATTAATAATAAACAAGACCATCACCATAGTAAATATGTATATAGTGTTTGTATAGTAATAATAATTACATATAGGTATTATGAAAGTAAAATGAGAAAAAAATAAAAAATAACAAAAATTTCTTACATACAAGATACGATTTAAATAAATGAGAATATGAATAATTTTACATTCATATGATGTGTAACTTATTACATGGAGTCTTTAATCATTATAAAATACAAAAATGACGTACACATACATATACACATAAATATGTATAATTGTATGGATACTGTATAAGTATGTATTGTATATATGTAGAGCATAATTTTGTTGGGAATTATTTGCAAAATATTTTTTTTTTTTTCTAACTAATATTGTTTTTATACTTTTATCTTTTTGCAATAATTTTTATTTTTCGTGTTGATTTTTCGTTGCACTATATTTATCAATAATTAACCATCAATTTGTTGCACACTTACATTTATATTATATGTATACAGAAAAATATATTATGCAAGATATCATATGCATATGCATATACACAATACACATAATATAGATATATTCAGTTTCAATCTATGTAAATACATATGAGAGATAAATAATTAAAATTTTAAAATTTTTCAGTAGTACTACCATTACCTACATATATGTAAGTACAGATGAACCTGTATAAAGGTTAAAACGAATATGTATTTAGTATACTCGTATGTATATTATAAGTACATCCTTTATAATATTCAATACATATACAGAATTATTTATATTGAAATTTGTATATATGGTACATATGTATATAATTATAAAGTTAATTAAAAATTGAAAATACAAATTTACGAGTATTAATTATTGTTACTATTATTTTTTTTTTTTCAAAGATATATAAAGCGAAAAATAATTATGAAAAAAGTTAATTACATTTTTTAAATGAGATTTAAAGATAAAAAAAAAATACCATTCATGTATACATATGTACATAAACATATAAATAACTATGCGAAAATACATATATATATATACAGGGTGATTCTATTCAACATAAGAATATTAGTACCACGCGATTCTTTGATGTGTTTCATGAAAAAAATTGTACTAGCAAAAATTTTATGAGAAGCCTGGTTTCGACGTTAGAGGGCGTTTTGAATTTTTAGATTTTTGTAAGACCTTTGAACACAAAAACACGTGTTACTTTTTTTACACCCTGTATATCAAAATGTTTCTTTTTGCAAATGATAGGTAACAAAATTACCTTTCTTTTCATATACTACAACATGTGTTTTAAAACATGCTTCTGGCCAAGAAAAAGTAATAAATTCAAAATTCACAAATTTTTTTTAAAAAACATGTTTTGAGAAATTGGGTTCCTGCAAAAAAAATTCACTACCAAAAAAAATTTTATTATTTAAAATTTTGGCCTATGGTGGTGTGCACTATCAAACAAAAAAAATCCGAACTCGATATCGCAATCCGTTATGAAGTTATTAAGGATCAAAGCGTAGATGAAGGGTTCAAAAACGTATGATAAAGATATCATGCTCTAGTTTTCTTTGTCTGAAAAAGAACATTTTTATGACTCGATTCCAAAAATAAAAATATTTTTTTTAGTGCAAATTTTTTTCAGGAACCCAATTTATACACAAAATTTTTTAAAAAATTCGTCATAAATTTTGACTTCAGGATTTCTTTTTATTTAGAACCGAATTCCAAAATACTTGTTATAGTATATAAAAAGAAAGGTCATTTAGTTTCCTATTATTCTTTAGAACACTAAATTTTCCAAAGTAGGGTGTACAAAAAGTTACACATGATTTTGTGTTTGAAGGTCCTGCAAAAAAATCAAAATTTTCAACGCCCTCTAGCGCCGGCAACAAGGTCGCGGTAGAAGGTTTTGCTAGTACACTTTTTTTCATGAAATAGTCTGAAGAATATCGTGGTATATCTAGTGCCACGTAGAAAAAAAACACCCTGTATATATATATACATATATGTAAATATGTGTAAATATATGTATGCAATATGTAACTAATTACTGTGAATTTTTTAAAGATTATAATGAATGAACAAATGAATATGTAATTGAATTAATGTTTAACTATATTATTTTAATTTATAAAAATAATAATGTAAATGCTCCCGTATATTTAATACCTGGGAAAATTTACATATATGTACTTATAATATCTACATATATGTAAATATTTTCATGTACACCACATATCTATATATGTATATATAGTATTATTACATGATTATGAGCGAATTTTAAAATAAAAAAATGAAATCTACACACATAAAAAGAAATTAAATTTACAATTTAAATCATATTAATATGCGATCAAGAGAAAAAAAATAAAGGTTCAATCAACTTTTCAAACACTTTCTCATATAAATTTCTGTTAATTATGTGTATGTATATTTATACATACGTATAATGTTGTTACAATATATTACATGATATATACGTACACATACAAAAATTTTATATTTAAAATGAAATTTCAATTCAAGTGTAGTATTAGATTAGTACATAATATATTTTATTAAATTATGGCACGAAATTATTTTGAATTTTTCTTCATGTACATTTATGCCATTTTAAAATTATATTAAACTCATCGTATTTTTATATAGATATTGAAAGAAAATTTTTAAAACGTATGTATGTATGTATGTATACATAAAATATACACAATACACATTCTAAATACATATATATACATATATGTATACATTTCACATTTAATAAAAATTAAAATAAATGTAGAATGATTGACAAATCATGTGGTGTTTTTTTTTTTTTTAATTTTTATAAAAATTTTCAAATATACATATGTACATTTTGTATAATATAAGAGAAATTAATTTATTAACAATAATATAAAGTATATTTTGCAATTAAAAACAAAATTAAATAAATGAATAAAAATTTATTACATACAAAAAATAATATTCCTTTCATATAAAAAGAAATAAATGTACACATACAATAGAAATGAAAACAACAATAATTCTACATTTGCATGTGTATGCAGTAATGTAATTATAAGTACCTAATGCATTTTATTATTATGTACATACATATATGTACATACATGTACTCTTGCATACTACATGTACAGCTAACAAAAATTATTTTTATTCATTCACCTGAAGGTTTTTATCGATTTTTTTCTAGATGAGTCTGTGTCCTAGTTAAATAGAAGTGTATATATATATACATATGCACATATATGTATGTACTTATGTACATGCATGCACTATATTACTATACATATGAATATATGTATGTGTACAATAAGTGTATATACTATTATATAGTTATATATAATTTTATCATCAATATACACAAATTATATACGTAAATATGTAGCATAGGTGTATTATATACTAGTACGTACTTTCATCATCAAGAAAACAAAGAAAATAATAATTATAAAAAATAAATTTTGTAAAAAATCTTACATTTAAATGAATGAAAAACATATTTAGGGATGAACACAATATTACATAACTCATATTTGAATTTTTATATTTAATTTATATTGAGATATAAAAATGTTCAAATTTTAATTTTATCGATTATGTATATGTATTACTTTTGATTCTGACTGTACATTTGTTACATCAAAGTTCGATTCGATACATAGTTAGATAATAAATAATTATTGTTCATTCAAACCATTTCGAACCTTAAATAATAAATTAAATGTTTGACTTGACTGTTTCTGTAAAGTTTATGATGTTTGCATTTAATAACAACGTATATAAATGGTATATAAATTATGTGATGTGTAAAATAAATAAATACAGAAATGATAATACAGAAAAATCTGACAGAGGTCAAATATCATATCATATTTTAAAAAAATTATTATCATAATGTGTATAAATTTTTATAAATGTACAAGTGCATTTTTTTTTTTTTAAAACATTAAAATCTGCTTTATTATGTTCAACACATGTTTATATTGTAAATTATGTATTTATCCCAAACAAAAAAAAAATTTTTCTATGATAATTTTTTATAATGTGTATGTTACACAAATATCTATTTTGTGAGTAGTATGAAAGTAAAAAAAAAATGAGAATTTTACATTATACATTCATATGTATTGTATATGCTTATTATTTACTCATTACGAATATTTGGTTTAAAATTAAAATCAACTAGAAAATGTGTAACATATGTATAGCATAATGTTTCAATTGATCACACATGTATATACAGTTTACTGTATTATTACATAATAATAATAATTAAGAAATGAATAAATATTTATGCATAAGTAAGAAAAGAGAAAAAAAAAAAAATTCTATAGAAAGTTAATATAATCGTAGAAATTTGAAACTTTTACACATTCTAAGTAGTTGAGTAGATTCATATTTTATTTTATCAAAATTTTGGTGTTAATATATTCAAAAATATATACTACATATGTGTATTTATTTTTTTCATTTTCATAACTTACACTCTTGGAAATGAATTTAGATGAAATTTTATATTTTTTTTTCTTCAATAAAGCAGATTGAATACAATCAGAAAAATATTGAATTAATTTTATTATAAACGTACATTACATATCATTTTTTCATTCAAAAATATGATTCACATTTTGTATATGTAGTATACGAGATACGAGAGTATTATTTGTTCAGATGCATGAAATTTTTTTCTCTTCTTCAGTATATAAATTAAATAACAAAAAATAAGACACACATTTTCTTTTAGGTATACCTAGTGTTTATTTTGAAATGCAATCAAAAAAGTAAACAACGATATAAATATGTATAAATATATACGAATATAATATAATGTACATATTTATAAATGTATCAAATTTTTGTAAAATATTAGAAAATTTCGAAAAGAAAATTTTGTGATAAGAAAAAATTTTTTTTTAATTTTCTATCGCTAATAAACAAAACTGAATAATATAGGACGATCAGTAATAAGTACATAAGTAACAAAATTTATTTAAGTACATATTTACATTTATTTGTATTTTTTCAAAAACACATACAACACATACGCATACGAATACATATGTACAATATTTGTTTATTCATAAATTTTTACACTGGTATACTTGCTTATTATATGATAAGTATACACAACTTCTTGTTAAATATAAATATAAAGAATAGTTAACTATGTATATCAATAATGTTCAGCTTCAAAAGGTATATAAAGGGTCATCCAAATGTGACGCCTAGATGTCAGCACTATATAATTTTTACACGTGACATCTTTTCAAATGACATAAGCCATTTTATTTTAGTAGAAGGTAGTACAGTTTTAACCATGGACAGGTTCACATTGCAACAACGCGTTTACATCATTCAAACTTATTATGAAAATGGGCGTTCTTTGAAAAATACCCATCGCAAAATTCGTGATTTTTTTGGTGTAAATAATCGGCTCATTTCACAATGAATGGATTCGTCAATAAGCAAAATTGTCGTATCTGGGGTGATGAAAATCCTCGTGTTATTCATGAAAAATCTCTACACCCAAAAAAATTTACTGTTTGGTGTGCATTTTGGGCAAATGGAATCATTGGGCCATTTTTCTTTGAAGATGATGCTGGAAATGCTGTTACTGTGAATGCTGAGCGATACCAATCAATGTTGAGAGACTTTTTATGGACACAGTTGAGTCATATTGAAGTGTCTGATGTCTATTTCCAGCAAGACGGTGCTACGTGTCACACAACTCGAGAAAACATTACGTTTTTGCGATCAAAATTTCCTCAACGTGTAATTTCACGAAATGCAGATTTCAATCGGCCTCCAAGGTCATGTGATCCAACACCATTAGATTTTTTTTTGTGGGGTTTTTTGAAAAGTCGAGTGTATGCTAACAAGCCACAAACAATTAATGATCTAAAGAACAACATTCAAGTTGCAATTCGTGAAATAACACCAGCAACATGTCGGAAAGTCATTGAAAATTTCGATATTCGGATTGATGCCTGCAGACGCAGTCGTGGTGGACATTTGAATGATATATTCTATTCCACTTATAATTGTAATGGATCATACTTTTAATAAAAAAAAACAGCTTGAAAAAATTGCAAATAGTTTGTGTTTTATTTAAAAGAAACATATAGGCGCGTTTTTTGGATGACCCTTTATATAATATAATATGGTTGCTTATCACGATTTTTTTACGTATATATTTTATATAAATATGTAAATATATTCATTCATTCGTATAGCACTTTATGTATGTATATTATATATAAATATATAAAAATACATATAAAGATATCAACATGAGTTAAATGGTTAGAGTTTTAGAGATAGGTATGTTAAAATTTGAAATAAAGTAGAAAATAGAAAATATAAATAATTACGAATTTTTTTCTAGAATTTATGTAACCATACTACATACATATTCATATATACTTCTTAAAATTTATTTAAAGTGCATACGCGAGTATACATACTGGCATAATATGTTTTTATATAAAATATAATATAGTATAAAAATAAATCTGTATATATGTATGATTTTAGAGTAAGTATAGGAACAACACAAATCATAGATATAATAAATAAAATTTATATAAAAATCGATTTAACATTTCAATTATTTTACATATACATAGTTTATTTGACTGAATTTTTATATCATTTATACATTCATATTCTTGTAATATTTCCCAGATAACAGTTTTCTTTTCTGTTTACATTTTACTTTTATTTGTATTTTGAAATGAAATCAATTATTTTTTCACTTTTTTTTTTTTTTTTAAAGAAAAAAATATTTATTATTGACTTTTTGATTAAAAAAAATTTTTTTTTTTTAGAGTATTACGCACACTCGACTCATGTTTATAAACTTGACTTGTTTATAAACATAAATTATCTACTTACTTTATAAAATTCGACCTTTTAGACTGTTTTTACTATATCTACATACATATGTATATTAAAATTATCACGTATAAAGTGTATTTAAAATATTAGTCATTTCACTATCCTATCATTTATATTTATGATATATTTTTCATGATTATTTCGGTTTTTCTTATTATATGTACTATATGTAAAAATATTATATGAAAATAAATTTATTATGTATTATGAATAATGAATAAAAATATTTTTCTTTTACTTATCTTTTTGGTTTTTCTTCTATACTTCAATCAAACAATCAAAACATAGTTTTGTTTATAAATTATTATGATCATCATCTAAATAGATAGATGAAATACATATATAAAAATAAAAACAAAACAGTCTTTCAAAATTTTCTTTTAATGTGTATGTTAATTGATAATTATATATTATAAGAAGTTAAGTTACAATAATTTCTGTTGAAGTGTATACTTAAAAAATTATCTTATATAAACTTGTCTCGAATATACTCATATCTTTTGATATTTTTGAATGACATATACAAAATTGACTAACTTACTAACAGGGGCTAACAGCTAACTTACACATAATTGATCGAATGACTGACTGTGACAGGAAATATAATGATAAGAATCATTAAAATAAATATACAAAATTTAAAAAAAAAAAAAAACATATTATCATGTATGTAAAGTTATATATGTGATGATAATGTCATGCCGCCTTTATGTCTGAGTAACTATAATCATTATTTAAATGAATTTATTGATTTAATTATCAAAAATGTAGATATTTTATAGGGAAATGGATATAACATACTTACATTATATTATATGTACTTAAATATATAAAACAATATTATATCTAAAACTAACTAAAAAAGTAAACTAAAATTAATTGTATGTCACCATATTTGTATGTACTCGTATGTTGTCATTATTTACATCAGATAATAAATAAAGAAAAAAATTTTAATCAATTTTATTTAATTTTCATTCAATATATGATGCATTGTTCAAAAACATAATTGTTGCATACTGTTTAATAATGACATAATTATCATCATTAAAAATCATCATTAAAGGATAACAAACAAAAACAATTAAAATTATGTATTTTCTTTTGCACACAAAATTTAAACATTTCTAATGCGTGTATACGTACATATATACATATATATAATTACATATGTACATACGTACATACTTATATGCATGCACACTCGTTAAATACATTAATTTGTATTTTGTCTATCATAGCAAAAGCAAACAAATTTTAAAAGTCGTGTATATTGAATACGAGTACTAGTACATTTTATATACTCATTTTGTCTGATTTGTAGATATGTAGGTATTTAAAAAAAAATAAATAAATAAATAATAATGCAGAATACTACAGATGCGTAAGAGTACTTCAAATTTAGCTCGAAAATAATTTAAATGTGCTCATATAAATGTATAATGTATATATACGTAGTACATAAAATTTTGTTTATTTGATGGTATATTTGATAAGAACACAGAGAAATGAAAATAAAATCAAAATTCTAAAAGACTATATTATATAGAGAAATTGTGTAAAGTAAAAGTTATGTACATAACTATATAGCTATATACAAACACTCGTACATTATTATCTAAAAGTAAAAAACAGTAAAAATGACTATAGTAAAATTTGTGTATACATAAAAGTATTATAAGATGAATTTATTCAAAAGAATTATAAGTATGTACCTACTTTATATTTATCTGTACAGTTTTGTTTTAAATAAATTTTCTTTTATTTTATGTATATACATATAAAAGCTAAAATATATTTAAAAATAATAATAGTAAAAAATTTGAAAGATCTTCAGCATTGAGGACAATAATTTCCTTCTTTTCGTTTTTATTTTTATTTTTTTTTTTAATTGTAAAAATAATTTATACGTATTGAATTGCACTCGCCCATAACTGAAATAAAACTCTTAAATGCAAGTGCAAATAATGTATACATATGTGTAAATAATATATTGTATTGTACATATAAGTACATATATACACACATATGCGATACATTTTAAAAATGTGTACGTACATGTGTATACTTAAACTCCCTTTTTGCATTTGCAACAATCATAATGCAGTATAAGAAGGAGCATCATATATATATGTACATTTGTATATGTATGCACATTTGATGCAGCATGCAACTCTATAATAATTATTGTTGTGTGTCGTTGAAAATTTCGTATTTTTTTAATAAAAAAAAAAAAAAAAAAAAAAAAAAAACAAAATAATAATAAAAACATGTTAAAATTTCCGCTCTCCTATCAGGATGTCATCCATGTTAAGAATTTATATATATACATATACGAGTACGAGTGTAAAAATAAAACGAAGGAAGTTTATTATTTACATGTCTGCTATATGCTTTGTTGTTGTTATTATTGTCATATGAACGGAAGAAAACGTATATGCACATGATACATTTGTAAAACGTGGTACAAGTATATCTACGACTACAAAAAAAAAAAAAATAAATAAAAATAATAATAAAAACAACTTAAGCAGATTTTCAAAAATATAATATTTAAAGAAAAATTTTTAAAGCAGGATAAAACTAATTGTATATGTACATATATGTAGAATCTTGAAAATAAATAAAATTTAATGGATAATTAATTTTAAAAAAATAAATAAATACAGAAGTAGTAATCATGCAAGTATTTTTAGACATGTAGGTATAAGGATATAAAAAATTTAATTGCATTTTTTTTTTTTCATCATTTTTTGATTGGGTGTGTATACATATATGTATTCGTATGATATTTCAAAGATAATTCATGTACCTATACCTAAATAATGTGCATATAACTACACTTAATGCATTTTTATTTCTTTTAATAATTTGCATGTTTTTAAGTGTCTGAGAAAAAATATATCTAAAATCAATTAATGATGATGAGACAAAAATTCTGATCTCATATTCGCAGTTAGGAAATATACTATATAGGTATACATAATGATGTATAAAAAGAAATATTTTTAAATATTGATAATGATTTATATATGAATAATTTATAATTCAAATAAAATAAAATTAAGCAAATATAAAAATGTTATCCTTTTCAATTAATGTAGGTATAAAAAAAATAATAATATAATCATTTATATGAAGTACCTAAATATACCTATATTTTTCTCTTTCGTTCATATGCATGCATGCATATTTATTCATGAAATAAATAAAAGTTTCATTAATGTCAAGGTAATGCAAGAGCACTCAACATTTTTGTAATGTACATATTATATGTATCTAATATCTGGTATCTATATGTATAATATAATTTTATTTTAATGTTTTCATTTACATAGGTACCTATGTGTGGTGTTAATTTGTTGTTATTATTATTTCATATTTTCAATAAAACTTCTAACATTTAGGTAGGTATTAAACCTTTTTTTTTTCAAAATTCTATTAATATTATTTACTAATATCGACAAGTTATATAGAAATAGATAATAAAATTGATACTTAGTAAACATTTATTTAAGTAAATCATATTATACATTATGTACTTGTATTTATGTATGTACAAACTTAAGAGCAAAACAATGTTTTTTTTTACTCACCCTTTAATTCACAATAAATGTTTCTTTTTTTTTTTATTTCTCAATTATATTATGTAGATACATACACATACATATGTATATATAATGTACTATGTATGTACTATACTTCCCCCCATTATTTTTTATTTTTATTTATAACCATATCACTATTACCACCTATTACCAACTATATATTCTCGATTAAAATAAATTAATAAAAAACCTGTATTTTTATTTATAAAATCATTGTACGTAATATTAATAACTATTCGCATGTAACATATATACATATGTATATAAATAATTTTTTTTTAAACAAATTTCCCTTTTTCGCTTTTTATTTTTTTTTTATTTACGAATAAAATGGTATGGTATGGTATTGAATTTTATGTTCATTACATATCCATTTTCATATTCATATTTTATATAAATGTAGTAGTAGTAGGCAGTAACCACAATTCACAATAAAATAAAACAGCACACAATTATTATTGAAACCGAAATGAAAACTTAAACTACCTACAAACATTTTTATTATTAGAATTTTTATTCAAATTATATTTTTTTTTTTCATTTTTTATTTCAAAAAAAAAAAAAAAAAAAAAAACACGCAGTAATAAATGTTTATTATTTGTATTTTTCATACGTGTATTCTAATCATATTATATTCATATCTTCTATTTTATTTTATTCTATATAGGTAATATAAATTATAATTATTTATGATCAAAATTCTGTGTATAGCTTCGGTACTTAACTTAAAATGAATTAAATGTAATCGAAATGTATGAAATACATATGTATGTACAGATACATTTTATATTTTCTCTTATGCATTCATATACATAAATGTATGTACATCATATCATTAAGTATCTAGACGACAATAATTAAAATCAACAAATTAATCGAAAACAAAAAAAAAGAATAAATAAATAAATAAAAAATAATGAGCACTCTTGATATTAAATAAATAATATCCCTTAATATTTTTTTTTTTTTTTTTTTGTATTTTATTTTAATAATGATTTTTTTTTTGTAATTCAAGTTAATTTTTTCTTGGAAAAAATATTCCAGTAAATCGATTTGAATTTTTTCACCAAAATAACAATAATAATAATAATAATAATAATGATGACAATATAACAACAAAAACCATACATATACATAAATGTATATTATGTATAAAGTTGGAGATGGAGAATATAATAAAGTCAAATTATAAAATCGATAGAGCTATGCTAAACCACTACTACACACTAAACATTGCATACACCACATACTACATATTACAGCGTTCTTGTTCCCCACAATATGTATATCATATAATTATATTGTAAGTACATATTTATGTACAAACAAACATTATATAAATATATTTATTAATATATCTATCTATATACCATATAATATACATATATGTATAGATATCATCTTTACAATACATACGTACAGATACAATTATACATCCTGTTTTTATTTTTAAAAAACAAATTGTATATTATATTTTTTAACTTTTATTGTGTATGCCATGCCATGCCAATGTATGCATATTTACATTATACACGCATATATAAATATGTGTATGTTTATAATATCCTTTTATTATTTTCACCCACTTTTATTTATTTTCATTTATGTAAAAGTATTAACATATATTTTCCTATATAAAAAATATTTTTTATAATTTGAATGTGTTACACATATGTATTGTTTTACACGTATATATTAGCTATTCTTTTTTGATTTTTTTTTTTTTTATAGTATGTACCTATTTCCTTTGTTTTCTATATTGTCCTGCTAACCTGTTATAATTTTCATAGTTTTGTTTCAATTTTAGTGATTATTGTGAATCAAAAATTTATTTATTATGAGAATCGAATCCATATATAGAATTTTCACTTGAGCAACAATAAACAATTTACATTAACATTATTAGGTATACATACATGCTATTCTCAATCAAATAAAATTTTTTTAATTTTTTTTACTAATTTAAATCGCTTTAGATGAAAATAATTCATTATTTCACCCAAAATTAATTATAAAATTTGGTACAAATAAATAAATATGTACATGTACTTGTACATACATCTAAAATAAATTCGAATTCGAATTGATTAAATTTATGTACATATGTATGTATGTATATGTATGTATGTTTACCTCTGCCTATATAATAATGTAGGTTTAATAAAAATCTTTGTAATAAACTCAACATAGATATCTGTATCTGTATATATAGTTGCGAATGCGATGCGATACACACATACACGCACACACACACAGAAAAAAAAACAAGATTTTATAAGATTGTAAAACGCACACTCCTCAGCAATTGCAGAAAAATACTGTGTAGTGTGTAGTGCTGCTAGTGTGTACTTATATCTCTTTACTGTGCTCTGTGCTGTGAACTGTGGTGTTTTGTTTTTGCTTTGGTGCTATGCTCGTTTTTTGTTTTCATTTTTTTTTTTTTTACCTGCGTGGTGTATTTTATATGGAGTTCTTGATGTTGCTGGTAAAAAATATATATAATTATATACATTGCATACATATACCTACATATTGGATTGGAATTGGTGGATATTCAAAAACATTTGATGAAATTTATACATAATTGTTATTGTATATATGTATGTAATTTACACACATGAATATATCATATGATGCAAGATACATATTTATATTGTTCAATTTGTTAAAATATGTAGATATACGAGACTAGTATTTTTCTACGTGTTTTGTACATACCTATATGCATAAATATGCATGAGTATGGCTACTATTTTGCTTTGCTTGCTTGCTACACATATTCAACGGTATTATCTATCTGTGTATTTACCTTTGTTTGTTTTTTTTTTCTTTTAATTTTCTTCTGTTTTCTGCAATCTCATATTATGTTATGTATGATGTGTATTCTGTGATGATGATGATATGATATAGTTCATTTGTTCAGTTTTTTTTCTATTTTATATTGTAAAAAAAAAAACATAATAAGTACATAGATCATTCATTTGCCCAGATTTTTAAAAACTATTATATATACAACTAACTATACATAAGTAAATATATGTATGTAACATCGCATATATATCATATCATGTATATATATATACATATAATAATGTATTTACATTCATTCAATTTTCAATATTTTTAAGGATTAGGTATTTGCATTTATGTATAAGTAATCACTTAAAATTTTAATTTTCTTTTTTCATTCATATTCATCTAAGAATCTCTCATAAAATTTAAACTATATATACCTACTTACTTCGTTCGAAAATTTTGCTGTAAATCTCTTGAATCTCTTCTATTATAAACAAAATGATGGTAAGAAAATAATGTAAACCATTTATATATATAAATAGCTCATCACATCATCATATCATATTAAGTATATGTACATAATTGTAAACTATTCAACAAAAACGCTTCACATTATGTATGTTTTTCAAGAAAATTTATTAAATGAAAAACAAAAAAAAAACTGAAATAATAGTTGATACACATACACTTTTTTTTCTTTTTGCAGGTGTCATATCATTGCATTTTATACAAGTATATGTATGTAATGTACATTTAAGCGTATACAAAATATATTTTTATCTTCATATGTGGATTACATTATGAAAATAAAAAAAAATATACAACATATCTAAATTTTTAACACATTTTAATACAGATACATACATGTAAGATAAGATGCAAATAATAATGATCTTTGTCTTTTTTTCCACTATGTTATGAGAAAAACAACTGTTTTTTTTTTATTTTTTTCAATATTTTCACTACATGATTTTTTAATATTATATTATGTATATTATTTTAAATTTAAAATTTGTTCTTGTTAATTAAGGCAAACATTTTATATAAATTTAATTTAATTTATAACTAAAAAGTTTTATAAATTTATAATACGATTGAGAATAAATTATTAATTATGGGTACATTTTATGATTATGATTTTTTGAATTTTATAAATTTAATGTTAAGCATTAATTATCGTTATCATTACAGAATACAGATTACACGAACGAAGTAAACAGCAAACTGAAACTGAGAAAATGAAATGATAAATGAACATTGAACAGTGAACCTGGAAGCATGCCTGGAAGGAACCTGGAACAGTGCAGTGCAGTGAACATGAAATGAACGAAGAACGTGCGTGATGAAGTGAATGTGAATTCGAGAACGAACAGTGGCAGTGAACCTGAACAGTGAACAATGAACAAATCAGTTACAGTTACAGTACAACTGCACAAATGACAAATGCACATTTGCAATTCACCAAATACCAATAGCGACGACAACCCGATCCCGAATCCGACCCTGACCAAACCAAAACACACCAAAACGAATTAAACGGGCGAAAGCGAATTAAACACAACTTGCACAACTACCAAAATCAACAACACTATGTCAGAACAGCAACAAAATCACGAATCACCAACAAATGAATTGTTATATTTGAAAGTGGAATAAGTCCATTTTTAAAAAAAATTTTAAAACGGTAATTTTAAGAAGATAAAATAATATACTAGGGAAGGTTCAGTGAAAAGCGACCTGACATATTTCTAGTTCGAATTTCCGGGAATTTTTTTTTTATCAGGTACGGCTACCTCTCAATTGCCTATATAAGGACGGTCACTACCATTCGAAAATTATTTAGTATCCTTATTATTATTATAGCACAAATAAAAGAGCGCATGGATGCAGTGTATGGGGAATCTGCGCCATCTTATACGACCATCAAAAAGTGGTCAAAACTATTTCGTTGGGGACGAGGGACGATAGAAGATGATCCACACCCTGGCAGCTCGGCAACTGTGGTGACAGCAGAGAACATTGAATTAGTAGAAGAAGTTATACTGAGTGATCGTAGATTAAAAACAAAAGAAATTGCAGCACAAACTGGCATTTCGAAAACAAGTGTTCTTAGAATTCTACATGAACATTTAGGCATGTCTAAGATCAGTGCAAGATGGGTACCGAGAATTCTCAGTCTCATTCAAAAAAGACTACGAGTCGGATGTAGAAGTGGAAGTTTTTAAGTCTATGTGGTGCAAATCAAAATCAAGTTATACGGGCGATTGTGACTGGTGATGAAACAATGGTTCTGTACCACGATCCCACAACGAAAAAGGAATCAGTGGAGTGGCACAAAAAGGGAGAACCAGCACCTAAAAAGGCGAAGGTCTTCCAAAGCACCAAAAAGATCATGGCCACAATATTTTGGGATTGTGGAGGAATACTGTTGATTGATTTCAAAGAACGAAATACCGTCGTAAACGCCGAATATTACGCCAATTTAATCCATAAACTTCGACAGGCTATTATTGAAAAAAGAAGAGAAAAGCTGAGTCGTGGTGTATTGCTTTTGCATGACAATGCTCCTGTACACACAGCCATTACTTCTAAGGCCGCTGTAAAGGATTGTGGGTTCACAGAGCTTGACCACCCGCCTTATATTCCGGCTTGCACCTAGCGACTATTTTCTATTTTCAAAATTAAAGGCAGATCTACGAGGAAGAAAATTTGAGACCGATGAAGAGATTCAACAGGCAGTTTTAGCCCACTTTGAGGACAAAATTCCAGAGTATTATTTTAATGGAATAGAAGCGCTAATTAAACGATGTAAAAAATGTATTGAAATGAAAAGAGAATATTGAAAAATAAAAAAAAAATTTTTAATTATATTTATTTAATTAGAATTCAAATGATTAATAATTTTACAATTGAATAAGTTACTTATTTTCTACTTCCATCTTCCATTTTTTATATTTGTCTGTTTTCCATTTTAATGAAAAAATTGTTGATTCTTAAAAGATAGAAAATAAAAAAAACTTTTTTGATTATCTATCTTAATAGACATTAAACTACATAAAGTTCATAAGTCAAACTTTTAAAATCATAATAACATGTTCGTCGTAATAAAAATGCATTTTTTTTAGAATCTTCTATATCCACCAGGTCCTCCTCTGCCTCTATTATTTCCATAATTCCATCCACCCGTATATCTTCCACCTCTATTAAAATTGCCGCCACCACGGCTGCCTTCACCATTAAAATTGTCATACCGTGGAAATTTGCCACCTCTAGGTCCACTTGGTGTAGCAGATCTTTGTTGATTTGGCATAATACCAGTTTCTCTTTGCAATTGATAATCTCCTGCATTCATTATACACAAATCTTTGATGACAGCAATTAATTTTTGATAAGGCTGATCAAACTGCAATACTTCATCTGGATTTTCACTGGCTTTTGTAACCAAATCTTCAATAGCTGGTCTTAACGCAGCTATCATCGCAGCATCACGTGGTTCAATATCAAAATTTAACCAATTATCTATCCGTACGACTTGATCGTCCACCAAATCAATTTTACGACATCCAAACAAGAATAAGTGAAGTGGTGCAACCATTGTCATTTGCTTGCATGAAACGGCTTTTGTGCGAATTTTTTCTCCAAAAACAAAAAATGGATATGGGAATGTAATTTGTAGATTACTACAATTTACAGATGTTTTATGAATTAATGCAGCTTTCGATTCTGTTGTAAGAACTTTACGTTTTTCTTTGTGGAAACAAACATTTGGATAAAGTCCAGAACACAACAATGCAACAGTCATATCTAGTTGAGGATCATCATTATTCGCATCCACATACATTTGTAACATTGATTCTTCTGGAAAACCTGCTTGTTGTAATAAATCCAATAATTGACGTTTAGCTTCAGACATAACTCTCATTGTTGGTAATTGTAATCCTTTCCATTCACAGAATCGTTTCTCCTCGTCTTCACCTTTATACTTTGCCTTTTCCCACATTTGATATGCAACCATCATTGCAATATGATCAGAACATTTTCGACCACCCAATGCTTTTTGATGATTCGCCAGACGCCTCTGACCGATGTCCAATGCAAAAATTTCAGAAAATGTACTGGAATAAGCCGCCATCGCTGCCAAAACATCTGCGCATCCAAACACTGTTCCGAGAATCATCATTTTCCCAAGGCGAGGTTCGACCGGCAATCGAGCAAGAATTTTTCCGAGTGGAGTTAACTCATCTTTATCATCCAAACATTTCATGTCGCGTAAAAGAACTTCCGCTTCTATGACAGCATCAAGTGGAGGTGGTTCAATAGCCTTTGAAAGGAATCGATGAATTGATCCCAGACGAAGTAATTTAATACTCAACGCCAATTCATGTAATGGTGTACGGAACATTTCTGGCGTAAGATGTTCGTCAAGCTTCTGAAAACGAGCTTTAGAGCACAGTGTGAAGCAAAATCCGGGTCGAACACGTCCAGCACGACCTTTTCCTACAAATATTTTATTTAGTTTACCAATAATAATGTATATAAGTATATATAACAAAAATAAATTCAAAGTTTATTTACTTTGTTCCAAATTTGTTTTACTCGCCCAAACTGTTGCATAGCTAGTCAAGTTGTTATGAGATGTAAACATTTTCATTCGTGCCTTACAAATATCGATGACAAACACAATATCATCGATTGTAATTGAGGTTTCAGCAATATTCGTCGAAAGGATAATCTATGAAATTAGACAAAATTTTATTTTTGACATTCAATAAAAACAGTTTGATTTATTTTACTTTTGTTACACCCGGTGGAACTGGTTCAAAAACTTTACGTTGATCTTCTCTTGGTATCTGCGAATGACATGGCAGAATTCTATAATTTGATCCGCCAAAATTTTGGCTACTTTGCAAGTACTTCATCAGGGCGAAAATTAAATTCCAACCTGGTAAAAATATCAATACTGCTCCTGGAATAGATTTTTCCCTTATGTAATTCAATAGCGCTTCTATCAATTCGAAATTGCATTCAGATTCAGATAATTGTGCCATCACAGCTTTTGTTTCCGCCGAATAATTTCCCTCGATTATTTTATTCATATTTTGTTCATTTTCATCGCCACCTGTAGTTGCCTCTGCAACATCTTCATCCTTTTCTTCATCTCTTTTACGTTTTTTACTTTCGGGTGATGGTTTAAATTTTGTCAATTCGATACAATCTTCTAAAAAGTATTGGGTCACTGGATATGCTCGACCAGGAATTTCAATAACAGGACAACCGCCAAAATATTCCGAAAATAATGTTGTATCGATCGTAGCTGACATAAGTATAACTCTTAGATCTGGATAAAAATGTACCATGTCCCGGAGTACAACTAGTAAAAAGTCACTGTTAACATCTCTTTCATGAATTTCATCAACAATTATATGAGAAATTCCACGAAGACCATTTTCTAATTTCCTCAAAAGTACACCGATTGTACAGAATAATATTGAACCATATGGACGCGGAGTAATTGATTCGAAACGAACTGAATAACCAACAGATTCTCCCAATGATTCATTTCGTTCAGTGGCAATTCTTTCTGAAACTGATATCGCACTGATACGTCTTGGTTGCGTCACATATATGTTACAATAAGCTCCTTGTTCTGAACTGATGTAATCTTCAAGAATGTATTGTGCTATTTGAGTTGTCTTACCACAACCTGTATTACCACGAATTATTACTACGGGATTATCATTAATAGCTGACATTATTCGATTTTTCATAGCAGCTACTGGTAAGCTTTCACGAAATTGCAAGAATTTCTAAAAAATAATTTCAAGAATTTGGTTTATTTTATTCAAAGTAATACAATATATTCTTACTTGGTATTCATTATCATTCATACGTTTTTCACGTGCTGCAGCATCTAAATCTTGGCATAATTGATCCAGTGTTGCTGTAGCTAAATATCCTTCATCAATATTACATGCATTCCATGCATTCCAATTTGGTTGTGGCGGTGCCCATGGTATAACGGAACCTTCTTGTTGATTATCTCTTAAAACACGTTGATTTTCTTGTTTCACACTAACCAACAAACTATATGAATTCGATTCTGGATCAATATGAGTTGGTGCCTTATCAATTACGTTCAAATTTAATTCTTTAATAACTTCTTCAATTTTTTCAGTTAAATTTGGATCGATTTTCACTGAATATGATTTCATTTCTTCATCGTCTTTTTTCTTTTTTAATGTACCAGAAAATGCTTCAATAACTCCCAAATGATATAATTGTCTTACCAATGATAATGCACATGATTTACTCGCTGATTGTTTATTTGAACCTGTTTCACGTGCAGTTATTGTTCGTTTCAATTCACGTACGAATATATGCATCTCAGACATAAAACTTCTACACATTTTATATTGGAAAAATTTATTTTTATATTTAAATTTCATATTGTTAATTTAAAATATGTAATTAAAAATTCTATGGTAGTTGGTTCATTATATTAACTTTAACTTTAGTGGCATTTATGTAATCTTAAGACTTACCATTAAACTGACATCCGAATTTACTGCAAAAGATCTCTCAAATAAGAACCCTCTTCAATTTTACAAATAAATTCTACAAAAAATTATATTTTGGTAAAATAATTGCATTTCAAATTAAAATTGTGTTTTTTTTTTTTTTTTTTTGAGAGATCAGTAGAAGTAGGTAGGTACTAAATTTTATAGATACATCTGTATAGAAGCCATGAATTTATTATTTCATGAAGTCCACACATAAATAAACTTCTACAACTTTCATAGTTTTTTGCAGTAAATCCAGAATTACAAAACATTCAAAAATAATACGTAATATGTATGATATGATTGGAATAATTTATGTACTACTATCTTAGATTTATAATATTAAATCTAAAAAGGTAGTCTCATTCATACGTATCTAGGAATAATAAATATCTACATTTTTTATTCTTTGAGGTAATTTTTATATTTACCTAGCGTGATCTGGCCCAACAGGAGTATATTTGTAATCGGATTGTATTTTATTCATTTGCATATACTGATGTAATTTTGCTTTAGCATTTTCTATAGTCCAATTGCCATGAATTGCAGCATTCACATCCAATGATTCGGCTTGTTCCATTTTCATTTGCTCTTGAGCACGATCAACCATATCGAATTTTCGATTACCACCATCATTAACCGGTCTATATGCTTGACCCAAATCTTGAGGTCCTAAACCATCACCAAATAAATGTGGCCTTTGCGTTTGATTTTGACCATATTGTTGACCACCTTCATTTGTTGCTACTAACGATGGATCTGCAGCAGAAACAACACCTAAATCTGCCGGTACTTCATTTGGATTTATTTTACCACATCGTACTAAATAGTTGACAAAATCTCTAGATGCATTTTTTTCAGCATCTTTTTTATTTGTCGAATTACCAGCACCCGTATAAGGCATGCCATTGATTCGTACTTCACATAGAAATCGTTGACGATGTTTCGGTCCTAGAAATTGTTTGGAATTTAAAAAGAATTACGATTTTCAAACACCAGAAATATGAATTCGTTTTGGATACTACTTGCCTGTCGGACGAACATTAAAACTTGGTTCAAGTTTATTTTTACTGCACCATTCATGGAAAAATGATTTAACGTCGGCAGCCATTATTATTTGATTGAATTGTTAGAATGTTTAGTGTGCGAAGTGAAAAGCTTGTATTTCTTGTCCTAATTTTTATTTAATTGTGTAAAACCGCAAAATTATTTACTCCAAATCACTATTATTTAATTTTTTATCGCAATATTAAGTATTTATAATATATATTACAATTATTAATAACTTACTTCCTTGACACTTGAAGTTTTTAACCTTGTAATTGTAATTTAAAATATACGATTAAATTAAATGCAAATCTATGAAATCTATATAACAGCAGAACAGAATAGTCTTCGTTCAATATTGATTGCAATGCAATGCAATGCAATTGCAACAATTGCAAATTATTCTTTAATTCATCTGATTTGGTAACACTGGACAAAAAATTATTTCAGTAATGTGGCGATTGATTGATTAGATTTTGTTAGCGGGCAGATGTAATGTAAGATGGCCGACGTTACTATTACTTACTACTAACATTTTATTTCATTTCAAACTGGTAGAATACTCAAAATCCACAAATATTGCAAATACAAATAATCTACTTTGGCCGCAACGGCGCAACCCTTAATTAAATGTTTTCTTGTAATGACATTCCTTGGCCATATAGTAGTAGTAGTGTGTGCATGTGATGTGTATGCGTGTAGTAAAGCAAAGTTTGGCACTTGGCATTTGATGTCTGATGATGGCGAGGCGATGTTGAGTTGATGGTGATTGGTGAATCACTATGTCAACAAACAACATCTGATTTTAAAATTTTATTTCCTATACAAATTCTTTTCTTTTTAGTTGATATTAAAATTGTTTTTATGCCAATGCCAGTAATGCCAATTTTGTAAAATTTTATATTTGAAAGTTTTAGAAAAATTAGAAAATGTCGATAATAATATGTCAAAAGAATTTTTATTTATTTAAATTAAACAATTATTAAAATAAAGATTTGGACTTTATTTAGATTTAGATTAAGTATTATACGAATACGAAACATTATACCTACATGAGACCAAATGTTTTTGTAATTTTTATTTTCATATGGTAAGATTGGTAAGATCTAGAGAATGGAAAAGTTTTTGACCGATTGACAGTGGATTTGCGGTATTTTGTATTTATAACTTTCATATAAATAGTAAATATAGAAGAAAATTTATTGAAATTTGATGTATGATTGTATTGTAGAAATCAGCTTAAAAACGTAGAAACTATATTGGTTTGGTTGGTTATTATATTATGTAGATAAATATGTATTTTGTGATTGATGTTGATATAATTTATCAGACAAATAGAATAGAAAGAAATAGCGTGGCAAAACGCAAAACAAATGTGCAAAGTGTAAACATTCATTTATTATAATAATTAATTCCTTTACTTTATTTTATAAAGAAAGTGAAAAAGAAAAATATCAAGTTTTTTATGTGATCTGTGATCTGTTTAAACTTTAAAGTTTTTTGACATTCATAATATAATAGTTTTTTTTTTATTCTTATATTTTTATTTAGCACATATTAGTGAATTTGATTTTATTAGTTTTTCGAATATGTTAAAATTTTGTATTGTACATAATCGTAATCGAAATAGTAATTTCAATTTTTTGTAGTATATAATTAGAAATTGAGAGAGAAAAGAAAATGTCTAAAAGAAAAAGAAATCAAGTGTTATATACAAAGCCAGAATTACCAAGTTTTTTAAAAAAGATAAGGGAACAAATTGCATATAAAGACGAAAGATTGGCTGATTTAGAAAAGGTTAATACAGGAAAGAAAATCAATTGTTTTTGTTTACATTTAAATTGGGTTGTAAAAATAATCATGTATCATATAATATGAATGAAGTGAATATGTAATTAGAAAATTGTAAAAAAAAAATGAAATTAGATGAAATTTATGATTATGTATGAAAGTAATCTTGAGAATAATGTAAATATGTAACATACATAACCCTTGAAATATGTCTTGTATTTTTACCTTAGCGCCAAAAATTGGCAAAAAATCTGGATGAAAAATACGAGGGAGACGAAGAAAAACCTCAAGTAATAGTGTTGAAAAAAGGAGATCTAACAGCTGAAGAAGCAGACACGGAGCAAAGGAGGATCGAGAAAGGTAAGTGAAGTGTATTTTTGTTGGTGTAGCCTATAGATTGTGTAGTAACTTAGCTAGGTGTATCTGTATAGTGTACTGAGAACTGAGGTCGTGGTGTAGAATGTAGATGTACATTATTATTGTTGCAAATTGCAATAGTTAATAAAGTGGCAAGTAGCAAGTATTCTATCAGTCAATACTCACTTCACTAGTATAGTATATAGTATGTACAGTATAGTCAGCCAACAACAAAAACAATAAAAGCAAGAACAACGATAGAAGCAACGGGTAGACAGGGGCAAGCAGGCTGACAAACAAGCAGAAAATAAGATACTACACAACCATTACACATAGCACATAACATAACACACATTTTTTTTTTCATTCATGCGGAGGAAGAACAGAAATTTTTCCTACTTTTTAAAAAATCTGTGGATAGCCATAAGCAAATAGCCTAAGCGTAGTGACCATAGTTTTACGTGAATTGAATTTATTTAGGTTATAAATTTTTTGTAATAAATTTGAATTTTGATTACCTCGTGAAAATAGGTTTGTGTTTAATTTTTGTAATCAAAATAATACAAATAAATATTTTATTGTGTTGTGAAAAAAAAAAATCATTACGCCGGTTGATTTTATAAAAAAAAAACCTCATGAAAAAGGAAAACTTAATTCATTTTCTTGATGTGCTAAGTGCTAAGGTAAGGAAAACTATTCATTCGTTTTTTCCTTTTTTTATTTTCATTTTAGCCAGCTTTTTAGTATTTTTGATACATAGAATATTTTCTTCGTTAATTGATTATCGAATAAACAATAACAATAAATGAATTAATTAAAAAGAAAATGCTAAATGGATGTGGTGGAAAAATCAATTTTTTATTTTAGCGGAGTCTCAAAAAGTCTCAATTTTCTATTGTACATATAAATTTTCACAACGCACGTATAATGTTATACGCAATCGTGAGGAAAAATAATAAAAAAAAAAGATAAAAAAAAAAACATAGCTAGCGATAGACGTTAAAACAAATCCCCCTGCACACTGCACCTCACTTTGATAGAATTCTGCTTCTGAATTTGAATTTTTGTTCAAATACATATATACATACATATAATAAAATAGAAAAACATGAAAAAAATAAGAGGAAGCAAAAGAAAATGAGAAATAAAAAGAAGAAGAGGAAGAGAAGAGAAAAATGAAGAAAAGCAGAAAACCCTCTAAAGCAAGAAAACAAATTGATGGTATAGACCAATACATAGCAATAATGACGATAACAAAAAAAAAAAAATCACAAAAAGGAAAAAGAAAAACATTAAATAAACTGTTTAAAATAATTAACATTAATTTAAAGTACAAATAAACAGTTTTAAAATTTTCCCGCCAAAAATGATTGAAATCCATAAAAAAAACGTTATAATTATTCCTTAAACTTATATTTGTTAATCTTTCTTTTTTTTCTAATTTTTCAAAAAAATTTCTACTTTCATTATCCTTAATATAATTAATTAAAATTAAAATAGATTTTTAAAAAAAAAAAAAAAAATTATTTACTTTTATATTTTTATCTTTCCATTTTTACAGAAGAAAACGAAAGGCCGGCAGATTTAAATCGAAGAATTGTTTTCAAATCGAAAGTTAAATCTGTTGAAAATCAAATTAAGGATTCTACAATATCAATTCCATCCTCATCTTCGTCAACTTCTTCAAGCAGAAAAGTAGAAAAAGAAAAGAATAAAAAATCGAAAGCTACAAAAAGTAAATTATCCTTTAACGACGAAGAAGACGAAACGGAAAACTAAGATAAGAAGAAGGGACAGAAATCGGTATGTTATTCTTTTCTAAATTACCTATAGGTATATTACTTTTTTTTTTTAAATACATATCTGCATAATATGTTTGAATTTGTTTGCTACTTTGCAATGTATGTACATATATATAAATCAAATTTGTAAAAAATAAACAAATTTTTTTATATTAAAAATCACTATAATCAAACTATAAATTTGTGTCAAGTAATTAACAGCATTTTATGCATTCTTAAATTAATGTTTTACTTTCAATTTTAAATTCACATTATTCTTCATTAATTAAGTCGATAAATGAAAATTCCATGAATAAAATGATTATACACATTTTTTATAAATATAGAGTAAATAGTAAACATTTAAATGTAAACAAACACTTAAATGAATTAAAACACAATCTGATTTATGTACATATTTATCTTCATTTTCAAAATTTTCACTATAACAGAATTTAATTTATCTTCTATCATTTGAAGCCTTCAAAGGATACAGGATATCTTTGTACTGTAATTATTTTGAAATGAGTCCAAATAATTTTTTAAATAATAGAAAAATCTATGCTGTGAATTAATTGAATATCTAGCTAATTGATTTTGTATGTTCATTTCTACATCTTTAGACAATCGCAAAGGAATTATCTATTTGAAAATTTAAGAATATCAATTATTACACAGCTAATTATATACTATTATCAATAGGGACGACAGGTAGATATTATTATATATTGAGAAAATTATTTAATTGCATTTTCATGTACGAATTCATTGAAAGTATTTGTGGAATTTTTTATTACAATTTTAATGATGTAGTAGATATTTAAATTTCTAATTTGTTTTTTTTTTTTTTTTTTGCAAAATAATACATCAAATGTTTGATGTGTTCAATTAATTTTATTATAATTTTATCGAATTTCAATTTACAAAGGATATTTTCGAATAAGATCAATGTTTAGTCTTTTCAATCATGTGATTGAATTTGTTTTTCCTCTTAACAAATTTGTGGTTCACAATCCACTTTAAATTGTGAACGCATAATTCGCTCGAATATCAAGAATTAATGTACAGAATTTAGATAATTTTGGACACTTTTTAAATTTATTAAAAATTCATTCATTTTTCAATTTTAATTTATCTAAAACATACATATTTGGAAGTGTATCTACACAATAATTAAATTATCGAAAATAAAAAAGTAACGTATTTGTTTAAAACTGTTTAAAATGATATAAAGTACTTTATATATACACATGTATGTAGTTTTTATAGTATTGAGAGAAAAACTTTTAAATTTTCTTCAGATTAAAGTATACTCTGTGATAGAATCTGGTTAAAATTTTTGATTTGATAATTATGTATGTAATTATCAATAAATTAGACAAAAAAATAAAAAAAGAAATAAATGTTTTACTTCGAAAGGAATTTTGATAAGAATATTGAGACATTGGTACACACTCGACATTGATATGATATTATATACGTATAAAATATTAAATTTATTGAATTAATATTTTAAAGTTTACGTTTTTAGAATTTAATAAGAAAGTAAGGAATGAAAAAAAAAAAAATATATGATTGATTAGTAGGTGTTATTTCTTCTCTACTTCTTCATATTCATAATATAAAAATTTTGTATTGTTTTAATTTTTAAGTTAAAAAAAATGTAAATCAAACAAACTACATAATGCATGTATGTATTTTGAATTTTTAATTCATTTCTTTATTGCTCGGAAAATAATCTAAAATAAATATTTTTTTATGTGTGTAGTATCACAGACAATATATACCTATTGTCTGTGGTAGTATGTATGTACTTTACTTCTTCTACGGTGTACATATTTGAGTTTTATTTTGTTAGTTTTTTCTTATCATTATTTTGATTTTCAGTCAAAAAAGAAATTGAAAATTTTATTAATTTTACTCATAAAATTCTCGTACATATATTGTGGACATGAATTTTGCATTATAATGATATTACGAAATAGCTACTTTTATATAATTTAATGTAACATTTATTATGTACGTATAGATACATCTATTTTATTTTTAATTGCGAAAAAAATATAATATAGGTAAATGATTAATCATATTTCGATTAAAATGAAATTGTTTATAATTTGTTATTAATTTAGTACATGAATGAATGGATATTTTTGATAATAGTAATATGTATGTAATAAATGAAAGCAGAAAATTTGAAGAGAAAAGAAAAAAATTTACATTTATGAAGTAATTATGTACATACACACATATAAGAGTATTATGTATGTATTATGTATTATATAAACTATATAATAATTAACAAAATTTTTTTTTCCTTGAATTTTTAATATAATTACATACGAGTACATACATAATATGTATGTATATTTTGATGCATAATATATAAACAAATACATCTACATAATACAATATATAATTGCATAAGTTTGTGATTCGTATTTGTACGTTACGTTTATATATATTTAAATATATTACATATTATACATATACATATATATGTTGTAAAAATGATGCATTATAATATGTACATATGTATATCTATTGCATATGTACATATATGTGTATATTATATTATGACATTATATAAACATATAGATAAATATATTTATGTTTTTTTTTTTTTTTAATTATATATATGTATATAATGTTATGTATAATATAATATATTTTTGTATTTTTTTTTTAAATTAACCTTCTTGAATGACGTCAGTTTATTGACATTCTAAATTGTTATTTGTGTGTTCTCGTTTTTTTTTTTTATTATTTTGCTATAAAAAAAAAATGTAGATTTACATACATCCATATTCACCAATATGTGTGTGTATATTTTACAACTTCACTCTAATGCATCTAGGATTTTCAATTTAGCTTTAAAAGTGAGACAAATATATACACATAAATACACATACATACACATATACAACAAATTGTGGGCTTAATATAGCAGAGTGTGTATCAGCTATAAAATAATAAAATATAGTTATAGCATATTATAGCTCTGCCTTGCTATACATACGAGTATATGGTACCTACATATATATATGTAACTCCATAAGTACATTTATATATGTACCTATATATACCTATATATATACGTAATATCTCTATAGTGTATAGTATGTATACATATATATATTCATATAATGAATAATGCCATGCAATACATAATATGTATGTTCATAGGTATGTGTGTGTGCGTATGTTTCACATTATAACTACACAGAACTTGGTTTATATGGTTTAGTATTCACTATAGAGAAAAAAAAACAACAACGAAAAACAACAGCAACAGCAACAACACAGCAACAACAACAGCAGCTCCACAATACAATACAACACAAAAATTTTGTACATATACATCCATACATAATATTTTTCATCGTCATTATTATCCGTTATGTTTAAAATACAAATTATTTTTATTTTTCTGTTTTTCTGTTATTTTTTTTTTTCCAATTTTTATTTTTATTTTCCCATATTATATTTTACTTGCATGTATGTATAAATTTGTATTTGCCTGTAATTGTTTAATTGAAAAAAAAAATCCATTTTATTTTCCACACGATCAAGGAAGTATTATTATTGATTATTGATTAAATATATATAAAATAACTATGTGTGACCATTTATTTACCCATATATTTAAAGAAAAGGATAATATTCATGATGATTATCATTCATTTCAGATAAATAAAAAATTTTTGAATATTTCCCATAATTTTAATTACTGAATTTTCATAAAAGCTCTGTTTTAATATGCATCTAAAAATGTGTATATAGGTATATATATCACTTTAATCCTAAATTTGAATTAATGTGTCAATAATGCATCGATGCATTATAAAATTCAACTTAACATCATTCTACTTTGTAATTATTTATTAATCTATTTCCAATAATAATTAGGTAACAATGGCTGAGTTCTAAAATGCATCGATCCGGTTTAAATGCAAAGTAAATGGTTTTTAAATGTTTAAAATAAAAACGGTCACACTGTCATTACTGTCGCAACTGCAGCGTAAAATGTATATGAATTTTACATTTCTTCTTCTTGCGAATAGATTACTACTACTTTAACAGCTTAGAGTAAAAGTAGAGTGGACCAAAATCAAAAAAACGAACAAAATTAGTTATGTCAACATATGATGTGTCAAAAACATGTTCGATTTGTACTCTGAGTTTTTACTCCTGCAAAAAGTAGGAGTAATAGCGAAAACCCAATGTACGCTGTGCTTGCTTTGCTTGCTTTACTTGCTTTGGTTGTCAAAGCAAGCAAAGTCATTCCCGCCCCCAATGTTGCTTTGCTTTGAGAATAACAACATGAATAACAACTATATAAAATAATATGGCTGGAGTTCCGAAAAGGTGTCACCCCCGATCCTCTTGAAATTTTGCCCACAGAAGGCCCTTCCGGCCTAGATCACGGGATTTTTGTCTTTTTTGGCGCATCGCCCTCTGTCGGCCTTAAATGACATTTTAATTTTTTTCCCAAAATTTTATTTTTACTTATAACTTTATACTGTAACTAATACTGTAACTTATTACAAAATTTAGCACCATAAAAATCATTTCTCTCTAGAATATTTGTCTTCTACATCCGGATCAAAGTAATAAATAAAAAAAAACTTGCTCATGATGTCCTTTCTTATTTGCAAAAAATTTGAACCGATTACCCTTACTCATTTCTGAGAAATTGGCAAAAATGTAAAAATAGTCCAAAATTACAGTCTCCTTTATTATCCTTTTACTAGGACTTTTTGAGAAATTTTTTTTTTCAGAATATAGAGCATCTTGAGAGGCATCTTTTGAGATATATACAATATCTGTATCATGTACTATTATAAAGTTATAAGTAAAAATAAAATTTTGACAAAACAATTAATATCCCAATTATGGCCGATAGGGGGCGATGCGCCAAAAAAGACGAGTATCCCGTGATTTAGGCCAAAAGGGCGTTCTGTGGACAAAATTTCAAGAGGATCTGGGGTGACACCTTTTCGGAACTCCAGCTAATAATATTACATATATATATATAATATTATATCACATTATATATACATATAATATTATATCATATTATATATACATACAATATAATTTATAATAAAAAATAGATGCTACAAAAACAATACATTTTAATAATTTTCTCTAGTAAAATTATTTAATTATTATCATAATATATCTACATATAATATTATATAATCTAATATAATATACATGCATATTTAATATACACATATGTACATATATACATTGATTATTTATTATGGAATGCAATACAACACACCAACACCAATAATCAATTATATCATGTATTAATTGTCAAAGCGTTCAAAGTTGTTAAAAAGTAGAAAGTAGACCAACTTTCGACTTTGCTTGCTTTACTTGCTTTGCTCATTGGGGGCAGTCTCGTTTAAACACATTATTTCTACTTAGTTGTCAAAGCAAGTAAAGCAAGCAAAGCAAGCACAGCGTACATTGGGTTTTCGCTATAAGATCCGAGTAAAATTTGGATTACTCCGATCTTACTCTAAGCTAGAGCTCTAAATAGAGTAAAATTTATACTCCTAGTATACTCCGAGTACAGATCGAGCAGAGCTATTGCATCGTTAATTTTTTTGATGCATACAATTGTTATTATCAAAACTGTCAAAAAAAAAAAATTATGTTTCAAAATCTCAAATTTAAAATTATTCGTTTTTGATACAATGTATAATAATGATACGCATCACATTTGCATCACTACGGTAATATTACCGCATCGATGCTTAATTTTTACATTTTAGAACTCAGTCTATATCCTTTAACTTTTTCAATTTATAACAATCTCATGAGATAATCTCCATCTGTTTTTTATAACTACAACATTAGGACAATTAGTATATTATATTGAGATTTTATTACCCTTTAGAATAATGATAAAATTATGGTTTCGGGATCAGATGTTCTATTTTCGTCTATATACCTGTTTTTATTTAGATTTCATTTGTGTCAATAATTTTTGAATTTTTTTTAAAAATGAATTGCAATTGCAACAATATCACATATGGAAATAAATTCAAATTTCACGAAAATATAATTCTCTGTATTATATCATCTCAATATAAATGTGGATACGACAATCAAGTCTATCAGGAGTATAACAGTAAAAATATCTTAATGGGATAATCGTTATTTATTTATGATAAACGGATTGATACAGATTACTCTTAATTCATATGTATAGTTATTGGAGAAATACATAATCCAATTTAAATATCAACAATAAATTTTAAGATTTATAAGGTAGGTACATTGTTCTTCAATTGGATAGGGTAGGTGCACTAGTGTTCGGCCACTTAACATTTTTTCAAACTTTGTTTTATCATATTTTGAAAATTATAGAAGTTATATGATTGATGTATATTTTAAATAATTATATAAAATGTCTAAAATTATTTGATTGTAAAAAAAATTTAATAACTATACTGTTTTAAAAGTTGTTAGTGATTTTTATAGAAAAGTCACATTTCTCCAGTGGGGTGGTCGGCCAGAAAAATTCATTATTCGGCCAAAAAAAAATTTAGTGTTCGGCCACTATAGAAAATATATAGGAATGCACTTTAAAATTATGAAATTTTCATATCTTATTTAAAAATAAGTAATAAAATTTGAATGAATAAAAACAAACAAAAACATATTCTTTAATAACTAAAATCAAAAATAATAATTGTAATAAGTGTGGTGGGTACCTTATAATAATAACAAAAATTCAATATAATTAAACAAAATAAAACAATTTAAACTTATTACATATTTTAAATTAGGAACTTATTTTAAAATACAGTCTTTGCATTTGAAATGTGCGTGTTGTGCCTCATTGTAGGTCATTGTATTCAATGCGGTACATTTCAGATGGAACCATGAAGAGCATGAATCACACCCGATATTTTTTAATTCATCATCTTTCACGTCACTGATGAGATTTTCAAAACAATTCTGACATTTTTCTTTAGTTACACATCTCGGTTTTTTAATTTTTGTTGATATTCTCTTAGTCAAACGTGCCGTGCCGCTTTTCTCGCTTTTATTTCTTCTGTTTTCAAAATTTTATTTTTTTTTTCTTTGTTGATGATATATATTTCTCCATGCCTGTGATGATATCGCACTTGGAGATTTGCTTCATCCACTTAATTTATGTTTACATGAAAATCCACTCGATTTAGGATAAAACAGTTCTTTGAAAGTTGAGTAAGTACATTTTTGGAAAAAAAAATTTAGTTAATATGTAATGATAAAAATGAATTGTAATTTGCTATAAAAATTTTTTATCAGTAAACGCAGTTTTCAAAAAATTATCTTTTAAAATTTTTATTTGTCGAGTCGAGACGATAAAATTTATGAATAATTAATGAAATTACATTGCTATTTAAATACAAATCCTTAAATAACTATGTATATAGGAATATACATATGTAGGTAATATTATAAAATGAACTTACAACACTGTCAAAGAAAATGACTCATTTAAGCACATGAATGTAACGTATTTTGTACATTGGAAAAGTGTAATAACATTTCATATAAAAGTTTTTTATGTTAAAATTCAATCTGTTCTACTATTATTAACTAGACTTTATATGCTGCTGCTGATGTTAAAAAATACTGGTGCATATGGTAAGGTATATACTATATACATGAGTTTGTAATACAATTTTGTTATATAAAATGATTTATATGTTAATAATATACATATTATATATGTACATACACATGAATGTATTTCATCTTTGTTTAATGTATTCGTGTATAATATTAAAAAAAAAAAAAAAAATAAATAAAATAAAAAAAGTCCATATACAATTTATATATGTATGTATGTATATAAAAATATGAATAGTATACAAATATACCTCAGTTCAGGCCAGGGTTATTTGTGCAGAATGTACACTCATTCACATCTATAATGTACACACATCACATTATCATGTAGTGCAAGTGCATATTATATTTTATGAATAAATATATACATATTACCAATATTACACATATACATGAATACATGCATATGACTATTATACACGTCAAGTATTTACTATACATATTTAAATGCTTACTTGGTATGTATAGTATGTTATATTGGTTACATATGCACATTATAATGTGTTTATTTGTATGTTTTGTATCTATAGATACACAAATACATATACATATATATGTGAAAATAGTATAGTCTAAAAATTAAAATCTAGAATTTATGGTATTGATGGTTGGCAAATAAATTATTAATTGCTTAAAATAAATTAAATTTTTATATAACCTACCTATAGTTATTACCTATTGCATAAATATTGCACATAATTATGTTATTATGTGTATATTTTCATAAAAAAAATATTTTTCAATAAATTTCTTTTTATAAGTTAGGTGTTAGATATGCATTGATATGCTAGAGAAAAAATATATAGGTACCTAAAATATCGGTATCTAGGTACATAAGTACATAATATTATTTTTAAATTTTGATTTTAATATACAAACCTTAATTATGTATTCATAAGGATATTTAAAAATCCTTTTTAAATCAAATTTTTAGGTGCCATATTTTATATATTTTTTATATTATTATACCTATGTATATTTTATGTACTATACATACCCTATTATTATTATTCATGAATTTTATATATCTATTATAATATGTATGTGTATGTAGTATGGGAACAAAATGTGTATACATTATACAATATATAATTTGTTTTATATGTATATGTATATCCATACACATACATATATTTGATGTACACAAATACATAAAAACATATAAAATATTCAAAATTTTATTGATTAATTGCCGCTTTACCACCCCTGATTTTTCCTATTTTTTTTTTTTCTCCATAATATTTGCAAAGAGAAATATCCATAAATACCTAACTAAATCATTTATCTATTTACGGTTTTTTTTTTTTCTCAATGATTTTGAATTTTTTTGATATTTAGAAGACAAAAATGCAGGTAACCATGTAACTATAGAAAATCATAAATTTTTTGGTAATAGTAGGTACCTACCTACCTAGGAACTTTTAGATTTTTAGGTATAGTTACTTAGAGGTTCGATATGTACATATTATACAATTATTTATAGGTACACTTTATGATAACGATAAATATGTGCATCTACTTTAATATTTTAATCAAAATAATTTTCATTGCTAGTTTTCAATTATCCAAATACATAATATGCAGAAGTGGATACTGTCTTCTTTAATTCAAATACATATATAGATTTTAAGAAAGAATCTGAATTAAATGTTTTATTGGTTTTGGTATATTTTTCTTCGTTCGTTATAATTTACAATATAACATAGCTATATTACAATATTTTTTCTTTCGTTTCACTGTTTTGTTGGTTGTTTTTCTCGATGAATTTCCCTCTTATGTCCCCTATTTAGTATCATATCATACCATATATACAAAAATACATATGCATATATATATATTGTACATTTTTTTTTATATATATATATGTATATATAAATATGTATGTATATAAATATTTCTTATTTGTTTTATTTTATTTTTTTTTTTTTTTTTTTTTCTGAAGCCAAGCATAGGTATATATCGTATAGCTTTTGTTGCTATGCTATTTTTCCCAGTTTTGTGTCAGTTATGTATGTATATAGAGCTACATATGAATATATGTAACATTATAATGTGCTGCGTTTAATATACATATATGTACATATATATCTATGAACATGGGTCGTGGTGTGGGCAGTAGAGAGGCAGTTTACTGACCTCTCTGCTTAATAAATAATAATAATAATAATAATCTATGAACATGCATATACTATACGTAGGTATATATGTATATTTTGTGATCATATCTATATAGGTATGTACATACTCATTATATCTGTATCTAAAAGATATAATAATAATAATATACCTACATACATACATACATACATAATATGTATATTGTATATATGTACTCATAGTACATGTAATATATATAATGTATGTAAGAATGTACATTTTTCGAAATTATATTTTTTAGATATATAGGTACATACGTATATATATTATAAGTATAATTTTGTAATTTACATACAATTTAATATAAAACATATTTATATGTATATATGTATGTATCTGTAGATATAGTTGTACGTGTTTATGTGTATTTATATTGATGATAAAAAAAAAAATTAATTTTTTTTTTATTTCAAAATCAGGGGTTTTTTCATTTTTCCTCCATTTTGATGAAAAACGAAAGCCTGTATTTTATTTTCAAATACATAGGCAAGTACGTATATATATGTATGTGTGTATATGTATATGGAATGGATGAATAATATTATTATATGCATATATACTGCTCTATACAAAAAAAAAAAAAATCTGAAAGATAAATTCTGCACTGTACCAGATGACGCTGGGTCCAGGTTGAGTCAGATTGTAAACTACACTCCACGTTAAAGTTAGCATTTTTTTTTTCTATTTTATTTTATTAAGTTTTAATAATGGACTTTGTAATATGTTTTTTGTAGATACATAAATGCATGTACATATAAATTTCATACATATATAGTACATACTTATGTGTGTATGTACGAGATGTATATAGTTATTTTTATTATTTATTTTACAGTCAATTTTTATCTTATTTTTTTTCTTTCCTCTATTTGAAAAAGCGTAATTTAAGTATATTGACATTACATAATTGAACATATACCTACCTAAAATAAATTAAAATACAATTTACTTTGTACCATAAATGCCTGCATATGCAAAAAAATAAATTTCCATATTATATTTTTGGTCAGAAGTAATTACCTATTAAAAGAGAATGAATGCATCATGTAGGTACATTAATAATTTCACATAATCCATATTCACTCATAATTCACATTAAAATTCATCTAATTGTTTATAATATGAATGAACCACGTAGTAGTATTTGAAGCAATTATATAGTAACACGTAACACTCATTTAAAAGTATACATAATACCATAATGTATACCTTATAATATCAATATCACACCACTTTAAAAGTGTAAAATTCATTTTCTTTATTATGTTATGTAATTTTATAAAAAATTTTTCCGATAAATTAATCATCTGATCCTTAATTTTTTTTTTTTTTTAAATTCACATATAAATTCAAAAGAACAGAATATAAGAACTAAGTAGGTAGGTATCTTTGATACTTACGCAATGCACATAAATATTACATAGGTAAATATGTAACGTATATAGTATATAAATGAATGCATTAGTCATGTTCATCATGTAAATAATAATAATACTTCAGAAAATACTATATTTTCATTTGGAAAATTTTCCATCTACAAAATGTAAGGATGTCATTGTAATGATTGTTGAATTGAATGTGATAAAATTTATATAAGAAGTAATAAATTATTACAATAACAATATAATGTGAAAAGAAAAATGGATTTTTTTCTTCGTATGATTTTCTTCAACCATTGATAACGTTAATTAATAAAATGATGGATAAGGATTAGTCAAAAGAAAGAAATTTAATAGTGAAATTTGCAATGATAATAAAATGAACTTTTTATCCTCAGATCATCGTAAGATTGCAATGTATCTTACAATGAACTTTGAAAAATATCCAAATCCTAATTAATGTTTTTTTTTTTTTTTTTTTGCTGTCGATGTAAGATGAAATTATTATCTCAATTATCTCAAAGTTTCATTTTTTCTTTTTTCTTTAAAGTTTAACATACGAATGAACCTAATTATAAATAATACATATCTATATTATATATCTATTTATTTAATACATTATATTTTTTAAAATTACATAGGTATATCAATTTGTTTTCAACCGTTGTTGTTACATTTTTCTTTTCAACTAATTAATCATGAATGTTTGTTTTTTATTTGCATAAAATGTATGCTAAGTCCTGCAAAATATTTGAGTTAATTAGTAAAAGAATTTATCAACATTATAGTTTTTGTTTTTAATTTTCTGTTTTAAATATGTAATTTATATTTTTGTCAGTCTATCAGTATTCCCTAAACAGGATAATATCATTTATTCAGATTTTATATAATATCTCTCGAAATTTTATCGTTTCTATTATCCAATAATTTGATAAGCTTTTTATCAAGATTTGAATCAATTTATTTGGAAAAGGATACAAATATTCATTATAATTTGTCTGAATTTCTTTTTAGTTTCAAATCAAAAATAATATTTTTCCTTTTTTGAAGAAATGAAAGAATGACCGTATACAATTTATCACTTAATTTTTCGAAAAGTTTTTCTAAATGACATTGTAAAGGGGATGGATATACAAGATGATTTCCTTTATAATTTGAAATTTTGATCCAAATTTTTTGTTAACTAGGGAAATGTCCATTTCCAAGAAATAAAAGTAAATTTGAGACTTTTTTTTTTCAATCATTACAACATGTAACAAAAAAAAAAACATCTTACATACATATTTAAACAAGTGTGTATAGGTTCATACTCATAAGTAGGTGAAAAAAAGTTGATGTAAATGATGTGTAGGTTGTGTTGTGATACGAGATATGTATTCTAGTTCAAATTACTCCACTCCCCTTAATAATATAGAATATAGTAGGCTGGTATGTAAGTATGTATGTACATTATATATTGGTATACGATGGTACATCATAATGAAATTTATAATAAAACAAAAATGAATATAGATTTGAAAACGTGACTTTTTGTAAACGCCATTTTATTGCTAATGCAGTCGGTTGGCACTTAACAGATGATATATAAACGTTCAAAATCCTATTCCTTTGAAAATAATTTTTTTTTTGTTTTTATTTCAAAAGGGAGTTAAATTTTTTGATTGAAAAAAATTAAATTTTAAAAACATAACGTTTATTTGGATAAAAAAGTATGTAAGTGTTTTAAGGCCCAACTATAATCGACATACCTGACATAACAAACATAAGAAAAAATAACGAATATTAAAACGTAACATTTGGTTAACTATAATAACATAGATAACATACTAAAAATAAGCAATACGAATTTCACAAAATGAGCTTATGGCTTATGTTACTTATGTCATGTACGCTTTCGATCGTACTGCTTATGTCGAGAGTCGAGCTTATATTAAACGAATTTTTAACGAATGTCGGCAATGTTAATTATAGTTTAGCCCATTGATTTGGCTGTGTTCGGCTACGACATATGTCATAGCTTATGTCAGCTATGTCGATTATAGTTGGGTCTTTATGTTGGGACGACGGTTAGGAAAAGTTTGTTTACATTCTAATTATTGAAATTAAGGTGTGTGAACGGACATTGTTTAGTAGGTATTTACGAAGGAAAATTTTTCAGTATTGATTATACACATAAATGTAGCTACTTGTTTTTAATAATTGTTTGGATTCTTGAAAGTACTACGTAATATTGCTATATAGCAATAATGCGTTATAAGTGAATAGAATAAAAATTCATATTAACACTTGACACTTGACAGTGTGGTATAGTACTACGACAATCAATCAGAATGTAGTATACAGTGAATCAGTGAACAATAAGTAATTGATTTGAAATACATACATACGACATACGACATAGTACCATAGTACGTACAATAGTGACGTATCGTATAAAGATTGTGTATTGAGCAGGTAAAGTTGACGTTATAGTTAAGTTTTGTTATATGAACAGTTAAGTTAAATAACTTGTTATTATCTAATAGACTATCTATACCATACCATAACAACAGAAAAGAATAATATGATGATAAATTGAGGGTGTAAAATGTCAAAATATAAATGAAGTAAAAAGTAATCAAAAAAGTTTACAAAAAGTCCACAGAATAAAGAATGTATGGAATGAATACAACAAGTACTGAATACAGAAAGTATTGGTTTTGTATTAATCGTATAGTATATCATCAGTATAGAGAAATATAAAAGTTTACTACTATATATGTATATATTCAAATTTTTCGCACATTTATCATATGGAAAGCATGACATACTGTGCTGTATTTTATATAAAAAATAAAAATCTACCGGTGCATGGTTGTAAATTACTTGTAAATCATATATGATTATGAAAATGAATAGAAAGTATACGTATACATAAGGGCCAAATTCACCAACCACTCTTCGATCTCTCATAAATTTATGAGTATAACAAAACTGCAAAATATTTTGCTATTCACCAAGCACCTTAACCTAGCTAAAAACGTATATGGCAGTACTATTTTCATTTTTTCGAAAAATTTTCGAAATGTCAAACTAATAAAAGAAAGAAAGAAAACATTAATTTTCACATCATATTTTGAATTTGAAGTATCAAAGTTTTTCAAGTTTTTTATAATAATTATAAAAATATAATAATTTATTTATTATAATTTTTTATAATAATTTATTTTGTTTTTAAATAATTATAAAATAAAATAGAATTTCTATATTTCATTTTTTCCTAAACTAGCGATAACTCTAGACACTCTATATATTAATACTATTTGACAGAACACTTATGAGTACCTCCAACCACTCATAAGTTCTTATGAGCACTCTTAAGAACGTTCGGTGAATTAGATTATGACTGTCATAAGTTGTGAGTGGTTGGTGAATACGGCCCTTAAACTTTAAATAATGGTTATGGGGTTTCTACAGCAACTTCTCAGATGTGTTCATATGATATCATATCATTTAAGTATCTCTAAGAAATGATTTTTTTAAATGTCAAATTATTGTACTATGCCTGAACAAAAATAGAAAAAAAAAGTAACAGTGGTCTGAAGGAAGAGTTTTGTTTTATTTTATTTTATTTTTATGACAAAATGCAAATGCAACCGTTAAAATTAAATGAGCTTACACCTTAACACTAAAATCTGACTTATGGGTGGGGTGGTTAGGTATTGAGCATTGCGTAGAAAGATAAACTGTAAATCCAATTTTACCTGTATAAAAAATACATATAACCATACAAAAGTTTTTTCTTTAATTTTTTGTATTTTTTGTAATTTTGATGTTTGTTTTAAAAAATGGATCGTCAAAATGAAATATTGAATTAAACTTGTCATCATTCAAAAAGTATGTAAATTTTTGAGAAAAAAAAAGACTGTCAAACATGATTTTGACAAAACAAAAATGTCAGTAGAGTAGCTACAATAACTGAATGTCAGCTAAATAAATGAATGGAAATTTTAAAAATTGAATGTAATTTCCTATTTTGGCTCACCCAATTCATACAAGTACAAGGTTATGTACAGAAAAATGACATGACAGTATTTTCGATGTATTATATACATACATATTGCACTATTTATGTACGAGAGTCATTTCACAGGAAATTTTGAATGTAACAGTAGTAAAAATAATAAAGAGTACACCTTTATGGATGACAATGGTATTATAGAAAGGAATTCTTATATTCCTCATAAAAGGATTTGTTATTAATTTGGAACAGCAATAATTTAAAAAATTAAAAATTAATTTTTTTTTATTTTTAGTTGGTAACACTATTATAATTTAAACATGCTTCATATTGACATACCGTTCGTAACACCGTGCACATTAAAAAAAAAATTCATAAACATTACGTATAAACGTATGTATATAAACACAGATAGACAGATATAGATATAAAAAAAGCAGTACAACACGTGTATCTACATTATATATACATACTATATACATATATATATGAAATGACAAACATACACTATATTATATGCACAGCCAGCAAAGTGTATATAATAATATGAAGTAAATAGAATCTAATGTGAATTTTGTACATAAGACTTCTTGTATATAATAATGTACATAATGTAGTACATAAAATTATATGGCATAAAATAATTTCAATATGGCGTCGATTGTGGGCATTATAGTTAAATTAAAGTGCGTTTAGGGTTGAAATTTTTCTAAAAAATATAAACCCCATAAGTGATAAATGCATTTAAAAGGTTTGTTTTGATTTACCTAAACATCAAGTAATAACCACGTGTATTTTGTAAAGTGTATTGTATGCAATTTGTATATAATAAATATAACACAAATTTGTATTATTTTTTTTTTTTTTTTCAATTTCTAAATGTGTGAATCAGCTGTATGTTTTTATATTCAATCATCATTTTAAATGTGCATGTATTCTTCAATCAACATAAATTTTTCAATAAATATATAATCATAATAATAAACGGTAAGAAAATCAAATGTAAATATTTCTCATTTTATTTGCTATTGTAGTATCTAGTAGGTAATATTCATTTTATAGTAAACAAAATTTCAATTCAATTAAAAAAAAAAAAACTAAATACTCGTATATGTACACTTTTTATTCATATTCATGTAATGTAACGTATCGTATTCGCATATTATATATGTACACCTCTCCAGTTCAATGACAGAAATTAATTATCAATCAGCTGGCTGGCATTATAAATAACCATACAAATAAAAATTATTTTTAAATGTATTTTAATAATTATTAAAAGATTATTTTTCAGATTTTTTGTTTACATTCGTTATTCATATTAAATACCTGTATAAATTAATTTAAACAATATGTTGAAATTTGAAAAAAAAAAAGGATTTTCAATTAACTAACAAAACACTTCTTGTGGTGGTGGTGCATGAGCATGATTAAATTTCGTCATTGAAAAAATTTCCTAATATGTAGCTCTAGCTAGTTGTGTAGTTAGTATGTATGTATCATAACATAATACTTAATTGAATGGTATGGATGGTGTATGATGATTACCCCTCTAGCTCTACCTACCTCTTGAAATTTTTTGATTGTTCAGCATAGCAGTAGCACAGCACTAGCAATAATACTGGTACTAACTAGCAGCAGCAACAGCAGCTGCTGTTGTTGCTATTGCTGCCGCCACTGCCGCTGTTGTCGTTTTCGTTTAACCTTAATTCACTTTACTTTAATATTGGTATATATGGTAACTAAATAATGTTTTTTAAATTTATATTTCCGCTCATATGTTTTTCTTCTTTCATTTAAAAAAATTTAATGAAATATCAAATAATTAGTCAATATTATAATTTTTATAATTTATTATCCTTAAGAAAAATATCCTTAATATGAAATCATATTGTATTCAATATGTTCAATATACATACTATAAAAATGTAGCTAGTCAATCCACACGGTAATTTAATTAGAATCATACATTATGCAGTACGTATTCAATATTACATACACACCTACTTAATTTTTTGTATATCGTCTTCTTCTTCTTCTTGATGAGACTCCGCTAAACTTTGCGACGTAGCAGCATATAGCATCCATGGGGCCCCCGTCTTTTATGTTAATACACAACACAACACTGCACTCACTTAGCTACATACATAATAATTTTTGTGCTGAGTTTTTGTTGTTGTATTTTGTTTGTATGTAATTTTATTTATTTGTAAATTTGTTTTTCAAAATGGCGTCTCTATATTACCATTAATAATTAATGAACATAATTTTTTTTTTTCTGTTATATAGAAATTGATGAAAATAAGTATTTTTGAAGCTAATAAGATTTATGAAATTTAAAAATTGTTCTATGTTTATAACGAATATTCAATTGTCGTTATTAGATTTCTATGTAGGTATTTTTTAGTATTTTGTTGTAAGGATTTTGAAAATGTCATACGTTGAAAACAGAAACATAAATTTTTAAAAAGAATCCAATTAAAAATGTTGATTATTTTGACACAACTAATTATTTTGATATTATTCAGTCCTAATTTAATTACATCATTATTTTTATTTGTTATTGGTTATTTATCTTTCTTTTTAAATCTAAAGTAATTCTATGAAAAAAATAAAGTTATCATTTTTTATTGATTATCTACAAAATGTTCATTCTTGGAAATTTCTAAATTTGTTTTATTTCTATTTTAGATTTATTCTGTACATCTTAGTTGATCGAAATTATTTTCACCTAAAAGACGAACACCAGAAGAAAAAAAACAACAACTATATTTTGAGAGGAGTTATTTCAAGTAAATAGTGATGGGTGAAGTTGATGCTGTAATACCAGAAAAATCATCATCAGATTCATCAGAAACAACAGCAACATCAAATACAGTTATAAATGGAGAAATAAACGGTGTATGTAAAACGAATGAAGCTATGGAAATTGATACTGAAGATGATTCACAAATTTCATCTGGAAATAGTATAACTGCTACTGAAACTGAATCAGAGATAATTACAAATAAAAAGAATAAATTAAATAATAAAACCGAAAGTTCCAATAGTAATAGTAGCAGTAACAGCGATAATAGCAATAGTTGTAGTAGTAGCGGTAGTACAAATTTAAAACAAAATTTAACAGCATCCTTATCAACATCTAATAGTCAATCAGTAGATAATAAAATAAAGGAAATTGCTTCGGCAGAAATTTCTGATGAGAATTCACAAAAAAGTACGAAAACGAATTTTAGCGAAGAAGAGGAGAGTAGTAGTAAAGAGAATGGTAGAGATTGTCAAATAGATAATGAAAAAATAAAAGATAGTGAAAAGCAAAAAGATAAAGTAAAAGATAACGAAAAAGAGAATAAATGTGAATCAGAAGTAGAAAAAAATTCTGCTGTTGAAGATGAAAAAAATGTTAGTAATAGCAAAAATGATAGTTGCAATAAAATGGAGGTAGATTGTTCATTGTCTCCTGAAAAAAGTACTACTAGTAATAATAACAAAAAAGAAACTCAAGAAAAACAAAATGTTGAAGAGTTATCTACTACTACAAATAATTCAAAAAACGATGATGAAAAAGAAAAAGAAAATACAAAAAGCCAAAGTAAAATTGAAAATAGTATACAATTAGAAAAATCTGAAAAAAAATTAGCTCAAATTGAAGATGGTCCAGTACCAATGGAAGTGGATTCGAAATCAAATAAAGACGATTCTAGCAATAAGACCACCACTGCTACAGATACTACTGTTGCTCCAACTCCTTCAACTCCTTCTTCAGTGGAAGAAAAAAAATGTATACAAGAAGATGATTGTGCTGTTGTTATACCATCGGATTCAGAAAGTGATAATCAAGATAGCAGTACTACAGATAGTAAAACAAAAACATCAACGACCATAAAAGAACCCATAAAAGAAAAAGAAGAATCCAAAAATAAAAAAGACACAGAAAAAGTAATAGACGATGATGTCGTAGAAGTTTTAAGTGACAAAGATGATTGTGTCGTTATCGAAGATGATGATAAAAAGGATAGTAATTCAGTTCGTCGGACCTCAAGACAAAGAAAAAGCGGTTCAAAAAGTAGAGATTATAGTACATTCGATGATGATGATGTAACGGAAATTGTTGATGATTCACAACCGCCATCAAAGCGAGCAAGAACTTCAGAACATTCTGTTTTAACTGCACCAATTGGACAGATTGGACAAATCACCATCAGAGATGCAAGATCATTAATGGCAGCATCATTTCAAGACAATTCTTCGAAACAGAATTTTAATCAATTTTCTCCTCAGGTTAGTATTGCTCATAAAGTTAACAGATCATTTAATCTCACTAATGTCTATTCATTTAAAATTTTATAGAAAAGTGGACTATCAACTCCAGCACTTGTTCAAAATTCAGTATCTGCAAAACCGAATGCTACACCCTATACAGTTATACCAGGCGGAATGCAACCAGAAGGTGTATTTCCGGTAAATATAAGACCAGCTCTAGCACCAATATCATCAATACCACCAAAAATAGTGCCCCCGACAATTCCACCAACAATACAGAACAGCATAATTCCGGAATCCCCAGTTTTGCCAAATCTTACTGATGATATGTTCGTTCTGGAGGCACCATCGTTCATTGTTCCATACATTTATGAAAAGCCACCTTCGGATAATTTGAAGGAAATTGTAGCGAAATTAGCAACTGAAATTAAAGAATCAGAAAAGGAAAAAGAAAAAGAAGATAAAAATGATCAGAATAAAGATCAAAGTTTAGATGAAGATAAGAAAGATGATAGTTCTGAGGCGAAAAAAGAAAAAAGAAAAAATAAAAAACGTAAAAATCCTGATGATTCTTGGGGTGAATCAGATGAATCTACCGATGAGGACGCCTCAGATGCAGAAACAAGAACAAAAATCCTTATAAAAGAAGTTAAAAGTGATCTAACTAGCATTGTTACAAATCCAGAAGCTCTAAAACAATTAATAATGGGTAACTCAGACGGAGATAAAAAATCTGAGAACTATTTTGACAGTCCTCTAGGAAAATTCTTTATTGATATTGGTATTGGTTTAGTTCAAGAATATGTGCAAACCGATTTGTTGCGTCAACAGAAACGAAAACGAGACAAAGCTCGAGGACATAATGCATCGGAATTTGAAAAAGCTATAAATTCTCTTAAACAAAATTTGCAGACGAGTAAAAAACGTAATGAACCATTCAAGTTTGAGATGAGACGTTGTGAATACTGTAATTTTAAATCGGAATCAGCGCTTGTAATGGCTAATCATTATGAAACTCCGCATATGCGTCAGGCCATGTATAAATGTAATTTTTGTTCGTTTGAAGTTAAACCACCACACGATATTCTGTTCCATATGGAAGCTGTTCATAATATAAAAGGTCGATTGGATAAAGCACCATCATATCATCAATGTCCAAATTGTCCATTCGAAGATAATGGTAAATCGAAATTGGCAAGACATTTACCGGTTTGTTCTAAAAAGTTCCGTCCTGAACTTAATTTATTGCCACCAAGCGATTGGGAAGCTCCGGCTAAAATTCCTAGAATAAAACCAAGGCATGGTTTAGTTGGAACTGCAACTGCGTATCAGGTAAAATTAATTTTTTTTTCTTCTGATTCTTGTTTTGTTTTGTTGGATTGAATTGAAAATTGCAAACGAAATCTTTTGTACTATATAATAGGCAATGGCTGCTCAAGCTGCAGCACAGAAAGCGGCTCTGGCTCAACTTTCACAGCGTGCTGTTGCACCAACTAACAATACTAATAACGCATATATGCGTAATCGTGGTAGACCACAACAACCAACAAATCCTCCAGTTAGGCCACCAGTTCCAGTTGTACCGCCAGCAGCAAATATACGAGGAGTCAGACAAACTCAACCTGGTGTTGTTATGCCAAATGTTCATATGACTGGAACACAATTTATTCAGGTAAAATAATTTTTTATTGAATTTATTTTTATTTGTTGCATGCTTTTTTTTTTTTTTCTAATTTTCTAATTTTTGTTAATTTTCTCAATTAATTTATTTTAAAAACTCTAAAATATGAAAGAATTCATTGGTTTTGTGGGTGGGGGTGGTAACTAATAGTTAAGCTAATAATCCTTAAAATTAAATTATATTTGGAATTAACTTTAATAGATATGTCCCTATTTAATAAAATATTAACCAATAAATCCCTTTTGATGATAACTTATCACAGAATATTTTTAATTTATTTCTAACATGGTTTGAATAAAAATTTTCAAAGTAATCTATAACAAGAAAAGGGAATGTTTAGCTGGTGATATTTGAATAGAATAACATTGAAATTTGTAAATTTTTGGATTTGTTAAATTCCTTTTTAATTCATTTTTCAATAAATCAATGTTCATATTTTGTTAAAAAAAATTTCTTGCAATATTATTTCTTTATGCGTTTAGGTCTCAGGTACAAATCTGACGACTGTTATTCCTAATTCTCACAATTCCCTTGCATTGCAGGTTGGTATTTACAAAAGATTTATCAAAACATTAATGAAATACATTTCATCGAAATTTATTCAAAAGAAAAATCTTTTATCAAACTTATTTTTTTTTATTTTAATTTTTTTTTACAACTTTTCAATTATTTTTGTTATAATTTGCTTTTTCTTTAAATTCTCATAAATTTTTAATTGTGAAAGTAGGAAGCAAACTAAATATTTTTAATATTATATTTTACAGCAGCAACAGAATACAAAGAAACCAGTAAATAGCGGTAGTGGTGGACAACCGAGTATTTCAATTACTCCGTTACCTCGCCAACCCAATAATCAATCACAAAACGCTATACCGAATCCATTATCATTGCAATCATCAACGATTTCACCGATATCATCTGTTCAATCGAAACCAATGACCACTGTTCTTAAACCTGGACAAAATCCAAGTGGTAATAAAGCATCATTCGTTATATGTGAAATATGTGATGGTTATATAAAAGATTTGGAACAACTTAGGAATCATATGCAATGGATGCACAAAGTGAAGGTTTGTTATAATTCTAATTGAACAAAAAATGAGTTAATTTACAGAGAAAAATGAAAAAAATAAAAAAAAAAATAAAAATTTTTTCTTGATTTTATCCTCATAACAACAGATACACCCGAAAATGATTTATAATCGACCACCTTTGAATTGTCAAAAATGTCAATTCCGGTTCTTTACTGATCAGGGTTTGGAACGTCATTTATTAGGTTCACACGGCTTAGTGACTAGTTCAATGCAAGAAGCAGCAAACAAAGGAAAAGATGCTGGACGGTGTCCAGTCTGTGGAAGAGTGAGTCATACTTTTTTTTTTTTTTTCTTTTTTGTTTTGTGGGAATTTTATGTATTGAATTTTTTTTTATTTTGTAGATGTATCAATGGAAATTATTAAATCATGTTTCACGTGATCATCATATGACATTAAAACCAGCACATTTATCGTATAAATGTACCGTATGTACAGCAACATTTGGCATGTATAAACAATTTGAAAATCATGTTTATACAGCTCACAGTACTGTTGCTAAAAAAGCAATGGATAATAAAAAGAATAGTAGTTCGTCTGGAGGAAATGTTGGTGGTAATATGTCATCGATCGGTAACAATAGTAGTAATAGTATAATGAATAGTAGTGGATCAACAACAATACAACGTAGTAGTGGTGGCAGTTCAGGTAGTACTAGTCTATCATTAGGAGGAGGAAATGATGCCCTATTGAAACCGCTTAAAATCAATGATGAGATTACAATTATTCCACAACCAGCAACTAAATCAAGAGGAATAGTTAATGAAATGGAAAGTCATGTAATTGGTAAGTGTTAACATTCTTTTTTTTTTTTTTTTTTCATTTTCATTTTCATTTTAATGTTGTGTTTGTTGTTTTGTTTTGTTGAGAATTCATCCTTATACGTTTTGCATCATAATCATTTATTCATCTCATTATTATTACATTGTCTGCATTAGGAAAAAATTCGTAATTGTGTTGGTATAACAATATCTAGAGAACGAAAATAAAAAAAAAATTTTTATAAATTATTTTTGTTAGGAATTTATTTAAAAATTACTTTCTCAGTTGCATTTTTATTTCGACGCAAATAATAATTTTTTTTATTTATAAATGTTGTTATCTATTTAATTGAAAAAGAAAAACCATTTTGCTTTCTGTTGCAATTTAAATTTTAGGTTAAAATAATCTTTAAATAGTTGAAGTACTCTTCTGTATAAGTATAATCGGTTAAATGATGAACCATGAACAATTATTACTTTGCAAAAATTTTTAGAAGTATGAACATTTTTTTTTTTTTATTAGAAAATTTGCTTCCAAATAAAGCAAAAACATCTTGCATTTTATTAATTACATTTTTGTTTTTGTTTTTAAAATAATTCCGTTTTAAATTTTTACTAAAATATTGGTTTTGTTATATTTTTATTAAAAAAAAAATTTCAAAAATTTCAAATTAAAAAGAAAAAAAAAAATATTAGTTACAATAAAACTTTTGACGGTTACAATAAAACAAAAAATGAAAACAAAAAATTGATTATTGTTGTAAAATTGCAAAGTGTTTAAGTAATGAATTTATAAAATGTATAGAAGTTTATGTGATATTCAATTACTGTAAACGATATGCGCATATATGTATGTAAAATTTAAAAGACAAGAATTACTACAAAATGAATTACCTAACATCATATCATTATTATGTGCTGCTGCTGCTGCTGCTTCCATACTATATAGAAATGTTGAGAATGTGTTTCATTTCCATGTATATATATTTTATTATTTTTTAATTTATACATTTAATTATTTTTGTTCGAAAATACAAAAAAAAAAAAATTAAAAGAAAAAGTATATAATGTATCTACCATTTTCATTCAGTTCCAAGACAAAAATGTAATATGTATTTTTCAAATCAATAACGTCATATTTTGTATCGCTTGCAACATTTTTTAAAGACAGTTGCAAAACAATGTCATTGACAATGTTGGAAAATAGAAAAGTTCGACTATGTTGTATGTATAATATACATACATAATTTAACTTAGTTGTGTTGTGCAACTCAGTTGAGTTGGGCTAAAATAATTGTATCGTATATTTATAATGTAGCTCTGGGGTAGCTCAATTTCACATTTTGTAAAACATATGAATTTACTGAACTCTCTTAAAACAAATAATGTGATTAGATTTAATGAGAGATTTGAAGTTAAAATGAAATTTTTATTTCATTTTGCATTCCTAACCTAACATGTGAAAAATAAAACATAATTTACTATGGACATTTTTAAAATTGACAGTACAGTTACAGAACAACTTTTCTCTTTTCCAACAAAATATGTTTGCATTTGATTCAAACGAAACATGATGATGTTGTGTTGGTTTGAAATGTGACGTGACATTTTTTTTTCTCTTGGAAATGGTATACAAATTATAAATATTTAAACAATATTGTTTATATAAATGTATGTACATGAAAAAGATTATTATGTATTATGTAAATGAAATTTTGTTTTTTATAAACAAACAAAAAAAAAAAAAAATAACAAACCAAGTAAAATATGAAAAAAAAAAAAAAATAATTTTAATTAATTAAAATCTAAAAAGGCAACTATAAAACTGTATGTGATGTATGGAGAAAGATATCTGAGAGAAGTAATAGAACTCAATCGATAGAAACAATAATAAATAAGAAAATAAAAAATAAAAACAAAACACACATGAATAATAAATGGTAAATATATTGAATTTTTTTATAATTAATTTTAATTTTTTGTATCATTTTTTTTGTTTATTTTTAGATTTATCATTGTCATCATCATCATCAAAATTTAGAAAATCAAATAATACAACAACAACAACAACAACAACTAAAACTACAACAGCTACTACTAATTCTAATAATGCTAATAATAATAAAAATAATCAATCGAAAAATAATTCAAATTCAAATTCAAATTCTTCTTCTTCTTCTGGTTATTTAATGAATCATAGTAGAAATAATAGAAATTTTAGTAATAATAATATTAATAATGATGATATTCAAGAAATATCTGATGATGACGACGAAGAAGAGGATGATGATGAAGATTCTGATCCAATTGCATTATCAAATGGAACAAAAAGTACATAAACACATACATAGTAAATATTTCAATAAAATACTTATAAATATATTTATATTTTTATTTTTTATGCTTTTTAAATGTTTTTTATTTATTTTTTTTTTTTTTTTTAGTTTGATTTATTTACTTTTTTGATCGCAATCTCTGTATATAATTTTTGCCTATAAAATGTATGATGTTTTTTATTTTAATTTTTGTTTTTTTTTTTGTTTTTTTCTCTTTTTCTTTTTAAAATATGAATTTTTTATTTTATTTCTTTTTTTTTTTTTTTTTTTTTTTTAGAAGAAATATGGTTATATGGAGAAACAAAATACCTCATTGATTGTTATAAAAAATATAAATATTTAGATAAAAAACAATATAAAAAAAATGATGATTTATGGTTAATAATAAATGATGCAATGAAAAGAGCTGGATATAAAAATAATACATCGAATCAATTAAAATTGAAATTTGATAAATTGAAAAGGACATATATAAAAGCGAAAAGACGTAGTAATCGTAAAAATCAATATAAACCGAGAGCATTTCAATTTATGAATGAATTTGATGAATTGTTTGCTAAAGAAGAGGAAAAACGAATGATCGAAAAGCAACAATAACAACAACAACAACAACAGCAACAGCAGCAGCAGCAGCAATTAAATCATAAATGAGAGTTACATGCACACACATACACATACACATCTCCAATAAATGATTTAGTAAATAAAAAAAAAAATCGACATTTAATTAATTAATGATAAAATAAAATCATTCAGTGTGCATATAGTGCATAATTACACAACGTATAGACATACATAATATATATAGGTACATGAAAATAATTAAATTAAAATTACAAAATATGTTAATATTTCTGCATCGTGTACTGAAAATATATTACATAAATTATTTAATGAATTTTAATAAAAAATATATATATATATATAAAATGTAAAAACAGAGATGAAAATTATGAACAAAGATATAAGGAATACAACCGAAAAAAAAAAAATATCATAAAAATAATAACTGCTAAATGAACTTTAAACTAATAAAGAATATCACAACATTTTTATTATGTAATTATACAATATTTTATGGTTTTAAAGTTCAATTTAGTTGTAATTTTATTTTACAAAGAAATTTGTATTTTTTTTTTCTGTAAGAAAAATGATCTATTATCATCATCATCATCATCATCATCATCAATTTCTCTTTTAAAGAGAAATCGATAGTATGTGATAGACCAAAAGATAACAATTAAAAAAAAAAAAATTATGTGCATACAAAATAATACATAAATGTGTACATACATTTTTTCTTGAGTTTATTTTATTTTAATTTTTCATTTACCATTAATCGTAATTATAATGATAAAATTGAACAAATTAATAATTTCTTTTGGATAATCTACTAAAATAATATGATTTGTCTCTGTTTGAGAAGAATATAATAATATATTATATAATGTATATCTATTTATCTATTAAGTATATAAAAATAATATGTATATTTTCGTGCTAAAAAAAATATATACATACATATTATATTTTATTTTTCTCGTAATTATTATGTAGTACATATAAAAAAATAAATAAATTAAGAATTTAATTATGTAATAGATAAATTTAAATTAATAATATTTGAATTGAATGGTGTAATTTTTTTTTTTTTTTTTTTTTATATATATATATATAGTAAATTTGAAATGATTATTTTGTATTTATTATTATTATCTTATATGTATACTACATTATTGCTTTCAAATTATGAACGACTCATTACAGTCAAGAGAATTGATCACTCAAAATTAATGACTAATATTTGATTTATTCATAAAATTTTTTATTTAAATAAATTTTATTATATTCTTCAGATTAATATACATATTATATAAATAAATAACATTATATAAATGATATATTACATATTCAACTAAAACTTTAAGATTAATTTTTTTTTTTTTTTTTTTTTTCATTTTGTTTTCATTTTAAATTAGTAGTTTCAATTATGTTTGATATTAAGTTTTATTTTTAAATTTACAATATAATATCAGGCATTATTATTATTATTATTATTATTATTATTGAGGGTATTCACTTTAATGTAGCAAAAGTCATATAAACCGAGTAAAATACACGTATTTCCACGGTTTATACATGCCTTTCTACATTACATTACATGAATACCGTCATTATATAATTATTATTATTTGTGTAAATATTTATATATACATATTACAACGTATATTATTATAAAAAAAAAAAAAAACCTTAAAAAATGGAATGTATAATCGATTTAAAAAAAAAAAAAAATAATTTTATTATCTTTCTTTATCATGTATTCATAATTTTTAATTTGAACAAAACAAAAAAAAAAAACAATGAAAATAAAATTAAAGGAAAAATGAAAAAAAATTATAAAATAATAATTTAAATGTGTTGAATATATTTATATGTGAAGTTTAGATTAATATTGAAAAATAAAATAAAATGATGAAAAAAAAAAAAAACAAAATACTGAAAAAAAATTTATTTGTAAAAAAAAAAAAAAAATACATTAATTATGTAAGATTATAAATAGAAATAATAAAGTGTGTAAGCCTTTATATTTTATGTTTTTATTTTATTCAACTTTATTTATCCACCATCATATTTCTTGCAATCTCTAGAAATAAATTACCGGTGCGATTCTGCATAAGAGATCTCTTATTCCTCTTATTTCTCTAAAGTTTTGGTGAAATATATTTTTTAAGAGGAATCGGTATTCTGGATAAGAGATTCACCTCATAAAATGACATAAGATTCACCATATATTTTAAACCCACCTTATTCAATTTACTACTTGTCATATACAAAGATAATGTAGTTACACTGTTTTATCATCTTTGTTATTAGTAATTATTACAATTTTTATTTTTTTATATTACAATTTTTCTTACTATTTTATTATTATTACTATTATTATTAATATTATTATTATTATTATTATTATTATTATTTATAATTATAATAATTATTATTATTAATACAATTCTATTATTATTATTATCAAATTACTTACAATATGCGCACGACACGAATACAATATTTGAATATCAGCAATATAAATAAAATAAATAAGAGATATAAGAGGTCCTCATCGATGACCTCTAAAGTTTAGAGATTTTTGTCCGTTAAAACAGAATTTTTCGGTTATAAACGTTCAAAAGTAGAATGTCAAAATTCATTAAAAATTTCACCACTGAAGTTAAGAGATCAGCTGATCACATCTCTTATCTAATTTAATTCAACTCCTAAAAGTATGTATTTGTAATGTAATTTGCACTAAAAACGATAAGAGGAATAAGAGAAATAAGAGATCTCTTATGCAGAATCGCACCGTACATTTCAAAAATTCATTTTTTCTTTATCTCTTATATCTCTTATATGAATATGAGTACAACGCTTTATTATTATGTATTTTCATCGTAAGACTGAGACTAGGATTACTCTAATTAATACTTCCAATCCAATTATGTATTATGTGAGATGGTACTAGTTACTAGAAGGTTTTCATTTTTATCGTATCAACAAAATCAAAATCAAACAAAAATTGCTTTAACATAAGAGAAAGAAGCTTCTTATAACAATTTTTTCGTTTTCATATTAGAATCGAATCGAATCGAATCAAATCGATCTCTTTTTTCTTTTAAGTAATCATTTTGTTTTGTCAGTTGTCATTGACGTCATTGCAGATATTGTGGAAAATTAAATCAATAAATATCTAATAATGATAGTATTTTTTTATTGTATATATTTATGTGTGTATTTGTGTTTATGTTAAAAAAAATGCGAGTTTATTTTTAATTAATTTTAGAAGAGTAGCATTTTATTTGTTTTTTGTTTCTTTTCAATTTTTAAATTTCATTTCAATTTTGTTTGTGTTTGTACACTACAACAATAATAATTATGTGTATATATGATTATAAATACTAAATTAAAATCGTAAACGATTTCATTTCATCTTTGGATACTTAGTATATTATACATAAATGTATTTGATTTATTTTTATAAATTACAAAAACTCTCAGCTTCTGTATTACAAATAATATTGTTTTGTATGAAATTTAAATTTATGTATTATAATAATTAATAATATAATATTTTACATAATGAAAATCACTTACGCATCATTTTTTATTTTTTTCCAAATTTTTCTTTTCAGATTAGGAAATGAATAGAATAAAAAAAAAACAAGAAAATAAAAACGAAACAAAAAGAAAAAATTTGGTATAAATGAAAGTAAGAGAGAGAGAACAAAAAAAGAGAAAATAAAATTTTTTATCAGAAATATGTACTAAAATTATAAAATGTACTATTACTTATTATTGACACCTCTTATCTAGTACATATATGTAATTAGTTTAAATTTTAATTAAAAAAATAACTTTAGGAAAAAAGAAAATATAACAAAATATATGTACTTTAAAACGTTTTTTTTTAAATAAATAAATTTTTAATGTAATTTTTTTTTTTTTGAAAATACTATATTCTAGAGAAAAGTGGTAAATTAGCGTGTTCTCATTTTATTTAATTTTTTTTTTTTAATTTTATTTTGAATTTTTAACTCTGTATAATAGTTGGTATATAAAATAAAATAAAAATTAAAAAATAATTAATTAATAAATAATAATGAAAATATGCTATATATATACATATACATATATATATAAAAATAAATAATTAATTATTAGGTATATAAATTATTATTATACGTTTGTATTAATTAAGATTATCAGAAATTAAAAAAAAAAAAAAAATTAAAACAAATTTAATTATAAATTTTAATGATGAAAAAAAAAAAACTGTAGTAAACTTAACTTTGAAAATGAAGAATTGTGTATGAAAAAAAAAAATAAATTAATTAATTAATGAAAAGAAATGGAATATATAAAAAGAAAACAAAAAAAAATCATGAATCATAGATATTAATAGAGATTAAGATCAAAATTAAAGAAAAATTTAAAAATAAAGTATACAAATGAATTAAAATTTGAATGTATTTGTATATTTTCTGTATGTTTTATTTTGATATTTTATCCTGTGAATCTGTGAGTCCTCCGGTAAATTTTCAATGATGAAGGATGAGGTTATAGGTATCATCATAGAGGATCATCGTATATTTCAAAATTGTTTTAATAAAATTCGGCCATTATTTATTTATTTATACTGATAGTAAATATACAATTCATTGTTGGAAAAAAAAAAAAATACGGCCCTTATTCTGAGAGTCACCTCACTCGCCAAGTGAGGTGAGATTCAAATTTTGTTATTCTGACAGTCACGAGATGTGACAAATCTCGTAAAAAGTGAGTGATAGTGAATTATGTGATATTCTGAGAGTCGTACTGAGGTGACATATCTCACTCTAAGTGACATTTTGAGTCGTATAGTTGAAGAAAGGTGAGACAAAAAAAGTAAAATGTGAGTTAAAAATTTTTATATTTTTTTGTTGTAAATATTATAAATATTTAATTTATTTAATTAATTTCAGTTATTAGGTTATATAAAGAAAAACAAGAAACAATTACGAAAGGAAAATGAATGATAAAAGGTAAAAAAAATTGTTAAAAAAAATTGTGTTTATTTTGTTTATTAAAACTATCTTAGATTAAAAATAACTAATAAAGTGCAATTTGAGCATATGGTGCGCTTTATGGAAAAAAATCCAGCAGTAGCAAAAGGACTAAAATATGCAAGTAGTTTTGATGTTTCCTGTGAATCTTTTGATAAAAAGTGGAACGATTTAGCAGCATTGTTAAATAGCGTTGGTCCTCCCATTCGAAAAGTAAAAGGATGGCAAAAAGTATTACTATTTAAGCTGTTAAAAAATAATAAAAATATAATTTTTTAATTTATTTATAGGTGTGGAATGATTTTAAATTAAAAATAAAATTTTTATATTTATTTTATTTTGTCTATTATTTTATTACTTTTTTTTTTAATTTTTCAAATAAATCACTTATTAACAAATTTTTAATTAACTAAACTAATAACGAAACCAATAAACAATACACACATTACAATAAACGACAAAATTTGACAGATGAAATGAATTTTGAAACAACAAAAGTTCATTTTGTTTCATTCTGTTCATCTATGAAGTCCCCTCACCTTGTACGACTCTCAGAATACCATATCAAATGTGAGGTGACTGCAGTCACTCACGTGAGGTGACTCTCAGAATAAGGGCCTACTTATTCTGAACTAATTATTTAATTTTAAATCATAATTTTTACATAATATTCTAATAAAATGAGAAATTCTAAAAATTATGATACAAAAATTTTTGTAAATTACAAAGAAAATAAAAATCTACATTTTTATGTAATAACCAAGTACGACGAGGTATTATGGAGTATGTACATAAATATTTTGTATTTTATATAATTTTTTTTTATATTTTTCTACAATATTTTATTCTCAGCTACATTATGTTATAAATATTATTTTGAAAAAAATTTCTGACTACATATTTGCTTTTTTTTTTGTTTTGTTTTTATTTCACCGTTGATCAAAACTTAATTCTGGTATAACATCAGCAATATCTGGTATTTTTTCAATTTCATCAGCTGTTATTATTGTTGGATTTGTATCATTGTTATCATTATTACTGTTGATTACATTTGTTCCATTATGTATAGATAATTGAATTAATGATGTATCACTGTGTGTTATATTAACAATTGTTCCAGTTAATGGTAATGTATCCAATAATTCAGATGCATTTGAAAATGCTCCAATTTGTATCGGTGCTATAGCTGTTAATACCTGACCATTGACATTTGTTTGAATTGGTAATGGAATTTTACCCAAATCAATATGACTATCATTTTTATGTGCATCAAAAAATGTTAAATCTACACGTTCTTGACTGTGTACGTGTGTGTGTGTGTGTGTGTGTGTGTGTGTGTGTATAGAAGAAAAAGAAAAAATAAAAATAAATTTTTTTTTTTTTTAAGAATTTATTATTATAAAGAATAATTAAATTTAAATGGGATTTTATTTAAAATTATGTACAAGTAATGTATGAATGAGAATCATATAAGTAAATGAAGGTAAATCCTTTTTAAATTGAAAATGAAAATTGAACAAATCTCTTAGAGATTAAACTACAAAAAAAAAAAAAAGTTGATAAAATAGATGGAAAAAATGATTTATTATAAAATTAATTATTATTTTCTTTTATTTTTTGTCGAAATTAAATAAAAATATGTATGTAATTACAAAATTTATAATTTTTTACATAACGTACCTTTCAGAATTTGTCTCATTTGCATCAGAAACATTTGTTAAAATTCCGATTTCATATACAACTGCTTTAATAACGTATCTAAAATAAGGAATAAAAATAACAAATTATATTCATTTTAAATTTTCAAATTTATTTCTTTGTTTTTGATTTTTTTTTTTTTATATACATATTTTCTGAAAATACATATATAAATAAACTTACAAGTCACCTGTACCATTATTTTGTGATGTTAAATTCGTAATTATTTCTCCATTTTGTAAATAATCTTCTGTGTTTGATGACAACGATAAAGGTAATCCATTACAAAATATTATTGAACTAATAAAAATTACTGTTAAAAATACAGAATTTAATGATGATTTAGAGGATTTTTTCATTTTGAAAACGACAAGAATAAAAAATAATATATGTATATATGTATATACTCGTATATATTTTTTTTTTGGCTTCTCACTTCAAATTAAAATTAAAATAAATGAAAAATCCTATATTTTATGTACATAGGTTATAGTCTATAGTCTTTATTTTATTTTTTTTTTAATTTTATTTTTAAAAAAAAAAAAATTCAATTGAAATGAAAATTCTTTTTTGATTTTGAAAATACTAAAAAAGATTAAAAATTTTGTTACGTGTGTGTTACTTAGAGCGCGTTTAACTGTTGAATGATAATGAAATGATTTTTATTAGTTAAATATGTAATTGGTTATAATATAGTAGGTATTCTCGTTTAGGTGATAATTTATTTTGTTAAAAATGTTCTAATTAATTTAACTCGAAAAATGTATAAATATTGAAGGCATAGGTAAAGATGAAATGAAAATAAAAAAAAATAATATTACTCGTATGATGATGATGAGAAAGAGATGATTATGATGATGTGATGAATGACGTATCGAGCAGATATTTGTGAAAGTGATTTTTATTGGTGGATGAGAAAGCAAAATGTAACAATGGAAGTAAGTACATACATACATATGATTCATATAGTGTTTCTGTGAATTTGAATTTTTTTGAATAAACACAGGGTTCATGACTTTGAAGAGATGAAAATATACTTTTTTAGATGGATATATATAGTAAACACATACAGTTAGTAACATGTGGCAATAAAAAACGAGTTGTAATAGTAATGTATTGATTGAAAATTTGCAAATTAACACTTTGGGAAAATGATGTAAGCCGAAAACTCCATTTTACTGGAAGAGCAAAAGTTGGAAGTACACCAGTATGAGCACGAACGCAAGTATGGTTTGATTTTGTTTGATTTTACAGGAATATATCATTCCCACATTATACGATTAAAACCATCGATTTAAATTTTTTTAAAAGGAAATTAAAATATTTAAAATTAAAAATTGAATAATTTTGTTTAATTAATTGATTTAATGTCAATTTGAAATTTGTAATTTATGTAAATATTTGTGTATGCATTAAAATTTGATTTATTTCTGATTTTTAAGGAGACAACAAATACATATACATGCACGCATTCATACACTAAATTGACTAAATTCAAAAAAAATATTTCATTAGTAGACTTTGAATAAACAAAAATTCAAATCGAAATATAAAATATTTTTTAATTACACTTTACGTTTACATACTCGTAAACTAAATACCAAAATTTATTGTCAGTAAATAATAAATTCAAGTACGATTATTAACCCTAGTAAAAATTGTACGAAAAACATATTACATTGCATATATAAAAAAATGAAATTTCATAGATAAACAACATAAAAATTTTTTATTTATTAGCACATTTTCAATACCATTCCACCCTCAACTCCACCACTATTACCAATCAACACCAACATTATTCATTTTAGAACTTTATGATTTTTATTAGAATTCCAATCGTAATATATTTATTGCGGTAATTGAAGTCAGCTTTAACCTCTCATAATATTATGATTCATATAACGAAGGTACTCATTTACGCGTATGTGTTGAGTATTTATTTTTTTTTTTTTAAATTATTTTAAATATGTACATAATTTTATACATATTTTTGTGCATAATTTAGCTAATTAGGTTTTATTTGCAAAGAGAACAAAACAATAAAAAAAAAATCAATACAAATTGTTACAAATATTTTTCTATTTATTCGCAATATTCAAAGAATTTAAATGTACTCACGGTATGTATGTATATGTATGAACGGTTCATATATCCTACTATTAAATTGAAAATGTATTGAAAATTTTGATTATGAAAAAATTTTATTTAAAAATGTTTTTCATTAGCAGTTGTGATAATAAACGTAACGTATAAAAGATTTTTGTAACATTCAGTTAATGAATTTCTTTGAATTCACACTATAGTGTTGCGATTGTTGCAAAATAACAAAAATTTTTATTCAGTGCTTAAAAAACCAGATATATTTTTTATAATTTCATCAGTGTGTGTCATCGATCAATTCACAAGGAATTTGTTTTTTTTTTTTTTTTATTTTTATTTTAAAATTTATTTTTTTTTTTTGTTAATAATTTGAAAAGGAGCTAAAAAACAATTATGAAAAATTTTTTATTAGTTTTGGTGAGTTCATTATTGTATCATTCATTTATAAGTAAATGAAAAGAGTATGTATATTTATAAAAAAAATGTTTCTCTTTGTATTTTAGTTCGTTATATTCTTTGTAAATTACTCCATTTCGAAACCGACAAATTTCGATTATGATACCTATCGAAATGTTGCTGATGAATACGTAAATGTATCACCATCTGAAATTGATGGTGTTGATGACAGTAATAATTCAAATTTTTTTGATTCATCAGAAATTGTAAAACGAGAAATTCAATTTAATAATAATAATAATAATAAATCTTCTTTGCCGATACAAACATTTTCAGAATCTGTAGAACATTTTAATTTATCAGATATTATCTATCGTATAGAGAAAGCATTCTTGACAACAGCATCAAATCTAATTCAAACATTTAGAAATACGTTGAATACAAATGAAACGATCATTATTGATTTGAGTAAATTAAAAAAGAATTCAACAGATTCGAACGATGATGATAATAATAATAATAGTTCTGATGAAAACAGATCATTTATATCATTCATACATAAAATTCAAAAAAGAGAAATATCTGAAAATATTGCAACTACAGAAATGATTAATAGTTCAGCTTCAGAAGAAGAATCAAATTCTGATGAATCACCAAAATTAGCTAAAATTGCAATTTATCCGAATATAGGATACTTTCCACTAATTCCAACATTCGATTTTCGTCTTTTGAAGAGAAATGCTAAAGAAGAAATAAAATTACCTAGCTCTGATAATGGAAATGATGTTGTAATTACCGATGCCAACAGTATCAGTACAACAACAGTGACAGAAAAGACAACAACATCTGAAGGATTATTACTTAATAACACTACTAGCACTTCATCATCATCATCATCATCATCATCATCACCGACAACAACAAAGGATCCAATCAAAGAACTGAAAGAGAATGAAAAAGATGTTAAAGAAAAAATCGCAGAAATTGAAGCTGAACCAGTGATACTTTCATCTAGAATCTGAATATATAATTCAGATATATCATTTTTTGAAAGTAAAATAAATTAAATTTATTTTATTTGAAAATAATTACAGGAATCTTTAAAAATTCACAATAGGTATACCCATAATAAATACAATACATAATAAATATGCAATAGTTTACGTGTAATATCTATATTCATGTGATATGCAATTTGTTTGTTTTCTTTTGTTTTTTTGTTTTTCTTCAAATAAAATCTTGTGATCTTATTTTATACGTTATGTATATACATTTAAATTTTTTATATCAACAATAATAGCACCATTTTAAATATTACATTTTTCAATTATCATAATCATGAGAAAAAGTACTCGTGTGTGTACTTCTATTCATATTTTTAAGACGTTAACAAAATTTTATTTTATTTTTTTTTTTTTTACGATCCAAGAGCTGAGAGTGTTTGTCAAACGAGAGATATTAATTTAAAATCGAAAATAATGACGACATTTATTAGACACTTTCCGTAATGTTACTTGTACTACTACTGTATATAAATTCATATTTTATATTTTCGTTAAAAAATAATAATATGTAAGTAGAGGTACTGGTACATAATATGTAATAGTAAATCATAAAATGTTATAGTATATGGCATGTTTGTTAATTTTTTCCTTATAAAATAATCATTGTTCATATATTTTTTTTTTTTATTTAGTTGTTAAATTGAAAATAAATTCAATATTATTTGGTGGACGTGTATAATATGTACTTACGTCTTCGTCTATATGTATTTTTTGTACATAAATAGTGTACGTGATTTTTAGATGATTTACATGTTTATAAGTAAAAAGACTTCTTTCGTTTTTTTTTTTTTTTTTTGAAAAAATCATGAATTCACTTAATTATTGTATTTATGAATTTTGAAGAAATAATAATGAGAACTATACATTTGCAATCTAAAAATAAATAAATACAAGAAAAATATTGAATAATTTTTTTTTCGTATAATAAAGACAAATATATGTACATACTTAGAAAAATAAGATATCGGGTGTTGCTTAACAACAGAAAATCTTTATAGATGTAGGCCAATAATGTAACATACATATATATTACTTATTACAATGTCATACATTTTTAAATAAAATTTCTATAATTATTGATATTTAAATTTTTTTTTTCCACATATACTTACTTGATACTTGAATTGTTTTCTTTGAAAGTGGTGTAAGTTCATTTCTGAAAAAAAAAACTCTTATTAATGATAGCAATCTGCTATGAAATTTTCATCTTAATACAGTTTCCAAAAAAAAAAAAAAAAAAAAAAAATCTTTCAAAATTTTCATCAATTTTTCAATATAAATTTACGCAATTAATGAAGTTAAATTACCATTCAAATACAAAATCCCCAAAATATAAATTATAATGGATAATAAAAAAAAAATGGACTTACACCACTTTCAAAAACAAAAAAGACGAACTTTTAAATAAGTATGTATATTGACCGATCGTCATTGAACTAGAAGAAAAAGCGACAAACAAAAATGAATGGCGAAGAAATCTTAAAGAGATCAAAGCGTATAAAAGGCTGTAGTACCAATTGATGCGATGATGACGATCATCATAATCGTATTATACGTGCGTGCACTTGTAATCTTTCATTTTTTGCATTTTCATCTAAGAATTCAGAAAATTTTAGAAAATTTTAGAAAATTTATTAATTGGTTCTAATTAAAAAAGAAAAATCAAAAAATTACCTAATAAAAATTTCCATGCATTTGCATATATTTTATATCTACCCCGTGTGTATGAATGTACATTGATATAATAGTAATCTGATTTCATTATTTTATATTTTCATTTTGTTTGTTTGTTGTTGTTGTTGTGTTTTTGTTTATTTAATTAAATTTTCATTAACACTTACTCGTAATTGTTATTATTAGAAATGCAAATTTTTTCTTTTTCTTTTTTTTTTTAATTTGATACAGCACTGCAATTCATTTTTTTTTTCTTTGTATTTTTTCTTATTGTATATTATTACAGTTTTGTACACAGTACAGAAAACATACAGTGTATGTATGTATGTACAGAACAAAACAAAAATATATATTATATGTACTCATTTTTATATGTATTAATTACGTCATAAAATCTAATCTAGATATTGAAGATTACAAACAGTATGGTAATTTCAAAACAAAAGTTTTTTTTTTTAAACTTATATCGTAATTTGTAGATACATATATGTATGTATTAAGTAAGTATATATACTCATGTGTACATAAATGTAATATTTTTTTGAAGCCACAATATGTGTATTTAAATTCAGTATCAGAGAATACTATATACAGCCAAGGCACACATTATCGTATACTCTTTACAAAAGTACATTATATAAATTGTTATTGTTAAGAGTGGCTAGCACACAAATCTGTTTTCTTTTCCACCACATATCTCTGACGAAGTTACTTAACCAATTTCAATGAAATTTTATATATATGTAAATATTTTGAAAGGAGTTGCGCGGTCGTTAAATGGAAGACTTTTTTGAAAAATGTTCTTATTTTCCTTTTTATAGAGTGTGAAAGTTGTCAAAATTGCGATTTTTCGGTTTATAAATGCATCATGTTACAGCAAACACCGATTGACCAAATTTTTTGAAATTTTGAATATAGATAGCCTGAAGGATATTGTTGTCCCTAAATGAACCACTTTTTTAATTTTTGGTTCTAAAATTTAGTTATAAATTTTGAATAAGGAGAGGTCTTTTATTTTTTTTAAAATCCTTCAACTTTGATTCATATTTTCATATATTAAATCATCATATTTCTATACGATTTTAGTGTCAAAATAAAATTTGGACTTTTCAGATGTTTTTGCAACAAAAATTATAAAAATCCTTTTTATATTTTTCATTTTTATAAACAAAATAAAATTCTACTTTATTTTATCAAAATCTTTAAAAATTCAATGTCAATAGCACCCCGGGTTCGGTTATGCAAAAGCGTATTAGTATGTAAGCATTTATAATTTTTATAAAATTTTTAGTGTAAAAACATTGTTGTTTTTTGTTTTCGAAATGTTTCATAACTATACTTTGTTCATAAAGTTTATTCAGTTCGGAGGCTTATGGGGATATATTTTCTCTATTCTAACTTGGTAAATTCGTATAAATGTGTTTCTGTTTAACACCTCTGAAAGTGTTGCCCCTTTAATTCAAATTTTCTATGTAAAATCGGATGAAATTTTTATAAGTACTGCCGTTTTACCTTGATTTGCAAAACATATACTATTTTATATTTTGCAAAAAAATTTTTTTAACTATTTTTTTATCAGCAATCTTCACTTCATAAATCACAGCAAATATCAACTAAAGAACGAAAATAATCTCTATTTTCATGCAACAAAAAATGTAACGAAAAACTGACCGTTCTGCAACAGTAATACATTTACAACACAACGTAAAAGCAAAAATTTTTTTTCATGACATAAATATTTATTATAGAATATATATTTACTATACATATCTATTAATTAATAATAATATATAAATAAAATGCATCATAGAATATTATGTAATATATAATTAATAATAATATATGACAAAAATTCATATAAATGAAAATTTTTGATTTTCAAAAACGGCAATACTTAATATGAGTATTATGACTACACGGCAGCACTAATTCATCATTATTCTGTTATTCAATCTATTGTTCTTCCACATCTCGATTAGCCGAATCCAACAACTTTTTCCTCATTAAGCGACAATCGTGTGCGCATATGAATTCCTTTCCTTCGTCATACTTCGTTTTCTTCGCATATGATCAATTTTTTTCCATTTATAGTTTTTGTTTGTGCAATCGAGTGAATATGATTGATGAATAATGGACGACAAGAAATAATAATCAGTCACCCTCACCGTATGGTTGCGGTGATGGTAATATGAAATTAACTGGTGCTGTTGTTTTTTTCTCTTTTACAGCGTCTCATTATATATAAAATAGATGGGGGTATGAGTAATTTGATATATTCCTCTTAAAAGTAACGCTACTGTCCAAAAATGAGCTCTTCCATAAGCCGTGTACTGAACGAATTTTATGAACAAAGTCCTACCCTTAATACATAACAATACACTTAAATATACGTGTATTTTTGACTGAAAATATTTATGGAGTACACTTTACTGCAATAATTTTTAATCATTGTTATATGCTTTTACATATTTAATTTTTTCATATTTCTCATTTTTAAAATAAATAAAAAAAAAATGTAATAATAAAATAATTTATAATTCATACATTTTATGTACATAACGTACGTATATTCCTTGCTTCTTGTATTCATTTATTCATTTTGTAATTTTTTTTTAATCAATTTGATATTTGGTGCGGTATTGTGTGGAAAAATAAAATGAGAAGATAAAATAATTTTATATAATTATATATATATATACGTATATACTCGTATATAGATAATGATGATATCTGATAAATTGTATCATATTATGGTAATAAAATGTTTTTATTTATTTATTATTTTTTTTTTTTTTTTGTTTTTAATTTTGTTTCAGTATTATTTACGTATCATAAATATTTTGTAATTATATTTTATTCACATTCTAAAATAATTAATTGTGATACAAGTACACAATAAATGAAATATATGTACTCATATTATATTATATCTATAAGATGTTAAAAATACTTTATCTTAAGACAAAATGTATCCGAATTTGAAAATACTCGTATTCAGTTGTAGTTGTATTTTTTCTTATATTGTTTGCAAATTTAAATACAATAGAGGAATATAATATGTTATACCGTTATACGTGTGTACACTACACAGTACATATAAACATTCCATGTAAGTAAGCATTTTGAAAGATGAGAATAAATAGAAACGGTTTAATATTCGATTATTAATTATGTATAAATTCCATCATTTTTTGATTATGGATACATTGTAATTGTACATACACACACATGTAATGTATAAATGTAATATATAGCATGTCGTTCGTTATTGATCTAAATCTAACCAATACACCGCCGCACTCTATTGATCAACACCACTCTTATCAATGAATTGCAACAAAACGAATTGAAAAATAAATGATTATAATGACTGATTTGTAGTAGGTAGTCATTCCATTGTAGATTTTAGATGATGTTATCCATCTTATGGTTGGTGTCGATAATTGCAACCTTGAGTGTGTATAATTATTTTGTAATTATATGAGCATACATAAGTAAATAAGTAATATCGGAAAAGTAATACATATGTAATATGATGAAATTAAGTATATTCCTGTATAAGTTGTAATTTATCGAACGATTATTATATGCCATATGTATGTAAATATTCGTGTGGATGTATGTAGATATATGCTTAATTGATCTGTCTATATACATACAATTTATTTTATGCACACATAAATTACGAGATCATTTATATAAATTTCTACAGGTGGTTTTCTATTTTTGGTTTTCTGTTTTCTAACATATTATTTTTTTCAGCATTTATGTTCAAAGATACAAAAATACCATATAATTGATTGTTTAAAACCTCAATTTAATATCTGAATATCAGATATACAGCTGCCGATATATGATCTATCGACAAACTTATTAGATTCTATGTATGTACATATTATGTATGTAGGTCTCAGAATATATGAATATGTAATGGAAATGATTAAATTAAAAACAACAACAACAACAATAACAACAACAAAGAAATATGATTTTAATTAAATTATTAACTTTTAGATTAGATGAGTCGATATCTATATGAGTAGGTATATGTTTTTTTAGATATGCATATAATTTTTGTTTCGACAGTATCTATATGATTACTATACAAATTGATTTATTTATATACAATGTAGTAGAAATGAGGACAAATATCAATACAAGCATAAAAACATTTGTATTTCTTCTAAGAAATTAAATTTAAATTAAATTTCTTATTACACGAATATATTATCTCTGTCATCACATCATAAAATACTCGTAAAATTTATGTTAAAATTTTGATTTAGACCAATTCCATATTTTTTGGACGTTTTTAATGTGTCTCTCTCTCTCTCTATCTATCTTTAAGATATGTGCACGAGTAATTAATATTTTTATTTTTATTTTTATTTATTTATTTTATTATTATAATTATTTTTTTATTTTTTTTTTTTGGAATCAATGAATATACAATAAATTCACAAAATATGTGGTAGAATATCTTATCTTTTACAAATATTTCAATGATTAGGAAGATTGATTAATTAATATACAAACAAAACAAGTATGTATGTGCTTGTTACATTAAATTTATGTTAAGTTGATGAATAACAACAAAATTTATATAGAATATACATATAATCTCATACATAAAAAATAAAAATCAACAACATAAAATGAAAAATTACAAAAAAAAAAAAATTTTTTTTTCTTTTTTTAAAAACAGTGGTATTTTTATTAAACGCTTCGTAATCATTGGTATACAAGAGGTATTTTAATAAAAGTAGGTAGAGGTAGGTGGTTAATGAAAATTATGCTATGCATGCAATTTGCTATGTAAATTCTGAAAAAAAAAGGGTGAGTTTCAAAACGCCTCAAAAATGCGTTGTGATACGGCATCAAAACAGTGGTGATGCAAAGTTTTAAAACAGCATTAATGCTTCGCATCGATATTGCAGTTCTACAATTTTGACGTTTTGAAACGAATTTGTTGCTTTGTTTTGACAACAAGAAAAATGGTTCACCTCCTGTAGTACATACATATATATAATTTTAAAATTTAATTAATTCATTCTCTATACTAAATCAAAAAAGGTGAAACAATTTTTTAATAAAATTAAACAATATCAGGATGACATATTTTATAGACATTTTCGAATGATCAAAAACACCTTCAGTGTAAGTATTCGTATAATATAATACTCTCCATTTTTTGGAATTTTTCATTAATATTATATGTAAGTACTACACATTAAAAATTCAATTTATCATTATAAAAGTACAAAATTTTTGTTTAAAACAGACTGGATCTTTGATTCCATATAACAAAATTCATATAAAAATAAATAATTGGAATGATATTGAGAAAAAAAATCTATTCAAATCTATTTTGCATCATAAAAATTCAGGATGCGTAGATTGCTTGATAGATGTGTATCAGATGCATTCACAATGAGTATTGAAACTGTAGACATTGTCATCGATTTAAGTGTTATATAGTTTTGAAACTGTTGATTATATGCATCGAGACGGTATTTAAACGTTTTGAAACTCACCCAAAATTTTATGCATGCAAACATTATAATTTTATTAACCTTAGTTTTGATTAAAAGTACATTACATTACAAATATTATATGATGTGATTTGATTATAATCATTATAATATAGAAAAGTAGTATACAAAAATAATGATAAATGGAATAACAAAATATCATAAAAGTTGAATAAATTTATCAAAATATTTTCATACCCATATGTACATACATTTATGATAGATAAATACGGATAAATATACGAAACGAACGTACTCATAAATTTTATTAAGTGGAGCCATGGAGCTAAGCAATAAGTACTCGTAGATATTTATATACATAGATGGCGAGAAGCTTCTGAAGTTTCTTCTCATTAATGATTTGATATTGAATTTGAATTGAATATATCCAAATGTATCTCTATCTAAATGTATCTATGTAAACGTTGTTCAAATGTACAACAGCTACCACAGTTGGTTAAAAAAGTTTATGGTGTATCGATGGTGTATGTATGTTATAATCTCGTAAGTATGTATAAGTTAAGTATTAGGTATTAGTATATAAAAATAAAATATTGTAAATGTGGTGTATTATAGTATTGGATTATTATTATTTTTTTTTTTTTAAAAATGTGTGATTATATTATAATAATCACAGATTCACAGTTAATAATTTGGTGTTGAAGAGTTGAGATTGCATGTATTGTTTGTTATTATACTGGCGGTGACTCCGGACATATACGTACTAAAAGCTAAAAATCTTCGTTTTTGGTATCAGGTGAACAAAGTGAATAGAGTGATAAAAAAAAATATACATATATATATATATACAGACATTATTATGAATTTTGTGTTATCACTTATATTAAAAATACACGCAATAAGAATTCAATTTGAATGTGTTGTTATGTAGGTACTGTATCTTCAGGTGTTTTTTTTTTTTTTTTTTCATTTTCATTTATCTAAGTATTTTGTATTTTCAATATTATAACAACGTACCATACACATATCATTTTTTTGTGTGTTCTTTCGTTATCAAATTCATACTTGTATTCGTACTTGCATTCGTACTCATATTGTACGTAATTCTGTTTAAATCTTAATTCATAAATTAATACTAGATATTATAATTTACGTGTACCATGTATGTACATATATGTATATTTATAATACGAATTAATTGTTAATTTATTATTATTATTATTATTATTTTGATGATATCGTAAGATATTCATCAAAATTTTGTGAAATGTTGTTCGGTTTTATTTTTTTTTCAACGTAAAAATTGAATTTCGATTTTAATTATTATATGTAATACGTGAAGTTTACTTTAACAACTGTTTTAATTTTATATACACAAAATATAATAATAGTGTCATTGTACATATAAAATATGTATAGATACATTATATTATTAAAATTGAATAAGAAGAAAGAAAAAAGGTAACGAAACGAAATATGAATACGTATGAGGTGAGGTATAATAAGATATGAGTGTACATATTCATAAATGTACATTGTACAACACATAACATAACATAACGAACATAAATAGTACGTACTGGGTACTGTATATATAGTATTTTTATTATTTTTTTTTTTGTTTTCTTTTAATTTATTTAAAAAATTTTTAATTATTATTCACACATTATGTATTTTTTTTTTGTGTTATTTTATTAGCAAATATTTTTATAAACATATTTGAATGGTATCGTATCGTTTATTAATAAATTATTCGCTTACATCCATTTAATAAATATATCTGGGTATATAGTATATACAAATTATTATCGGTATCATAGTGTATAGTGTATAGTTTCATTATTATTATATTCTTTTATAAATATCTACATAATAAGGGTGGTATTCACCAACATGGATATATCCGTCGGATATATTTTAGCGGGATACAATTTCAGCTTATTCATCAATTTAGATAAAATTTGTTTTCGAACTTCGTTTTTGGGTCGAACATGTGTGTCAAACACGTCAGCTGATTGTATTTTTATATTACAAAATGAAAAAAAGGTTCTGTAATGTGATAATTATATGCAAAGATGATAATACAATACAAATACATTATCTTTATTTGTGCTGTTGCTGTTAATAAAAAGGTTATGTTCGAACGATATTTATAATACCACTCCGAGGTTGTCTTAAAAATATCCGAGTAGTGCTTTATCCAGATTGATTAATACACTTTATCTCACAGATAAAAGATAATCTATGTTGGTGAATATCAGCCTAAATGTTTCGTGATCGTTTTCTTAAAAGTTAATCGTGTACGAATATTTATTATTTTATTTATTAATAAATATGTAATGTATAGTATTAGTTGTTTGCTCTGGTGTTATTTAAAAATCTGTACTTATGTATATAGTAGTAATACGTTTTAATCATTGAATAAAAAAAAAAAAATTGTAAAAAAAAAATGTATAAATAATAAATAAAAATAAATACAAAAAATAAAGATGTTTTAAAAAAAATCATAAATAATTAAATTTTATTTTATTTTGTTTTGTACTTTACATACAAGTTCATAACATATACGGTGAGTTATGTTATTATATGTACATATAATACAAACAGATTATTTTATTTATTTATAAAATTTTAATGAGTACGAAGTGATATTGTATATTTTGTATATATGTACACATATAAGTATATATATAGTATATTTTTTAAATTGAAAGGTTCGAATGTAAAATATAATTTTCAATTTTGTGTTCATGTTTTTCTACGATTATACATTTTTATTTATTATTAATAATACATATTTACACTTATGTTTTTATTCAAAAAAAAAAAAAAAAAAATAAATAAATAAATGAAATAAAAATAAAAAAAAATTGTGGTTGTTTACGAAAAATATGTATATTTATTATTATATCTATAAAATAATAAAATAAATCAAAAAATAAAATATTTATTTTCTAAATTTATTGAAAAAAAAAAAAAAAAAAAATTACACATACACTTAAGTACATAAGTATATACAATCTACTATAAGTAGATGTATTATTATTATTTTTGTGCTTTTGTTTTTTTGCGTTTTTTTTTTTTTTTCTGTTGAAAAGTTGTTTTCATGTGATTAAATCATAAGTGTAGGTATCCTATCTTTAATGATCATCTAATAACCAATTGTATGTATATACATATATACAAGTAAAAAAAATAAATACCAATAAAACAAAAATAACAAAACAAATTTTTATTTTAAAAAATTTTTTTTTCTTTTAGTTATTAATAATTAAAAAAATATGACATAAACATTATACACTGTTAACATGTCTGTATATGTATACTATACTACATGTTTGACTAAATAGCATCATTAAGTTTAGTTTAGTATACACTAGCTAGTACCCTAGTACCAAGTGATTATATTATATTTACGAGTATGCCTGATTGCCTGTATGAAGTGTAAATATATACTTATGTATGTACATATTTTTGAATACCAGTAACAAACAATAATTATAATTAGTAATTTTTATTTCAAAAATTTTGTCACTGCACTTATACTGCTGATGTATGTACTATACTATGTATATGTGTAAAAACAGAACAGGGAAAAAATAAAACAAAGTCTTATTAATAGTGAAAGTGTTTATGTACATAAGTACATAATATGTACATTATATTTCAAACATTTAATTTAAATTTAAAATATTGTAATCGTTATTGTGTATTACACATTCAAAAAAGTGAACAAAAAAAAAAAAAAGAAAAATAAATTGAAATTTTTATGTGTTCAAATGCAATTATTATTTTGTACTCCTATATGTTTGCGTGTAATACGTTTTGTATGATGTTTGTATAATTTTTATTTTTATATTAAGTTTTTTTTTTTTTTTTTTTAATAGTACATATATATGTATATAGGATATAGAATGTAGTGAAGTTTTCTAATCAAACATAATACGGAAAATAACACATTTTTTTTTATGAATAACCATACAATAATATTATAATCTATTGAAAAAAATTATTTGTACGTACGTATATACATAATATTATATACAGAATAATTACAATAAATAATGGCACAGGATAATAATTATCATAATCATTCATCATCAAAAAAATTTACATCAATTATTATTGTTGCAGTTCTAATATTGGTGAGTTAATTTACATGCATATACATTCGACATTCGTATGTATAGATATATGTATAAATGTATGTATATATGTAAATTTTCGAAATTTTCTTTTCTAAAATAAACCAAAAAAAAAAAAAGAAAAAATTTTTTGAGACGTATACATATTGTAAAATCTTATCAAAATTTTTAACCTAAATAATTCTGTTGAATTTTACTAAATAATGTGCATAATATACACCGCACTATGTTTATACTCATCCATATAAATATGTCCGGATATGTATGAGATGAGCGTACGATTATATGTGTACTACAAATGGAGATGAGATGAAGATGCTTACTTTTTGTTTTTTATAACATCTCTACAAGTGGAAATAACAAAAAAAAAAAAAAAAAATGTGTATTATACGTGATATTAAAATCCGGTCTCAGAAATTTATTTATTTTTGAAAAAAAAAAAAAATAAAATAAAATAAAAAATAATATATAAAGAAAATTAAATAAATAATAATAAACGAAAAATTATAGTACAAAAAAAAAATTATTAAAATGAAAAATAAAAAAGAAAATAAAATTTCGATATTTATTGACACATACATAACATACTACATACCATATCTACTGGTATTTTATATAATGTCTTATAATATATTTCTGTGTGTTTTTTCTTTTCTTAAATATTTTTTAAAGATTCAAGGAATTTTATATTTAGCTGCATCGATATGGTCATTTTTTGTGCATAAATGCAGGTCAATTCCGAATACACAATTAGGAAAAGTGATGCATTTCATCTATTTAAGAGGTAAGCGTATAAGATATTATTATACACATTATCTACATACATATAGGCATATATATCAACATGTATAATCAATACCGTATACCTATGAATTACGTATTCATAGTTTATACAATATTATCAGATTTAAATTTTTTGTTATATTACCAGCTAATCTATTTTGATTTTGATTTCAGTTATATATTTTAATTTTTAAATTTCTTTTTCCATATATAAGGCCTGTTTCAGAAAGTTTTAACGCATTTTTGATCCCTCATAGAATTTGCTACGTATGTAATAAATAAAAAAAATGCATATTTTTTAAAATCTATATCTTATAAATAAATTTGTTGCGTCTGTCTGTCTGTCTGTATGTTCCGGGTAATCTCGAAAACAGCTGAACCAATCTTGATGGAATTTTTTTTATCTTAAAGAGTGATTCCTCCCACAAATAATAGGCTACTTTTTTTTTCAAATTTAATTATTTAAAACAATAAAAATTTGGATTAAACAGATGAAGGTCTGAAAAAAATCTATAAAATGTATGAAAAGCTTTTTCTTCTAAATGAACTGATAATCGTGGTTGATCGTGGCAATCGTGGTAATTGAATTACAAACTCAATAGAAATGACGTAATAACATAAAGCTTTACAAAGAGCTTCTTCGCTCGGGATCACCTTATTCTGTATATCGTGGTTCGTTTTATAGCTCTATGACAATGCGGACGAAGTCGCAGGCACACTCTAGTTTTCTATATTTTCAATTGCTGTACTTAAAGACAATTTTTAAAAAGTCTCAATTTTCTCTTAACATGAGTCATTAAATTTTTGATATTTCTATTTTTTAACCTACGGGATCCCGATATCCATAAATTTCGAAATTTTTCCATTGTTTCCGCTTCTTTTCCATCTTTTCTTTATAATTTTTTTTTTACTACAGCCCAGTACCTCTGAATTTGTCGGAGTTCTAGAACGTTTGAAGGATTGAATTCTTTAGGTACAATATCTAGCTGCCTTCTTGTGTACTAGATCATTTGCTTCTCCTGAATAGTGACTGCTTGCTAAATCAGGTCAAAAAATTGTTCAATCCTCGTGTTTTTGTAGAAGCGGTAGAAGTCTCTTCTGTAAGCACCCTTTTACGTATACCTTGTTGTTAGTTAATTGTCCATTTTACAAAAAAGGCTTCAAACGAAGTCCAAATTGTCAAATTGCTAAGTATTGCCATACTAATACTTTTGGACCGAATTTTTCTGTTGAAATTGTCCGTTGATCTTCTGGAACATCAAATCTGTCATTTTCGGAGTAGAAGTGATCTTCAGGTAGCGCAGGGAAATCGTATTCCAAATCGTAAGCGAAAAGATTTGTCGGGGTTATCCAAAAATTTTTCAAAATTTTTTTTTCTTGTATCTGATCTGCTTGACGATATTCTTACAAATAATGTAAGTTTTGGATAAAAATCATATTTATATATTTTCAAAGGATAAAGAATTCCCTCAATACACTTTTTAAAAAAATATACCAATTATTTTTTTAGTAACTCGAGTTAGAAAATGCGTTAAAACTTTCTGAAACAGGCCTTATATACATAATATGTATATATTTTTTTGCCTTCATTAAATCTCTTTCCATTAATTTCATTTTGATTAGAATGTTTTTATATTATCATTATTATTAAAATCTAAAAATAATGAAATTAATAAATTTGTCGTCTGAGTCTTACATATCAATAAATAGCCCGTAAGTTAGAGTCGTGGAGTACGCATATGTATATGATATGAAGTCACCTCTATCTATAACTCTTCATCTCTAAAACTCATTCAGTTTATATACTTATAGCTTATAGTTTTTTCTTTATTATGTTATTATTTCTATCTCTATATATACATATATATATATATATATATATTTTTTTTTTTTGTCGAATAATGATTATAATTAGGTATTTATTCAAATGTGTACATATTTATTTCGGTTTCTGTTTCCATGCTTTCTTTAACATTTAACATTTTAAATTTTCTTTATTTTTGTTTTTTTTTTGCTGGTTACACATTTTATCATTCTTTAAATATTTTTTAAAATTTTATTACGATTTTGTTTTTATGTGAACGCGGCACAATGCAGATGTTTTTTTTTTTTTTTCTTTTTTATTTTTTATTTAAGGGGCTTTCTATATCTTTCATAAAAACGTTATAAATTTAATTTTAATTTCTACTTGATCATTTGATCACATATTTTCGATTTTTATTTCATTGAAAATTTCACATATGGATGTACTTGTACAATATGTATTTTTGTTTATATGCGGTTTGTATTCTTTTTTTTTTAATTTTATGTATTTTTTGTTGTTGCTGTTATTATTTTCAGATAAAGCTTGTGGAGAAGTATTATGGACAAAAACATCATTATATACGACTACGATGAGTACATTATTATCTGCATCGACAACAACAACAACAACAACAACATCAACAATGGCCATTAATATTATTCCAGATATGCCAAATGTAACTACAGTCGCTTTTAGAACATACATTATAATTTTAGCTTACGGTATTATTAGTGGACTTTGGATTTTAACTGCCTTATTGGTACTGGGTAAGTGTAATTACTTATACAGCATACGAGCGTACTTTTATTTATATGTATAGATAAATATGGTAAATCATTTTAATACAATAATGTTCAATTATATGTACATATACATATATGTATATAATCATGTAATGTATGTTCATATAATAGTTGAATCGTAATGCATTATTAATTGATTGTTATTACGTGAGAACCATTATGCAATTTCAAATTCAATTCCATGCAAAATGAAAAAAGAAGAAGTATCGTTTGGATATGTTTTTATTTTTATTTTTATTTTATTATTTTTTTTCTTTAAAGAATGAATGGTAGGCGGTTTAATACAATATACATGATTACATATTATAGAACCTGTCTGTAAGGCATATAAGTATAAATATACAAACAAATACGTTAGCAAGTATAAATTAAAAACACACAAGATACCTATATTATCTCTGTATATTGTATCTGTATCTGTGCATAAGTACAATGTACAGACCAGATATGATATGTTGTTTTATTGTAAAAAAAAAATGTAAAAAAAAATTTTTTTATTTAATGGAAAGACCTTGAGATAAACGAGAGATTTTGTGAATAGCACACGATGCAAATGTAAATACACAAAGTTTTAAGATATACACACAGATACCAGACATAGATAATATATAATATAGAAATACAAATTATGTATGTAATGCATATATTTTTAGATAAACATATAAATGTGTGAATATAGTAAATCAAACACATGTATATAAGTAGATAGGTACTGTACTGTTTCTGTTTATTAAAACCGCGTACGTACACCTATTTGTATATGCGTATGAAATTACTCGTATATAATTACGTTACGAATATATTATTGTAAACGTTACGTACAATACATTATTAAAAAATAGTATATACAAGCACCTAATAACACCATACATAAATTTGTTTTTAATGAAAATTAATTTATTGTTTAGTTTTTAATCATTTATATTTTTGTATTTTGTCATTTATAAATTCCACCAACCAACCTGTATGTATGATATACATATATGGATGGATGGAGAATGAAGATATACTTATGTACATTTTTATTTGTTAAAATTGAGAAGAATTTAATGAAATAGAGCGTGAAAAATAATCAAATTTTTTTCTGTGGAATTTGAAAAATTTAAATATTTTACAAGCCCAAATTACATATACATTACATATACATATGAGAAAATGAAAATTGAAATTTAAAATTAATAATACATACCCCGTATCTCGTATGTGCCTATATATCTATATAAATATTTATCTACAATTATACAGTTGACGATAAAATTAAAAGGATACATTATATGTAATAATTAAATCATCAATTATATTTTTAATGATGAATTTAATATATCTTCAAATAAACTTACGAGTATATTTTTTGTCCTTTTTTTTTTTTTAAAAAAAAATTTTCTTTTTTAGTTGGTTCATGTTGTTCAACAGCCGGTAAAAAAACTTATCATTTCTGTTTTACACCATGGATAATTGTTGTTACATTAGGAAGTATATTGGATGTAATTGCAACTGTTTTTCATATATATGATATTTTTCATACAACTGTAAGTTACTGGATGCTTTACATTTATTTATTTATTAACTTTAATTTCATTTAAATTTGATTTTTATGTTTTTTTTTTTTTTTTATTTAATTTTCATATAAATTCCAAAAATTTTATTTATTTTATGTACACTACACATACATATTAGTCACCTGAAAAGACTTTAGAATATTTAAATGTGAAAAATGTTGAAGAAATGATGACTGAAATTTCAAATTATTTGAAATTATTTACATATCCAGCCATAATATTAACATGTATATCATGTCGTTTAATTATATTTTGGTTAATTAATATAATTGGTGTATTTTTATCATCGAGACGTGCTCGAATATATTTTTATCGTAAATCGAATGAATCAAGAAGTAGTGGTAGCTATGAACAGCAACAGGTATGAAACAGAAAAAAAAATGTTTTGAGGTTTTGTGTTAAATTTGGAAATTTTTTATTTTATTTCTTCTACTTGTATTATCAAGGTATTTCCATCTCAGAAAGATGTGCTATACGATCATAGAGAATTTTCCAGTAAAGAACCAAATTTAACTTGTTGTCCATCACCATCATCGGGTGCTCCTATCCGAGGAGGGGAACGAAAAACTTTTGAACCATTCAAACCAACAACTCAACCATTATCTGGCATTGTATATGAAAACAAATACCATTATAATGATACCAAATATCCAGAATCTTCTAGACATAAAATTGATACAACAGGTGGAAAACGAAGATCTACCAATGCAGATGAATTGAGTCGATACGATGATATGAGTCCGATTGCATACAGAAAATTTCAACATTATTCATTATCGAATCCTGATCATCGTCTATCATTAAATCCAGACAATCATAGAGATCATAGAGAAGAAATAAATAATGCTGTTCATCCGCCAACTAGCAGTTATCGATTATCATTACAAAATAATAATCCTCATAAAGATCGTTTCGAAAGAAAACATGGTATTGAAAATGTTCATATAACTGATGAATTACGTGGTCAATTGCCATGGTCATATTTTAATGCAAGAGATGATATTGCAACTGCAAAACGTGCATTAACACATACCGATGAATTTGATGAGAATGATATAATGCCACCGGTACCGGTACCCGACTATACATATCATTTTCCAAAAAAAGAACGACCATCGATAAAAAGCGATAGTGATCATGAATTGAATAATGGTGGCGGTGGTTGTGGTATTGGTGGTACCGATCATCATCGTATAATGTCGACTGTCTCGAATTCAACAAGAAAATCACCAAATACAAGATGGTAATTTAGAAACACTATAATAGCTGATTGTAATTTGTTTTTAAGACGCTTCTGAATTTACATCAGAAAATTATGTCTACAATACATACATACTACATATACGTTCGACAAAAATATGTAATTAATATACGAGTACATAAGTATATGTAAATCTTAATTGATCTATTGCGATCAAACAGTGTTTTTTATGTCAAAAAAAAAAAAAAAAAAAACTGAATAATGTGCCCCAAATTTTTATTGTCTAAGATTATTATTCGCTGAAATTGTTATATGTTTATGATGATTTTACTATTTTTATTTTAATTAAATTTTATTGGATCATAGATTATTTGACTACCTACACTATTTCCACATACACACACGTATATATGTAGTATTTTATTGCTTTTATATTTTAATTAATTATTTAGATCAATATTATATATCAGTTTTTGTAAAACGTATGTATGTAGCCAATCGAAATATAAATTTAATATTAATATGTATTTAAATTTTTGAAAAATGTTTATTTTTAAATGATCATGGATTTCTCAGAAAATACTCGTATTATTTGTAGAACACACACATGTGTATTTTGAATGTAACGAAGAATTTTAAATGCCTTAAAAGTGAAAAATAATTAAAAAATTATTAAATATTGACTATAATACATGCCATATACTCGTACATACCATCCGTATAAGATTCAAATTTAAAATAAAGAAAAAGAAAATTGTGTAATGGTTTGTAATTAAAACACACTAATATCATTATAATTTTTGTTCTAGTCTTATGATTTCAACATTCTAATACAATATTGTTTTATATTCATTATTCTTCTATATTCTTCTATATTCTTCATTATTCTAGTCTTATATTCATTATATATATATATATTTATACATTATTTTTTTGTTTATTTGTTTGTTTTTATTTTGCATTTTATTTCATTATATATATATATATATATACAGGGTGTTTTTTTTCTACGTGACACTGGATATACCACGATATTCTTCAGACTATTTCATGAAAAAAAGTGTACTAGCAAAACCTTCTACCTTCTGCACTACTTTGATCCTCAATAACTCGATAACGGATAAAGATATCATGCTTTGGTTTTCTTTGTTTGAAAAAGAACATTTTTATGCCTCGATTCCAAAAATAAAAATATTTTTTGTAGTGCAAATTTTTTTCAGGAACCCAATTTATACACAAAATTTTTTAAAAAATTCGTCATAAATTTTGACTTCAGGATTTCTTTTTATTTAGAACCGAATTCCAAAATACTTGTTATAGTATACGAAAAGAAAGGTCATTTATTTTCCTATTATTCTCTAGAACACTAAATTTTCCAAAGTAGGGTGTACAAAAAGTTACACATGATTTTGTGTTTGAAGGTCCTGCAAAAAAATCAAAATTTTCAACGCCCTCTAGCGCCGGCAACAAGGTCGGTAGAAGGTTTTGCTAGTACACTTTTTTTCATGAAATAGTCTGAAGAATATCGTGGTATATCCAGTGTCACGTAGAAAAAAAACACCCTGTATATATGTATATACATATATTGTCTTTATAGCATTACAACATTTTTTTTATTTAATGTTTATTTATATGTATGTATATATTTTATGCGCATATGTAAGTATATATTATTTATTTTTATATTTTTTATGTATTTATTTATTCATATAATATTTTTTTAATATTTTTTTTTTTATTTGTTTCATTTATTTCATCAATAATTTTATTATCAATATAATTTTGTTTTATTAATTTTTACATACAATTATACAAATTACACTGTTTTTTTTTTGTGTTCATTCAAATATTATACATATATGTATTTTTTTCTTTTATTTACTTATAAATTTCTACAAACTGTAAATAAAATTTCATTTTTTTTATATATATGTTTCATTTAAAAAATAAATTATTATTTATGTTATTTATTAATAATTTTTGTTTGTTTTGTGTTTTAATTTTTTTTTTTTTATAAATTAAATCCTTTTTTTTTTTTTTTTGTATTAAAAAAATGTATTTTTATCTTTAACATTTTATTGAAATTGTATAAAAATATTTTTTTTTTCATATTTTTGCATTTAAAAAAAAAAAAAAACAAAAACAAAATGTAAATGAAATTCAAAGTAAAATGAATGTTTAAATAATTTTATTGTGTGTTAATGTCCTTTTCTGGTTCTAGTACATCTGGCTTATTTATTTATGTTTTCTGTTTTTGTCATGATAAAAAAAAAAAAAATGTTCAAATTGATAGAATTGTTAGAGTTTTGTTTGTATATGTACAAGGTAAGAATATTATAAAAAAAATATAAGTATATAATAGTAGATATAGTAGCATACATTAACATATTCATCACCACATACAATAGATAAATGTGGGTATTTGAAAAACTTATTAAATGTAATATGTTTTTTGTTTATTTTATATGAAATCTTATAAAAAATATTGCTGGGTATATAAAGATAGGTAGGTATTTATGTGTTTGTTTATTTATTTTTATTTAAATTATATAATAGGTGTTTTCGATTTGGCAATTTCAAGTATTTGTGAGTACTAAAATGTGTCTAGGATAAATTGTTAAAACGAACGATACAAAAAATTTTTCGTAACTACTTGCATATACATCCAGCTACTTGAAAAATTATTTTTCATGAGTATGTAGCTGCGAGTAGATGGGTAGATGGTTTAGCACAGACATTTACATTTTCTATTCGCAACCGCAAGTACTTGAAATTGCCAAATCGAAAACACCTAATTTAGATTATTGCTATTGAGCATTAATTAAATTAATTCCAAAATATGAATGAAAATTACAATTAAAATTGTTCATTCATAAATTTATTTAAATACATTTTGATTGAGGATTCAAGTAAAATAAATCCGAAATACATATATATAAAGCTCAATAAGTGAATGATACTCTTAATTGTTGCAGACGAGTGACATCGTGTATCATTGTATTTAATTAATTAATTCGTAGTGATAATATCATGATAAATGCAACGAGAAAATGTACGTATAATATTAATATTGTAATTTTTAGATTCGATTAATGTCAAACTTTCGTCAAAATAATGTCCATTTCGAACACCCAACATTCAAGTACAATTTATATTCTTTTGAGGTTGACGTTGTTTTAAATTGAAGTGTAGCTTAGCCTTAGAATTATGAAATCTGTATACTACAACTACTCAAAGTGCAAATGTTACATTTTATGTACATAATTTTGCTTGTTCAAAAATTTTAAATCATGAAGAATCTGCTTGAATTTATTATTTATTTTTCTAATTTGTTGTTTTTTTTTTCTTTTTGACAAGAAACTGTATTGTATTTTCAGTGCTTTCAGAGTGGATAATAATGTTTCACTTCATATTCATCAGTTTGAATCAAACAGTTTCTCTTTGTGTATTATGATTATGTATAAATTTTAAACCTTACACAGTATTACGTGTGAGATATAATTAAGTAATAAGAAACTTTAATAAATGTTACAAAAATTCTTTAAACATAAAATTCAGTCAATTTGAAATTTTTTTTTTCTCTAATACTCGTTTGTTACTTGAGATTTTGCAAAAATTATTTTTTTTTATAATTTTTTGTGCAACTATATATCATTTTGTAAATGATTTTTGGATTTACGAAATATTGGTCCAAGTTAAAAAAAAAAAATTTTTTTTTTGTCTTATCAAATTTGAATTATAATCTCCTCACTATAAATTTTTATTTGTAAAATTCGTGAAAATTTTGTATTTTTATACTGTATGCATTTAGCATTTATAACAAAAAATAGTTATTGAATCACTACTATATACTGTTATACATTGTACACGTAATAAATGTAATGTAAGTATAATACATGATAAATACTATATTTTTTAAATTCATTTTCTAATTGTTTCGCTATTTAATTTATAAAGAGTATACATTATTATTAACTTGTATTATGAGTCCTAATAATTATCAAATAAAATCGGTAAAGTAATAATTCTACTGTAACTGCATGCATATACATAGTTACTTTGATATAAATGGCTAATTCTCGGATATTTGTTTCTTCATACAATTTTCCATTGTGAAAAAAGACGAAAGTGTCGTTCATTGAAAATGTTCACGTTATTTTGTGCGTGTTATGTAATCATTGAAATTTCTTAATAAATTCATTATTAGTTATAGATAATCGAAATATCAATTTATAATCAAATCAAAGAAACGACTATACATATTGTCAAAACTGTTTGATGCAATTTTAACGATCAAGTTGGTTTGTGTTTGTGATAGATACAAAGAAAAATGTACAGTAGAAAGGTTCTTGTCAATCTTGAAAAACGATTGATTGATTGGCATTTTCATGCATAGACAAAAAATATTGAAATAACTTTTTAATACTTTACCTATATTATATCCTTTTCATTTATGATAAAAAAAAAAAAAATAATTTTTTTACTATTATTTTTCGATAAATTGTACAAAATTTTTTTTTACTAAAAAAAAATCTACATGTTCCCCTAATACAAGTTCATATTTTTCAAAAATTTTTTTAAATACTTTCACTTAATTTTCTATTTCCTTTTTGATTCTATATATGTGTATTTTTTTTTATCATCTAAGTAATAAATTTATTCAGTTTTCATATAATTTTTGTCATCGGTTAAATATCAAAACAAAATTCTAGGTTAAATACTATTTCAAAATATTTTACATTCAATTTTATTTTAATTTCTATTTAAAAAAAAAAATTTCAATTAATTTTCTTTCAATTTTTTTTTTTACAAATCGATATGTTTTTTTTTATATTTTTTTAGTAATTCATAATCAACAATTACAATAACACTTTTGTTTTTGATATTATATACTTTATTAGAATTTTTTAAAATTTTTTTTTCTTTGGAATTGCTTTCAAATTTTATTAATCTTTTAAATACATATTTTATTTTTCTCTCTTTTTGTTTTCTTGTCTGTTGTTAATATTCTCTTATTGTTCTTTCCATTACAGTTTCATTGATTGAAAAACTTCATATCATATATCATATATATACTATATAATATATAATCGTAATGTATTAAATCATAAGTTAATGTTTTCTTTCATATAACTTTTAATAATAATTGTCTTTTACATTTGAAAAATTTTTTTTTTCATAAATAAAATAAAAATAAAAATTTATTGCATAAAATTATATAATAATCCTTAATTTATGTTACATATTGCATGGTGGACATGTCGGTTTGTTTGTTTGTTCTCTAACAAAATCTTGTACATTAAATTTTGTATCATCAATTGAATCAGATCGTCTACTTTTTAATTGTCTATAAAAAGAAAAAGAATAAAAATTAGAGAAAAAAAAAAAAATAAATAAGATAAATTTAATCAAAAAAATAATAATAAAAAAATAAAATGAATTAAAACGTTAAGTAAATAAGTAAATACACTTTTTCGAAAGGATTTAATATTAAAATTTAATTCAATAAAAGAAAAATTCTAAGAAATCACGATTCTTATATACTCAGCAGAATTGATTAAAAATTGCTCGTGATTCAATTATTGATTCAATCATTAATGAATTAAAATTAATATTAAGCGTTGAATATATTTTGAATGTACATAAATGTACTTATATGTGTATATAAAATATGTACGTACACGCGAGTAATGTAGTACATAAGGGGTTCATATTATTTATTACTTATTTATGTATAATGTGCATATTTTTATTTATCGTATTTGTAATTTACTTATTCAAAAATTTCTTTCGTTATCATCAGACAACGGTTGTTTATTTAACTGTCAAATACAGATTTATAGATTCGAATACAATAAGAAGCTCGTGTACTTTCTTCGTACTATCGTATATCTTATACTCTTGTACGTATTACGTATTACGTATTAATTACTATAGATACATTATGTATGTTGTTGATACTATGATTACATGCTTAATAAGTTTTCAAAAAATTTTCTTCATCAATCTGTAATAATTAATCTTCATAATTCTGATGAGTATTTAATATTTCATATTATGAACATTTCAAAATTGCAAAATATTTAATTATTAATTCATTTTCTGTTTATTTCTTCGACAGCACACGTGTATTACACATTTTTTCTTTAAGGTCATCAAACAATAAGAATAAAATATTTAACATGAAAATTTCTATACACTACTGTATTAAATTAATAAATTTAGAATTAAATAAAAACTTTAAATAATTTATGTATATGTATGTGCATAATTTTTGAATATATATTAGATAGATATGTAATTTAGGTATGTATACCTTGCAACTGCCATAAATGCAAGTTCAACATTTAATCCTGTTTTAGCTGATGTTTCCATAAATGCAACATTATATTCTCTTGCTAAACGTTCACCATCTTCTTTTTTTACTTGTCTTTCAAATCCACAATCAGCTTTATTTCCTGTATTATTTGTAATCATTTTTATTTTGAATTTATTTATTTATTATTATTATTATTATTTTTTGTTTTCGAAACAATTAGACAAGACATTTTTTTTTTTTTTTAATTTAAGAAAATTATATAACGTCGAAACGATTCATTATCTTACCTAAAAGCATTATAACGACATCATCTTGTGCGTATTCCCTTATTTCAACAAGCCATGCTCTAATATTATCGAAACTTACTTTATTGGTGACATCATACAATAGAAGAAGTGCTAAATAATTGAAAAATATTTTTTAAAAAAATTTAATAATTATTGTATGAGATTATAAGGGATAACAATCATATGTAAGTAAGTATACTTCTCTTTAGTTTCACATTTTTATATTTACATATTTGTAATTATTGGTAGGTATATGATAATATGTATTTCACTTACCATGAGCATCTCTATAATATGCATGGGTAACACTTCGAAATCTTTCTTGTCCAGCTGTATCCCAGATTTGTAATTTAACTCTAGTATTTTCTACAACAACAATTTTATTCTGTAATTTTGAAAAAAAAAAAAAAACAAATTTTCATTTGTGCACATTACAATAAAATGTATGTTACTTATTTTATTTTCATGGAAAACAATGAATTAAATATGAGTTCACCACACCCCAAATATCGAACTGAATAAGCCCCAAATTATTAAAATCCAAAATTAATATGAAAAAGTTATATGTATTGATAATTTATTATTGTGTCAATACACATATTATAAGAGTTATTGCCTTAGATAATTTTTCATAAAAAATCCTAGAATTTATATAATTAAATATTAAAAACAACTTCTTCGTTGATGGTCAAAAATAGACTGACTTTATTATTCTATTCATACAAAAATTACATTTCTTATTTTAACATTTTAATTTTTTTTTTATTTAAATTTTTTGTTGGAAATACTTTTTCTCATGCTTTATTGAAATATGACACTTTTGTTTACTTCAAGTAAAGAATTTCGTATTATATTTAAATTACTTATAATAATGTTTTACACGTTCTTGCAAATTTAGCTTTTTCAAAGGAAATAGAACATCCAATTACATTTGGGAATGTGCAATTAGAAGCCCGATATGACACCTCCCCTCTGAGATTCTTCAGTCCCTGAAGAATAAACTATTTTGTTCTTTTCTTTTTCTTTATTTCCTTTTATTATAATGTTCTTGAATGTTATATTTCCTTTATTTTTAACAATATAGTACATCGATACAATTATTATAATTAAAATTATAAAAAATCCTGATCCTAAAGAACTTGTAATGATTTTACTCTTATATTCGTTATATTGTATAATTTCTCTATTTTTAATATTTGCAATGTGCAAGTTTTCTAATGTTATATTATTTACAATTTTATGCATGTTAAAATTTATGTTATAAATTGGAATATGTTCTTGATAAGTATCAAACATGTTAATAAATTTAAATTCTTTTATTTCTATAGTACAATTACTAAAACTTATTACATTATTTCCTTTCAACATAATTTCATTCTTAATACAATCTTGTTTAACATTTGTTAGTTCAATATTTTTCGTTATAACTAAACCAGTTTCTATTTCTTCTATTATTTTTTTATTATTAATTACAAAATTACATGTATTATTTTTATATTTACACAATAAGTTTCTTATACAAAGATTATTATGATTTCTAAGATTCTTTTTATTTAAAATTCCATTGCTATAATCGTACACGTTGTTATCAGACACAATGACTTCTTCAATCTTAACATCTAATTCTTCACCTTGCGAATTTGGAAATGGAAGAATCAAAGCATTGAAATATTTATTCGTAGAAAATATTGGTACAAATATTGTAAATACTATTGTTTGTTCTTTTAAAATTGTCGCGCTTTTGATAAATGGAAATATGTCTATCGTAATGTTATAATTCTGAATTTCTTCCTTCGATAAAATATCGTGGGCGAGAACATTTAATCTACTCAGTAAAATATTATCTTTGATCATTTTAACATGTTCATTTAGGTTTTTTATATCGGCGTAAATTTGTAGTACGTATTGTTGATTCTGCGCCTCTCCAATTATTCGGCTATATCCTTCTACTTCATTTAGCAGTTTTCCTAATTTTTCGTTTTGTTCTTCGGCATGATTTTTAATTTTCTCCACTGCATCTATTAGTTGCTGGTTAATAACTATCTGTTTATTGGATTGTTCGGTTAACTGTTTAGTGTTATAATCAAGATTATTAAGATGATCATAAATTTCTTCTGCATCGTCGGAATCCATATTTCCAGCCAAAAGTTTTAAACCTTTACCCAAAATATTTATTGCTCCTCTTTTATTTCTATGTACATTCGGTATAATTGAGTTTATGTTATATTTTAACGTTTCTATTTCTTTTGTGAGTAAAATGAAATTAGGGTTTTGAATACGCAATTTTAATGCCTTGATATTTGATTCAATTTTTTGTATGATTTCGTAATAATCGTCTAGATTTATAACGTGTAATATTTTAATAAAATTTTCTATAATAGGTATCTCTTCTCTTTTGAGAACAACATAGCCTGTATCTCCGTAAACAGGTGTTACGCTCAACTGGTTTTCAGAAGTTACCCAGATAGTTTTCAAAATCAGTACGAATAGAATTGTTGGCTTCATTTTCTGAAAATGAAATTTATCTGATGTTTAAATTTTCTTTTGAGCTGAGTTTTATAATATTTTGTATTTCTTTTGGTGTTCCTATCTAGAACGTAATTTCCATCATTGGAGTATACTTTAAGTTTTTTATACTTAGGGCTATTTTTTGTTATGTCTCTATTTTTTACAATATTTGTGGTTAAACTAAAATTTTGATTTCTATTTTTATTTAATTTCTCTATTCTTTCGCGCTTCTCCTTTTCGAATTTGTCCTTTAATTGTTCTATCTCTTCTTTACTAAAATTTTTTGAAATAAAATCTATAGGTTTAAGGTGAGTCGTGGAATGTATAGTATTGTTATAAGAAGTAATAATTTTAAAAATTTTGTCATCTAAATCTATTGTATTATTTTCTACGTTAATGATTCTCATGTGTTCATTTAATGTTCCATGTAATCTCTCTACATCACTATTACCTGTTTTATTAGAAGCAGTTGTCTGGTGGAAAGTGATGCTATTTTCTTTGAGGAATAAATCAACAGCGTTATGAATTATGCATCTATCGCCGTCGGAAATAAGGGTTTTCATTTTACCTAAAAATTTAATTCTTTCTTTTATTGCACCTAAAATAGATATCCACGTCCTATCATTCAGTTTATGGATTGTGGCATATTTTGAGAATTTGTCTATGGTTGTAAGGTATGGTTTATTTCGCTCTGGGAACCATATATCTGCATGCACGATGTGATTGAAACCAGTAGGAGTTTCGGTAATTTCAAAAGGAATTTTCGGAGGATTCCTGTCATACTTGGCAAGATTACATACATCACAGTTATTAATAACTCTACTAATTTCTGTTAAAAGATTCGGATAATAGTATTTTTCTTTAATTTCCGAAAATATTTCATTCACCCCCCTATGGTTGTTGTGTAAATGTTCATTTTTTATAATAGTGAAAATCTCATTTTTATCTGTAATATCAGTTAATTTTTTTGATGATCTTAAAATTCTCAAGTTCTTATTACCAGAGAAGTATTTTTTATACAAATTTTGAAAATCTAAAAAAAGATTAATATTTTCACAAAAAATGCACATCAAACCACGGTCAATTATTATCCTTTTCATTAAATTTAACAAATCAGTTTTTTTTGTGACATAAATTTTATTTTGGCACTTTTTATGAACAATGCTTAAAGAATGACTTTCTTTATTAGCTTCATATAAGTAAATTTGGTTTTTGAAAAGGTTTATGGGTTTTTCCGTCATGTAAATCAAGTCGGTTCCGTCGTCAGCAGCGCTATGAATTGTAGCACCAGTTGAGATAATATCATCTTTATCATCGACCTGTGCGTTATTCGATTGAGCATTACTTTCACTGTTCAATACTTCAGATACACTTTCTTCAAATAAAGAATTTATGTTAATATCAAGGTAGTGTGATGACGTTCCTTTCTCGTCATCCTGTATTTGAGTATTATCAGTTTTGATTCGAGATAAACCGTCAGCAACATTATTTTGTTTCCCTTTCACGTATTCCATGGTGAAATCAAATTCGTTCAACCGAATTTTCCATCTTTGTAATTTACTATTTGGTTCTTTCAACCCGTTCAGCCATATTAGAGGTCTATGGTCTGTTCTAATGGTGAATTTACGACCAAATAAATAAGGACGAAATTGTTTTGTTGCCCATACAATAGCTAAAAGCTCTTTTTCTACTGTTGAATAATTCTTCTCATGCTTGTTCAATGTTCGAGATATATAAGCTATAGGATGATTGTTTTGAGAAAGAACGGCACCTAATGCAAATTCAGATGCATCTGTCGTTAGTACAAACATTTTACTAAAATCAGGGTATATCAGAATCGGATCTGTTGTGAGAAGAATCTTGAGTTTTTCGAAGGCATTTTGATAATCTATATCTCTCTGATTTATTTTCATACCTTTTTGTAAACACCGTGTTAAAGGGTAAGCTATTTTAGCATAATCTTTAATAAATTTTCTATAAAAGCCGGTTATACCTAGAAAACTCTTTATTTCTTTCTGGTTTTTTGGTAATTTAATTTTGAGGATTGATTCTATTTTTTTTGGGTTCGGCTTAATACCCTTATCTGTGACAATGTGGCCTAAGAATTCTGTTTCATGACATAGAAATGAGCATTTATCTATTTGAACCTTCAAATTTACTTTTGATAATCTTTCAAAAATCTTATGAATAGCTTCAATGTGCTCTTGAAGTGATGTAGAAAAAATGAGAATATCGTCCATATACACGATACAAATTTTGTTAATGAATTCTTTTAACACTTCATTCATTAATCTTTGAAAAGTTGCTGGTCCGTTTTTTAAGCCAAATGGCATTCGCAAAAATTCGTAGTGACCGTTTGCTGTTGAAAAGGCTGTCTTTGGTCTGTCCTTGGGGTCAACTTCGATTTGGTGAAATCCTTTCGCCAAATCAAGTGTTGTGAAATAATTTGCTCTACCTAATTTTTCAAACACGTCTTCCACATTCGGAATAGGAAATTTATCATCTATAGTAATTTCATTTAATTTCCTATAGTCGATAACAACGCGCCATTTTTGTTTTTGACTATAGTCTAACTTTTTGGGTACCACCCATATAGGAGAATTATATGGGGAATTTGAAGGTTGAATTATTTTGTTACGCAACATTTCTTCTATTTGAAGGTCCACTTCTTTTTTATGAATCTCCGGATACCTGTACAATTTTGAATGGATTGGAATATCATGTTTTGTTTTTATTTGGTGCTTGATTTCACTTGTGAAAGTTAGATTATCACCTTCTTTATAAAAAACATTTTTATTCTTCAAAATGACTTTAAATAGCAATTCTTTTTCTTCCTTATTTAAATGAGATGTTTGAATGTAATCAAGTAGATTAAACTGTTTTACCTCTGTGGAGAATATTTCTGTGAAATTTTCTTTATAACTTGAAGAGTAGTATTCTTCTTCTTCTTTATTCAGGAATATTTGTATTTTTGCATTTCTCGTTTCTAGTATACGATCTTTGTAATTTATGATGGCATTTAAAGGTGCTAAAATATTATTACCTATTAAACCGTCGAATTTTTCATGAAATTTTACTTCCAGGAATTCTACAAAATAATTATTTTCATTAAAGTTGTCAAAAAGCGGAAATCTACATTTTACACTAGACAGGACCGTGTGATTTAGAGTTTTTAAGCTCTCACCTTTTATTAAACTTTTCCATTTCGGTTGACAGAGATTAGGGTTAATGATACTGAATTCTGCTCCAGTATCTATAATGAAGCGTAACGTTTTTACGGGATTTTCTATTACTAAATAGGGTAATTGTTTAGGCGATCTTCGTGAAAATTTTGGTGTTCATTCGTGGAAATGTCCATTGGTTCTGTAGAGTGATTACTTCTATAACTTCTATGTGAAAATTGTCTGCTCTGCATTGAACGATCTTGAAAATTGTCTGAGCGGTTTTGGTTTCGGACATTATTTGAATTATTAAAATTTTGAGGTGATTGAAAAGGATTTAGATCAATATTTCTTCCATCGTTCCTATTATTAGGGTTTTTATTTTGTGATATTTTGCTTTGTAATTGGTTAGAAAAATTGTTATTTGAGTTGAAATTTCTTTTTTGGAAATTTCGATTCATTTGATTTGAATGTGTATTTTGTTTATTTAATGTACGATTTGGACCTAGATTTTGGTAATTTCCAGCGATAATGATTTCATAGGCACTGTGGATTGATTCAGGGTTCCTACTGAAAATTATGCTACGTGCGGGTTCAGGAAGATTATTTTTAAAAGTTTCGAAAGCAATCCTTCTGTTGCTTTCAAGATTTTGATTATTTAACGCGTTTGGATTCAATTGATAACGATTATTCAATCTACACAAATATTTGTTAATAGTTTTATAAAAATCTTCGACTGTTGTGGTCACACGACATGAACGTATTTTGTCTAAAATGTTATCTACTGAAAGTTTTTCACCGTGGTTTTCTATTAATAACCTTTTTATATCTGCCCAAGCAGTAGGAGAACCGTTTAATTGCAATGTAATTTTTGCATCACCTATTATTTTATCTCTTACGTACCCGTTTAAAATTGTAGCATTAACTGCATCAAAAGCATTTATTGTAGGTAAAACATTCTCGACCCGTTCGATAAATTCAGGAAGTGCATTTTTATTTTTTCCGTCAAATACGGGTATATTTTTGATAAAATCGAAAATAATACTAAATTTGTCTGCCAAGCTTAATTCCTCCATTTCTTAATTCTTTCACTTTTTATTTCATCCAAAAAAAAGGAAAACTTGCCACTTTGTTTTTATTTTATTACTTTTACTCTTAAAATTAAGTAAAACAAAACTATTTTTCTATCTAATTTATTTATTTATTTATTTTATTTTTTTTTATTTTCAAATTTTTATGTGAGAAAAAGTTATTTATTTTCAAAAAAATTTTGTTAAAAAAAAAAGGTAATTTATTCTTAAATTTCCCACTTTTTTTTTTTTTATTATTATTATTACTAAAATGCTAAACTTACAGTATGAAAATTTGCTCACCGCAATTTTGAAAAAAAAGTTGATTCTCTCTGGTGTACCCTTTTGTTGGATGTATTGGTGTGCTGTTGTGTTTGATCCACCTGTAGCAATTGGTCCTTGTATTTCTCCAAATAGTCGTACTGGCTTCTCACTTGTTTACAACTTACATTAATTTTCTGTTTATTTATTATAAAATTTTCATTTATCAGATTTCATTGAGTTTTACTCTATTTTGTTTTGTTTTATTTAATAAAAAATTTCATTCAGTATATTTGTGCAAATTGTGAATAAATATTTCCTTTATTAAACTTGTAAAAATTTTTAAATCTTTTTTCTTTTTTAAAAAAAAAGAACAATTCAAACTCCTTATTTCACACTTATACAAATCTTTTTTTTTTTTTGTGTTAGTCTTTTAACAAGACTTTTTTTTTTTAAAAAAAAAAAAAAAATGAAAATTATTTTTATGTTATTTTAACTTTATTCAAACGGTTAAAATTATATTTGGTTCGATACTTAAGATTTGTTCATCCAAATTCTTAAGCTGATACGACTGCGCCAATTAAATATTAAAAACAACTTCTTCGTTGATGGTCAAAAATAGACTGACTTTATTATTCTATTCATACAAAAATTACATTTCTTATTTTAACATTTTAATTTTTTTTTTATTTAAATTTTTTGTTGGAAATACTTTTTCTCATGCTTTATTGAAATATGACACTTTTGTTTACTTCAAGTAAAGAATTTCGTATTATATTTAAATTACTTATAATAATGTTTTACACGTTCTTGCAAATTTAGCTTTTTCAAAGGAAATAGAACATCCAATTACATTTGGGAATGTGCAATTAGAAGCCCGATATGACAATATACATACAATGATGACCTTCTTATTAGGATTGTTTTTAATTAGTGTGTTGTAATGTAACATATAATACATAAAATGTAGCCATTTAACTATGTATGTTATTTTTTACTCTATTATTTTAACTATGATAAGTATTATGAAATATCGTAACTCAAGAAAAGAATATAAATGGATTCTGTTTATTATTATTTTCTTTTAATGAGCAGGCAATGAGTAAATATAGGAACCTATGGATGTACATAAAAATATGAAAATTCATATACCTATATAATATAATTTATATAAAGAGCGAGTACTTTTAATGGGTATTAAAGGACTTTTCATTCCATATTGTTATATTACTTTTAGATGTAATCATATATGTAAGTACACAAATTTTTTTACATACAAGGACTTACATTCTGGATTATTTATAATTTATAAAGTATGGGCAAAATATTATATGTATTAATTATTACATTATTTAGTGAGCTTTTAAACATAAAGGGCAAATAAAAATCGAATAACATTGGCACAGACGTACAACTTTTGAAAATATGTTCGTGGTATCTAGTATTATGTACAAATATTCTTAATATTATCTAATAAACAAAATTATTAAGCCATAAGCCATAATTAAGTATCTAATATGTTATACACGACTAAAACTGATATACAAAGATGGTATTTTCAATAAATTTAGCATTTAATTAACAAATTATTAAAGATACCGTAGAATCTGGTTTATGAGTAGGAGTACCATGTATCCTTTATCAGGAATATCACATATCCTTTTTTTAAACGTTGGTATTATATTAAATAATTATTAAATATATGAACCAGTATATGAACATTTTGTATCTGTACATACGAGAAAAGACAAAATTGTATACATATGTACTATACGATAATGTTAATAAATGATTTTTTTTTAAATATATATACATATATGTATAAATAAAATGTTATATACATTTGTATACCAAGTGCACACGGATACTCAACTCAGTGAATTACGGCACCGCCGACCAGTAATTCTGTCAGATATATCCTCCAGTAATCAATTACTGGTGTGTACAATGCTGATTGGAATTAATAATAATCGACTTGGATGAAAGTAGCAGCGCCCTGGTTGAGGCTTGAACTCCGAATGTCAAGTCTCAAGTGTGCCAGTCCAACACCACAAGCATCGAGCTATTCAAGCTTATAATGAAAATTATTATTGAGATAAGGCAACAGAAATACGAGTGCGCATCTGCATACTTTACTTTGATACTCATACAGTGCTTGGAAGTATATGGAGGTGATTACAATTTACAACTTTCCTTACTTATAATATAACTTATAAATATAAAAGAGTATAAAGATATAAAAATTTTAAAATTTTTAGCTTTTAATTTTACGCATATGATGGATACGAATATAGTGTCTATCCGAAAATCAATATAATCAATAAATTTAATTCTATGGAATTAAAACTCAACTTCTAAAAATTATAAATTATTTAAAATCTAAAATTATTATGAAAATACATCCCAATTATAACATGTACGAGTATAATGTGTGCATGTATAATTTAATTTTTATGAGAACCTTGAATATATTAAGTAGACCTTGAATATTGTATACATGTGTTCCAGACTTTCTTTCGCCTTTTTTTATTTTCTCATTTTTTGATTTATGTATATAAATACATACAGTTAAACATACATTAGATAATATACAAAGAGAAAATCAATTCTTTCCTTTATTCCTATAACTTTTCCTTTTTTCAATTTTTTTTTTGTTTTTTTGTTTTGGTTTATATGTAATAATTTTTTGCTGTTGTTGTGTAAAATAAGAAACAAAATTATTATGTTAGAAATTTGTGTATTTTCCCAGAAATATTTATTGCTTGTGTAATCATCACAACATCATCAAGTATGTTTATGTATATACAAAATACTAAACATGAAGTACTGCACATGTATACATATCATATACATATAGTACTTTACATTATAATAACCTCTGGATACAATTTTGTGTAACAAAGATTTTGATTTTGAAGGGAACATTCAAAAGTAGACAAAAAAAAAAAAGGAAAATAAATATTAGTCGTACATATTATTATATAATTATTATCATATACTCGTATTTTTTTTTCATTTCTGTTGCTGTTGCTAGTAGCTAAAAAAATTAATTATTTTAAGAAAAAATATATTAAACGAAATTGTATGTAAGAGTACATATATACATAAGTATATGTAAGTAGGAACATATAAAGATAATAGTAAGAGGTAAGAGTAGTAAGATATTGTATATTGTGTATGTAACTAATAAAATTTCAAATTAAAATTGAATATCCTTTTTCAATTTATTTAATTGAGAATATTTTATGTGTGTGTGTGTGTATTGTATAGCTAATAAATAAATTTTGTTTGTCACATGGTACAAATATGTAAATAAATCTGTATGTTTAGCTGAAAAATGTATACATACATAAGTGTTATGTGTGAGTGAAATCGATGAATATTATATGAACATTGATGTGTACCTATAATCCTGGTGCAAAATTTTAATTAAACTATCAAAATGAAAAAGGATAAAATTTTCATAGTAAGTATGAGCACAAATTAGTAGTAGTATAATCAAAGATACTATAAAATTATTTTAGATACTAGTATTTCTAGTATCTTTGGTATAATCCAAATATACATATATTATGTGCTGTTCATACGTTGCATGTATAAAGAAGACTTTTTATTTTCTGTTTCAAAAATATGTGTATGTAATATTAAATTAAAAATTATGAAAATATTTAATTTTCTAAAAAAACATTTTATGTAAAACGTTTAAATGAATTCTAATTAAGTTTTTAAAGTATTGAATTTTGTTTCCTCTAAGAAAAGATGCACATATTTTTCATGCAACTTGAGAAGAGAACAATTAAATTTCAAACAAAATCCTGTAAGTAAATTTTAACTTTATAATTTCATGTATTCATGTTCATGTATGAGTAAGTAAAGTACGAGTAGTTAGATACCTTTGATTTATGTCGCTATACAATAGAAATGTTGTTGTCGTACATTCAAGGTTATTTTAAATGAATTCTATTTTGGGCAATTTCATTTTAGTTTTTATAGGATAAATTTCGAATAATGTGTTTCAGGAATTTAACTCAACAAGATGTTTTACAGTTAAATAAATATAATGTAATATCATGTAATATGTAGGTACATTTTAATTTTAATTCGCTTAAAAATATAAGGATATTTTTTTGATTGCACAACCATAAATGCTGAGATACCTATATAGAAATCGAATTTCTCAGGAAATTTTTACAACTATAACATGCTTGGCAATGTTAAAAATGTAAACAGTTTAAATTCGATTGATAACTGGTTTCTTGATTGATAACTTGATTGATAACTTCGAAACTTAATAACTTGTTTCTACAAAATATGGGCAATGGAATTTTATAAAATGTTCACAGTCGATAAAATATTTCCATATCATTTGGTTCCCTTTTTTTTGTTTACATACCACAATAGTGCATAGTATGTATTACCAAAGACCATATAAATATTATTGTTATTACGTAGTACACTTGCATTCAATTCATTTTTGTTTAATTTTTTTTTCTTTTTCATATATGCGTGTGTGCATATTGAACGGATATATCTGAATTCAAATTTAAATAATAAAAATCAAATATGTATTATAATAACAATAAAACAATACAATAATGTATATACAGACAGACAGACATTAAAAAAAAATTCATTTTTATTTATTCTGTTCTTATGTACATATTTTATTGTATTTTTCATTTCAATTCTATTTGGTACTCTGATATTTAAGGTCATTCTCTTTTACATACCACAATCTATATGTATACGTATAGAAAACTACAAAATCAATAAAAATGTGGATATAGATACGTAAACACACACACAAATCTAACTCAAAATCCACATTTACATTCATTTCAATAAGAACAATATTTCCATCTATATTTAGATTTGATTCAGTTTTGTTTATTATTATTATGTTCTGTTATTTATTATATTCAGATATTAAGTCCTTGACATATTTGAGATTTTCAAATGAAATTAAAATAACTTAAATAATGTAAATAATATCATAATGCGAATGACAATAAAAAGAAAAAGAAAATATAACAATAAACACACACACAAATAAATAAAGTCAACATATACATATGTAGTTGTGTGCAGTCCATCCACAGTAATATTATTCGAACTCGGAGGATGATAATAATTATTAGAAAGGAAAGTATAGTATTAGGCTGGTCGAAAATTGCATCAGATTTCGTGCGATTTTTGTTGGTCAGATTTTTGATGAGCAATTACAAACGAACCTATTGCGTTTAATGGCATTAGCCCTCTCTCGTGCATGAAGACAAAATTGATTCTTATTCTTATCTGGTTTTAATTGCATTCGGTCGTACGAATTATTGCGATAGTTGAATTTGGAATACGAATTTTCCAAGAAGAGATGATTTTCGTTCATTTTAATGATTTTCTCCAACTGAAATGTACAATTTTTCTCTTATGTATTAAGTGCACATATACCTTATACCTGTGCTTATACTCAACTTATAAATTTCTGACAAACAAAAATCGCATGAAATATATGATGAAGTACTCGTAATGGGCGCGTTCAGTTCCATGCAGCGATGCAAGTCAGCGATGAAAATGCAGCGATGTTTAGATAATCGCTGTATACAATTTACTGAACTGTTTACAGCCGAAAAATCCGCTGCAAACAGTTGATAAGTTGGCTTTGCTGTTGTTCTAACATTAAATATGTCAAAATTTGTTTACGATGTCTTTTAAAACGAACTTTTTTTCAGCTGCAAAATATTTACATCGCTGCAAAGTAGCGATTATGCAGCGAAGCCGTTCAGTAAGAGAAATTATTGCAGCGATGGAAAATTATACATCGCTGCGTGGAACTGAACGCACCCAATGTGTGAACGGCCTTAGTATACAAATAAACATATGTATGTACATCAAATTGTAAAAGAAAAAATATTAACAAAGAAACAAAAATATTATCCTCTTTTTCTTTTTCCATTTTCAAATTATTATTATGTATTATTTTTTATTTTTAATTCTCACCCGAAAATCAATTCCAACTGTTGATATAAAATTTCCGGAAAGAAATGTACCATCACGGAATCTAACAAGAAGACATGTTTTTCCTACACCAGAATCTCCAAGTAACATAACCTGTTGATTGATACGTTGATAAACAGATTTTTTGTTTTGTTTTTTTGTTTATTTTATTGAAATATTTATTAATAAAATTTATTTTTTTGTAGTATGTTGTAATACATTTTACGCATAAATCCATATATTTTTATCGTATAAAATATGTATAAACATAAATAAAAACGTATATACATTAAGTATTAATGTGAGTTGAATGAATAATGATAAAAACATTTTATGATGAAAATAGAAACGAAATCATTTACTACATATGAGTAGGTATATTATATATAAATGAAAAAATGAAATTTATCAAAAGAAAAAAAAGAAAAGAAAAGAGAGAGAGATAAATGAATAAGTGAATTAAATAAAAAAATTAAAAATCGAGATGAGATTGAATTTTAAATGATTAACTATGATATGTGCTGATATCTAATGTGCATACAAACGAAAAATAATGATAACATACACATATAATGTACATGAATCCATGTAAAAATTTCACATTATACACATACTATGTATATAAATTTGTATACGAACATTTTTTAAAATTATAAGCATAATGTGATGAGTGATGAATAATTTAATTTTCAGTTACATACATATGTATGTATGCGATTACATATAAATGAGATACAAATACGATAATAGATAGATAAAATGATAAAATTTAGTAGTAGAATATGATGAAGTAATGATGATAATAATATGAAGACATGCGGTGTGTTATTAAGTATTCGCATGCAAATAAATTCTGTAAATTACTATTTGAATAGAAAATATGTGTAAAAATCTGTATAAATATCACATAAATACATATATACGTATATTTTATTACAAAAAATGTTGTTCAAGGATATTTAAGATTTAAAAGATTGGAGCAAAGCACAGATAAGTAAGTTTAAAATAATATACATATAAATACATACATAAATTATATGAAAATGTAGAGAAGAAAATAAAAATTAAGGACACCTGTTGCTGTAATGTCTAGACATACATATATGCATAATATATAAGCAGAAAAAAATGAATGTAAATAAATAAAAGAGTATGTGTATTCGTTCGTTAACATTATTTTACTATTGCTGTTATGTGCTTCGTTTGGTGTTTTGTTTTTGTTCTTGTTCTTTAAATTCAATTAAAAATACTAATAAAATCAAAACATTTTTTTTAATTAAAAAAAGACATGATAATAATAACTATATAAGAAAGGATAATATAAAGCTACCTAATGAAATATGTATGTAATATGAATTCTCATTTTCTTTAGTGTATAATAGCATCTTTATACATTTTGTTGTTCTTCGATTAATTCTGTTATGTGCTTCGTTTATGACTAATTCTATACATAGTATCTATACAGAATATAGTAATTATTTATATTAAATTAATTCGTAATATAATTAAAATTTATTTTTGTATAGCTATATTGTTACATGAGTTTGTGGCTTATAAGAGAATTTTTATTTTATTATACGAGAATTACACGTTTGTTATACTATATATAAATAAAATTCATACTCAAAATAATATTGATAAAATTCTCTTTGTTATACACTTAAATTAAAAATACATACTTAGAATTATTTTTTCTCTTTTGTTTGATATTCAAATTAAATTTTCATTTCTATTAAAAAATTTTCAGTAAACATTTTTAAAAAAACAAAAAAAAAAAAACTTTAAGTAAAAATCCCTTTTTCAACGAAAAACAAAATTCAAATTTCTAAATACATATACCTTTGAGATCGTATGTTCATTGTGTAATTAACACATACATAACAAAATTCTTGAAATAACATCATAAAAAAACTGCAAAAAAATAATTAATTCTCAATGGATTTATTTGTATTCTTTTTTTTTCATATACCTACTCGTATTTTGTCCCTTTTCTATATTGTTCGCGAAAATATTAATTTTCCAAAAACGATATAAGTCTGAAAAAAAAAAAGTAAAATAAATGACCTTAATCGAAATTTTTTTTTTTTTTACTTTACCCATCATAAGGACTTTTTTTTTTCTTTCTGCGCTTTTACATTTTTATTAGTATAGAGTCGAACATTTGAAAAAAGAAAAAAACATCTAGTATGAGTGCTCTAATATCAAATCATATATAGTACATATCTGCATTTAAGTTTATGTGTACGTATACATAGAGATATAAAATCGATCATATGTATATATATATATGTATTATTATCGTTTATTTGTACAAGAATGTAACATTGAAAAAAGGATTACAATTTTTTCTGTTCTTTTAAGCATGTTATTTTGTTAGTCAGTCAACTTATTAGAGAGGATGAAACACAAAAACAAAAAAAAAAACATACATTATGTATGTGAGAAAAATGTGAGTAACATTTTTAAAACTGATATCGATATACAATCTGATACATTATAGTTAACAGATAATACAGTTTGTAAATATGTGGGTATATGTTTGCATGTACATGTACCTCACCTATACACCTACACGAATGTATTGCTTTTTAAATGGTTTTACATGGTTTTACATTACAAATGAGTACACATACTTACCTACTATATACTATCGAACAAGAATATCTGTGTTGTGAATCTATTATGAATTTATTGTAAAATTACTATAAATATCGATACCGATGACTATATTTGGAGAGTGGAACTCTATAGTATATGTAATATAGGTACTAGTAATAGTAATAATAACTATATGATGGGATCCTTTAGTGTATATACATAGTAACAACTAACTAATAATATAATCTAAAAAATAAAATGAAATTTTAACATTGTATGTATACAGGCAAGCAAAGAGTATACATATAGTATACGAATACAAACATATATTTGCGTAACATTTTATGTGACATTGACCTGCAATATATGTATAGTGTAAAATGGATAAAGTTTTTTTTTTTTTATTTTTCAATCTAATTTGATTCTATACATGAATATTTTTTTTTTTTTTCAAATTTTTTATCAACGATATTATAAACTATCTAAAAATGTTGTCATTTTAAATGTCCTTTGTGAATAAATAAAAACAAAAAATTTAAATGAATATCAATATGTTTGTTAAATGTATTTTTTTCATTTTTTTTGACTGAAATATAACTTCATATACTTAGGTACTTAAGACCTTCAGTTCCTTTCAATATCAAATTACGGAATATAAAAAATAAAACCTGATCATATCTTTTATGAGATGACTATATCTTTGAATTTTCTTAAATGAAAAATAACAAATTCAAAATATCTACAAACTATATACTCGTATACAATATAATTTTCAATTTTGTACTTTTTTTCCATTCAATACGAACATTTTCAATTCTGTAAATTGACTTCACATAAAATATGATGTATACTAAGTGTAATTTTTTATTTAAGTTGAATTGAAAAATGTTTATGATTACGGTTTTGCCGCAAGAATATATCACACGTTTGATGAAAACATTTTTGAATATTCTGGAACATTTTAGATCATTATCGAAAGATCTTAAAGGTTCTGGAACATTTTCGATAATTCCAAATCATCTTCGAAAAATCGAGAGCATTTCAGATCATTTTTAAAAATTTTATATCATTTTGTAATGTTGTGAAATATTTACTAAACATTTTTTAAGATTCTGAAACATTCTCGAACATTCTATATCAATCTAGCGTTATCATCGTTACCATTATATGTATACCATTATTTGTATCATTCGTATTGAGATCCTTTCGAAGAACAACAAAATATAATTATTGATCTTTGTTTCTATTGAAAATTAATTCACAAAAATAAAATCAAAATATAAAAAAATGTTGACAGTAAATGAATATCATGCAAGAAATATATACTTAGATAGATAGATACATACGAGTACTTAGAATAAAAGTAAGAAATTCAGCATAAGGAAATGAAAAATTTAAAAATTAATGTACTGTATATAGAATATAGTAGTATAGAATGTATCAATTACATTATAAATAAAATATAATTAATTTTACATTGTATTTTAACGATGTTATTTGTATATAAAGTATGTACAATAAACACATAAGTACGAGTACGTACATCACATCAGAGGAAAAACAAAACATCAAGAAGTACAATGTACACGTAATGTATTTGGTATGGTAAATTTTTCACCTTTCCAAATATATCGAATAATTCAATTTGTTTTCGATGATTTTTAATATCTGATCGTATTGTATCATTATTGATTGATCCAGATAAATTATATGAATTCTGATGTATATTATTTTCGATACCATTTACTTTTTCTAATGTTTTTGATGGAACCTGTCCGGGGCATACATTTTGCCATGTCGGTTTAACTAATGATTCTCTTCTTTGAAAATTATTTGAATTTTGTTGCTGCTGGTGTTGCTGCTGGTGTTGTTGTTGTAAAATTGTTGAATTACTATGCTGTGGGGAAGATTGTGATTGAGATTGCTGTGGTGACTGTGACTGTTGCTTAGATATTTTTGTACCACTTCCAGGTATAGAAAATGGTTGTACTGAATGACGTCGATAACTCATTTTGTTTTTTTTTTTTTTTTTTGTTTCTTTATTTTACTTTGTTTTCCTTTATTTTATTTTTTTTTTCCTAATAATTTACTTTATTAGTAGCCAAAAAAAAAAAAAAAAATAATAAAATATTTTTTCAGTACATAATTTTTTAAACAGAATATGTAATTGCGATGTTTCTTTTATATTTTCTTTGTAATTTTCTTATTTACTTAATTATTTTTATTTGATTAATATGTATATATTTTTCTTGAAGTTTTATTATGTATTTAAACATTAAAGACTATAAATGTAATATATGTATGTATGTATTTATATTATATACTTTGGTACATTCAATTTAATAAAATATGTATGTAATTTATACTCTACATTTCATATGAAATTCTCATGAAATTATTATTACATATTTCTGTTTCTGCTACAAGCAAACTTTTTAACACAAAATAATTTTATTTTTATAATTTTATAACTTTAATATAATGTATACTGTATACACATCAAAAAGCACATTTATATGTATATATATGTACACGTATATGTAGTGTGTATATTACAAAAAATTTTTATTTATAAGCTCTTTAATTTTATATAAAAATAAATTCGATTTTATGTATGTATAATTATTATACAATTTGTTTTCACTAAATTAATTCACCTCATTATACAAATAATTACATAAATATTGAATATAAAAGAAAACTTATGATGATTTATGAAATAAGTTTTTTAATTTAAATCGATCAATTAATTATGTAATATATGATTTGAATTTATTAAGAAATGTGTTTTTTTTTTTCTTTTTCATTTAATTGACATAAGTTTTTCGTATGTAAGTATGTATTTTCAAAAGTCATACATATACAAAATCTGTAAATGATAATGATTATTATTATTATTATTATTATTATTATTATTATTATTTATTATTATTATATTCAAATATTAAGTTCATTCAACTCAATTTTATTCACTCTATTTAATATACACACATCCAGATTACAATAATAATATACTCGTACATTTTAATATACTTAGATACATTTATGAAATATTTTATGACTATTAAGGAATTGACTAAAAATTCTGCATAAATAGATATGTATACTCACTCGTGTATGTAATTATATAGAACGAGAACAATGAAAATATAAAATTACGATAAGAATTTGCTTTTATTTTTATTTAAATTTATACAATGAGTATATGTTGTGGGAGTATTATATTATATTTTATTACAATTTTTTTTTTTTTTTGGATTTTGTTTTAATTTCAAATACCCTGTTGCTTTTTCTACCTACATATATATGATATACATATTTCTACATATATATTTTTATTTTATACAATATAAAATAAATATGCATACATACACATATAAAGATTTCTAAAATTTTGTAATGATTCTCTCTATAATCAAAATAATCTAAAATATATAATCTATAGAGTAATATATGTGTATGTACCTATACTGTATTTGTTTTCGAGTTAATATACTCATATATAAGTAAAAGTAATATACATAATGTGTATAAATACAATCTCTGAATTTATTTGGTTTTTAACTTTTGTCGTTAAGCTAAAATGCAAAAAAGAAATTTTACAGCACCAAAAATCTTCTTTTTTTTTTGTCACAGTAAATAACAAAAAAAAAAAAACGGTTGTATATCTACATGATAGATATGCATATGTGTATATATGTATGTGTATTGTAAAATAGAAATTGTAATATGGTATAAGTCCATTTAAGTATTTTCAAATTATATGTACGAGTTGAATGCTATTGGGAAAATGTAATTTTCATTTTATCTTTTATAAATACAATCAAAATAAAATTGAACAATATATTCGATTTATGTAGATGGGATAATGGGACGTACATACTATATGTACATATGTACATAAAATCATTCATTACAGGATACATATACGATTTAAATTTACATTTTCACATTGCTTTTAGAATTTACATATTATATATAAGTATATGAGGTATGTGTGATTGAAGCAAATTAAATCCTTATTGTGTTAACAGATTTTTATTTTATTTTTTCATTATTATTATTATTATTATTATTATTTTTTTTTTTTTTCGGAGAAATATGCATATAATTTTTTGTAATCATTTGAAAAGTCAAATTTCATGGTAAATCAATATCAGAATATATCGATTCATTTTATCAGTTATCCTTTTTTGATTTTGTGGTTTAATAAATGATGAAAACAAAAAAAAAATAAATCTAATCCCGAGAGAATAAATTCAAAAGTTTTCAATATGTAATTGAAAACCAAAAGGTAAAAATAGAAAATTTATTCTTACAATTCAATTTTCAGATAAGAATCAAAAAATTTAATCACAGATATATAAATAGATGGATATGTACATAATATATGTACACTGCTAGATTCATGTTAGTTTCGTACAACAAATATAGTAGATATGTATGAGTTACGCAATTAGTGTATGTATATTTTTCAACATATGTATACACACTATACGAATAATCTTTTTCAGATTACTGCATTACGTATTCTGTTTTTAGCGTATTCGTATAGCATGTACATACATATGTATAGGAAAATTTTAAAAATGAAACTGAACCAATAGAAGAATACGAAGAAATACCTATTTCGAATTATGTATTTATATAGGAAACTTCCTATAGAAATTTCCTTTATAATGTATTTGATTAATATGTTTTTTTAATTTTTTCTAGAAAATATTTTCATTTGGAACGCATTTTCTTGTTTAATTTTTTATTTATTTTATATTGATTAATTCCAAAAAAATATAAATGAAATTTTCATGTTTTTTCAGCATTTTCTGATTATTATAGAAAATTTTCTTCCTTGAAATTTATGTTTGATTTGAAGAATACAATCGTATTATATAAAATATCAAATAAAAAGGAACGTTGCAAAAAAAAAAACAAAAAATTAAAAAATAAAGTGTAACATGCTTGCGTAATTTAAATATAAAAATCTTGATTTCAAGGACTTTTTATTTTCACTGAATTTGGTTTATTTTTATTTTTGTTTTTTTTTTTTTTTTTTGTTAAATCGTATTACTATTTAAATTTAATTTAAATTATTTTTTTTTAACAGGAATGTCTTGTCATATTTTCCTTTTGTTCTATTTTTCTTCAATTTTTTAGTTAAAAAGAGGATTGTTCTTTTTTTTTAAAAAATTTTTTCTCGAGCTTTTCACTTGTAAAGGTACTCGTCCACGATGCAATTTTTCTTGCATGCAAGACGATTTTGACAGATAAAATTGCACGAAATATTTATTTCGAAGTGTACGCTGCCTAGAAAGATGAAATATTGCACAGAAATACGTATTTCATGAAATATTTCTTATTGCAAGCAATTTTTTTTATTGCATAGTGTACGCAGAAAGATATGCAATATTTCGCGCAAGAAAAATTTATTCAACTCATTCAATAAATATTTCTCTTGCATATGCAATAAATTCAGCTGACTAAAATGTAATGGGTTGCTGTGTTATCTATCATTCGTTGGTTGATGTTGTGTTGTGCTGTGACTTCTTGTGAATTTGGTATGTATTTTCTATTATTATTATTATTAGCAAGGTAGGCCTTTCAACTCTTAAAATATTGAAAAAAAAAATATGAAATATTTGAAATATAATGTATTATGCAAGAAAATAAGAATTTCGTGTAAGTGCTCGTGCAATAAAAATTTCTTGCAAAGATATTTTTTTCTTGCATGAAAGAAATATTGCGTCGTGTGTACGAAGTACTGCAAGTTTTCTTGCACGCAAGACAAATTTCGCGCAAGAAAAATTGCATCGTGGACAAGTACCTTAACACTGTCCAATATGTAATGAGGTATGATTGAAATTAATTGTAAAATGAATATACTCGTATACATTTATAATTGTTTTATTGAATTTACTGTCTGATGTCATACATAAGTATAACTAGTATATTTGTTATAAATTTTTTTTTAATTTTTTATTTGAAATGAAAAATTTAAAGAACAAAATATTCATTTTTTTACTTGATTCCACTTCAATACATTTTAGAAGGACAGGGACAGGACAGGGCATGCAAAAGATTGGTAAAATATAAAAAATTTACCTTTTTTGCATGTATACATATATACAAACGTATAGTGTTTATTGCGAGATGTTCAATTATGTTTGCTTTACTATATAATATTTTTTATATTTTTATTTTTCCTGTTAAATTGTGGAAATTTCATTTCCTGAAGGTCAAAAAACATATAAATCAACATTAATTTTGTTATACGTTATACTTTATGTACAAACTTGAATTCATATTTATTATAATTAAAAACATCTACGATTATCTGTATTAGGTCCATACATACATATATGGCTCTACTACTCATTTAATTTGAAGTATGTTTGCAAGAAACCTGAATCAAGGTAAAATACCTAATACGCACATATGTAAGCTTGTATATTATACTTAAGGACATAAATATGTGTGTACATAGATATACATATGAATATAATGTTAAAATAAATGTTAAAAAAAGGAAATACATTTTTTTTTTTTTTTGAAATGGTATTCTTTGTACCTAAGTACATAATATAAAATATTCCGTATTATTTTCTAATAAATGCAGAGAAAACAAAAAAATGAAAAATTACGAAACAAATTGTGAAGATTTCTCTAAATACACGTAGTACAAGTAGTACACTCTATCAACAAACATGCAAACGTACACATAATATGGATAGGTAATAAAGAATGTATGTATATTATTATGTATACACTCGTAATTATTCACTATAGTGATGTGATATTGTCATGGTAAAAAAAAGAGAAAAAATTTAATCATAGTATAATACTAAAAAAATTTCTAAAAAGAAATTATTAAAAAAATAAAATATTTTTGTTCTTTACGAAGTTTTCTTTGAAATATTTAATATCAAATAATAATTAATTTTAATTTATCTAAGCGCGTATTATATGTATATACATAAATATACGTACGAGTATGTATATATAGGAATATGCACATACATATTATGTAATACATGTAATAGTACTTTGAACGGGAAATAAATTTTAAATTTTGAATTAAATTTTTATGTGGTTTCCTGTTTTTTTTTTTTTTTGATTTTTATTTTCCAGGATTTTTAATATGAAATTTTTTCTACTTTACGTCGAATATCATATTAATAATAAATTACGATTAGTTTTTATTATTATTCTTATAAGTCTAATGTATATATAAAAATATGAAGAATGTCTTTTAACAAAGGAAAAGAGAAAAAAAATTCTCTATAAAATCTACAAGGAAGGCACATATTATCTAATTAAATTATGTATACATGTATGTATGTTTGTAAATTTAATCAAAGTAATTTTATATTTTTTACCTTAGCAACAACAATTTTTTTTTTTTTTTTTTTTTGATATAATTTTTTTTAAATAATGGGTGCGGTGCGCGTTCAGTTCAATGCAGCGATGTTTAGATACAATTTACTGAAATAAAGAAAAAAAAAAAAAAAAAAATAGTATACAATTTACTGAACTGTTTACAGCGGAAAAATCCGCTGCAAACAGTTGATAGTTGGCTTTGTCTGTTGTTCTAACATTAAATATGTCAAAATTTGTTTACGATGACTTTTAAAGCAAACTTTTTTTCAGCTGCAAAATATTTACATTCGCTGCAAAGTAGCGATTATGCAGCGAAGCCGTTCAGTAAGAGAAATTATTGCAGCGATGGAAAATTATACATCGCTGCGTGGAACTGAACGCACCCAATGATACAAAAGTATTTATATTGTCGTATTGTGATATTGTATTATTTTTTTGTGATTTATTTTTTGTTTTATCATCGTTTTTCTATAAATTATTTACAATGCAAGTACTACAATAATGTATGTATGTGAGTACATAAGTATATTGTATATTAATTTAAAACCATAATATACATACATATAATGCAATAATAATAAAATGAAATGAAATAAAATAAATTTTATAAAAGCATATTAATGTACTCGTGTATTCAATTTATTTTGTTTATTGAATCAAACAGAACCGCAAAAAAAGCTTGAAACAAAATACTGTGTTGTATTGTACAGTGTTCGTGTCCAGTCCAGTGTATGTACATGTACACGAAAAGAAAAAAAAACGAAATAAAAAACGAAAACGAAACATAAATAAACATTGAATCTGAATTAGAAATTATTGTAATGCATTTACCATTTTTATATAATATTTTCACAGAGCAAAGAGAATATACTCTATGTATGTATTTTCTTTTTATCACTTTCCAAATAAATTTCTTTTGTTCGATGTACTGGTCGTACTCGTATTGCAACAAAAATCATTTCGAAAAAATGTTGTAGGTTGGGTGCATGTTTATCAAAAAGTGATGATTGTACTCATATGACTCATGAGTGTACACTGTACATCACCAAATATTGTACATTAATGACAATCACAATAATATAGTATATGTGACAATCATAAAAATCAAAAAATTATGAAATACATCAGTACAGTATATTTACGACAGAAAAATATCAAAAAATAAATATGTTAGAAAATGAAATAAACTTAGAGATAGATTACTACAGAGTTTTAGATTATTTTTGGTTGGTTTGAAAAACTCATCCAACACTTTAGTTAGCTGTACTACCATGCTGTACTGCATATAATTTGAACTCAAATTCTTAAATGCTACAAAACTCTGCATATGTACGTCAGTACATGTTTTCATAAATTATTATTATTTTTTTTTTTCATTTGATTTTTGGATTAAATTAGATTTTATTAATCCATATATACAAATAATAATTTCATACTCCTTAATAAAAATATATTCGAACATGGTAACCGTAAGGAGAACTTTTAATTAGATTTTCGGTCAACAAAATATATACATATAAGTACTTACTTATGTAAGTATTTGTGTATATAATTGAAAATTTATAAAATATAAAAATTTTATTATATTAAATTCAAGATGATGAAAGAGCAAAATTAATATCAAATTTAATAAAATTGAGAATAAAAGTATAACTGCACTAACTTATGTCGTATTGCTCAAAGTAAAATAAAACAAAAACAATAAAAAAAACAAAAATATTATTAAATATTAAATTACTAAAAAAAATACATTATACATAAATCCACGTGAAATTGTACACAATCATTTTGAAGAAAAGCGAATTATACAAAAAAAAAAAAAAAAAAAAACGAAAACGTGTACATAATTATAAAATCTTTTGCAATGCTTTTGGATTTGGTATACATGAATATGTACTTATTTTTCAAATGATAATATTATTAAACTTCTTATAGCTTATTCTTCTAATACTTCTTTATTAGATGGTATCCTTGTCTGTGGTAGTATATAGAAGAAATAAAATAAACATCAGCAACAATTTATGAAAATAAATAAAGTGTATGATGAAACACATGAATTACAAATACATACATACATACATACGTAAGTAAGAACATGTACTCGTGTGTATGTGCATATAATATTAGGTGAAAGGTACTAAACTATAAATTGTGGAAGAAGATTGAACATTTTAAATTCATTTCAATATGAGATGTGTCCTAGCAACCATCTAGTACCCGTACCGACTATATTTAAATTAAATTTTATTTTACTTATGCAGCATTTTTATTCTAGATCTATTATTGCTATTCGGTATATCAACCAATACCATTGACAATTGTACTTACTAGTTGCTATAGTAGTATACGTTGAAATTAAATGTTCAGAGATTTCAGAACGTTATGGATGTACTAAAAATACCCACATCCGTATGTACGTATAGTACCATATTACTACCTTTCGTACGTTGATTAATGAAAACTTTACAAAGAATCAACATAAAATCTACTGTATTTATACAATCGTGTATGTAGTATGTATTTGTATATTTTTATACAATTTTATTTGATTAAAAACTTTTTTTCCTTTGAATTATCTTTTATTTTTCCTTTTATCTCGAATTGATATAGTATCATTTTTATTTATGTAAATTATCAAGTTTTCTTTTGTTGTTTTTTTTAAAATAAAAATTGTTTTTTTTTTTTTTTCTGTTTCATTTTTATTTACAGGATAATTGTTGATATAACAACACAAAATATATAATAAGTATAAATATATATGTATGTACAAACAAGAAATTGGATATGTATATGCATAAAAAATGGAAAAGCTATAATCATCTATAATATGTACTCGTATACTTTTTTTTCTCAAAAAAAAAAAAAAAAAGGAAGCAAAAATGATCCTTTTAAAGATTATGCGAAAATGATATTTTATTGAAGGAAAAATTTAAATGATTATAAATAGAAAACTGGTTTTTTTTTTTTTCATTTTTTTTTATATAATTTAATTTTTTAATAACTGTTTATTGTTATGATTAGAAGCAGAAAAAAAAAGGAGAAGAGGAAAAATAAATTAAGAACGAGACTATATATATGTATTATTTGTATTGTGAATGACGACGAAAGAATCTTTAATCAAATTTATTTATTCTGTTTTCCTTCTTTTTTTTTTTTTAATAACAAAAGGATATAAAATTGAATTTTTATATTAACAAATTATATGTAGATATCTATGTATACACTTGTAATATATAAAAGATAAATAATGATAAACGAATAACGATACAATCAACAGTTTATTATATAAATATCTATAGATCTGTTATGTATAGATGTTTATTAGATTCATTTAGTGAAAAGTTTTCATCTTTTGTTTATTTTTAATTGAAATATTTTTCTTTATAGATCTTTATGAAGGTATAACAAAATGAAAAAAAAAACAAAAAAAAACACAAGAGATAGAATCATAATATTGAAATCAAAATATAAACTATAATATCGTTATAATCGTTGTTATATACTCGTACATTGCATATTGTAAATTAATTTGAAGTTATTGAGTGTTTATTTTTAACTGTTTTTTTTTTCCAGTTTCTTTTTTCCATAAGTATTTTTCCAATAGAATTTTCCTAAAAAAATATTTATAAATTTGAGAAAACAAAAAAAAAAAAATTATTTCCTTGAAAAGTTTTCAAAACACAAATATCATGAATTGTTGTTGTTATATATGTATAATACTCTTGCTTATATTGCATTTTATTTTTGTTGTGAAAAAAATTCGTTTTTAAATTAATATTTATATTTATATGTATTTTCATTTTTCAATAACTCAGAAAGTAAATTTAATAAAATGTTTTAGAAGAAAAACAAATTTTTTTTAATACAGAAAAATCGATTATAAAACGAAAGAAGGTTTGAAAACTTTTCTCTGAATTTTTTTATGATTTACTTTTGGATTTCCTTTTTTTTTGTTTGTTAAAAATCATATTTATAAATTGATTTTTTTTTTGTTTTTGTTTTGTGAAAATATAATAGTCTTATATCTTTAGTGATTTCAAAGAAATATTTAGAAGTCTTTTAAATTTCACAAGAATCAATAAATATTTTAAATGTTATACCAGGTTATACGGATTCATATAATGCTCTTTGTCAAAGAAATGAATTTCGTTTTTACAACAAGTAATTTGTACAGTATATAAAATCGATAATTTACAATTTATTTCTTAATTTTAAGTTAAAAAATTTCGTTTTATTTTACAAAGGACAAAAAGGATATTCCAGAATTTTTATCTTATACTTTTTTATTTTTTCCTTTGTATCATAAGCATAATAAAAATTTTTTTAAACATTATGACGATATCAAAATATGTGATACACAATAATAAAATCAAACTCATAAAAGCGAATTAGAAAATCAAAACTATATTCATATAAATGTAAAACTATATTACATATACGTTATTGTTATCATGTACGAAAGGAAATCTTGTACGATATCATTTCTATATAAAATAAAAGTCATTAATACGTGAGAAGAAAATTTATAGAAAGAATAAAATAAAAATATACATATTTTCATTTGTTATCATATCAGATATATTATATTTATGGAACAGCATGCTTGCATCACAAACATATATCTTCTCAAAGTACGAGTACATAAGTAATTTCTAGAGTTTCTTTTTTAAGTTCTGACAGTTTTATATAATTTCATTCCTTTTGCACTTTATATATATGTACATACTGTTGAGTGTTGGTTAAATAAAATGATACTAAAGGTTTCATATAGAAAATAGATTTCGTTTGAATTTAAAAAAATGATAAATTTCTTGTTACTCTTTGTCAACAAATAACATATTCATCTCACATATGTACATATGTATTTTGTGGGTATATATATGTATGTGCATGTGAATGAAAGGTAAATGCATCATCATGACTTAAAAATAATGTATGGTATGATGCATATGAGAACACATAAAATGTGTGAATAGATATCTTCAGGCGGTCCTAATAAACTGCGTATTATATGGTTTTCAATCGTTCTGTATATGTATGTTCATTTTGATGTATATATACACTTGTATTTGTGAATCCTTTACTATTATATATAGGTACTTCTGTGAATATACAAGTACATATATTTATGATAAATGCAATAACTTAAATAAATTTATTTATAGTCAAAAAGTTGAATGTTAAAACATATATTTCAGTTGTAAGAAAACATGTATTTTACATGGTTATTATGTACAAAAGCAGTTCATTTATCTACAAATTTTACTGCAATTTTACTGCAATTTTACAATATCTCTTCTTGTTTAAAAAAAAAAATAATAAAATGAGACAAAAACCCCTAAAGTTAAATTTTATATTTTACACACACATATACATTATCCATACATACTTTTAAACATATACGATTATATTTGTAAATACATACATGGAGAATCTATACTTCTTCTACACACATTTAAATTTAAATCTTTTTTAAAAGTTTTCCCATAAATAATCCACATACTTAATACATACATACATATATAAATATTTGTTTGTATATAAATGTTAATTTGAATTTGTAAAGAAAAAACTAAAAAAAAAAATAAAATTTAAATTTTTATTAAATGATTGTGTGGGATAAAACATTCCATGAAAATACTAGACAAATATTAAATGAGGTTTGTTCACAAATATATACCAACATAAAAAGTTCAGAAAAAGAAAAAACATTTTTTTTTTCAAATTTCGTATATTGGCTTATAAAGTTTTTGTATTTTTTTTTTTTTTTTTAAACTTCTCGTTCTCTATATGAAAATTTGAATTTGATTTGAGTTGTTAAACGCATATTAAAAACCAAAGTTTTTTTTTTTATACCACAATGTTTCAATGGTTTTACTTTGTCTTTATATACGTTTTTCGTACTAATATCTGCGGGTATGGTTATATGTTTATACAATGTTTTTTTTTTATTGTTTCTAATAAAATTATACATAAAAATGAATTTATAACTGAAATTAAAAAATTGAAAAAAAAAAAAAATGAAATTGTAAAGTTTACTTTATATCAAGTGCAATTTGAATTTGTAATTTTCTTTTCATCAACAATAAAAGTTTTTGAAAGTTTTAAAAATTATTTTTTTTTTTCGTTTATTTATAGGTACATTCGGGTACACCGTCGTATGTAAACCCCGAATAAATAACACAGGGGTTAAAAATGAGTATAGGTATAATACTTATTTGACAAAGATTGAAGTTACATCATTTTAAAAATTCAAACAATTATTTCAAATAATTATTATTTTTAGACGGTTTTTTTAAGTTTCTTTTTGAATTTTCGCTCGAATATTAGGATTATTATTACTTTTTGCTATGTACTTATGCACTTAAAAATTTTGATTCACTGACCTGAAATCTAAAATTCTAATAATCTAATTATCTTAATATTCGGATTAAAAGTAAAAGAAAAAATTTAGTTCTTAATTACAATTTAAGTATTTTATTTATAAATCCTTACATAAGGTGAACTAAATGATAATATTCAAATTAAATAAATCATTATAAAAATACTCATAGGATCTCTTTTTTTTTTTTTATCTAGAAATAACACGTATAAAATGTTTAATCCAATTTAACAGAAAAATGGTTTCATTATTTCTGATTTTAATTGTTTATCATCCTTTCAAATTACACACATACAAGTGTAAACGATTATAATCAACAAAAAAATATAAAAGGAAATTAATTTAAATTCACAAATATTATGTGCTCGTAATCAAACAGAAATATTAATTATCAGGATCAGATTTAATTTTTAAAAACTAAATTACAATTCTGAATAAAAATTAACCATACTTTACATAAACATATCAAATCATTTTATTTACTTTCCATGTACATACGTATTTATTTTTGTTTTGTTGTAAATAACGAAATCAGTGAAATGAAATTTTAAAAATTTTAAAATTCACATGAAAGTATAAACGTCCAAAAATATTATGTACGTCGCATTCAAAGGATACCTACATAATTTAGATGGATGATGATGAAAATAGCTTTTATTTTGTATAGCTACAGTGGATTTATGTTATTAATTAAAAATTACTTTTCTAAGTATGTAATTATGTATGTTAAATTTGAGAAAAAACAAACAAATCATTATTAAATTAACATTTTATTTCAAGTAATAATAAGTGATTTCATGGAACTATGGTGGTTTTAATCTTTTTTGTAGAATAAATTAATCTCTTCAATAAATTATTTTCTCCATATCTACAAATGTAAATGCATAAATTGTAATTATTTAATGAAAAGTTTCCACGTAAAATTAGCCAGAAAATCTGATTAAATTCAAGAGAAAAATACTTTTTGTAACTGTAATATGCATCATTCATATTCACATCATAGATATACATGTGTATGTGTACATACACATACAGGTATTTATTGTATTTTAAATTCAAAAAGTATATCTGATTCATGTTTCTTCTGTTTAAATTTACAAAATAATTTTCAATTTTAATTTTTAGTTTCTCTCTACTATCAAACTAACTTTATAGTATGTAATTCAATTTAAATTAATTCTCTGAACATTTACAGCTACATTTATATACGAGTATACGTATATCTATGTACGAGTATATTATCAAGTTCACATTTCACACACAATTTTCTATTTTTTAATTGAATTTTATTTGAAATTGTTTTAATATTTTATAACTCACTTTAACAAGTAACTCTGAACTTGAAATATAAAAATTATTTTTAATTTTTAAAAAATATCTGCATATGTTTTCTGTTGCACATTTAAAAATCTCACAAAAAAAAATTTTTATTTTAAATAAAAATTTTGATTTAAAAAATAACTACCAATTTTTTTCCACTTTTTTCAAATGTTTTTTTTTTTCAATGTCTGCATGCAACTTTTTTTAAACAAAAAAATATTTTTTTTTCATTCACTTTTTACGTCTACATTGTATGATTGATTACACACTACTGAATTTAATTTAACTTTTCTGTTGTTATTCTTGAAAGTTAGCACAACTTACATAAGTATTTGTCAACAGTATTAGATTAGATATGAATTTTTTTCTGCTATTATTTTGAATTTTTCATGTACGTTAGAATGCTGTGTAGATACTTGTAAAAAAAAAATCACTTTAATCAACTGAATCTAATCCAACATTCGATAATGATGATGATGAATGTATACCAGTACTCAGATTTTAGATCTCTGACGGATAGATGATAGAAAATAATTTGAATTCTGACCGTGTAAAGTTGTAAAATGATATTAATATTGAATTTAATTGATCACTCGAATATTGTTAGTTGATGTACAGACAGATTACAGATTGAGAATGAATGTGATTTTCACTTTTGAAAATGGTCTAGTATTCAGCATCTATACAATCTTATACAATTTGAAATTATAGAGTTAGCTTTAAAAGAAGGTCAGCTTCATGTATTGTATATTATGTAGTATATTGGATGCATTCATATGTGATTTGTAACAGGAAAAAGAAGGATCGATCATATAGTAATTTGGTAATGTAATATGAAATATGAAATATGAAAGCAACAGAATCAGTATAAGGATCAGATTCATATATATCTATAGTAAATATCAACGAGGACGATGACAGCCAGCCAATATATTCATATACTAGGTGTACAAAATGTACCTACATAATATTGATAAACGAATAATGTGATGAATATTATTTATATTGAAGTTCAGACCGACGCAGTAAATTCAAAGTCAACAACCACATTTTTCAAGGGCGCCAACACTGAAATATATGATGTGTATAGAAAATCAGTTACAGGACGTCGTAAACATATACATACATATCCTAAAAGTACATAATAGAATACAATATAATATGTAGACAGTGATTTTGATTTATTCACGGACTGCTATATGTTATAAAATGTATATACATATACAAAAAGAGAAAAAAAAAATTTATATAAAGGATATAATAGGATGCGTTTATCTATACAATGTAAGACGATAGAAAAAAAGATTGAATCTTTGTATATGAAATATTAATCAGATATTTATGAAAATAGAACGCGTATTACAGAGATTTATCATGAACAAAAATGTGAAAATAAAAACAAAAACATATTAGAACATATTTTTGTACAAGGTAAGATAAATATTCTAATAAATGATGTATACGTATAGGAATAAAAATTTATAAAGGAATTGTAATAAAATTATTATACACATACTTCATACAAGTGTATAAGGAAAGTGTTTTTCTTTTATTTTTCCTTCACATGATTTCCGGTTTTATATATTCTATATATCTTCTTTTTCCTTTTTCTTTTATTTTTTTTTCCTGTTTTTAAAAAACAAATTTATTGCAGTAAGTATCTATGAATAAAAGCGAAAAAAAAAAATTTGTACATGAAATGGGTAAAGAGGGAGAAAATATGATATAGTAATATGTAATATATGAAAGTATGAAGAAATATATTTAAAATTTAAATTTATTGAAAAAAAAAAAATAATTTATTTTTCATTTTTTTAAATAAAATACAAGTACAAATAATAAATATATTGAATCGACATACTTATGATTATAAATGTTTGATCATACAATTATATGTACGCACAAAATATGTACATGATTATGAATATTCATGTTAAAAAAAAATTTGAATTTAATTTCTGATATTAACTACACAGATGCATGTATAGGAATGGAATGTATGTATATCGTATATGCATACAGAAATAGTATTTATGTACATATTTATGTTTTCAAGAAAAATAAACATTTTAAATACATATCTATGAATAATAATTTTCAGAATCCTGGAAATATTGAAATAGAAACGAAATATAATATAGTAGATAATATTGGTTTGAGAGTTAAAATAATAAATTGTTTGTATATCATAGCAACAGTTGCTAGAATATGAATTTTATTTTTTTAATTTTTTGAAAAAAAAAAATAAATTAAATTTTTAATTTTAATTCAATTTTATTTGGAAAAATGTACATAAATCGTATTCATAATATATATGTAGATACTCGTATAAATATGAAAGTGTGCGTATTGTATGTACTAGGTCATTCAAAAAGTTCGCAGCCTTATAATGAAGCAGTATGAATTTATGAACCAAAATACAATTATTAATTTTCAATATATTCCCCCCTTAAGCTCAATGCATTTTTTCCAGCGATTTTCCAATTCATTTATCCCTTGCCTGAAGTGATTTTCCTCGAGACCTCCAAAGTACTCTTCGACAGCCGTTATGACTTCTTTATTTGATGAAAAATGCTTACCACGTAAGAATTTTTTGAGATTTTGAAATAAATGAAAGTCAGACGGAGCCAGATCTGGTGAATATTGTGAATGCTCCAACAATTCGTAGTATGTAGTTCCTTCAATTTGGCCATTGCAAGGACACCTTTGTGTGCTGGTGCATTGTCTTGGTGGTAAATGATTTTTTTCTTTTGTAATCCTGGTCTCTTGTCCCGAATTTTTGTGGATAATTGGCCTATAAGATTTGAATAATATTCTCCTGTTATCGTTTTACTTGTCTGAAGGTAATCAATTAGTAAAATCCCCTTTGCATCCCAAAAAACTGATGCCATAACCTTCTTTGAAGATTTTGAGAGCTTTGGCTGCTTTGGGGCCGAACAGCCGGGCTCGGTCCACTCCGCTGTTTGTTGTCGCAATTCAGGATCATAGTAATAAATCCAGGTCTTGTCCATGGTTACAAATCGACGCACAAAATCAATTCTATCCTTTTGAAAATGACCCAAAAGTTGTTGAGAAAGTTTCACTCGAATGCGTTTTTGGTCAGAATTCAACGAATGTGGCACCCATCTTGTCAATAACTTTCTCATACCTAATTCACTAGTTAAGATACTATGCACTGATACAGTTGAGATGCCTGTGGCCCCAGCTTAATCAATCACAGTTATTCGGCGGTCTTCCAAAACCAAATCATGAACATTGTCGATAATTTCTGGCGTGGTTGCTGCTTTTGGACGTCCTGAACGTGGATCATCATTGATGTCTGTACGGTCGTGTTTAAATAGAGCAACCCATTTTTTTACAGTTGCATATGAAGGAGCACTGTCTCCTAATACGTTTACCATATCATCAAAAAATTTTTTCCCACTTAATTCTTTTTTAAACAAATATTCAGTCACCGCACGATTTTTTAAATTATCCATTTTCTGAAAACAAGCCAAGCACGTGTAATTTAATCAACTGTTTAAACTAAACTATTGGACAGATCGATCTGGAATTTATGATACGTTCATATGAAGGAATGGTGTTGCCAACACCAATAACTTTTTGTTTCTAGAAATGTCACGTAAGCGTTAGGCTGCGAACTTTTTGAATGACCTGGTATACAGTATAGGTACATCCTTTTTAAAATTTCATAATTCAATGTCATGAGATAATTTTTATGTACGGTACCTACTACATTATGTATGTATGTAAATTATATACATAGAATATATATTTATATGTAAGTGTGTACTTTTGTGGTATATACGAGTATCTATATACCATATTTTGACTATTATTAGTATCATTATGATCGTTATGGTAAAAGGATATCAATATCCAGGAAGTATAAAATGTTCTGGTTTTATTGATTCAACGTGTATATTATACGTACGTACATACTATATATCTATTATTATATGAATAATAAACGCATGTAGATTTATTGATTTTGAATTATCGTTTCTATTGTACATTATGTACATTTTATTGAGAATTTTTTGAGTGTATGATGACTTTGATGTTTGCATTTATTATATACGCATACAATCTGTCTGTTGCATATTATATGATTTTGATTTTAATCAATTTGAATTTAATTATGTATAAATGAAAATTAAAAGTTTTTTGATTTTTTCAGTTAGATTTTTTTAAAACAAATATTTTAAAGGAAAATTTCGTAATCCTTTTTTTTTCATTGTAAACTCTTATACAAAATTTTAAACTTAAAATTTTTCTTTTGTTTTCAAAAACAAATAAAAAAGTATAAATATTTATTCTAATATTCTTGGAAATTTTATTATTGATAGAAATGCATGTGCATTATTATATTTAGTATATCCTGTACATCGAAATATTCCATTCAGTGTATCCCCCTGTATTTTCACATTAATTTTAAATTTTTATTTTCTAATGTGATATTTTTAACTTTATTGCGGATTCTCTTTTGTATAATACATTTTATCCTTGAAATAAATAATTATATTTATAATCGTATTCACCCGTAAGTTTATAACGTGCATGTATATTGTAGTTGTTAGTATAGATATCACACATACACACCAATACCACAAAATAAAATAAAATAAAAAATTTCTTTTTCCAACATACTAAATATATACGTCATATTATTTTGGAGACGAAAATAAGGGATTCGAATTTTTCTTTTTGATTTGTTAAATTTTTATATTATTATATAGATACATAAAATTTTTTTTTTTTATTGTGCTATAAATGTATAGTAAATCTTTATAAACAGATTCGAATATAAAATGGTTTAGAAATTATAAAAGTATATACATACTCGTATTTATAAGATTTTTGACTTTTATTTGACTTTTATTATCAAATAAACACTCTACTATATACCGTTTTAAAAGGGATATATACATATATAAGGATATATTTTTTTTTATTTACGTATATCTGAATATAAAATGTAGATGTATCGTAAAATAGTTAAATTATACGAATATTTCATTATACGTGACATTGATGCATTTAAGAATAAATCATCATCAAATTTATAAAGATTTGAAATAATTTTGTAAAATAGGCAATAAGTAACTATATACACTGTATGAAGAGAGGAGCAAATAACAAGTAAGGATAACAATTATTTTGTACCACATATACATATTACGTACATATATACATTATGTATTACTTTTTTGTCCTTTTCAATTTATTTTTTTTTTATAAAAAATATGTAGTTTTCGAAATAAATCTTTTGAAAATGTTTACGTAATGTTTTCTTTATTTTTGTATTTATTTATTATTTTTTACACTTTAAATTTTTTCTAGATAACTGAGATATATATAAAAAACGGAAACGCAACATTCAGTTTGCAAAAATATCTACTACATACATACTTGTATATCTACATTATAAGATGTATGAGCCTGAATGAATATCTAGACAAAGAATGATTAAATTTTTTTTTGGTACCTTTTTATACCATATACCACAATATATTACGAGTACCAAGAAAATAAAATAAATTGTTAACCTTTACGTATACCTATGTATATTCATACGCATATCAAATATTGTCATTTATAAGGAAAAGAAAAATAATTTTCTTTTCAATTTCTTCTTATCAATCTGTGTGACGATGATATGCGATGAAAAATGAATTGAAAACAATTTTTTTTTTTTTCGAAAGTTAATAAAAAAATACACAAAAATACTTTATACCACATAAGTATATGCTCATCATCGTAATATTCCTATATATGTATACTTTATAAATCTACATAACAATTTAATTTTTATATTTACGTTATTATATTCAAAATTCAAAATATATTCTAATTTGAGTAAAACGTGTGTATGTGTACATTGTGCGAATTATATATTTATAGAGATTTATGGATTTATGCGCTTAATATCATTTATATATATGATTTATATTGAAAATCCATTTCCTATACCTACTCAATATTCTTATATGAATAAATACATATAGGTCTATGTTTCCGAATGTATATTTTTTAATACGAAATAGATACATACATATGTATATACGTACGTACGTACATATAATGTGTGAATTTACATAAAATGCGTGTATAGGCAAAATTTTTTGAGATAAAAATTTTAAAAATAATGTATCTATACATTTTTATCACACTTACACATATCTACTTATATACTCGTATACACTATACACATTTGCTATGTATGTATGTATGTACCAAGAGAAAAATTAAATAAAAGATAAACGAAGTAAAAAAAATTCTTTTATAAAATACTTAAACTTTAGAGCGCTTTTCATATATACCTTATACCATTTTGTACTTATTCCCTTATATCTATACCATAGCTACACTTGTACATACGTGCGTGTATATGTTTGTAGCGTAACGATTTCTTTGAGAAAAATATCACACACCATCAAAAACAAAAAAAAACCAGGTGTATAAGAAGCAGTATAAATAAATTGTCCGTGAATAACATTTTCAAAAAAAAAAAAGAAAAAAAAATTTTTCAATTGATCATGGTAGTATAGGTGGTGTTGGGTGCGAGTGGGTCAGAGTGGGTGCAATTATAGACATATACGGCTACAGTTTCCGGATATTAAAATAACCATTGATTTGAAATTAATTTTTTTTTTTTTTTTTTGAAAGAAAATTGACAAATTATTGAATTCGTGATTTTCTTTAATAGGTTATTTCAAAAGGATGTTTTGTAGTGTGAATTTTATTTTATTTTTTTTTTTTCATTATTTTTTTTTTCGTAATCTAATTGAATTTGAATAGAATCAAAATTACATGTATATTAGTTATGGGATTAAAGATATTTCTTTATAGAAAAAAAGTATATAAATTTATATGTATATATTACTCTCTGATGTTAAGTGTTAAATGAATTTATTTTCGAAGTTATTATTTTTTTCATGAATGAATTTACCTTTATATTTATATTCCGCAGTATTTTTGATTTATTTTTGTCCTTTCATTATCCTACACATTTTATTTATAAATTACACATTATATATACGCATTATATGTATGTGTAGTCTTCTAATAAGTATATAGCGAACGTAAGTAAATACCTGTATTGAAAAAAAAAAAATAAATTATTTGGAATTTCTAAAAAATAATAAAATACAAATTAAAAAATTCTTTTTTGCTCTTATGTGAAATAAAACGATTGATAGAACATCGAATGAAAGGATTTGAAGTAATTGAATTGTACACAAGAAATTTACTTTTAGTTTTTTGTCGTTTTGTTTAGTTACGTGAATATTTCGACGATTTTATTATCACCTTTACAAATAAAAACTGTTTTATGAATACCAAATAAGTTATCACTGTCATCAGTATATTTATGTGCCTATTATAAATTATAAAATCAGTTAAATATAAAACAATATTTTCAAGGTTTTGACAAGGTGAAATTTATTTAATTTTAATGAGATTATATTTTCTAAAATGTGAATGAGTAAAAAAAAGATGAAAAGATGAAAAGAATGTATTTCATATTATTTATTATGGTTTGTAGTTCTGTTTTCTATTTTTTAATTAAAAACAGAGTGTATAATCTTCAACACAGCAAACTAAAAGACAAAATTAAAAAAAATATCATCAATAATATGAAAAAGTTGAGCAAATTAAAATGTAATTCGATAGCGTTTTGGAGATATTTTATTTTATGCGTTGGAATACATCCATAAAATTCATCAGACAACATACGAACGTATAGGTATACACATCTAGTATATAAAGTTTAGTGCTCTATATTTAATTATCAAAATAAGTATGAGCACAGAACATATACATAGATCATTAGTATAAGTATGGTGTGAGTAATGAGTATGAGTAAATGAGTTGCTTCTCTACCAGAAATAAAAACTATGCAATCCAACATTCAATTCATTATCAACAAATTTCACTCAGTTTTAAATGAGTATCAACTTGCTGAGAAAAAGAGTTCTACTAGCAACTAAGACTAAATGTAGAACTATAATCAAAATTTGTGACATAGGCTATGACATATGTCGTAGCCGAACACAGCTAAATCAATGAGCTAAACTATAATTGACATTGCCGACATTCGTTAAAAATTCGTTTAACATAAGCTCGACATAAGCAGTACGATCGAAAGCGTACATGACATAAATATCATAAGCCATAGCCTCATTTTGTGAAATTCGTATTGCTTATTGTTTAGTATGTTATCTATATGTTATTATAGTTAACCAAATGTGACGTTTTAACATTCGTTATTTTTTCTCATGTTTCCCATGTCAGCTATGTCAATTATAGTTCTACCTTAAGTGGTTCGTAAATCGTAATTCACTTTAAATTGTTTGGTCATTTGGTGTATTCATGATAATAATATAGTCTAGAATAGAATTCACTTTAGTGAATGTCCTGGCTCACCTAGAGCTGTAAGCGCTATTAGTGAGATGATGATGATGATCAGTAAGCACTTAAAATACAAATATACAAACATACGTTTATTAACCTTTTCTTCCATACAAAACCATAATAATTGTAGATACTTATATACATAGATGACATACAATATTGTTAGCTACATTGTATTATAAAAAAAGTTATAATATCTTTAAGTATGCGTATACATGTACAGTCGATTTAATCTTATTTCAAAAACCAAATAAAAGTGATATAAATTGTATATTGAAAATATAAATATCGTGTGGGTATGTGGGTATAAATATCTATAATACTGCTTTCATATATAATGTACAAGTAATTCAATTTTATTTATTTATTACATGTACGGTTTTCAAAGGGTCCAAGTACATATATATACGCATATACTTACTTATATGTATATCGTGTATTTGCGATTATATATTGGATGCTAGAAGTATGCTTATATTTGAATATTTTCACTTATTTGTATACATTTTCTCTTAAAAGCTAACTCCATATACCATTTTATATATTATGTTGTTATGGATAATAATATGTATATCCCCAGGATACAGTATGTACATAAATATAGGTATTACATTTTATTCTCATATACATCACAGTTAAAGGGCAATATATAAAATCAAATTTCTATATATCTATATAATACAAACCAGCTATATAATTCTTAGATATACGCATACATATTTATTTTTACTTTGATCAAAATCAATACGCATTTAATAATCCTTTGATGATTTTAAATTACATATATGTATGTATGTAAAAGTGAGCAATTACATTTTTCTCCCAGTGAGCAAACATGTGCTATTGTTATGTACATATATGTATGTATCTGTTTATTTATAGATATGTACATATATATTTATAGACAATCATACAGAAAAATTACATGAAATATCTATGAATTGTGCGGACGTGTATGTATTGTCAGATATAGTATAATTGTATAATTCATTTTCACTCATTCATTTTTTTTTTGTTCGTGTATGTGTATACACATACCATATTAATTTAAGTATGATTGATATTTGTATGTGTAATTATCCTTATTTTGATTCAATATTTTTTATACATACGGTTATTAATTAATATTTTATTTTCTTTTTATTTTAGCCAAATGATAAAAGCATAACAGTATGATGTCTTCTTAGCTTCGGTCTAACAAATAAATTCACTTACAGAAACATGAAATTGAAAGAATAAAAAAACGAATAAATAAGGAATTTGAGAAAAAACTAAATGAAATATATACAAAAATACATTTATTGAAAATTAAGTGGAAAATTTTCAATGAATGAAATCGGATATACTTATGTTATGGTTATAGTACCGTACTTAAGTATTTCCTATTACATAAAAATATCCCGCAGTTTTGTTTCAATTGTCAATGTACAAACGGTTTCTGGAAGTATCCGTACAATTATCTATCCAGTATGCACTCATATATTTAATGTGGAAATTTAAAAATATCTAAATACATAAATAATTTTGTTTTGATAATTTTCTGTTTAATTAAAATTTAAAATGTGAAATAAATGTGAAATAATGTTGATTTTCTCTCTCAGAAGAATGCGAATATTGTACATGACAAACATTTTATAATTACTCCCCTCTACTCTGTACATAGTATGGAGCAATGGAAGTTATTGACTATTAAAGTACCTATAGTATACGCTATGCCAGTACTAGTAGTATTCTACACATTATAAGTACCTACTCCTATTTTAATTGTAGAGAAAAAGTTGATTTTCTCTCTCAGTACACTGCGAATATTGTACTACATTAGAAACACGGAAAATCAACATACATCATTTAATACTTGTTCTTTTATTCTACTATACAAACTACACACACATTGCATTCAAATGGAATTTTACTCAATAATGTTATGTATATATGTGTATGCACCATTATCGAGGTTATTTTGAACAATGTACCACATACATATCCGTATACATATTTTTGTATTGTCACTTCATCGCATGTTATACATAAACTCAATTTTCATAGTGAAAATGAACATTATTATTTTTTATCTATTCATCAACACAAATACATGTGTACAATTTATGTATTTGAATACATTTATATAAGGTATTATCTCTGTATCTATACATATATAAATAGTTAGGTATGAATGTAACATTTATTTAAAATCTTTAAAACATAAAGAATAAAAGAGTCCTCATAATGATAAACTAAATGGAGATTATGTTTAATAAGAGGACCACAAAATTCAGAAAAAAAATATATTAAAGAAAATTAAATACAAAAGTGAAATAAAATATCAAAAAAAAAAAAATTACAACGGAAATATTTTGAATTTCAAATTTATTTTTTTCATTTTTCATTTTTTTCTTACCATAATCATCCATAATATGCATATTATAATGAACTGTCTTTTGTGTACATTTTTTTTTTTTCGTTACATACTTGTGCTTGTATTTGTGTTAAAGGTTAAAGCACGAAACATGAAGGAGCACAAAATAATAATAACATTTAACAATAAAGAATACGAAAATGAGAATTTTTTTTTTTTAAATAAAAGAAAGATAAAAAAAATTAAAAATTGAAATGATGACAAAAACAAAAGTGCTCAACATGTAATTTTATTTTATTTTTCATTTTGACACAACAACACATAAAACGCGACAAAAAAAAAAAACAAAGTTCATGATGAATCATATTTTTTATGATAATGGAATAAAGCACATACATACATATACATATGTATGTATGTGTGCAGGATCAAAATAGGAGTGTATACCATTCACATTTAAAATTTATGCAGATTGATTTGAAAAAAAAATTTTTTTTTATTTTATTTTTAGCTTTTTAGTTTTCAAGAGTGAAAAAAATGGATCTTTTCAACACATACACTACTTTTTTTTTTTGTGTATATATCATAAATACGTGGATAAAATTATTCATAATCAGTATCATAATCCGTATTATATATACGTTAAAACCACACTTACATCTTCTAATTTATAAAGAAATTTATAGGTAGAAGAAGAAAACAAATAAAAATTATCGTAAGTATTATCATGCAGATTGGTGTGGTATTATATGTAAAAAATCCTTAAATATGTAAATATGAGACACAAGATTATTTTACACCTACGTACCTCTATATACGAGTGTATTTATGATGATGTATCAGAATTTTAGTAACAACTATACATAATTATATATGTACTTCAAGAATTTTTCAAAATCTGATTATCATTCTTGGGGCTTGCAAATATTTTAAATAGCAGACGGATTTTAAAGGACATGTCAACAGAAAATTGAAAAAAAAAAAAAAAAATTTTTTTTTTGAAAAATAATTTAGAAATAAGTTAAAAAATTTCCAACAAAAATTTTTAGAATAATTATGATTAAAGGAATCAATAAGGATAAAAATTTCTTTTTAGAGAATACGAAATTATGTATGTACGTGTGTATAACGAGTATACTTTAAAAGGCTTAGATCAGGTATAAAGTTTTCATACAAAAAGGATAACTAAATATCCTTTATTTTAATTTTTTTTTATATAGTAGTTGGTAAAAAAAAAAAAAGACAAATAATGTAAATTTCACAAGAATACGCATTTTAAAAACAATTTAAAAAATCTTTTTACAAAAAATTGTTGAAAAACAAAAACGAAACGAAAAGAAATTGAAATCAATGTGAAAAATTGTAATTTATAGAGAAAGCACGTGCAATTACTTAATTTCAAAGTTTTTGTCGCACTTATTCTATTAAACCATTAAACGTACATAAACACAAATATATAAAGAAAAAAAAATTTTATTCAATGCATGTATGAACAAGAAAGTATAGATAGAAGGTTTAATATCCTTTTAAAAATGATTGTAAATACAAAATTCTAATACTTTTCTATACATTTCTTCGACATAGCTATTATTGCTCATCTGTTGTTGTTTTTGTTACTGTTTGTGTTCTGTTCTATTCTGTTCTGATGTTGTTATTATTATTTTGAATCAATAAAGTGTGCTGAATTGAATTTTAATGAGATTATTACCAAAATAACGTATACATTATAAATGTAAGTAAGTAAGTAAGTATATCAATTCATTAAAAAATGAGTTTGACATTTTGTTTCTTATCATCAGCTTATTTTGTACGAGTATATTACATAAACGGAATTTTTTATGTGAATTTAGATAAAATAAAAGACAGAGGTACCATCATGCTTATTAGAAGACTAATGAAATGTAACTGATGATGTGTATGTGTGTATTATGTATATATATATATACTCAAAGCGCAAGATTTGAAATTATTTATATTTTAAAATCAATATTTAATTCGAATCTAAAAGGAACAAAAATAAGAACTCAAATTTAGAAATTTTTAAAGTTTTTTTTTTTTTTTAAAAAAATTTCCAACCTTGATTGAGTGTTAGTATTATACTCTTGTATCAAAAATTTTCTTGATCGTAATAAAATATTCAAAATTACTTTTAATTATAAAATAGCTGCAATTTTATATATATTTTTTTATTTTTCAGACTATCTATAATAACTAAACAAAAATATTTCCCCCGTTATAGTAAAATATTTTACATTTTTACACACTTGTACGTGTTTATTCTTAATAAAAAGAGAATAAAAAGAGAATTCTTAATTTCCTCACAGTTTGTTTTTGTTAACATTATGAAAAATAATAATCAAAATTTTCATCTTTACACATTCATATTCGTCTATAATTATATATGAATGAACACAAAATTATAGACATAGTTAGTATATTACCAAGGGAAAAATTTAACTATTTGTTTTTATAGATACAGATAAATAATTCTGAATAATCTTGTACACATAATTGAAATTTATACGCGCATAATTATATCATAATATGAATGAGATCTGAGATGTAAGAGAATATTTAATTTATAACATAATCATTAGTGCTCTGTTTAGTGGTTAGTTATAGGAAGGGAGGTAATAGCCATAGCTATGCTCCTCCTAACCCAAACCAAACCAAAACCAACCATAATCATTTCATTTTCATCGTCATGATAATGCATTCCATGATGCTACGCTACATATCTAAAAATCTGATACTCAAAATATAAATGAAAATGTAAATATGTAATGTAAACATATATAAAATAAACATATATAAAATGTAACCACTGAATAATACAGTCTTGCTGGTATGTAATTTACAATTTGTAATTTACTTACTTATACATTCATCAAATCAGCAAATTAATACTTACATGTACTACATTTGTATAGGTTGTAGCTTGTACATACGTTTACAAACCATTAAGGAATTTACTTTGTGTACGAATACTGAATTAGATTATAAAATAATATGGCCTTTATACATTGCCACACAACATGACACTATACAGAGTACAGTATATACACAAATACAACACAAAATAATGTTGAAAATTGAAGGTAAAAGAAAGTTTTTATCAATACAAAAGGACAAAGGTGTTAAAATGTAATCACAAATAAATTTGCGGTTAAAATATTCACACTCGTACAGAAATTTTGTAATTAAAATTTCATTTTTCTTTTCAACAAAATATATTCAGGATCTCATTTTCTTATAGATATTTACCTACATATACATTTATATAGTTTTTTAATTATCTGTATATTTATATATTTTTTGTATTCATATCCTAGGTGTGCAAATGTTTATGACAGCTTTTCATACAAAACTGAAAAACTGAAAGTCAAAATATAACCAAAAATGGTTAAAAAAAAAAAATAAAATAAAATAAGACGTTAACTGTACAGTTACCTTGTCAGAACAGAAATTATGTATGTCTTGAGCAACTAACGTGTAATATCTTAGAATTTGTTTCATTTTATTTTTAGTTTTTTTCAAAAAAAAAATTCATAGAAAAATATTTCAAAAATACACACCAGGATCAATATAAATAAAATCTATATGTAATAATCCCAGTAAATATAGGAAAGTTAAAATGTATTAGAGAGGTAAATATAGAAAATATTTGTGTTATTTATGGTAAAATAAAATATTTAATTTCAATTTCCATATTTTACAAGAACATACATAATATACAATTGAACGTTACAATACACGAATATTTGCGTTGGTGTATCATGTGATATTGTTCAATTTCAATATATATGGTCGTTTAGCGTGTATCCCCGTATATATGTACTTATTGTTTTGCATATTTTATATAAAATGCAACATCAAAACAGGAAATAAATTAAATTTACTTATATGATTATGAACTTCCAGCACTCATAAGCATATTATGCACATCATAAATACATACATATATGATGTATAGGTACATATAAATAAACACACTGTGGTACTCAATCATTTTAAAAATAAACAATTATTATTTTATAAATTTAAACTGTAATAAAAAAATAAAAAAATTAGGTACATATTATACTCGTATACATAAATCATAAAATAATTGAATTTATCCCATACAGGAAAAAGAGAATAAATTATTTATTGAAATTTCATTACAATAAAGGTTAAATAATTATAAAAGTCAATTTTTTGACAGACGAGTATGCATACAAAACAAAGAATATATCACATAAATTATATTATGCGCGTAAATTATACTTAATTATCATATACCCCATGTCCTTTTTACACAAGTTAATGGTAAAAATATGGTCATAAAAATAAATATATGTATGGCCTTTGTACAAGGTACAAGGAATGAAAATTGTTGTGAAAATACTTTTTTCAATTTCATTTTTTAGGGACAAGTTTATTCACAACACCCCCTCCCCTAGTCGGTTAGTAATTATTTTGATATAATTGGTAAATGTTATAATATTTGTACTAAAAGAAATGTTTTCTCATAGAATTTCACATTTTTATAAAATTTGATTCGATTTTGACATACATATTTTTAGACCGAGATAAGCTAGATAATTAAAATTTGTCGAACCATTATAAATTATATATATTATTGCATATAATGTACTTACAGTTAAGGCAACTCCGACTGTTGCTGAAAATGAGCCAGCTTTAAATTCTCCAGTATTGTATTTGACTAAAAATGATGTTTTTCCTACGCCAGAATCACCCAGTAGGATTGTCTATAAATAAAAAACGAAACACAAAAAAATAAAAATTAGAAAAAAAAATATTTTTTAATTCTCTATTTCTCTATTTTATCTTCGTAATATTATTTCATTTGTCAATTTATTATTTATTCTAATCAAAAATTCGATTTATCATTGTAATATGAAGTGACAAAATTTTAAATTGAATTTTAAATGAAAATTTTGTTATGATGGTATTCACATTTTTGTCTTTGTTACTTTTCTTTTCGTTTATTTGTTTGAATTTTCATCAATTAAAAAGGACGCACAGAAAAATAATTTTATATGTATGTGAACAAAAAACTGAATAAATAAAATATGAATCAATTAAAAAATAATATTTTGACATTGTAAAAACTGAAATTGATACAAGAGATCGTAATTTGCTATTTTTACAATATTTTTTTTTAATTTGATATTGATAATCACCATTATTACTACCACCTACCTTATGTATTACTTCTGTATATGTTGTATCATCATCATCATCATCATATTTATATGATTTCCATCCATCATCTTTATCTTCATCTGTTTGATCTTTTGTTGTAGTTTTTTGACCACGATACATTTCAGTATCTAATCCATACATTTCTAAGGCTTCTCTTGGTGGTACATATCCAGGATAACCACTTGGTGATGGTGTACGATAATCTTTATCATTTAATTTATTTTGTATTTTTAATCCATCTCTATGTGGTTCATAATAATTATATTCAGATCTTTCATTTTCATAGATTTTTCGTTGTCGTACTCTTTCAGCTGTTGTTTCAGCATCTTCAAAAACATCATCACTGATATTATCTTCAGTGTTTGATGCCATTTTTGTATTATGTATATTATTTTCAATTTCATATAATTATTACTTTTTATAAACTTTGATTTTTATTTTTTAAATTTTTAATTTAAGTAAAAATTAAAAAAAAAAAAACTGTTAGAATTCTTCAAAAATGTAAATTCTAATAAGGATATAAATTGTTGTTTCCGTTTTCATTTACAAATTAATATATTTTATAAAAATTAACGATAAATTTACAATATACAAGATTTTTAACGATTTAACTACCATCTATTGCTTTTCATTTTGAATAATTCATAATTTAAATTTTTATCTAACGTTAAATATTTTAAATTTTTTTCGTTACTACGATAATTACAAATGTGTATGTATGGGGTGGTATTGATATATGGGATATGGGTTGTGTTACATAAATGTTCTTCTTATACTCACTATATTGTTTACCAAAAAATAAAAAGGATAATAATCGATTGTGTATTATTATATGTATATTTTTGGATAATATATGCTTTACGTAGTAGTGTTTGCGTATTCATGCATATTTATAAACACTTTATTTATTTTATTGATTATTTAAACATTTGCAATAACTTTACATCAGAAAATACAATTTACGAGGCGAGGCGAGGCCGGTTTATTCATAAAAATATCATCTACGAAAAAATAATGAATACGAGTAGTTTGTTTTGACATTTCAATCAGACATTTTCGAATATGTCGAAAGTCATACAATTCAAAAATTTACAAAATTTGCAATTTGTTCGCATTACGCATTATCAAACTTATCTGCCTTATCATGATATTCGAAGACGAAACGTTTCGTATCGTCTTGTTAAAAACGCGATCATGATATTCGAAACGTTCCAATTTCAAACGATTTTCATCGTCTACTCAGTCGATAGCATTTTGTTCATCGTTTACATATAAATTTATTTTTTTTTTGGTTTTTAATAGAATTTTTTTTATTTAAAGCATATTACTAATATTTGTGAATATTAATATTAAATTAATTTTTTAAAAAAAATGGAAATTATTATTAAAAATGATATTTCAAAACATCAACAAAATAATAGAAATGACATCGAATCTTTTTTCTTACAACAAAATTGGAAATTGTATGAATTAAACATTAAAGCTTCGTTTTTATAAGGGATTTATATTGTACCACTATGTACCACTTAATATTCGAATCGATGACGGTTCATAATAGCAATTTTATATCGTATCGTTTCGTTTCATCGTTTCATCGTTTCATCGTCTTCGAATATCATGATAAGGCGGTATATATTTATACACACAATACACTATGCACCATCATCGCCCACCATATCATCTCACATCTGTAGCTGTAGCTTTACTATCATTGCGTATTATATAATGTATATAATATAATATGACGTACATACATAATATACAATTATGTATAATTGGTCATTTAAGGATTTTTATATAAAATGCACAAATTTATGTACAAAAAAGCACAAATTTATACTCGCATTTATACTCGTATATACTTAGTACATAAATCCTGAGTTAAGTTTTTATAAAAATATTATATCGAGTTTTTTTTTTTTTTATACTTTTAAATGCACTTTAAAATGTTATTACATACATATATTATCGGTGTGTTGTAGTATAATATTATAAATAATTAAAATATGAATGTATATAATATCACAACAACTAAATATTATCTATATTTTATGCTACTAATATTCTAATACTGTAATACTAATCAATACATTTTTTTTTTTTTTTCAAAAAAAAAAGTCTCTATTTTACAGACTAAGTAACATCTAATAAGGATTTAACAAAAAAATGCACAACAATAATAACAACAACGACAAAAAAAAAAAAAAATGAACAGATGTCCTTTTAGTAATATTGTTATTGTATTTTTATTTTTATTTTTGATTCGGCTTTCTTTCACGGCATTTATTATAGTACAAAGGATACATTCATTCAAATTCATTACAAATTATTATTATCTATAAAAAAATGCACAGATTATTTTTTACATTTTTTGTTTCTAATATGTGAATAGAAAAAAATTACAATTTTACTTCCGTTTCATTATCCTTATTTTTGGTTAATTGAATAAAAACAATTTATTTTTTTTTTTTTTTGTTTTTCTATTAATTTATATGTATGTACATCCTTTTTACATAGTCGTCATATACATTGTATGTCAAATGAATTTCTTTGTTTTCATTGTTATTTCTATATACATTTTTATATACATAATTTCTTTTTATTATTTTTTATATAAATTTATCACATTGTTTCACTATTTTAATACATGATTATGAAATATCTACATACGAGTATACATTATATACAATATCGTTTCTTTAAAAATATTAATTATAGAATTTACAATGAGCACATTCACATCCACAAACCGATAAATTGAACATTATAAAACTTTTGATTATTATTATAATTTTTATAAAGTGAAAAATTTTTTTTAATTATTATGTTGTTGAATGTTGAATTCATATTCATATGTTTCATTTAATCAGTTATGTTCAATTGATTAGCCAGAATTATTTGAAACATGCTTTCGAGAGTATACACATACATATAAGTTATATTTAAATATAAAAACTAATATTTATTCATATCTTTGAGTGAATGTATACGCATACTGATCGTTATATCGTTTAATATTATATACATAATTTATATGAAATGTTAAATGCACAAAATAATAATAATAATAATAATAATAGCGTATACACAATAATTTATGAACAATACACAAATATGAGAAATTTTCTTTGTATACCTGCAAAAAGAAATTTTGTTGTTTCGTTTCGACCTACATATTATATATGTAAATGTATAAATATATTGATAATATGGTATACAACCAAACAATGTATTCCCTAAGGATAATTGTGTCATCATTATGAATTCGGTATATATATATATACATGAATAAAAGGACATATACACATATTTACATACGTAAAATCATATCTTTACACACTTATGAATATGTATATGTACGTATATGTGTTTACATACTCTTATTATTCGTACACATCTATTTATGTACATTTCATAGATTTAAAAAAAAAAAATAAAATACTTACTATACATTTTCAACTGCCAAAATAATTTTATTATATGCATGCATATGTATGTATGTATCTATCTATCTATTTGAATTTACATACAATCAAAGCTAAAAATAAGGATATTTTGGTAATTTTTGCGCAAGTCTATAAATAAATTTTATTTCATTTGTGAATTATATTCTTATGCACACCAATTTATATATGTATATTGCGATTCATACACATTAATTATATGATGATGTGCATATTAATGTTAAAAAAACGATAATAATGTATAAAGGATATATGCATATTCACAATTATATATGCATGCAAAAATTTAATATTTTGTCACTGTATTCTTATTACACTTATGATTAAATATAAGTGTAAATGTTTATATGTACATTGATGTACATATAAATATATGTGATCTGAAGTAATATAAATTGTAATTATATCCTGTATCATTTAAAATGTGAAAAATGTGAATACCTGTATAGTATTTTCCTTGAAAACGCGGAATCGACTTACGTACATATGCATGCAGTTTAAATTTATTTATGTGTATATGTATATAGACATATGCACATACAAAGAATATTATAATGTATGTATGTGTGTGATATAATCATGTATATATAAAGTTTATTTGGTCAAGGACGTTTATACAACTTTTAACTCACCTTATCGTCTCCTCTTTTAACCATCATATAAAAAAAAAAGGAATTATGTATGAGAAAAAAAAATCCTTTAATTAAAAGTGAGTTTGAAGAGATTCTACTATTATATATACGAAGTGTTAGTTCATCAAAATTGTATTTTATAAATATTACATTACTTCTGTAAGTATGTATATATATTTTTTTTAAGTTAAAAAAAAAATATGTAATAAAAAATAAAAATAAATATAAAACTGATAAAGTTAAAAAGCAACTGTCAAAGAAATTGTTTATAAATAAAATAAAGAAATGTAACATAACATTATTATAAATATATGTGAAGTAAATAAGAAAAATTATATTTAAATTTTATTTTTGATACATTGGAAATATCGTTCTTGTTTTGATTTTATTTTCTTCAGAACGATAATAAATCTGTGAAATCGCGACTGTTTGTAGTTATATATTTTTTCAAATTTATAAAAGTAAACAAATTATTTATTTTATCAGATTAATTATAAAAATTTGTATTAAAATTTAGTACAAAAAAACCAAAAAACAAAAATTAAAAATTAAAAAAATTAAAAAAATAAATAAATTAACAAAATTATTTTAACTAATCGAAAAGAAAAAGGTTTTATAGTTCCAGAAAAATTTGAAAATAAATTGTGATTGAATGAAACTATAAATTTTTATGATACTTTCTGTATGCTTCAAATATAATATGCTAATTTCTTTTTACATACAAAAATTTTAACATTATTGAAATAATAATAAAATATTCAAATAATAACTACAGATTTCAATTACATGTACATATTATATATTATGTACTTTACAAGGTGGATATTTTCGTCCAAATTTATTATAGAAAGATAAGATAGCTAGTTCTACAGTGATTTATAATAATAAAGCAACTGCAACGGTCACTAATTTAAAATAATTCAAAATTGTTCTTCATTTCCGGATATATATGAATGATGAGATTTAAAAAATATGAAATGAAATATATATTAAATAAAGCATACTTTTAGGGATAATCTAATACTAATAATTTGAAACAGTTTGAAACTTCGAAAATAGTACAATAAACCGTGTAATCAAATATTGTCTGATAAATTTACAACTAAAATTGAAATTTGATTCCTATTTTCACAGAATAAAAATTACAAATATACATAGATATATTTTCAATTTAAATTAGTTTGTATGAATTTACACACAAATGGCAAATGTAAAAATAAATTACAAAATCATAAGAAAACTAAAATGTACTAAATATTGTTTCATTTCTATTGTCAAATAAATATTTAGTACTAAAATTAAAATTACAAATCTACTACAATTTCATTAAACTAAATTTGAAGTTTGTTTGAAATAGACAGCAAAAGAAGAAATAAAAATAAAATCTTGTCTTTTTTCCTTCAATTGGTCATTGCTTTTTATTCAAATTGAAATTGAATTGAAAATTGAACGAAAACATTTGATTTTGAATTGAATTGAAAATTTAAAATAAAAGTCATTTATCGCCATCGTTCTTCGGTCGGTATCGTTAATTGTTGATTAATTGTAATTTGTATTTGCAAATTGCAAATTTATTACTTTAATAATAATATAAATATAAAGTGTAATTAACTTTTAAAAACATACTTCAACAATAATTATTCGATCTTTCTGTCAATTAAAAAAAAGGAAGAGAGAAAGAAGAATGGCGTTTACATATATTCATTTGTTGTTTTCGTCGTCGTATATTGAATGAAAATTGTAATTGTAAATTAAAAAAGAAGAAAAAGAAATTATTTTTTCTAAAAAATAACACTTTGTGAAAATCAACATTCTGTGCAGCACACCAACAATCAATAACCAATGTTTCTAAAATAGAAAACAAGTAGTGAGACAATTTTTCAATTAATTAAAGAAAACAAAGGCATAAAATAATAATAATAATAATATAAATTGTTACTTTTGTGTAAATTTATTCACGATTGTTTTTCAACAAATTTCAATTCAAAAAATTAAATTTGAAAAGTGTCAGTGGTAGTAGTGTTTGGTTGATTTTGGTGTACAAAAAATATATATATATATGTATATATAAATGTAATTAATATTTACACACAATATATGCGTGCATATGATAAATAGATATGTACATACATAAATATTTATAATTAAAAAAGTGTCTAATTTACAAAAAACATAACATATTGTTTGTTTATATACATACATATATGTATGTTTGTTGGTTTATTTAATGACGACAAGACAAAATAAATTGTTTTATTAAAATTGAAATAAAACAAAAATAAAATCTATTTATTTATTTCATTTTTAGTTTTATATTGACTTAATTATATAATAAATTACTTTTAAAAATACAAGACTAAATACAAAATAAAAAACACGTCAAAATGAATATGGGAAACAGTGATGATAGAGTTTATGCAGCTGAAAGGATTATACAAAAACGTGTTAGAAAGGTAATATTATAAAATTAATATTTTCATTTTTACTAAATTGATAAACCACAATATAAATTGATTTTAATTATACATATAAATATCTGCATACTTTTATTCAAATTTGTCTAATAGTTTTGTATTCCTAAAAATCAAAACATAAAATTTTCTACAATGCATATTTGAACGAAAAAGTTATAAATTATTCAAATTGGACAATATTCTTTCACCTTTTTTTTGTTCTATGAATCTATGTTCTATTTACAATATCCCGGCAATTTTTTTTTCTTATTGTCGTCGCCATTTTACAACATAATTATTACGTCATTCATTATCATCCCCCTAACCTTTTTTTTTACTTTGAATTTGTTTGAACACAATACAATACAATATAATTTATGCAATATTTATTTACCTTATTTAAATATAGGTACATACATTTACTATATGTAATTGTTTGTTTACTAAATGCTGCTGTTTTGAAATTGTACACTGACTGGTATAATTTTCCATGTAATTTCCTTTATGCCGTGCCGTGTATTATTCATTTTTTTTCTATCCAAATGAGTTAATTTATTTGTATATATGTATAAATTTTTATATTCACTTCCTCAATCCTCGTTTGTATTGCATTTTTTGTGTATAATAAATATATAATATATTATGACGTGTTGTTTATAATTTCTAATGGAATGGGCAAAAAGAAGAGTCGCTTGTAAACATTTTTTGTTTACACTTTTAATTAGATAGCTTTTGATGTAAAAATATAGAGTAGTAAAGTAATATAATAAAATAAAAATAAATTATATAAGTATCTATTGCCGGTAAAATTAATAATAATATAGTAGGTATATAATGTACATTTATAAAGAAATTTAAATTCAAATTTACATTTATGTGCTTAGATATATTTTTGATGTATGATTGATTTATTAATCAAAAGTTGAGAATTTATCTTTTATTTTTCACTTTAATTCAATAGATAGGTATGAAAATAAAATAATTCGTAAATATAAATAATAAACTAATTATTAATATACCTACATTTTTTAAAACAAAAATACATATATATGCATTAGATGCAAGTATTTTTTGGTCATCATCGATTTATATTCCTATTATCTAAGCACATTTGATCGAATAAATATAATCTTATCCTTATTGGATCATTAAACCTCCGTATATTTTACAACTCTATAGCTGCTATCAAAGCGCAACCACCATATAAACCTTAATATTAAGATCTTCTAATACAAAAAACTCACAATCAGTCATTTCATACAGCCAAATTTTCAAACATCGATTACTCTCACAAAACCATGATTCATAATTATATGATTACGGTAACCGTAGTGATCTTGATTCGTGCATAAAACTGAATTTAAATGCTCGTTTCATACTGTGTCAATATGTTTATAGAAAAGATTCAATTGCGTTGCATATAATCGTGTATAAACAATGAATTTGAATTTAAAAACTTTTTTGTTCTCCATTAAATACATGTATCTATGTGTTGTTTATATAAATTAATTTTATTTATTTTTGAATTTTCATTTTGAAATTAGGGTAAAGTTGAATACAGAGTAAAATGGAAAGGATGGAATCAAAGATATAATACATGGGAACCTGAAGAGAATATATTAGATCGACGATTAATTGATATATTTGAACAGAGTTTAAAAGGTTCTGGAACACCATCAAAAAGAGGACCAAAAAAAAAAGAAAAAGAACGTGATCGAGATCGTGATCGTGATCGTGATATTGAAACAGAAGATGAAGATGCTGATACTATTGATGAATCTGAAAAAGACATAATTATTGAAAAAGATAAGAAAAAAGATTTATTAAAAATAAAAAGTGATAACAAGGCCAGTTGTAGTAATCATAACAGTATATCAAACTCATTGGTAACATCATCATCATCATCATCATCAAATAATAGAACAGCAGTAGCAGATACATCAGTAAGTTTAAAGGAATCATTATTAGCTGAAGTTGATACAAATTCGAGTAGTAGTGAAGATCAACCGTTAAGTCGAAGAGATTTAGTTGGTACAAAAAGAAAGGCTGAAGTTCTTAAGGATTCTGGTAAAATTGGTGTCACAATAAAAACATCACCAGATGGACCACCATCAGCAAAGCATCATTGTTTAGATACAGCAGCGCCTGTTTCAGCACCATCAAAGACTGAATCAGCTCCATTATCACCAGAAACACCAGCATCAAGACCAGAACAAGATATTCCAACAACAGAAAAAACATCACCAGTACAATATCAGAAAACCGATGAAGATAATCATCATCAGCAGCAAAATCAACAGCACCAACACCAAAATCATCATCATCATCATCATCATCATCACCACCATCATCATAATCATAATCAGAAAATATCCAAAGATAATTCGTTAAATAATAATAATGTACTAAAAGCATCACAACAACAACAACAACAACAACAACAACAACAACAGCTGAAACCGCCACAACAACTACAACAACAGCAACAACAGCAACAGCATGATCAGCAACAACAACAAAATCAGCAGAATCAACAGCATCAACGGCAACAACATCAAGTTCCTTCCGTAACACCAAAAGCTGCACCACCACGTATCTGGATACCAAAGTGTAAATTAGCTGATCAAGTATTTATTACCGATGTAACAGTGAATTTAGAAACAGTCACGATTCGTGAATGTAAAACAGAAAGAGGCTTCTTTCGAGAACGTGATCTTAAAAGTGACATAATTAACTGAAATCAAAATAAAAATTAAAAAATTAAAAAAAATATATAAAAAAAACAAAAAAAAAAAATTTTTAATTTAGAAATACTAAATCCAGAATCTGATCTGAAATGAATCTATGAATTTTTATTTATATTTTCATTACCTACATATTAATTTTAATAATTGTGTAATTAATCGTTTCAGTTTTTCATCTTATAGTATTCTTCTCCAATTTAGAAAATGTTGATGCCTATATAGAAAATAAATAAAAAGCTGGACTTGATATTATTTTTGCTTACTTACCTACAATCGCATACATACTTACAATTGATATTTACAAACATTTTTTTCAATTTTAAATAAGAAAATAAATTATATGTAATAAACAAAACAAAACAAAAAAAAACGTAAAATAGAATAAAAATTTTAAGAAAAATTGTTTAAATTTTAAAATCAAAAATATGTATAATGAAAAATAGTAAAACTAAAGTTATATTTTAATATCAAATACAATAATTTAACATATACACACAAATTGATATATGTATGTATGTACATAATATGCATTTGATTTTTTTGTTCATAAATCAATATGATTATAAAATTATTGGTAAATGAATTTCATATTAGATGATATTTAAATATTATTTTGATCAATTATTATGTTCGTATAATTTTCATAACATTATATACTAAAATTAATTAAAAACATTTACAATTCCTACACACAAGATCTACATAAGTAAAATTATTTTTTTTTTTGTACAAATGATTTATGATTTTGTACCAAAATTTTTTTGTTTTGGATTTTTATTTTTGTAATTGAACTACGAAATCATATTTGTTTTAGAACAATAAATTATTTAAAAATAAAATGAAAAATATATTACATAAAAATGTAATGTGTTTAGATTAAAACAAAACAAAAAAAAAAAATTCCAAAACAAACATTTTCTCAATTATTAATTAGAGTGTTAGATCGATTTATAAATGTCATCTACAACCTTAAATATAATTATTATGAATATGTATTATGTATTATGTAATAAATGTATGTATGTAGTTTATATTAATGTACATTAAATGTAAATCGAATTTGAATAATGAATTCCTTGTCAAAAAAAAAAAAATAAAAATGATAAATAATAATAATAATGATAATAATAGAGATTTTGTAAATAAGTAAATGAAAAATAATTTTAAAGAAAACACAAACAAAAAAAAAATACACTTAATTATTAGTATTTTATTTATAAAATAAAAATATAGGTATTATGTAATGTAAAAAAATATACATATATATTATATACAAATAAATTATACAATATTCTCGTATGTACATATGTATAATAAATACATTATCTGTACATCGTGTGTATATCCATCTTGATTTATTAATTTTTAAGGTTGAAAAAAGAAATTAAAAAAAAAAAAAAAATCCTAAAACACCTAAAATAATAATAATAAAATGATAGAAGAGAAAAACAAATCAATTGTATTATTATTCATTAAAAAGATTCAAAATAATTATGTATTTAACTTGATTTAACATTCATCAAAATCAAATTATATTCCATAAAAGACAAATTACAAAATTACATTCTCTTAATTGCTCTTTGCTCTCAAAGAATTTGAAAAAAAACAAAATTCAACATAATGAGAAATGAATTAATTTGAATAGTAGCAACAGAATTTTAAATTAATGAAATAAACAAACCCAGATCTCCAGATCAAAACAAAATAGACACGTAGCAAAAATTAACAATAATTAAATCAACAAGTTGTGTCTGTCATGTATGAATCGATGATCATATAACTATTTATCGTTCCCAATATATCAATGCGTAAAACTGGTGATTACTTTGAGCGTTTTTCTATTTTTTTTTTTTTTTGACACTTGAGATAATATCTATACAGTATAGTATTTTTAATTCAATATCTTATTGCGTCAAAAGCTTTATTAAAATGTTATTAAATCCTAAGGGCAAAATTGATTATTATTATTCTTAGCTTCAGGATTATAGTATAGTATATATGTAATTGTTTTCTCATCAAGAAGTCAAATGTAACATTTGGGTGTCTAGGCATGGGGAAGGTAGAATGCCATGTTCACTAATGATACAGGAACTATAATATAACTAGGCGATTTATCGATGATTCATTGATATTGAGAAAGTTGAGTTGAAATTATAAATGTTTTTTCTCATCCATTATACATACATATGTATGTATTTGTAAATTTTTAGCGATGACTTATGTAACAAAAAAATATAGATATGTATATTAAAACAAATAAAAAGAAAAATTATAAAATAATCGTTAGTTGTTAGATAAACAAAAATTAAAATGAAATAATTAAAAAAAAAAAAAAAAAAATACAAAACTAATACGAGTACATTATTATATATTATATTATATACATTATACATTATACATATACATATATTTTATTTTTTTATTCATATTAACTATTACAATAATTAGAATGTATACACTCATATAGTAAATATATATAAATATATGTGTATAAATGTAATATTAAAATGTAGAGAAAAAAAAAATATATCAAAATTAAAAAAAATAATAAGATAAAAATACATACCTAATGAAAATGAAAATGAAAAAAAAAAGAAAACATAAACATAAAATATAAAAATCCTATGTATGTTTGTTGCATGAGTCATCATTTATGAGATAATAATATTAATAAACAAAATTAATGAGTAATGAGTTTGTGGTAACAAAACGGCATGCTAAGTGTCAATTGAGTCTGTTTCTAGAATTTGAAACAGACTGCCACTACAACTGACCAATCAACCAACCATGAGTTCAATTAATTATTATCAAACCATTGTTGTTTGTTAATTTTTACATTTGATAAATGTATTTTAATATTTGTAATATTATCTATTTTATTTTTATTGTTGTGAATATTTATTTGCTCTATATATATGGAAGAAAAAAAAAAAAAAAACACATGAAAAACAATAAGAAACATTAAAAAAACATGAATAAATTTAGAGAATGCACTAAATGATAATGACAATGATTTTTAGATTTTTTAAAAAAAAATATAATACTTATGACAGACATTATGGTATTGATATTGTGTTGTATTGATGATATATAGTATGATTAAAATACATACATATTATGTGATTCTTTATAAAAATCAAATTAATCACATAAAAGAAATATTACACGGTATTCATTCTACTTTGTATATAGAAACTATAAAAAAAAAAAAAAAATAATTTTTAAATAGTTAAATAATATAAATCAATTTTCTATACTACATAATATCAATACCCGCATGTCTATCACAAATTACTAAAATAAAGACTGTCTTCGAAAAAAGAAAAGAAAAGAGAAAAAACAAATTCATCATCATCATAATATCCTTGAATTTATAATAAGAATGATGATATGATATGATAATGTGTAGAGATAGATATGTAAATAGCTTGCAAGTTCAAACAGATAACTAAGCTTTTTTATTGTTGTAAATAGTGAAATTATTTTGGATAAAAAATTATTTTTGTATATAAATGTTTGCATTTTTTTTTTTTTTTTTTTGGAATAAAAAATTTTTAAAAAAATAAAATACAAATTAGAATCAATGATATTGAGGGTATTTATTACTAAATATATAGTAAAAGGCTCATAAACCGAGTAAACCTATTAAAATATCTTAATAAACCTTTCACGTTTTACTTGGGCTTACAAACCCTTTACTACATTAAACGAATACCCTCATTATCTATAATTAATTGAACTTGAAGAAAATATATCATAGATTCAACATAGATCGGAAGCAAAAAGAATGAATTTATTTATTTACATAGTTTTGAATTGATTTTTTTTTTTAGAAAAAAATTGACATGTTTTATAGATACTTTTACTTTTATTCCTTTTATATTTTTTTGCATTTTGATATTTTTCATATATATGTATGTATATTTTTCTTTTTTTTGTATCTTAAATACAAAAAAATTAAAAATTAAAATTATAGGAAAAAAATTTGCATTTCTTTGTCATTTATCTAAATTATAATTCTTTCTTAAATTAAAGAATTAATTACAAATCATTTAATTTTTATTTATTTTACAAAATTAATTTTAGAAAAAAAAGAAAAAAAAAACAATAAAGAATAAAGGTAACGCAATATTTTTTTACGTGATCCTTATATGTATATAATATATATATATACATATTGTGAAATCAATTAAAAGAAAAACAATAAATTGAAAAATTATTATGAGGCCAAAAATTATTATAAATGTAATTATTATAAAACTATTATATGAATGTATGTACATATATTTAAAAATGTAACAAGAAATAATAAGTAATTAATTTTTTAATAAAAAATTGTAGGTAATAATATTGAAATGCTGAATTTAAAAAAATCATTTAAATATAACATGAAATCCAAATTTAAAATTATTATAATTTGATCTAATCGCACAGATATTTGCATGCAATAAATATATGTAAATACATATGTGTAGATATAAAATAATGCTATTTAAATCAATATCAATTATGTAATATATATAAAAAAAAAAACAGGAATTTTTTGGTGAATTCCCACTCTTCTCCATGACCACATACTTGTACCCAGTAGTCAGTACCCACTCGCGATGATAATGGTAGATAGCCCTTAGCCTCGCCTCGATAATAAGAAAGTTTGGTATCGGTGAGTGAAATTAAGTGGGTGTTTGTGGTAAAAATGTTTCATATGATAAGATATATCTGTCTTTGTCTGACACATTATTTTTCCTACAAATAAGGTAGAAAACAGAAATGTTTTGAGCGACTTTTAGTGAATCAAAGAGTGACAGTAATGTATTAGAATTTTCTAAAATGTTAGAAAATGTTTTGAATCATCACAGGATGTTCTGTTATGTTCCCGATTTTTGGGGAATGTATTTAGCATGTAATGCATATGATATCACTATACTATACCTATACTAACACTACATTGTTGTATGAGTATTTTATTTAATTTCATATTTAGAAATTTTGTTTGTTTTCAAGAAAGCGCGAAAAATTAAATTTCTAGTTATCAATATTGTGTAATTAAATAAGAACATTTAAATACATATGTATATGAATAAAAATAAATATGTGTACATAAAAATATATATAATGATTCTAAAATTACTTCTTAACACCATCCCAATGTATGCTTAATGAAAATAAATATAATGTTCATATTTATGTATTTTAAAAAAAAAAAGAAGCAATAATTAAAAACAATCATATTGCTAAAAGATATTAATAATAAATATGAATGTAAAATAATTGTTATTTATTTAATGTGAAATGTGTATATTGATCAATTAAAATATTTCAAATTTAATTAAAATTAATGAAAAAAAAAAAAAAAAAACAAACAATTTACTCAACATTCAAATTTCAAAAATACATATACATATATGTTACAGATTATGTGTTTCGTAGATTTTTAGTCGATGTCAATAAATAAAAGCAGCAAAAGCAATTTTTAACAGTACTGTTTACAATAATAATAAAAAAAAAGTATCCGATAAATTCCATAAATAAAATTTTTAATAAAAACAAAAACAACAGAAATAATTACCATTGACACACTACTGATCGTCATTATGATGATGGCAAAATGGCAAACATGTTTAAGAAAACAATTAATTTAGAATGATGAAACTTTGAAGTAACGATTGAAAATGTCAGAATGAAGTTTTCACATAAATTAATAGATAATGTTTTACAGTCAGTTATGAATGAATGATAAATTTCTTTTACCACCGCAATTATGGTTATTGTCATAATGGCGATCAGTGTATATGTGTCAGTGGTAATAATACAATTTCATACAAAACAATAAAAAAAAAATTAATACATCATTATAGACTGTCTTTGAAAATGTCGATTGATCGTCATATTGTGAAATATAATTAGCAAAATTTTTTATTGCAAATTTATTTTACATATTTATTTTTCTTTTATTACAAAACACAACAGAATACTCAAATTAAAATTGATATATTTTTGTCGATAAGTCGTTATTTTTAAAATTTTTATTATGAACATCAATTGACATTTTCAAAAACGATCATTCAACGATCATTAAATACTTACACAATTTCTATTCATAGATACAGAAGATAATTATAATTATTTAACTTTTAATAATTTTCTTTTTTTTTTTTTTCAAACTTTTCTCTGTACCTATTTTAGAGATTACGAAAATTAGTCACACAAATAGACATTAACAATGAATTATTATGCGAATGTATAAAAAAAATACATTTTGTTACTATATACAGGGATTATTTAGTTTTATGTTAAATGAGTTACACGGTTACACTTTATAATATTATGTTTAAAATTTTATTTTTTATTTTGTAAGCTACTTTCAAATTTTTTATTTTCAATTATTTTATTTTTTTTTTTTTGTTTTCTCGAATGTAATTTTCTTCTTTTATATTAGGTCTGTATGATTATTTAATTTGCTTACGTTACACATAACAATGTAAGTACACAAAATAATAATTCATATATTAGTTATAAATAAAAAACTAAATTTAAGTTAAAAACATTAATTATTATTTTATAGTATGATAGAATTAAATAATAAAAAGTAATTAAATAGTTATGTATAAACATACAAAAATCTACATAACATATACATACATATAAAATTATATATATATATATATATGTGTGTGTGTGTGTGTGTGTTAATACTGAAATTACGCTTCCTTTTTTCTTTTTTTTTTAAGAAAAAATCAAAAAATAAATTATAAAAAAAAACAAAAAAAAAATTAATTCTGTACATCGTCTAATTTATTTCATTTTATTAATTTATTTTTAATTTTAATTTTGTTAAATGTTAATTAATTTTGTCTCTATATATATATATATATCTATAAATATCATTAAAAAAATATACAATAAATTTATATTTATACATATGTACATTTTTTTTTCTTCTCATTCTTTTCAAAAATACACAAATTGAAAAATAAAAATTAAAAAAAAAATAAATAAATAAAAAATAAAAATATGTAATTAACATAAAATTATAATTTTAAGTATGTATAAAAGTATACCGTTAATTATGAAAATTGAATTGAAAATATGATGGATCATCAAAAGCAGTATATACATATTTTGTTGGTCGAAATGAAATGAATTTATATTAAATTTTATTTTATTTCTATTTTATTCATATTTCAATTTTTCAATGAAGCTAACATAATCTTCATAATCAATGAGACTTTTAAGAATGAGAAAAGAAAAAACAAAAGAAATTTATTCATAATTCCATATAAAAAAAGAAAATAAAATAACATAATGTAGAATATGAATATAAAAATGTAAAATGAAAAAATAAAAAAAAAAAATAATTCAAATAACAAAATGAAAGATTTATACTCTATACTTATTATAGACGTTTTTGTAGACGAGATATGTTTATTTTTATTTTTTTTTTTTTAATTTTTTTTTCACATTACTAAAGTGTACTATTTAAAAAATATATATATATTACGCATATAATAGAAATATGTATGTGAAAAAGAAAAAAGTATTCTGTAATTATTTTATAAAAAGAAATTTTTTTTTTTTTGTTATCTATCTTAAAATTAACGTACACATATTACATACATTATAAAATATACAATACAAAAAATAAAAATAAGAATAAGAAAAAAACAAAATAATGAAATAAAGCAAAATTCAAAAAATACAAAATAATTAAAAATTTACAAAAAAATGAAATCTTAAAGAAAAACAATTAAATGTAAAGTAAAAAATAAATAAATGTACCTAAGTAAAAATAAAAATAATAATAATAATAATAATAAAAATGAAAATGAATAATAAATATTTTATTTTTCAATCAATAATTATTTAGAGAAAAAAAAGTCTTGAACCATTCAATCAAAGGAATTTTCATTTCGGAATAATTTACATAAAAATATAAAAATTTTTTCGTTAAAGTAAAGTGTTTGTTGTAAAAATCTGAAACAATAATTTTCTCTTTTATGCTCTCTTTAAACGTAAATATCATTTGGTATTGGTATATTCGAGAACTTTAGTATTTATAAAAAAATTTAAAATGAAATAAAGTTAATACAACGAAATGAATTAATCATTAGAAAGTCAGACTTATTATGATGATCGAATTTTGTAGTGACTGGACTGGAATGCTATGTAATTAGTAAAATATTCAACAAAGTTAACAACTAGAAGTCCATCGCCATTCAGTTCATTGATTGAACGATCTGTTTAGTGTTTAGTTTGATGGCATTACCAACCAACTAAAAAATTGTATGACCAATCATTTTATATACATCACACAACTAACTAGCTGTATAACTTGATTGACAATTTGAAAAATTTGTATGATTGCAAAGAGTTTCACCACACCTAGCTACTTTTATTTAAAAAAAATTCCAATAAAAGTAAAAAAAAAAAAAAAACTTTAAATTTAGATTAAAATATTTTATTTAAAATATAATCAAATAAAAATAATAATAATAATAACATTCATTACGCATAAATTTTTTTATATCCATTTCTTTTTTTTTTCGTTTTATATTATCTTTTTTTTAACTGTTTTCTTTTTGGAATACTATTTTTCGTTCAATTTCATGCACTATATCTGATTATCCATCTTATAAAGATAGAGATTACTTATGCATACATTCATATTTACTCTATTACTAACTTTGTGTTACATATAAAAAAAGGGAAATATATTTGTAATGTGAATTTTTAAGCAGCATTGAATAAAAAATAAATTTTTACACATTTTTTTTTTGTATTTTTTGTTTGTGTTAATCATCATTACAAAATAAATTGGCATGTATGTATGTAATGTGTTCATTTAGGCATCATTATAGTAAATGTGGAATATTGCATTTTCATATTTTCTTCACAAATTCTATTCTTGGGTTGCACATAATTACGTTTTTTTTTTTTTTGAATTTTGTGTGTTCTGTTCAATAAGTGGGTAGAATGCATTTTCGTCGATTCTTTTGCATTTTTTCAATACTATCTTTAATTGAAACTCTCTGAGAAAATTCTTTTACAATTACATTAACCGATAAAACTGTTGCTATGAATTGATTTATTGTTATATGCCATTCATCTTGTGATGACGATATTCCAACAATTGGTGTTTCAACATTTCGTTCTAAATCTTCTTTTAGTACAACTTCGGTGGCGATTGTACATTGTGGTGATAGATCAATATCAGAATTTTCATTTTCTTTTGCTATTTCAGTTAATGTTGTATTACCATTATTATCAGCCTCCTAAAAAGAAAATCAAAAACATTTTAAAATTTTAGAAAAATTTCCAGAATTTATATTTTATAATTTGTTGAGATTATATCCACATACATCGTCTCCTATTTGATTTGTCGGTAATGCAATTTGTGTAAAACTGTCAAGACTTTCTTCCTTTCTATATGACAAATTATAATCCCCAAGATATATCAGATCTTCATCTAAATAACAAATTTTATTTCATAATTAAATTCATGTGCATATGAATTTTTCAATTAAATACTGACGTGTGATGTACTTACATGCTTTTTTCATTTCTCTGTCATTACATCCGACAATATCAATAACACTCTTCCATAATACTTCGAAATTTTGCCTTCTAATGTCGGGTATTCTTACGGTTTTCTGTTGTGTCATTGCTTCAGTTTGATCTAAGAAGCATCTTAGACTGCTTAGACTTTTTGTTTCTGTTGATGATGTAGATGAAAATTGTGTCTCTAATTTAATTAAATTTACGTCACTAATTTGTGAAAAATTCGATATTGTTTCTAGATTTTGTTTAGCACCCAAATCACTTATATCAGAAAATGTATCAATCGATTCGTAACGTCCTTGTGCACTTAATTCTGGTAAATCAACGTAAAATGTTGATGTTCGAGCATTCTGTGAATTTAATGAAAGATTTGGCGTTGTTGCATTCACTGTTGACGAAGATGGATTTAAATCTCGTCCCAAATATTTTGTTACATTCGACACATCAACAAAATTATTGTCAGTCGGGGACGGTAATGCTTCAATTGATTCTGAAGGCTCATCACTGTTTGTATTGTTGGTTTTCATTATCAGAAAAAATGTAATATATATTATTAATCTAAATCAACTTATAAATACGATTATACTTAACCCGAAGAAATCTTCAGCTTCAATTGCTGTTTCTGTGAAATCTTTATTTGCCTTCTCTATCATTTTGGTAGTATGTTCGATCTCAGCTTTTGTGAGTAATGGCGGTAAATGTAAAATGTACAATAATTTCAGCTTTTCTGTGTATTTATCTGAACAAACAATTCCTAACGATTTAACAATCTGAGATAAATCTAAATTTCCTGTACTTTTTTTATCTGTTAACTGAAAAACAAAACATTTCAATTTCATGAATTTTATAATTTGTGTACTTAATGAAATTTTGTAAGTTGTATTTTCATTATTTTATTTACCCTGAATAATTTTTCTGATAAATCTACCAGCTTACATTTACTCCATGGTGTTAATTCATGAAATAAAATACGGAATGTATCGAAATCTAATTTATACGCTTCTTGTTTATTGTATGGATCACGATAATTCAATTTATTCTCTTCATTATTATCTGTTTCATATAAGGAATTTATTTGTATTGGTGCCTCACCGCCGATTGTTAGAAATTTTTGTTGAATTTTTCTCGGTGATGTTTTCTCTTCACGTATTATCGTTAACAGTAATCGTAATTCATCTTTATCAAAATATATATTCTCTTTAAAATTTTTTACAATACTATTCTCTGTATCAGCATCGAATTGATGTACTGTTAATCGTCTGTGCTTATTTCGTAATTCTTCGATTTTTTCCATTGAAATTTGTTCACCATATTTTCCATAAGCTTCATATATAAGTGTTTGAACAGTTTGACTCTGAAATTCGTTATAAATATGAATAATCAAAAAATAACAAAAAAAAATAATTATAAAATCAATTTAATTTTAAACAAATTTTTTTTTATTACGATCATACTTTATGCTTTGATTCGCTTCTTTGTGGTGTTATTTGATAATCTAAATTATAAATTCCATTTAAAAATTCAGTTAGAACTTGCATTGCTTCACCATCATCACTGCATGCAAATAATTTGTCTTTATTCCAATCTAGTATTTGTAATGCAATCTAAAATAAAAATTTGTTAAAAAATGAAGATAGGTAGATTTTCTTTTTTTAATTAACTTACAATGAAAATAACTTTAGCTCCATCATAGAAAAAACAATCCATTATATGTAAAGCACTTTCATACGGTATAACACTTAGGAATATCGTTAAGAACCATGAGAGTGAAATCATCTTAATTATGCCCAATTCATCTAAATGACTGTGTAAATCTGGTAAATATGTAGCTATCAATTCGTTTAATATTCCTTGATCAATCTAGTTGAAATGGAATTAAATTAAAAAAAACAAAAAAAATCATTTCTTCTTATTCATTTAAGCTATAGATTCTTACTTGTGCACCGACAACTTTATCATCATAATAATCAGGTAATAAATTTTCGCATAAACTTGTCAACATCCAGAATGCATTTTCTTCATCACAGAATATTAAAAATACCGATGAAACGATATTCATTGCTTGACAATAACCAACTTGTGGATTACGTAATGCATATGCCTGTAATACTCTACGTAATGCCCCAATACCATCGGCATGTTGAAATGCTGGATGTTCTGGCAGCGATCGATGTAAATCTCTTTCGATTTCATCATGTGTTGCTGTATGTTTTGTTGCTGACTAAAAATTATTTAAAATAAAAAAAATACATTATATAAAAATTTAATTTTCGTTAATTTTTGTACCTTTTCCACAAGATCTTCATATAATCCAGGATTCATATCCTTCTCATGAATTGCACCGGAAAATATTAACCAAATTTCTTGTCGTAATTTATCTGGTAAACCTTCGATAATTAAATTTATAATTTCTGTTGTCCGATACATTGATATTCCTCTACCATGTTCACGAAAATGATTTTCCCATTTGATTAACTGTAAATACAAGTAAATTTTATTCTTTTTGGTTTCATATTTGATTAAAAATTTTCATAATTTACTTTTTGTTCTTGCTTTTGCATCATATAATCAGTCAATTCAACTTTAAATGTATTCATCAATGCTGATTGTTTACTCCATGAAATATCATATTTTTGTCTTTCTCTATTGGATGGTCTGTAAAATGAATGACAAAAAAAAAAATTCATTTTATTCGAAATCGTTAGATCAATTGATTGAATATTTTGTTTTTCTTTTCATTTTTTAAATCTTACATTACAATTCTTGATAAAGATTCAATTATCTTTTGTAGTAAAACATCACGATCAGATATTTGTGAGAATAGGAAAAATATATTTTCAGTTGTATGCACAATAATTTGATTATCGTATCTACCAGGACCATCTACTTTTTTTTCAGCACTCTAAAAAACAAATATAAAGAAGAAATATTAAACAAAATACATATACAGATGGTTTGAAGTTAAGAAATAAATAATAAAAAAAACAAAATGTATGCGAAAATAAATTACCTTTATATTCTTTAATGGTATCACTAAACTAATATAATCTTTGACATCGCTTTTAAAACAAAGAAAATTCGATAATAAAAATATGTTACCGGACATAAAACGTTTACTATATGGTATCCATAAATTTGCTATAAAATGTAAATAATTATAATATAAAAATTCTTAACAAATCAAAAAAAAAAAAAAAAAAAAAAATTATTTGCCTACCTTTTATTTGACCATCTAAAATTTCAGTTTGTGGTAAACGAAAAAGCATACGATACTCTTCAGATTTTTGTCGTGCCATCAAATCACGTACTAATGTTGGTCTTTTTGATGATTTATTATTTAATTTATGAAATGATTTGATAACATCATGTTCTGATACTGGACTATCACAATCCTAAAAATTCATAAAATAACAAAATGTAATAATAAAAAGGATAGACAAAATGAATTACATATATATATACTCGTATATATATGTATATATTATCATATTTAATTTTGTACCTGAATCATTTGTTGCATTGCAATTTTATTTAAATGTTCAATTAATTTATATGCTTCACCAGCTTTAAATACTGCAAATGTATATAATTTGTTATCTGATGTCGTAATATAAATTAAAGTTCCATATTTTTGTAAATTTATAATTTCAGAGAATCTATAATTATACATTATTATTATTTTTTTTTTTTTAATTAAAAATAATGATAACTAGATATGATTTTTTTTCATTGTTTTAACTTTTACAATTACCTCATTGATAATTTTATTTCCTTTCCCAACAAATATGAATGAAAGCAAATATTATTTAGTGATAAATACAAATGTCCTTGTCGAGGAATTTTATTTTTTATGTAACTGTAAATAGAAAAATAAATTTAAATTAAATTTGAACATTTAAACGGGGCGGGGTTGCAGAAAGTATACAAAATTTTAATTTTTATTTCATATTTACTTGCACGAATAATAGTTAACGAGCAGTTCATCATCAGTCATTTGAAAATCTTTACGAAATTTTGCTTCGATCACTTTAAAATCACCCGATTTTGTAAAATCATCAGTATTATGTGAATTATTTGTATATAACGATTCAATTTTACATATTGTAAATCTTGTAATTTCATCTTCATTTTCCATATCATTTAAAGATTTTATTAAATTTTCTGATAGCCATTCCCAATCTTTAATTATCTCTTCATGTGTTGAAGCAATTGCAATTTCTATTTCAATTTAAAAAGAAAAAAAAAACAATAAAATTACTTTAATATTATAATATTATAAAAAAATATACATATATAGGTATATGTATTTGAGACTTTTTTTTTTTCTTTTCATCTTTTCATCATCGATTAAATTGTACAATTTAAAACAAATTTAATCAGTGCTGATTAATTAATTCATAATTTATTTTTGTTAATACATATTTGGATGTTGTATTTTCGTCGATTTTTTTTTTTTAATTCCTAACTTATGTACATTATCTTGAGAGTAATTTGATTAACTCTACACTTTATTCTTATCGCTTATGCTTATGTGATTTGATTTATTTTATTACGCGTAATTTGAATATTTTTTTTTTTTCAATTAGTCTTGAACTAATTTATTGCATTATTTAGTGCTATTGGATTGGAAGAAAAAAATGTATTCTTAACTACATACATATTTAAAGTTAATTTCTGCTATTTACACTATATTTATAAAAATTATGATCGTTGTGATGTGATGTATATATATATATATGTACATACATATCTATTTCTATATGAAAAAGTAAATAGTAATGTATGCATATAAAAATACAATCTATAAATGACACACACCGTCCGTATCTATTCTAATTCTATATAAGTATGTACGTTACTTACACATTTTTATTCTTATTCAAATTCAATTAAAAAAATATATTTTGCATATACGAATACGAGAGAGTATGTCATTTATGTAATGTACATATATGTACAATGTATGTGTATTGTTTGTGAGTTACATTTGATTGTGCATAAGTGTGACATTTTTATTCATAATAATGAACTTTGTGTTGGGTTGGCCAGCAGTAATTTAATTTACTGATAACAAAGTTTTGCATTTGAGAAGAAATTAAAAAAATAAATAAATTATCAAAATCATTGCTTAATTAAACAATGAGATGAGTGATTTACATTTGCAATATTTGTACAATATATGACATTATATACATATTATGTACTACACCGTATGACCGTATATAGTATGAATGATAGTACATTATCTATATTTATGTAGGTACCAAAATATATCTACTTTTTCTAGACAAAATTTCATACATTTTAAATACATAACGTATATAAATTGCACAGCCACATTATGTATGTATATTGAAATATTGAAAAAAAAAAAAATCTTTTTTGTTTGCAAACAAAGAATAAAAATGTCTTATTATCAAAATATGTATAATTATATTTTTGTTATCAAATTTGTCCAAAATGTGCATACATGTATATGTACATATTTATATTACTTATATGTGCTTTTATGTACATTACATATATTTACTTTGCGTTTTTTTTTTACATTTTCTATTGTATGTATGTATTTGTTTCAAAATTAATAAAAATTTTTGTTTATTATTTTCTTTTCATATCATACCATAAAAAACTTCTGAAGATGGTGTCTGATGAATAATTCTATATGGTGCTGGTTTTGTATCAAATACACTATCAATTGTTCCAACAATTAATGATGATAGACCACCACTTTGTTGACCATGACCTTTTCTTGTTTGTAATCGAAAATATTTTGATTTCATTTCAGTAACCCTACATTAAATTAAAAAAAAAAAAAAACAAAGAAAACAAAATAAATTATTGAAAAAAAAATTACAAAATTTTTCAAATTTGAAAATTATTTGAAGTAATTTACATTCACATATTCATGCATTTATGATGGAAGACATTTTTTTTTTATTGAATTTATGATACCTATGATATGAAATCAAATAAAAAAACTAAAAAGTTACACCATTATACCGTGACGTAATTATATGAAATATGTAAATGTATAAAATATCAAAATCAAAATAAAAAATTTATAAAAATTTTCAACATACCAAAGTGCTGTAGGTAAAAATAATTCTTTTGGATGAATCCACATTTTTATATTTCATTTATGACTTTTTATATATTTAAATGATTAATTAATTATAATTTTGAAAATTCTTTTGTATTATTACTAAATTGTTAAAATTTTTTAGTATTCTACTTTGACAGACGAATATTCTGCTGTAGTAGAATTGATATAAAAATATCTACATATATCTACTAATCTACCCACTATCTACCTACAGCTACAACTACATACATCTACTTACACACCACACCACAATAGCAGTTGGGTGTTGGGTTGGGATTTAGTAATCGGTCAAAAACAAAAACTCAAAAAGTAAACAAAAGCAACAAAAAAACCACTAGTAATAAACCAACAACAAAAACGAAAATAAAAACATTTCGCACACAAAGCCACAAACACATCTGTGTATAAATAAATATAAAAAAAACTCAAAACCAACTAATAAACATATGGGCATAAATGGAATAACAAACAATAGATAACAAAACAACAAAAATGTACATATCATTTTCATTTTATTTTATACTACATTCTTTTCACTTTACACCATTTACTTTACATTACATTTATGCTTTCCAGTTTCCAGTTGAAAATTTGAAAATGAAGCAGAAAGAATGAAAAATGAATCACAACACAACACAACAAGCACCAACAAAACAAATATGTACCAAGAAACGTAAGGCGTAAGAAATAAAGTACAAAGGAAAATCATCATTGCCATAATAAAATTATAAAAACTTCTCATTTTAATATTTTCACCATACTTGGTTTGAGAGAAAAGATGTGAGAAAAGATGTGAGAAAAGGGAAATAAATATGATATCATTAGAAGACTTTTGACAAAAAAGGCGGAAAAATTCAAAATACATAAATTAACATCTAGATAATAATTATAATCGTTATTAAACCGAAATGAATAGATAACGAACATTTTTTGAAAATTTTTTTTAATGTTAAAAAAAAAATAGTATTGAATGATTTTAGAGATTTGATTAATTTACCTTTGTCTTATAAATCAATATTTTATAGGAAACGAAATATATCAGTCAATCAATAGTCCATTTTTTTTAGACTTAATTATAAATTACATACTGCACGATAGTAAAATATTAGCAAATAACACAGCGACTCTATAATTGAAATCCTCTAAAGCAAAATGCAGCCAGGATCTATAGAAATTTTTAAAGTAGTAAATACAAGAATCATAACAACTGGATTATGCGTTCAATTTCTTGGTTTGACATTCATGGTTTTGATTACTCTATGGGTATCGATTTATCTTCGTGGAGCATCATTAATTGGTGATAAACAGCAATTGATTAATTTACATGCAATCTTTATGCCAACTTCGTTGATATTTCTTGAAGGAAACGGTATATATAATGCATATATGCATTTCCTTTTATTTAAATTGATATTTTAACATAATGTACATTATGCGCATACTATTATTTTTTCTTTTAGGCATCATAATCTATCGTACATTTAAAGGATATACATCGAGAGATGTTAAATATCTTCATTATGGAATACAAACTCTTGCATTCCTTATGGGAGTTATTGGGTACATTGCAATATTTATGGCCCGTGAAACACACGTTTCAAATTTTTATAGTTTACATTCATGGCTTGGTTTGATTGTAATCATGGTATTTATGATCGAGGTATAACAGTTTTAATCAAATATTTTATTCAATTTCATTTCATGAATTCATAATTTTATGCTTTTCTATAGTTTTTTGGTGGAATTTATTTTTACCATTCAAAAGATATTTCAAGAAAAGCTCAAGAATTAAGTGGAGCATTTCATGCATTTTTTGGTTTATTCAACTGTATTTTAGCTATTTGGGTAGCTTGTTTAGGTTTAACGACACTATCAATGAGGACAATGTATGTAAAAAATTTCCATATTATTAAATTTGAATCTATGATTTTTTTTTCTTCGCAAAATGTGAATACATCAGAAATGTAATTGTGAATTTTCATTTTAGACTTGTTAGCACTCATTTTACTATACCGAGTATGCTAGTAAATTTCTCCGGATTAGCAATGATTTTCTATGGTGCCCTAGTATTTTATATTTGTACTGATCCTGACTTTGAATGGGATAAAACAGAAGCAAGATTGGGTCATCCTCAGGTAAATGAACATTTTCTTAAAGTTTCGTTAATTAAAATTGAATTTGCCTAAGTGATGATGATCATTTTTTAACGAAAATATCAATTGATTTGCATGTTACCACACTTTTTTTCTCTGTATCTCTCATCGACAATTTCGTATTAACCAAATTTGAAAAATGTGTTATAAGGATTGATTTTGAAGAGAAGTATGGTATAGGAAAGTTAGCAGTTAGCTTTAGAAAAATTAATCCATCAGAAAATCTGTAAACTAGGCAATCACATTATTATTATTTATTAAGAAGAGAGGTCAGTAAGACTGCCTCCCTTCTGCCCATACCACGACCCTCCAGGGCCTTTTGGCGGAAAATTCAGGCAATCACATAATTCACTCGCTATGATCTTTAGAAATTGTTTTACTAACAAATGTGAACGGAAATGGGTGATTTGTGTTCCATAAGTTTCAAATTAAGCACAATAATCAATATAGCATCGCTTAAAAATGTCACTTCCGTCAAATATTTTAATTTCTTTTTTTTTAAATGTATTGTTAATATTTTGAAATTTTATAATTTTTAGCTTACTTTCCATTATTGATATTATTACAGAATAACTAAAAAATATCGTTAATAGTTTTATCAGTTTTATATAGTCATGTATCTAATAGCGGCTGAAATAGTTTCGCATGTTTTAGGTTTAATTTTTATAATTTTACTTTGTGTATGGACTGACAAGCATCTGGGAGGATTAAGCATAAGTGAGGATTTCATTACAATGACCAATACTCACATAGTTTTAATGCCAATTGGTACTGTTTATATAACTGGAACATGTAATGTGAAAAACAACAAAAATAACAAAATTATAATGAAAAAAAAAAAAATATTCAAAATCGAATTATCCATTTCAGCTATGACACTGTTTCGTCTTTTTAATGGATATTCAACAAAAAAAGTGAAATACTTACATGTATTTTTACATATAATCGGATCAGTATTTTCAATATTTGGATTTTTTGTGATATTTTCTGCACGTCTTAAACAAGATAACATTCCACATTTTTATAGTCTTCATTCATGGGTAGCTTTGATCGTCATCATGAGTCATCTATTTCAAGTGAGATAGCACATATTATTTTCGGAATAATTTCTAAAATACTCAATTATAATTATTAAGAAAAATTCATAGAAATAATTGTAAAGTATCCTTTTTTTTTTTTAGCATATTGGTGGTTTACTATTTTTCACTATATTTCCACTGTCTGATAATTTAAATTGGAGAGATAAGTATGCAACGGCTCATGCATTTTGCGGTTTATTTGGATTTTTATCAGCTGGCGTTGCAGCTAATATTGGTATAATGGCAAAGGCTTTCTTTTCAGTGTAGGTGGTGTGATTATAAATTTATATAGTATATGTAATTCAGAATTTTAATCTTTCATTTATGAGTATTTTTATAGATTAACTTACGCTACTTTAGATGAATCAACATTATTAGCAAATTTTTCTGGATTATTTATTGCGTTATATGGAGCAACAATTTTTTATATCTGTGTGAATCCATATTTTGAATGGACTCGGGTAAAAGAGGATTTATTTTATTTCGTATTTTTTTCTAAATTTAATAGAGAAAAAAAAAACATACAGAAAATCAATTGATATTTTCTCACAATTTTAATTCATTTTTTTTTCAATTCAAATTAATTTTGATTTTAATAATTTTCTTTGATTAATTTTACAGACTGATTAATTGCGAAGGACAGGAACATGCTAAAAATGAACAAAAATGAACAAAAATGAACAAAAACAATTTCTACATAAGTAAATATTTATGTGTATCTACAGAGAAATAAATGCATTTTCTTAATGTTTTATAATAAAATTGTTTAAATATTATGTATGTTGTATATATATTTTTTTTTGAATAAAAGTAAAACTGACATTTTAAATTTTATTCAATTGTTTTTTTTTTTTTTTATGTTTCTTGTTTCTTTTAATTTTTTTTATTGTGTTGACAATTATTTTCTGTTCTGATCTCTGCTATGAATTTTTTAAAATTTTAAATTATATGGCTTTTTATTTAAACATTTATGCAGTAAATAGTGGTCACATTAAAATTTTAAAATTTAATTACTAATCATTTATTTTTACTATGTTCTCGTATATGCATATTTTATTTGACTGTTAAAATAAGATTATATAATATGGATTTGTATTCGAATAATAATTTGTATATGTACACTTACATATACACACACATATACTTTCTATAATAAAATAATAAAGTAAGTTTTTTTTTTTTTTAAATAAAATAAAATATTTAAATATTTGTAACCGTATAACACAGACAGATGAATATACAGATGATATTCATATAGTTATGCATATGCATGTATATGTATAACTAAAATAATTATTATATAAATTATATACATACATATTTATGTATTAATTTAATTATCTTAAATAACTATAACATCACACTCGCGCATTATGACTTTTCTTAGACTCTCTTAAAAAATATTAAAACACAATACTTAGTACCTATACATTTTTCTCATGCATATTTCATTCAACTTATACATTTTATACTTATTAAATATACCTATTCTATTATATTCTATGTAATAAAATTTATAAATACATATTAGTTTTTTTTTTTTTTTTTTTTTTTAATTAAATAAAAATATAAAAACCTAAAAAAATAATTAATTTATTGATAGAGAATTATATCTAAAGTGCTGAATTTTGATTATTACTGTCATTGTGCTCAATTTCACGAAATGTCGGTATAAAATTATTATTTGGCTGAACGATTGAATTATTGGAAGAACTCTGAAATGAAATTAGAAAATTAATTCTCCATATAATGTAATGACAAAACCTGGTTAAAACAATACCTTTTTCTGGCGATAACTTCTTCCACGTACTCTTGTTGTATTACGTCTGATTGGATTTATTGGGGTTTTCTGTGACAATCGAACCGAACTGAATGTACTACCACGTCTACCGCGACGAACTTGTGGAGATGGTGTTCCAGTAGCTATAAATCACAATAATTACAAGATAATTTTATTTTATTATTATTCTATTCAATTTGTAACTTACGTGTTGCTGCAATATTACTTCGTTTCGATGCTTGCATCATTTCCATAACGACAGCTGTAAATGATCCATGATGTGATGTTTGTCTCTGTAATGTTGGAGCTTGTGGTAATGGAACACCAGCCGGTAAAATTGTTGGTGAAACCATTTGACTAGGTGAAACACCTTTTCCAAGAACAAAATATGTTCGCATTATACCTTTACCTTTCACGTTTATTTCGCCACGTAACTAAAATCATAATTTATTGTAAATATATGTGAATAGTAGGCATATTAAATATAAATTAGATTTAAAAATTTAATTTCAAATTTACCATACACGTATATCCTTTGTTCTGTAAAAGTTCGGCTGTATTTGCAGGTACTTGTATACGCCAATTCTCTCCAGTTGAATCCATTCTGGAGGCAACATTAACTGTATTCCCCCAAATATCATAAACTGGCTTTCGAGCACCGATTACACCACTTACCAGAGGTCCACTGCAAATACCTTAGTACAAAGTATACGACCAAAAATTTAAGTTTTACAATTTTCTCAATGAAAATTTGGAAATAAAATATTTTACCAACTCTTAACTGGAACGTATTGAATGCATCCTTATTGACTTCTTGTAATTTTTGTTTCATAGCTAAAGCGAATTCAATTAAATCACAAACACTATCCTCTTGACTTTCTCCTCTTTCTGCCTACAAAATTTCATAGGATTAAAAGTTGAAAAATTTAAATTAAAAAAACCAATTATTTATTTACCAAATGTTTTGGATTTAATCCAGATGCTGCCATATATGTAGCTCCCACAGTTTTTATTTTTTCGATTGATGCAAAGCATGGTTCCTCTAAAAGTTCATCGAAATCACCTACAAAAAAAAAATAATGTTCCAATGAATTAAAACAAATTCCAATCTAAATTTTTCAAAAAATACACTTACATATTATCTCGTTTAGTATTCGTATACATGCTTTTCCATTTTCAATATCCTCAGAATAGAAATCTCTAAAATTTGGTATTGAAGCAAACATGACACCACATAAATTATGCATTTGTGAGTACAATTCTTCAGTATTAGAATGTCTATCATCAGATAGATAGTAAGTAGCCACATGGTCTGGTAAAATGTTCTTTAAAAAATTTAAAAAAAAACAGATGCAAAAGAAAATTGAATTTGAATTAAAGAAAGACAGAAAAGTAAAAAGACAAATAAAACTGACTGAGTCATATAATTGAATTTTCTTACAAACATACCTTGATTAGTATGTCGTTTAGATAACGATTTGATTTCATATTTGTTAATTCCTTTTCTGCTTGTTCTTTCCAAATAAAATCTAAACGTGATGTAACCTGTGGAATAAAAGAAAGTGCAAGGATTTTATATGTTTTCGAAGATTTTCTTTTATGTTTTTTTTTTTTTTCAATTTTGTACACTTACTTCAACTAATCGTGCATGATATGTTACCATAACTAGAAAAACCGCCAATAAAATCATCATTTGTGCTGATAGCGGCATACCGAGCACTGATTGTTGAAAATCTGAATTCGAGAAAACATCTGGGAATACGACCAAAATTAAAAGTGCATAAGATGTAACCATTACAATCGCTATCATCGTTTTCACCAGATAGTATAATTTCAAAGCGGTTGCGAGTGCTATTAAACACAAAATCCATGTAAAGACCATATATTCAGGATTTGAACATTTTCGTATTTTGGAACTTTCAGTGATCCCACCGACAGGTGGAAATGCTGATGACGATATGGTATTATTTTCTTGTGGTTTTGTATTGTTAAAATGTATTCGATTTTCGATAATTAATGCTTTTTTAGAATTTTCAAAAATATCATCGGTTTCTAAACGATTATCAGAATTTTTAACTGGCGACGACAACACGTTAGTTAGATTTAATGCATTCAAAATACTGTGTTTAACAATATCGACATCCTTTGCGGATTCAATTTTAGCTGATCCCTTCTTATCATCATTTTCTAGTTGGCTAGGATTCGCTGTAAAATTATCAGTTAGAATTGTATCTACAGCATAGTTGACAGCCGGTTGTCCAGAATTTATTGTTATATTATGGTGAATTGTTGCCGAAAGATATACGTTCAGTTTAATCTCTTTATCCTTATTATTCCCATTATTATTATCACTATTTGCTGATAATGCTACTTCCAATAAAGTTTCTGATGGTGATGTTGTCATGGATGTTTTTGTGTTAGCCAATGTTTCTGTTCCTACTAATAAAATACTATCTGTCGGCAATAGTAATGTGGACAATAATAATGTTGAATTTTGTGTTTTATCCATTTCTGGATATAAAGGACACAATACCAAACCAACTGAACTAGCTACAGACATTAGAATTATAATGGAACAAACGAATATTGTACGATATTTTTTCTTGTGTACTAATGTTGCTGATTTTTTTCTTAATGTTCTTGGAAGACCTGTATATACATATACAATTACATTATAATATATGAATAAATTTATATTAACGTTTCGCTTAAAATATTTATACATACCAGGAAATTCTTCTGCCATGACAAGAATAAATCCCAATGATAATAACAGACTACCAGTAGTTAAAGATATTATTAAAATAATACATCTTGGAATAACAATAGATTGACATAAAACAATAAAAAACCATACAATAAATATACAAAGTATATTTGACCTAAAAAAAAAAGAAAAAGAAAAGTGCATAATGTAAAAATGTTTCAAGAACAGAAATACATTGTAGAAAATAAAATTTTTTTTTTAAAGAAATAACTCAATATGTTATTTTGTAATTCAATTTACCGAAACATATCCTCACACAGTTGACAGAATTTCGTTTCTTGAACAGAATCTTTAAATTTTAATGTCCAACTATATAAATATTCTTGACGTATTTCCTTATTCGAATTTATTTGAATATTTTGTTCAATAAATTCATCAATCTGTATATTAAAAAATAAAATGAGAAAATTGAAAAAAAATTTGTTTTCTATAAAAATTTAACTAAAAATAGAATTAAAAAAAAAATACATAAAGATATTTAAAAGAATTTTATATTATCCTGTCATTGAATTTCATAAAATTGTTAATTATGTATGTAAATTATGTTATCAATTTTAAAACTAAAATAATTCTAAATTTTAATGAAATCTATAATTATGATTTGTGATTGCTATTAATCGAAATTTAATTATTTATACTACACTAAATAAAATTAAAATATGTATGTATTCATATATGTATGATAGTGTACTCTTATTATCGAAATGTATTGATTGGATCTGAATCATAAACTCAGATAAATGAAAATTAATTCGCTTACAGTACATAATCTCACTTTCAAAATAAATCATTCATATGTGAATAAATTATGTGGTGTTAATTGAAATTTTGATTAAGTAAAATTAAATACAAATTTTCATTTGTGTACAAGTGTAACAATTAAATTATAAAATTACAAAACAAATGAACAGTAAATAATGACTTTTAGATCATAAATAAATCAAATAATTCATGTCACTAACTACTTCTATACAAATCACACAGATAACAAAAATTAATGAAGTTATTAGTATTTGGAATAAAATAAAAAAAGATAATTGTTCGAAATGTATTGAATAAACATTCAATTCAATAAATAATAATAATTGTATTCTGGAAATGTAGTGTCTATATATGCAGATGTAATCGTAGATCTAAGATTTTAAGTGCGTAATTTATTGGTGTGAAATAAAATTATATGTGTTCTGCAAATATGTATGTATAATATTCATAAAAATGTTGTTATGAAAACGATCCTTTTTTATTTGCATTAATAACATTTAACTGACCTCTTCAGTTGCTGTTATGGATACTTGATAATCCTGTTTAGCATCAGATGTAAAAGAATCAGAACGATTAAGTCCTTCCTTTGGTTCATTAAGCTGAAAAATAATTGATTTCTTATAATTACATATTGATTAAGTAAGTGAAACAATATACATATACTATATCAACAATAATTTATGTATGGATGTATGTAGAGTACATTTATGTAATGATGTTTAATATAATTTTTACTTATGTACGAGTACGAGTATGTAGGTAGAATGAAGATGATATGCAATGCACATATGAGATACGACTATGTATGATAATGATGATGACGATGAACTGAACAGATGAGAAAAAAAAAGCAAAAATATGTGCATATGAAAAAAAAATTTTCGAAAATGAAAATGGAGAAATGAGAGATGATGGAGTTTGTAAAAATGAAAACTGATGTATGTATGTATGTAAATGTATATAGAAACCAACACAAAAATAAATATTTCAATATTCTGTATCATCATTTATATACATTTCGAAATGGTATTTCTGGTGTCCATTCAGTTGTTGGCTCATCCTCATGAATTGTGTTTTTTGAATCACGTTTTGTACCATTCTGATGACAGACATTATTTTCTGTTACATCATTTTGATATAAAATTGAATTGATTACTGTATTATTATTAATTTGTGAATTACATATTAATTTTTGATCTTTTACTACTGCTAACTGTTTGTTACTATCATTTTTATTTATTATGAATCTTCTTCTAGGTCTATAAAGAAACAAAACCGAAAAAAAAACAAAAAAAAAATGCTTTCATATTATTATCAGAAGTACCTAATTGATATATGAATGTGATGTATCTTTTACGGAATACAAACCTTAATGGTTCAGTTCTTTTAATCAGATATGTTTTAATATTTAACAATTTTAAATGATTATCACGACTGCCACCATCTCCTGGCTCTACTTCATAAGCATCATTTAGGCAATTTAATGTTGCTTCAGATATATGAACACGACTATGTATATATGTATATATAATAAGAATCAAAGATTTAGAACTTTAATATTCAATTCTAGCAAAATTTAATTTTTTTACCCAGGTATTCCTCCAGATTCCATATGATTTGCAATCACAACATCATTTGACCATACATCAAAATGCCATTTTTTATTACCTAGAACACCACACATAACAGAACCACTATGAATTCCAATTCTCATATTCAAGTCTACCTGCAATTTCAATTATAATTGTCCGATCAATAGCATCGAATAAAAAATAAAGGATACTATATATACATACATGGGTATGATGTCTAACATCTTTAATTGCTTTTATCATATGTAATCCAGTTTCAACACTACAAACAGCATGATCTGGTCTAGTTTTCCAATTATGACTTTCAAACATTGATACACAATAATAACAGTCACCGAGAAGTTTAATACGAAGACAATGATTATCCTAAAATTAAACTGTTTTACAATTTCAAACGTCCTTTCATTTAATTGTTAATCATTAAGTTTGATATTTTTATAATTTTTTTGTTTTTCTTTTTTTTTTTGTTTTCAAAAATTAAAATTAAATTATAAATAAAAATTGAAAAATGATCAAATACCTCAGCTATACGATCGAAACGTGCAAAAAGATCATTCAATATTTTGACTAATTGCTGTGCTGATGTTTTACTAGCTAACTCTGTAAAACCCTACAAGATACAAATATTTGTGCAATCATTAAATTATGTAACTATAGCAATTTAATTAAATTACATATATGTCAAAGATTATAAGTTATTATACAAATTTATGTATTTTATGTACTCAGATTATACAAAATAAAAAAAAAATGGTATATGAATAAATAGTTACCTTAATATCTGCGAACAGAATACTAACATTCTCCATATGATAAACATAAAGTTTATTAAATTGAGTTTCAACGGTGGGATCAGATCCTTTATACATTTCCTTTCTTATTTCATTATTAATCACCATTGGAAGAACTTTAAAGAAACAGACAGAAAATTAAAAATGAAAAACAAAATTAAAGATTTAAAAAAAAAAAAACATTGAAAGGATTAGAAAAGTTTTCGAAATGAAAATAGTATAAGAAAGCATATGTATGTATTCTAGAAGGAAGAAAAAGTAAAAGAAAAATAGTGTTTGTGAATGTGATAGGTGGATAATGGTAAATTGAAAATTGCATCGTTTCAGAATTCAATCATCATGATATCATAATCACCTTTAATCCTTAAAATTGAAAAAGTTTTCATTATTCATATTTATGATCTAGGATGATCTAGGGATCTAGGTATACATATTATATATAACGCGTATAAAGTATTAAAGATTTAGAATTAGATTTTTTAAAATTAATTTTATTTAATACACACACATGTCCTTGAAATGATGCAATGTAAATGTATTAAAAGTGTTTTATTTTTGTTCAAATATCATATCCTGGTATACATGAAAGTGAATTAATATGGTACATACATAAGTTAACATATGTACACACAAAAATACTTATGACGCATTTACTTGTATTTTGTACACATCATATATGCATCTATGTATATACGTGTAAATTGTGTGTATACATTAATGCGGCTTCTACTCGTATGTATACGATGTCGATATTATTTATGCAGTAAATTATATTGTGTAAATAAAATAAGTTTTTATATTTTAATCCTTTTTTCCAACAAACTAGCTACACAAAAACATTTAATGTGTACTTGTTTTGTTTTGTGTAACTAACTTCCTTTCATGCGTGTATTTTATTTTCATTTTAATGCATACACACATATCACATTACAATTTTATATTATGAGAATAACAGCGATAAAAAAGAAAAAAAAACCAAGAAGGAAAACATAAAAACAAATCTAAAAACTATGGAGCATATTATCCTGCATTTCAAATTAAAATTTTTTATTGTGTGAAAAAAAATGTAATTTCACGAAGGAAAATTAAATTCTTCCGAATATTATATTTTTTTTAATATACTTTTTTTTCGTTTGTAATTTACATCAAAAATCATAAAAACATTGTATTCGTTCGTATACAAGAACGAAGTATACATCCTATTATTTGTACTTTGTACTAAGTTTCTTGCATTCAAAATTTAATAGTTTCTTGCATTTATACGAGTGATGTTAGATTAATTTATTAATTGTAAAAAGAAAAAAATGCATTTTAATTAAATTCTTAACCTTAACAATGTTTAAAATTTGTAATTGTGAAACGAATTAAAAAGGATTTTCATTTTTGTATAGTTGAACTTGGAATAGTAAACAAAAGAAAGCTAAATTAAAAGATTTAAAATTAACAAAAAAAAAAAAAAAAAAAAACTTAAAAATAAAAATACTATAAACCCTGAAACTATAAAAATATGTATACATATATAGTCTTTTGTTAAATGTACATATTATCTATATAGTATGTAATTACTTGAATCGAGTAATTTTTGTGTTTTTTGTAATTCCTTTTCAGATTCCTTTTTATGTTCCATAGCTTTATGGGTTTCAATGAATGCCAAACGTTGTCCTCTATCAGTTAAATATTTTGTATACATTCCAGCAATATTTATAGCTGTATATAATAAAAAATTTGCAAGGATTTGAGTAAGGATACATTTTGAATCCTGTATAATAATAGAAGAAGAAGAAGAAAAAAATATGATAATAATGTATTCTTAAAGAATATATAAAAATAAAATATTGTAATATTGATATAAATACTTACACCATCTTTTTGAAATTTTACAATTAGGATAATAACTAGATGGCATGTTGCTGTTATTGTACCAGCAACTACACACCATCTTAATGGTAGCGGTAGCATTGCATACGGAACAAATATCGTAAATAAAATGTACCAAACTAAATATTCACGTTCTGCAAAACCGAAACCGTTTCCAATGAAACCTAAATTTAAAAACAAACAAAAAAAAAAAATAATATACATACATATAAAAAAATATTTAGATCGAAATGAAAATTTCTACAACAACAAAAAAAAATTGATCAATCAATCGATAAAAATGTATCCTATAGTAATTTATTTTCGATACACAATATAATAACTATAGAATTTGTATATTATGTACATATGTATGTAGTTTTCAATTCAAATATTTTTTTTGTTTTTTTTTTTTATTTTTATTGTTTAAAATAATACATCCGAATATATTTCAAATCAAACAAATCAAAAATACAAATAAAAATGAACATAAAAATAAAAATTGAAGGAAATTTTCCATTATTTTGCATTTATACGGAATGTGTATACAAGTACATATGTACATATTTTTATTTATTTTTATTTTTTATTTTTTTTTTTTAATTTAACATAAATTTTACCTTGAAGATTGAACAGAAGCCAAGTACATGTTGCAGCCCAATGTATATAATTGTTGGCAAAACATTTCCAACAACCTAATATGCAGATACCTAAATTTGCAATCATACAGCATACAGACCATGTTATTGCGTTAGCTGGAATTTTCTAAAATGAATGTAGCACAAAAAACGAAACAAAAGGAAATTACAAAAAAAAAATAAATAAATAAATACGTCTATGCTAACTACGAATATATATTTATGTAATAATATTGTCAATATAGTATACATATATAGAGATTTTATGTTTTATATAATACATACATAATACTGATAATACTTACATATATACAAATTTGAAATATTCTATCGAAATTTGTTATTGTAATAATTGTACAATAAAATGGTAGAAAGGTAAAAATAATTGTACTCGTATTCGAGTTCGATTGCAATAAATTTTCAACAGATACCATTATTCATAAATGTAAAGGACAAATAAACAAAATTTTATAAGAAACAGTAAATTAAACTGCATTCATGTACAAAATTTTAGATTTTATAATATAATAATAGATCGAAATTAGAGTAGTAAGAGTCCCTCTCGTAATGAATAAAAGCTGTATAATTTTCTATTTATTTCAATGTATTTATGTATTGAAATTATTTTAAGTTTTTTAATTAGACGATATCATTGATAACCATTTTTTTTTTTCGTTTCTTAAATAATATTGTTTACATAAAATTTTGCTTGTATTCCATATTGAATTTTATTTAAATTTATTATTGAAGAAATTATATTCAAAAGAAAAACAAGGAAATTTAAATGTGTGTGTGTGTGTAATTCAATTATTATTCATTTTATACGTTTTAAATATATTTTTTATTTCATTTCATTTTACAATAATAAAAGAAAATGTACATATACAAAATGAAAATCATTTGCAATTAAATAGCTTATTTGACTCTCTACACGTTTTTAACATTTTTACATTCAATATAATATTATATGATGTAGTAAGATGTAGTACAATTATATTTCAGGTAAACAAAATAAAAAATTAAAGAAAATAAATTTAAATTAGTAGCTATGCAATACACAAGAATTCTACCTATGTTATATATATACATACTTTGCTTCTACCATACTACTTTTACTACGTATGTGATACAATTAAATCACATTATTAAGTACTACATAATACATGATGCTACATTTGTGTCGAATTGAAAAATAAAACATAAAAAATGTGTGAATTTTAAAGAGAAAATTTAATTTTCATGTACACACACAGATAGATAATATGTAGTACGAATATAGTATGTAGGTATGTAATATGTAGTATGTAGAAAAGAGGTAATAAAGTTTCCAGCTCCTATGATACACTGAAAATTATTTAAAAATGTAATTATCTGTGAAACATCATCATTCGAAATTTATAACGTTCTTAAGTAAGTTTTTACATTACACTTTTTTTTTTTTTTAAATTGCAAACAAGTGAAATATGTACAAAAAAATAAAAATAAAAAAAAAAAATTAATAAATAAATAACTTGCAGGCATGCATATACTCGTACTTATGTATATTTATGTGCTCGTATATGTACAGATTTTACTTACAATTTCTGGATTTTTTCTGCTTATCCATACAATGGCTAAAACAACTTTTAACCAAAAATCAACGATATTCACAATTAATAAAGATTTTTGCCTTTGACGATGCGAATACGTTAAATATGATCGTTCTAAGGAATGTGCTTTAAATGAATTCGTTAATGATGGACATAAAATTCCTTTAATTACATTCGCTTTTTTAAATGCTGCATACACTTCATTATTAAAGGGTGGTATTGTATTATTTGTATTTCGATTATCACCCACATTGTCTGATAAAAGAAATAATATTTAGAAAGAAAAAAAAAAATTAAAATAAAAATTACAATAAAAAAATGTAAAAGGAATGATAATTATTATAAAGAATAAATTTGAATTCGTAATGATTTCGAATATTACGACGTTATGAGTTTGATGATTGTGATAATGACTATTATGATGATTATTTATGATTATGATCTGCTGTTTGTTTAGCTAGTCCTTAAATTACATATTTTATTTTTTTATCGTTTTATTTGTAAAATGCTTCTTAGGTTGTTAAAATAAACATAAAATAAATAAAAAAAAAAAATTTCCTTTCATTGAATGATATGCCATGAGAGATGTGATGAGAAGTGAATATGAATGTCGTGAATTAAAAACGAAATTGTCAGGATTAGATATTTTCATTTTTAATGTTATATGTTATCCTTAATAATTATTCTTGGCAACAAGTTCAAGTGAAAATTACAACAACATCATAGACATTTAATATAAAAATACAAATAAATCGTGAAGTGAATACATAGTACATAGTACATATATAAAGAATTTATTCAAGATATTTTTAATGTGCACATTAAATTTATTTTTTCTTGTATATACTTACTTTTTGGGGAATATTTATTCTGATGATGATTTTCTTGAATTATTTTTTGTGTCAAATTTTTATCATTATTATGGATACAAACTGATTGAAATTTTTCAAATGTTTCATTATGTGATGTATTTGTAGTATCGTCTGTTTGAGCACCATCACCAGGTAAACGTGGTAATTTTGTTATTTCTGTTACTGTTAACTCCTGTCAAAAGAAAAATAAAAAATAAATAGAAATATAAAAAAAAAAATTATAGGCAAGAAGATAAAACTTTTAATCCTGTTTCTTTTTATTTTTTTGATTTTTTGTTTGTTTTATAATTTTTTGTCCTTGAAATTGAAGTTTTTTATACACACACATTTATAGAATGATATTATTTTAACAAGATATCAAGAGAAATAAAAATCAAAATATGTACAAAAAATAAAACTGAAAAAAATTGTTCAAAGTTTTCATGAGTGCGTGTATATCACGTTTACATTACACCGTGGATATGCGAGCATCTGTACATATGTAAACATACATACTTCAAATATATTTTTATGAAAACTTATTAATAGGATCGAACATGATCGAAACTTATAAGAATATTTATACTTATTTTCATATGTATGTATACGAAGTGTGAGAACATGAAAAAAACTACATATAAATACTCGTACTGTAGAAACTTTTTCTTAAATATTAAATGTATAATATATAATAATATTCTAAGAAAGTTTTAGAAAAATATCTTATTATAAGTGTAAGTTTGAAAGGTATACGTATAATAATAAGGAAACAGTATACCAACTATAATGTCTATTTTATCTTTTTAAATATAAATATAATTTTGCTACAACGCTATAAATAATACAAGAATACACATATACTTAACACATTATAAATATAGTAACTTACATCTGTTTTTTTATATTTATCATTTTCTGAACAATGACCATCAAAATCAATTGTTGTTGCTGCTTTATTTTCAATACCATTATCTTGTTCTGTTTGTAATTCGATAACATCAACAGTATCATCTAAATTTTCATCATCTAATGGTGTTTTAGTGAATCCTTTTATATTTGTATTTTCATTCATTAATTTTTCCATAGTTTTACGCCAAATTGAATTTAATTTTGGCCTGAAATTTCATAAGACAAAAAAAAAAAAAAACAAAAATGATAAAAATAATTATTTTTATAAATCATAAGATATTATAGAAATAAGTATGTACATAATATACGCGGAGATATTTGACTTTATTCTTTAATTTTATTAGGTAAATATTTCCTTATATTTATAGGAGTATGAAAAAATATTCAAAGTATTTTTATATATAAATACACAGATATTTATATGAATCTGTATTGAAATGAATTTCTGCGTGCATGTAAATTTTTATTAAACATTATATATATTATATATAATATTGACATTAAAAATACTATACGTTGTATATTCAAGTACATATTTAATACATTATGTAGGTATATGTATGTACATAATTGTGATCAACAAGAGAATTCATATCACTGTATCTGTGATACATATTTTATGTACTTACATATGTATTTGTATATGTATATAATAATAAAAAAAGATGTCATTGTCATTATCTGTAATGTGAAACTCATATGTGTAATAAATTGTTTGTTCTTTTTTTCATGTATTTATTTTTAAATATGTCCTTTGAGATTTTGCTCATTTCGATGTACATAAGTATGTACATATGTATATGTACTCATATATTGATACTTGTATATACATGAGAGAATTTTAAAACTTATATCTACGATTAGAACGTATTAGAATTTAATATTGTCTTTTTTTAGAATTGACTATATGGTATTCAATGATATTAAAACACACACCACAAATATATACATATATACATATGTACATACTTTTGTGTACATATAAATGGTTAAAAAAAGGATATTATGCACTGTGTATATTACCACGTTTAATATTACATACAAATAAACGATATACATTTACAATAAAATAGAATGTCATAACGAATCAAATTTATTTTTATGTACATATATACCTATATAACAGCAAATAGATATACAAACTACGTAGGTGTAGATATGTAAGTAAATAAAAATGCAAAACACCTGGGGGTATACGAGTATAAGATGTCGTACAGTGCAATTAAATCAATATTGAATCACGCTATAAATATGTATATGGAGAAAAATAAAAATGAAATTTGTTTTTCATTCGAAACAATGAATTCATAATTAAGAATCTTTTTAATTATTTGTCCGATTCATATATGTAGGTATATTCATATTCATACAAATGTATATGTATATAGACATAGAGTATGTATATATGCAATAATATATTATTTTTCTGTGTGTCTATGATGTCTGCGTCTATTTTGTATCAATATAAACTCAAATAAAATGTGTGTATCTGTATCTGTACATACGTATATGTATAATTAAATTGAAAATTGTATGAATTTACAATTTATATGTGTGTATGTGTATTTGTGTTATTGTTTTTGTAATTATTTTTTTATTATTGTGTGTATGATAAAATTACTAAATTCAATGCGCTGTTGCTGTTTATTGTTTTTCTTCGTCTACTAAAAATGTTTCTTTTTTGTTGCTTCACACCAAACTATAATAATAACAGTAGATATTCAGCAACAGATCGTCAACCAAAAACAAAACAACACAACACGAATGATAAAATAATCAAGGAAAATACATTAAAAGTACATCTACATACAAACAAATGTAAATATCTAAATCTAATGTATGAATGTGTGTTTTGGTTTGATGTATATACACACATATGTATATGATATAATGTGTAGGTGTATTGTGTGTACATACAAAAAGGCATAAGAAAATATTAAAGAAAATGGATATAAATGCAACAGATAAGTTCAAATGTAATTGAAATTTAAAAGAGAAAAAAAAAAGGAATGCAAAAGAAAATGTTATAACCGGCGAATTATAAATAAAAATGTATAAAAGAAATATAATTAAAAAGTTTACATTAGAGAAACCATATAAAAATAATAAATTTAAAATCGAAAATGTATAAAAAATTGTATATAAATACATATATATACTCGTACTGTTTGTATTCTGTGCATACGAGTATATGCAATATAATGAAATCAACAGCGAAAAATTAAATTAAATTAAATTAAATTGAAACTTTAGATACAAGTAAATGTAACTTTTTATAGAATTTAATTAATTTCACTTTATACTTGCTTAAAAATCAATGTTATTTGTAATGTAAGAACACGTATATACATTATGTATAAATTTAAGATGAAAAGAAATGAAAATATATAAAATTGAATCCTCTTTTTATTTTATTTTATGATAATTAATTTTTATTTTTATCATATATATGTACACATATTTAATTTTATGTAGATTAGATATATGCATATGCATGATATTTAAATGTTCAAACTATATTATTACAAGATACTGACAGGGTAGGGTGAATAAGTGTAATGGACAATTGAAATTCAATACGCATACTTATTTGTAATTAATCGAAATTGAAATGTATACATAATTAAATACGTATCTATTATGTAATGATCAAAATTGACATATACATATGTGTATTGTATGCATCCATCCATTTGTGCACATATTTATTTTTTACTTATTTTATGTGGTCGAAAAAATGAATATAAAATAGAGATGTATGATTGCGTGTATAGAGAGAAAAGAAACCGCAGCCAGCATAAAATAAAAATCGCTTTTATCGAATTAATTTTATCTCTGCGAATGAAATGATAAAATAAATTTTTTATGTAAATATCTAAGCTGTCTTATTATCTTATTCTTATTTAATACACATGTATTCATACCATACCGTCCAATAAATATCAGTTTATTAAAATTTATGCATGCATTTACATATTTTGCTGAATCATGATCACCTTTTAATATATAGTACATTTAATATCTGTACATATAGACTATATTATATTGAATTGTAAATTAAATTTTCATTGCTTAAGTATATATTGACTTTCTACAATTTTTATACTTTCATTCACGCTTATACTACAACACGCATATATAGAGAGTTAGTCCTTCTTGCTAAATAAATATTAAATTGCACCGTGGCAGTATTGTAGATTCATCTTTATAGATATGATTATGTTTTATTCTTTTTAGTGAATATAAAAAGTAAATTATAATTTTTAATTTTTATGAAATATAATTTAATTTCAGTTTCTTCTATCCTTGTTGTAACTATTTTTCTTCTCACTTCTACTATTCAACTGAAAAGACAAAGTTTTAGTACAATTTCCTTTTCTTATAATAAGAAATAAATAAAAGAAAATTTCTGTTTTTTTCATGTTTCCTAATTGATTTAATACGAATACGAATTAACTCTGAATCAAATGTAATGCAAAATACATATGTATATGTACTATATGTATATAATGTACACTACATGTTATATGATAATATATAATATATAAAACAAAAACTTTGTACAGATAATGAACGATCATAGTATTTTTCATTCAAAGAAAATTTATAATGAAACGAAAAAAAAAAATAAATAAATAAAATATCGAACAATTAATTATCTACCTTATTTTTTTTTTTTTGTTTCTACACATGAATAAAAATCAACTGCAGCAATAAATATGCATGTATGTATAATATTCGTAATTAAACAGAAAAATTAAATTGAAAATTTCCCATCTCATTCCATTGCCCCCATGTACTAGTATGTGTACTGTGAAATGAATCGAAAGTTTTAATTAAGAGAAAAAGAAAATAAAAATAAAAATTATAAGTAAAAATAATCTTTTATCTTTCCTGTGTTTTTGATGTTTTTTAAATGAGTGTGTGTATGTGTGTAGAAAACAAAAATTTTTATCGATATTATTACACAGCTATACTAGTGCATTGAATAACTTTAAAGTAGTATAGTGTTAAATGTTCACATTTCATTAAGAATCTTACACAACAACTATGTATATATAACTTAATTAAGTAGTATTTAAGAGAATGATCATTCCGAGAATAGAAAAATAATTTTCTTTTTGTTTTTCTACTTTTTTCACGTGTTTTTTTGATACTATATATAATCTATCATTCTATCAAAAAAAGGAAAAACTACGCAAAAAAGTTTTATTTTGTATAGATAAAATTGAAATGTGTATACGAGTACCTGCATCATTTATATACGGAAAAAAAGGACGATAAAAGTAAATAAATGTTAAAATCAGACCAATCAAACCAAATATTTAATGAATTTTCATTCTTAAAATTTTGTACATTTGAAATTTTTGTTTAGAAATTTATGTTTTACGGTTTTATCATGATGTTAAAAAGTTTTGTATGTTTAGCAGGTACGCCATTATATTTGTCTTTGAATTTATTTTTTTAAAACACAAAAAAAATTTTTTTAGAATTTAAATAGTGGTCTAAAGTAGAACAGAATTCACATTTTTAGATTAAATTTATCAGTTTGATTATTTATCTGTAAACGTACCTATCAAGTTTAGGGTGCCACTTAAAAAATTTCAACTTCATTTAGAAAAATATCAAAATGTGTTGAGATTTCGTTAATTCAGCATTCAATTGACGGAGGTTTAGTCTCTTAAACTAAAGTCATTTCGAGTACGGTCATAGTAGTTAGTCAATTTTAAATTTTTTTTTAATTTCAAAATTGACTTTGAGTACCTATACATACTATTTCTTACCTTAAACTACTAGTTTCTTCTTCTTCGTCTTCCTCATACATCATTTCGAAATTATAATGTACTTTCTACAGTTGAATTTCAGTTATTTAGTTTAAATTTCTTCTTAAAAATATTTACTACTCAATGTCAATATAGTCCTTTAAATAAAAAGTTCCAGTGGTACTAAGATATTTTATTAAAAATAGTTTTATAACGTTTTTATAAAGCACTAATCACGAATATACATAATTTGTATTTTTTTCTTGATTTTTTATTGTTTTCATTTTGTTACAAACTTTTATTTATCCCTATTTATTATTTATCCCTACACTATTATAAATATTATACATAAATATAAAAATTCTATTATGAAAATTTATTTTGTTATTTTAAACAGAACGAAATCATTTCTATAAATAAAATTTCATTTCTCCTTAATTTTTTTGTAATTTTCATCTGTATAGATATGAATGTTATACACATATAACCTATGTGCATATTTATGTGGTATATGCATGTGTATGTAATAAAAGTGCTAAACAAATTTTATCTCTGCATATCTACGTTTCCATTTTCCATATTATCCATAATGATACGTTATTTTATTTAGTGTGAAATATTTTTTTAATTAAATTCAAAAAAAAAAAAAAACACAAAGATCACATATGCATTATAAATTTAATTAAAATTAACAAACAAAAAAAACAGACAACAAAAAATAAATTTTCTAACTTTTTACTTCCTTTTACTACTTTCACCAATGAAAAATAATTTTTCAAAAAAAAAAAAAAAAAAACAGATATTTTTTTTTGTCTAAAAATAAATTATCATTATGGACTAAATCAATATTGCGATATTTAAGTAAATAAAATGTACTTTAAAGAAAAAAAGGTTCCAGCATATTTTTACATTTATGTACATGCATATAGTATACGTGTTTATGTGTTGGATAAAAAAAAAAAAACAATGTCTAACACATGAAAGTATATACGACGAATACAGTGGTCGTTTAATAATTGGAATATTGTAAAGATTTTCATCAGTACAGGTACAGCGAGAATTTTTTGTTTTGGAACAAAATTAATTTTAGACATAATGAAAACGAATACTGCAAATAAAAAATCTTGGAGGGCAATTAATAGATCAACAGAAGCTTACAGAAATGATTTTGACATTTTTGTTGATCATACAATTATAAGTAGTCATCATCACTATCAACGCAACAGCTCTAGATTGGCCAAGACTTTCTCTGAAATGATTTCTAGACTTTATTTTCATTATGAATGGATCTATAGTTTAGTCCAGTTTAGCATGGATTGCGAAACACAGAGTTGCTGGCCATAGAATTATCAGTATTTTTAAACTTTTTTTTCTCAGCATGTTGGAACTCAAACTCATGCATATAGTTGAGTCAACTTTGGCAATAATGAATTGAATGAAAGCAACAAAAAGTTGAAAGTTATTTTGTTTATTTTTGCCTTGAGCAGAAATTGAAATCTGTACTTCAAGATCAGTAGCGTCAGTAGGCCAGTTGCTCTATCACTGGGCGCTACCGAAGATCCTCATAAAAATAGTTTATTAATTTCTATTCCGTTTGAATTTTTATACGGCCACTGTAATATAAAAATATTATAGTAGCAAAAATGTTAACCGTTCGTATAAAATGTATATTAAATATTATATGTATATCCATAGATGTAAATTATGTAAGCATATATGTATGTACAAATATAACAATATTTATATATATTAGCATTGGATATACATTTGTTTATACATGTATGCTACATAAATTTATATAAATATGCTTAGATGATGGGTAAATATTTGCTTTCAGTTGCCTTTCGTCTGCTATGTATATTAATTTATGAATGTAGGTATACGTATACTGCATACTACTCGTACACTACATAATATTTTTTAAGAAAAAACAAAATTATTTATCTATTCATAAAATCTTGATTAATAATAATTAAATTTATATTTTCTAACAATTTTTTATATGTATGCATATATTTTTTTTATTATATACTACTACTGGTATTTTTACATTTATTAAAAATGTTACATTTATTGTGCTTTCATAAATTACTTGGATGCATTAACACCTAAATATATACGTATTTATCTTTATATAATATCTTAAATAATAATATACATAATTTTTTAATGTGTTCTTTTCCATGATATTCACATTATTAAATACATATTTGATTTTAAATTAGATTATTTCAAAAAAAAAAGTTGGGCGTATATATTGTACACTTTTTCGTCTAGTTGTATTTATACACAATTCATTTATAAATTTTCATTACTTATGTTAAATAAATAAAAATTACTCGTACAACAAAATATTAATATTTTCTTCTCCTTTATTATTTATTTTCTTACTATATCTATTTAATTCGCATATTATGAAATAATACTTTGTAAATTATATGACTAATAATTTACTATTTTTTTTTTCCAAAATTACTAATCACTTAAATAGAATTTTGTTTACTTTGAAGGTGTGATATAGGTTTAATGAAAATAATCGCATATCGTATGCGTATATTATATGTACGTGGGATGTTTTCATGGCGTTTCATTAAAATAATGATAGACATATTAGGAGTATGGGGACTATGTATCTTTAATATTTATTTTAAAATTACTATAAACGTATTTATATAACATATTCAATGTAGACATTTAGGTAGGTATATTATACAGTAAATCCATATCAAGGATGAATAAATGGAAATTTTGGCACATTTTTATTGATGAGATGTGGTTACATTGCATTTGACTATAATTTGTGCATAAATAAATATTTTTTGGTCATTGACTAGTACAGTAACTTTATAGCACACGCTACTATAGAGTAGTATTTCACACATCATCATGATTGTGTACTCGTATTTTCATTCTTGATAAAAAATTGATTTTCTCTGTAAGAGTAAAATGCCAATATTGTACACAATAAACATGAAAAATCAACTAACAACATTTTATATGTACTTTCTCCTCTACACTACATCTATACACACACTCTCGAGCATTGAAGCTTATTGACTATTACAGTGTCTATAGTATACGTTACAATAGTACGAGTATAGTATTTTACATATAATTTTTGAATTTTCATTTCGATACTTCGAGTGATGCCTAGGAGTACTTTATCGGGAAATCGGCCTTTTAATAATTCAATTTCTTGGAATTATTTTTTTAAGCTGCTAAACTTTATACTCTTGGGAATATTTTAAATATAATAAGTGTGTAGGGTACGTAATTACATACAATGAACCTTACTATAATGTGCTATAATCGAAATTTGTAATACATTTCTGTATACTAGATACTAGCGAATTAAAAAGTTATAGAGTAAATTATAGATTTAATTTGTTATTGAATTTTTATTTGATTGAAGAAATTTTATCATAAACTAAAATTTACAAAAAATACATTACACAATTTTATTTCATTCGAAAACTTTAAATGATATATCACCAAGTAATTTTTTCATTGTTATTGGTGACCAATAACAAAAAAAAAAAAAAAAAAAAATATTATACATTTACATTACAGACATCACGTACACTTACACATACAAATATTGTATCTTTATGTACATATATTCGCGTATTATATACAAATTTATTCGATTTTTCTTAAATGAATTAAATTATTTTGACACATTTTCAGTCAATCGAAATCGATCAATCAATTAAATCATTTTCAAAATTTCATTGCCTTAATTTTTTACTACATCGAATATTTTTGAACATACACAAAATAGGCACGGGTATAATAATGTAAATGAGTATATTATTTTTATTTTACAGAAGAAAATAAATACTGTAAATATAAAAATAATAAATTAATTAAAATATAAACATTAATATTGTATATACATATACAAGATATAATATATAAAGGAATATACAATATGTATAGATATAGTGTGTTTTAAGTTATTGTAAATATTATTTTTAGTCAAAATATCACTAAAATGTAAACAATTTATTCTTTCGAAAAGAAATACAACGTAATATTTAAAATGTGCACATAGTACTAATTTTTATACCATTTTCTATACTGTATATATGCATGACGTACCGACATATATGTACTATGGTGTACTATGTGTATTAATATTGATTGTCGACAATAATTTATTATTATATCGAACCAATATAATATGTATTTAATTATTTTGGAATTAATTCAATTAATAAATAAACGGAAAAATTTATAACAAAAAAAATTATTGCATCAAAATTTTGATGAAAAATCATGAAATGATAATTATTATATTTTATTCATGTACACACACACACACACACACACACATACATGCACATAAGATCATATAACAATTTTTGTATCGAAGAGAAATTATATATAGTTTTTATAAATCCAATTGAAATTTTTTGTAATTACACTTCATACACGTACATTTTTTTACCTAAATATTTGTTCAAATTTAAAATTATTTTTATAAATTTATTTTTATAAAACTATTTTTTCATTAATAATTATTGATTGATTTTAGATTTTCAAAAATTTATTAAATTCTAATTTATTTGCAGCAAATATAATTTCATACATAGTTTCTATCAAAAATGTTTTTGTATATACATATAAAATTTTAAAAGAATAATATTGTTCTAAAAGGAGAATAACAAAATATTCAAAGGGACGTATACATTATAATTATGATGTAGTATTTGAACAAATATAAAGAAAAAAATTAATATTCAGATGTACTCGTACATAACGCGACTATACAATGAGAATTGATTCTCAGACCTTTTTAATATACGTTCTCTCAATAGAAACTATAGTACTGAAAATCAAAATCATTATCGAACTATTAAATATTTGAGAAAAATTTAAATTTCATCAGTTGATTATTATTCTGTATAGTATCTATAAATGTTTTTTACATAATTATTTTTATAAAATTCGACATTCAAGTATGTATTTATATATGTTGTATAAATGAAATTATTACATCAAGCATTCATAATTTTGTCCTTAAATTATATGAATACATAAACATATTATTTTCATCAGAAAAAAAAAATAATAAATCTTGAACTATGCTTGTACTATGTTACCCACTATGTGCAGCAGGAGTATAACTGCATATTACAAGTATGTACAAAAATATATACAATACTTTTCAATATTCACTATAAATTTACTTGATAATAATTATGATGTCAGTTTACTTTAAATTATTATTGTTAGAAGAGTATTAAGTATGCACGTATACATACTCATATTTATTGTACGTACGTACATTATCATTATCATCATCATTGACATAATTTTCACTTTTTTTCTTTTGTCATTTTTCTATTTTCAATTCTTTTTTTTTTTTTGTATTTTAATTTTATTTTTTCTTCATTTTCTATAATAATTCAGATATTGAAAATCTTGTGTAAATTTAAATATTTTAACGTTTGATTTATTATTAGACATAATATACGAGTATATGTATATATCTAGAGTATATGATAATGGAACACTTTTATTTTCTTTTTTCCGTCCTTCTTTAATAATGACACGTTCGATTAATATGTTCGATTTATACGTTCGAATATAAAATATCAATAATAAATAAGATGTTAAATAATAAAAAATTGTACAGTTCACTGCACTTTTTCACTGTAATAAATATGTATGAACGTACAGGTATGTATGTACATATTATATTACGCTACCTATCAACTATCTATAAGTTATGTATTGAAAAAAAAAAGTAAAACGAAAAAAATATTGATATAGGATTTATGAGGACTGAAATTCTATTTTTAGATTCTACGAGTATATAATAAATTTTTCATATTTCTATATAAGTTTTATTTTTATTTTGATTTTTTTAAAAGAAAATCAGTAACACTTTCACACGTGTAAATTGCACATTTTTTTTTAAAAATTTTCTTTTGTTGAAACTCATCTATTACGATATAGTCACTTATTACCATCATCTTCATAGTTTAAAAACATATACATATAGTTTTATATGGAAAATCAAAAAAGAGGTTTAATGGGTGGTAATATATAGTAAAAGTAAATTGAAATTTATGATGAGTTAAAAAAATAAAATAATATTACTTTTATTATTTATAGATATTAAATTTTTACTAAATTACACATTTTACTCATGTACGCCGAGTATATTTAAAAATTATAAATAATGTATTTTAACCAGTCAAACCGTCAAACCATGTATAGTACTCATGTTGTTAACAATACACAAAAGCTAACGTCTGACTGAAACAGTGTATTGAAATTGAAGATGAAAATCATACAATATTCTGTTTCTGATTTTGATGAAAATGGAAAATATTCGTTACAGAAAAATCAAATTCCGAAAAACATTCATTGGAAAAGCTTTTGCTTCCGTATTCGAAAAAGCTTCAATAATTTCTTTACTCGTAAAGTAGATTAAAAAGGTAGATATTTGAAATTAAATAAAAACAAAGAAGAACAATTTAAAAAAAAAAAAAAAGAAACTGTAACCTTCAATAAACAACAATCATAACAACGATAAACGCCGGTATAATTTTATTTATTTTGTACTTTTTTTTTTCTAACGTGTATACCTTGTAAATATACCAGATATCAGCATTCAGCACATATGTACTTGTATAAATGATAAAATCACGATATCAAATTTTTGCGCATTGTTTACATTTTTTTTTTTATTTTGTTTCATTTAGATAAATTATTATTATTTTCTCGTTATATTTTGTTGTTTTATTAATTCATTCAAGTTTTGCGATTTTTTGAAAACACAAACATGTACAGATATTACAATTTCTGCTATCTATATAACCATACATACAAATTAAATGATGTTCATTCAAATTATATTTTTTTGTTTTGTAAAATTAATAAAATCACGAGATAAGTAGTTAACGATTAAGCAAAAATTGATGATTAAATGAGAAAGAAATGTGTAAAAATATCATCATATGGTCGCACAATTTATAAAAATTCATTCATAAAATTTTTACAGACAATATCTCTAATACTGACATATAGCATACAATTGATTAGTACACAAATCATATTCTTATGCAATTGAAGCATTGTTCATTATTTGGAATTAATTGTTAGATGAAAAATAGGAACATATTTTTATACGATACCCATACCATATACTATAACATACTATCACGTCACGATTAGGTACTTCCATATACACTACCATGTAAAGTATATTGCTTCCTTTTCCTTTCGACATATTCATAAATCGTTTTACTTACGTACATCCCGCATCCTACTTCATATGAAATGAATCGGAAGTGAATATTACTTACATACTCTTCTATATCTGCTACCCTTTTACTATCTTCTATTTCTGTAGAAAAATAATACAATTTAATGTTTCAATTTCGAATATTGTAATGATTATTAGATAGATTTCATTTAATTGTTATTACAAGATATAACAAGAAAAAAAAATATTATGGATGTAGAAAAAAATCAAAAGGAAATTACATATTTATCCATTCCTATAATTTGTATAATTTTATATGCTTTCATTTTATTTCATTTCTTTTTACTTGTATTTATTTTGTGATACATTAAATGTACGAGTATATAACTACAATTACATATTATTGTAGATTTATATAGATGCATAATTAACTTAATTTTATATTGTTTCTATTTCATTCAGTAAACAATAAGTATGTATTCCCATTTAACGCATTTCTGCACCCAAGACGCAACTTATAGAAGAAAAAAAAATCAGTTAATATAATTTTACGAGTATGTACATATTTAAAGATGATAATAAAATAATTTGCCTAATAGCAAAAAGGATAATTACATAGTATTTGAATGAAATGCGCAGATAAAATTGTATTTTTTTGTATGTATGTGTGTGTTTATATATTATAATTAAATTTAGATTTTCAATATTTGAAAGGAATTTGAAAGGAATAAAAAAAAAACACGATAGAACGACATTAAAAGATAAGGAATTAAATATGTACATTTTATTTGATTGAAAAATCAATTATCAAAAGTATACATATACTTACGGTCACACATATGCATATGTATATATTTACTCGTACACATACATTAAATATAAATTTTATAAAAGATTAAATTACAATTTGAATCTATTCCAAATATGTAATTTTCAAATTAAGGAATCATATACTCGTATAAAAGAAAATAAATAATCAACCATAAAATGAAATATTGAATTTATGTATTCATTTTCATTTTTTTTTTCAGACATATTTTTTCTCGTATACATATTCAATTCTACTTCATGAATACCAGTTATAAATTCATGTAATTTAGATGTATATGTACGAGGGTACGAGTTTGTGTGCATACGTAAGAGTATATACATATATATGATGTACATATACATATAAAGAAAAATTCATTTTATTTAATTTATTTTTCCAGCATATGTAAAATAACCAATATCATATAGCAGCGTTATCTATTTACCAATTTAGTTTGCTTCATTTTAATGATAATGATAATAGTGATGGTAAATGGTTATGAATGAATCGTATATTGATAATAAATTTCTTCGTCATCGTATTCACACTATGCATTGAGAACATTTATGTAAATGTGAAAATTGAGAATAACTATATAGTACGATCATCGAATTATTTGAAGAAATCAATTTTTTTTAATCGGATTGATAATTCATATAATTTCTTTAAATTTATAGAAAAAGAATTAAAAACTATGATAGAAGGATGAAACCATACGTCCACACTTTAATCAATATTTGAAGTTCAACTTATCTTATTATAAGGATAATAAAATTTTCTCTTATATTTAAAATTCATTTTTTATGCTTGCTTCATCATATATGTATATTGACACAGTGGTAGTTAAATTTTATATAAAATTATCTTGTAAATTAGATTTAAATTCAATTTTTTCATTTCAGTTCTTTTATTTTTCATTGAATACTGTCATTAAATATTTCACGAAGTGTACAAAAGTGAGTAGATCAGAAAGTGTTTAGAATTGTTTTACATTTGAATTTCTGTTGTATTTGAACATTTTTGCTAATTAATTGTTACGTACATTCTTACTTATAGTTATAGAAATATAATTTTTCATTAAGTTTCCATTATTAACATTTAATTAATGTTGTTTGAATTTATTTTGTATTAATATAAAAGACTTGACAACAATCAAAATGAAATAATATGTTTGACCTAATACACATTATTATTTTCACTTTTTGCTCTTATAATATTCTAGATTCTCTATGTACTTGATGTTATATTCTAATGTCATCATCATCGTATTTTAAAAAGTACCACAATGAAAACTGAAAAGTAATTAACTTGTTCATACTTAAATTGTTCAAGTATTTGTTATTGTTGTCTTTTTGTTCAGTTTTCATTTTGCTTTTTATTGTCATTTTGTCAACATGGAACTCATTATTATTATGAATGACCGCATGAACTTTGTGCTGTGTGAATTGTATTGGTATAGTTTCGATATTAATTTGCCACGATTTATAGAACCAGAACAAAGGAAATTGTTTTTTGAATAATAATTGGATAAGGTATTGATTATCAAATATTCTATGACAAAAAGAAAAACTTCATATCCTTTCGTTTAAAATTTATATCCTTTCCTCTTAAATCGTTTCTAATATTTTACTTATTATTAGTGTAATTGAAATTCAAATTTTTATTTCACTTAAAATGGTACTAAATTGTGTTGTACATAAATTTATTCATGAAAATAATTTAGTGACTGTATAATAATTCAAAGGTATTAAATTCGATATTCAGTATAATCGTAGAATTAATAAATTAAAATACATTGTATCTAATATTACTTACGATTATGTATACATACAGTAGCACACACGATGAACTTGTCATTGTACCACGCCTTTTTTTAATATAATACATTACTTAGAAACTGAGTAAAGTAAATAAAATTTCTCAAGAATTTCATGTCAATAATAAACTTATAAATGATTACGAAACCATGGGGATCTAAGTATAGTATAGTATGTTTAAGCATTATGGATATCATATTACCTCTCCATTACCGCGCTAAATACATATTCACATACATAATGTTTATGTACATATTATTATATGACGAATCTTTTATTATCCATAAAATTTAGTTCAATGTCCAGTTCCAATGTCAAAATAATTTTGTTATAATAATTTCATTTTAAATTCTTAGCAACATTTTTTTTTTCATCCTTTTACTAAATTAAGTATATTAAAAAGTTTTCAATTTATTATTATGTATGCTAGTGTGCGTATACAGCAAAAAATATTTAAAATGTAGTAGGTAGTAGATATACAAAGTGTTCCATAATAATATATAAGTTTTGTTTGATTCTTTTATCATTTAATTGATTGAAATTTTTTTTTAAATTAATTTTTATTAAATTTTAGTTAAAGGATAGTCAATTTACGATACATATGCACACAGTTAATTCACATAAAACAATTGTGATTTTATTACATTATCAGCATAGTTATGATAATTAAAAACACACATTCTAAAAGCACACATATTGCTTAGTATAGATTCTAGTAAAATACACTTTACATTTATGAGGGTACTTGTATTTGTTTGGAAACAATTTAAAATAAAGTTAAATGTCTAAAAATTTATTCGTACAATTATTATGTAAGTAGAGGTACATACATATATTCTAAAATTTAGAATCTAAATAATTAACCTTATGAGCATGATGGTAAAATGAAATACATATAATATTATCAAGAATTTTCAAATATTGTTACACGCACATTCAAAATTTCACTCCTTCATTATTTTGTTTTGAATATAATTTTGAAAAATATTTTCTGAAACACATATTTCATATAATATATACATACCATATCATATATCTACATAATTATGTATTGTATTATGTATCTTGTATGTATTCTAAATATTTAATTTTCACTTATCATTTTCTATTTATTATCAACAAATTTTCACTTATAATATATTTATTATTAAAATTTTAATAACAAATAAACGTTTATTTATTTTTGATTTCAATTAAACGTACACGTGCAACAAAACAACATCACACAACATATGTGTAAATAAATTATTTTATGAAATATGTTTTTATATACTCAGGCAGGATAACAATAACAATAACAACATAAAATGAAAATAGAATAATTTTATTTTTATTTTTAGAAGAAATAACACACACAGACATATATATATATATATATATATATATATATATGTATATTACTTGTTAGCTGTTAAAAAGTTTATTTCTATAGTAAATTATGAATTAAAAAATTACATTCGTACATACATATAGATACATACACACGCATTATTTGTTAAATTGGTAAATTTATGATTTTGTTTTTCAAGAAAACTTTTGACATACTACACGATATAAATATAAACTTATCTAAGATTTATAAGCATTCTATATAACTAACAAGTAAAATAGATGAAGATGCTTGTTATTTTAAGATTAAATGTACGTATATACGAGTATATAAGAATTTATACCTACACAAATACATATCCGAGAAATTATGTTTACATATATGAAAAAACATATATATACATATATATATATATGTATATGTGCTTAAATGAAAAATACCTTCTATATGAATTACGTACATAAATGTACATGTGTATATATATAAATAAATGATATGAAATTAAAAATGAATATCGTATATACTGTCGTGTATGTAGTGTGCATAATTTCATTTTATTTGTCTACAGTCATATATACATTTTCTTATTATTCTATTCTTGTAATTAAGTTTGTAAGAAAGTTCAAAATATTATAAATTTTGATTAATCGATGGGATAACATTAGAAAATTCAAAAACTATTAATCATCGTATAAAAACGACCCATCGTATGCGTATACTCTCTCCAATCTCCATATATTATCGTATACATGATAATTAGATTATTTACAAACTAGTTTGTAAATAAGTATATAAGGATTCCATTTTCTTATATTTAAATAAATGTAGTTGTATTAAATTAATTAAAAAAAAAAAAAAAAATTGAAATAAAAACTAAGGAAAATTTTATAAAAGAAAACATTTTATATAAGAATTTCTTTGTGTTGTACAGTCAATAATGTTCACCTTCAAATTTTTAAAATTTAAATAAATTCTAGGTAATAAAAAATTTTCAAAAAAAAAAAAATTTTTACATTCAACATCGTTATCATTTATTCTTACCTTAAAAATTTTGTTCTTTAAAAACGTATACTCTCTCTTGATTTGTTGCCTTTGGAAATATTTATTTATTTATTATTTTTTAAAATTAAAAATATCAGTTTTCCACATCTTCCAATTTATAGTTAACTTTTAACATCTTTTATTTTTCAAATACATGTTGAAATTCGATTTGAAACAATATACCTATATAATATACAACAATGATGTACAAGTACTATAATTATACATAAAAATGTTTGTATACATTATTCAGTGAAAATTCAAAATGTAAAATAAAAAAATCAATAATCACTGCAAAACTAGATTACGTCAATAGAGAATTTAACTCGTTTTCAAAAAAAAAAAAATCACTTAAATCATTCATTGAAATTTAGCGAAAAATCCGATAAAAAATATACAATAAAAAAAAAAACCACAAAAAGTAGTTAAATAAATAAAATAAATTCAATGAAAATTCAAATTCAATTCTCGTACAAAAAACACAAATAACGCAAACATTTTTTATAAAATTTTGCAATCACATGCGTTTTGTACATTTTTATTTGTTTTTCGCATAAATAAATTAGAGGAATTGAATGTATTTAGAATTTTGAACAACAAATTTTAAACACTCTGTTTTTTTTTCTTTAAATTAAAACAATAAATTGCTCTGCGTTAGCTGTGACAATTGTACTGAATACTGAATAAATTTCTTGTCAAGTATCAATATATTGAACAGAAATTTTTTAATAAAATATATGATACTTTTCAAATTGTATGTGGATAAATGTATTTGTGATACCCTTGTTTGTTGGGACATTATATCATTCAACAAAATTATAGAATATTCTCGTTATTCTATACTTATCAGTATCAGTATATCGTGGCGAGTTTCATATCTAATCTATAGTATTATCTCTTCCTAAATTTGTGATAGTGATATTTTATTAATTTTTATGTGTATGTACACAACACATGTATGTATACGTACGAATACAAAAAACAAATACAATTTAATGGTATAGAAATTTTGAATGAAATCAATTTGTTTACTCTAATTAAATATTTACTCGCGATTCGTAAATAAGTATATATCGATTTGTGCGTGTACATTAGTACCTACGAGTACTCGAGACTCATATATGAAAACAATAAAAATGTAAAAAAAAAATTAAATTCAAAAATTTTAATAAACCCACGCGGTTATTGAAATTTATTTACTGTTATTTTTATATTTTGATGATCCTTTATTATGTGAAATAGTATACAAATAAGGATATTTTATAAAAATAAAAATAATAATTATATTATTACACTGTTGCTAGTGTGATTTCACTCTTATAAATTTTTCAAAGTGGAAAATTCAAAATAAAAAATTATTAAAAATGTAAATTTTATGCTGTATGTACTTTACACATGATAATTTCGCAAAATATGCATTTTAAATTTCTTCGATTATTAAATCAAATTACAAATTTATTCAAAAAGTAAACATAGTGTACAGTACAGAATAAATTTTACATTGTTTGTGTGTTACAAAATTATAGACCTATTTATATATTTTTATAATCGTTGCCCTTTTTCCTTTCACATTATCATCATCAGTCACAATTTTTCAATCTAGTATTGTAGACACACAGTGGTTGAAATTAAGTATTTTGCTAATTTCAGCCTCGAAATCCGGAAAATATGACGGATTTGGGCCGAAATCTAGTCAGCGAAATTACATAAAAAATACGTAATTTCGCTCGAAATCTACTCATATTTCACTCTTTACGTAGAACAGAGACATCTACTAACAAATTGTAAATCAAAAAAAATGTTTTTTTTTTTAAATTTTTATTAAGAAATAATTGAATATAAATGACAGTTAAATTTAATAGAAGAAGTATGCTATGTTCAGATAAATTAAATTAAAATTAGATAAATTAAATAAATTCGACGAACTGTCAAAATCGCTGTGTGTCACCTTCGTAATTTCAACTCGAAATTAAATTGAAATCTACTTAATTTCAACCTCTGTGTGTCGAAGACATAATCATTATTCGTACTCTTTACCTATTATTTATCTACTCACTTCTCACTTGAAATGCTTATATTTTTATCTAAAGGCATATTTTTTTGTTTTGATTTTTTAAATGGTACATATATGTAAAATATCCTTGAAAAATGTACACAAAATTTACATACATTTATACAAATATGTATGTATATCCAATTTATATGTACACACTTTATAGAGGGAAATTTGAAAAATAACTTAAATTTTTCATTCATTCAAATGTGAAACATAAACACTTAAATAAATGTATGAAAAGGACGAAAAAAAAAATTTTTTTTAAAAAGAAAACTGAATGGAAAAACAAATATGTATAATCATAATATACAAATTATTTTTGAATAAGAAGAAACTTTTTTTTTTTATTTTGTTACAAAATCACTGAAGTGTACACATGATATGATGTCTGATTTCATAAATTCAAATATTCGACTAGACAATGAACAAATTTTACAAATTTTGCTTCATTTCTTTTTTATTTTCAAATATGTATACATTTCACGTGCATAAGTATATGATTTTACGAATATGTTATATGAATGAAAATAGGAAAGAGTAAACATGAAATTACATACATATATACGAATAATATAGCCAAATAATAATGTAGTAGTAGTTCAGATAATATAAAGAAAAATTACTTGTCATTCTTTAATTTAATGTAAACATGAGTTCGAGTGTTAGTTGGTGTCAGCTAGCTTGGTAGTAGTATGATATAAGGAAACAATTTACTAAAAGGCTAAAATTCATAAATCATAATGGCAGATGAATAAAGGATTATATTTTATTTTCATTTTTGATAATATTCGTATATGTATATATAGAAACACACGTGTATGTGCTAACAAAACAAATAGAAATAAAATCATCCGTGATGTATGTACAAAATAACAAATACAGGAAATACGTTGATAATAATATTTTTTTTTTTCGTTCCAAATATTATGTATATAAATTCCTTTTAGTCGATATTTGAAGTTATAGAAATTTTGTTTGTGTTAATGGATTAACAAAAAAGTGTACATTTAAAGTCTGTACGTATTTGAAACTGTAAATAAATGTTTTTTTTTGCTGTTATTTTTATCTTATTGCAAAATTCAAAATAATTATGAAAATGAATGAGAATTTTTTTTTGTTGTTGTTGAAAATATAATATTTTTACTCGTCATACACATATACATACATATAATGCAAATATAATCATTAAATTGCTACATTTGAGTTTTATTATGATTTTTCCAAGCTTGAATTTTAATTTTATTATATCACTAAAGACAGATGCAGACATTATGTTCTATGTACACAATACCGTGTAGATAAACACATTTTATTTATGTACCATATTTATTTCGAAACCAAATGAATCATAATAAATGATTATGGTATATGGTATATGGCATATGACATATTCATAAGTTATTTTATGTTGTTGCTATATACATTTGATATTGTTTTGTAAATTTTCAATGTGGAAATGAAAATCAAGAAAAAAAAAAAAAAGATGGAAGAAAATTACGAAATCCTTACATAATGACAAACTCATAAAATTCTATATAACCATTATCTTCTGTAGCTATTGAGTAAGATAGTAGGAGGTTATTTTTATTATTTTTTTTTTTCATATTTTTCGAATAAATTAATTTTTATAGGAGCAATTCATAATTAATATGAAAAATTAAATTTTCATATGTTTTCCAAATAACATTATCGAATACCCAATAATATGCACATGCACGGGAAGTAATTTGCTTTCATTGTTCGAATTTAGCAGGACAAAAAATAAATGAAAAGTATAAATACAAATTATTATATTATATACCTTTAAAAATGTAGTTCCTTAAGTACAATTAATTTTCCGTTGAAAATTTAAAACAAATAAATTTATACAAAACGAGAGAACATAAATATAAAGAACGATGGTATGTACGAGTGTCAATTGTAGAATGAATTGTTTTTACTGTGTGATTTATTTCATGAATAAATTAATATTACTATATGTATATGACAAAAATAAAACACGATTTAGAGAAATGATCCATAAGGAAATGGTAAGAGAAATCGAAAAAATAGAGAAGAATGGAAATATTGCTTGCTTGAGGTGAAGGCCTTTAACAGAGCGCTAGTGTCACGATGATGATAATTAAAATGAAAATAATTTAAAGTTGTGGGTATTTAAGAAGTTATGAGCTATATGCTATAGTATTGTTTTCAGATTTCTGATAAAATCGAATATTTAAGTACAGATTTTCTATACACAATATACCATCATCATACTTTATATTGTAGTATATCTAATATTTGCTTAAATTAATAAATTAATCACATGTAAATAACAAAAAAAAAAATATTAAATAAAAAATTTTATCACATATTTACGAGTAAATTACTGCAATAAAAAATAATAATAAATACGAATAAATGATTTTAATAAATAAAAATTTTGAAAAAAATTATTTCCTAAATGACAAAAGAATCGAACGTGCGGAACAATCAAAATAATGAAACGAAAATACTATACGACACGAATATACTATACCCATTAAAAAGCAACATTTGTGACTTTTTGTGACGTAAATTAATCAATTTACTCAAATAAATAGAGTTACGGTCCAGTTATTAAATATTTTTATTTCACTGTTCCATTTTTTTTTCACATCCTATATCACATCCGTATTGCTTCTATTTTTTTTTTTTCTTTATATATGCTTCTTTATTTGTTTTTCTATTAGAAAAAAAGAAATAAAATTAAATTTAAAGCTGAGAGAAAGAAAAATCTATACTCATTCATTATTATTCTGGACAGAGTACACAAGTTTAATTTCATAAATTTATTTATTATATTATTATTTACCATTTCTTCAGTAATTTATTTTAATACTAGTAACTGTAAGCATTTAGTAAAGAAGTCAAATGTTACAGTGAAAGCCTGAATTTTAGTCCTGAATTTCAAGAAATTTTAAGATACGTTTTTTTTATTTGACAAGAAAAATTTGTTTTTAAAAAGGAAACGTTTAACTTCAAAGTTTTTACGGATGATAAATTTACGAAATTACAAGTGTGTAAACGATCGGGATCTTTATTTTTAACAATGTACGATGATAACAAGTAGAATGGAATGAAATATAGTCAATTTCCTCAAATACGTATATACATAAATCGGTTTAAATAATTTGTGTTGTGTTGATCACGTTGACTTTTTGTGAATTGCATTTTTCTATAAATAGTGAAGAACATCCTCTTTGTAAACTTCCTAATATATGAATCTTTTGACATGACATGACAACAATACATTTACTTTCTTTAACATAATTCGTAAACGTACATTATATGGAGACTCCAATAAAAATGAGATAATGTTATTGCGACCAATATTGTTTTGTTCGTTTGACGTTTGACCTACAAACAAGAGCGATAATAATTAGTGATTTAAACTTAAACACATTTTAATTGAATTTTTATAATGTTTTCATCTGCATACACATCCATTTGTATGTATGTATGTAAATTATAATTTATCTGTGATGAACATTTTATTTTTAAATGTTTTTTTTTCTTTCGAATCTTTTATATATTTCCAAAAACATTCAATTCGTGTGGTAAAATTTGAAACAATTAATATTTGAATTTTTTAAATTATCTAAAATTAAAATTAATTGATTTTTTATTGATTTTATTAATCAATATTTGTGCATACAATATTAATGCTATGTACACGTAACGTAACCTTTTAAAAGTTTAATATAGAAACGGGAAGCATGATAATGAACAGAGTACAACATAATATGGGAGCGGTTAAATGAGTATATGTATATACTTATGTATGTATGTATGTATTTTAATAAAAAGTTGAAAATATTTTCTTGAATTTCATTTGAATTTTTTATTTTTAAAAAACTCAAATTTATATAATACAAAAATTACACAAACAAAAAAGTAAGTTAATCAAATCAATTTTTTATTGCCTTTTTTATCCAAGTCAAAAAATAAAATTCAAGGAACATTATAGAAAATGTGAAAAAATATATATGTATGTGTGTACATCCAAATATAAATAATTTGATTTGTAAAGATATTCTACAAATAAATTTACAATAATATCCTTTAAGAAATTTTAAAAAAGAAGCCATCAGACAATTTTTCGCAAAATAATGATATAATATCCGATTATATATGCAAAATATGTGATGAAAAGCTCAATTAAACAAAAAAAAAAAAAAATTAATAAAAAAAAAAACATTTTATATAAATTTAAATTTTTAAATATAATTTCAAAATTTTTCATTTTTCCTTTTCTTTCATTAAAAATTGAAAATTATACGACGAAATATAAACATTCATTTCTTAAGAGCGACAGAAAAATGTAAAATAAATGGGTGCGTTCAGTTCAATGCAGCGATGCAAGTGAGCGATGTTTAGATAATCGCTGTATACAATTTACTGAACTGTTTACAGCGGAAAAACCCGCTGCAAACAGTTGATAGTTGGCTTTGTCTGTTGTTCTAACATTAAATATGTCAAAATTTGTTTACGATGACTTTTAAAGCGAATTTTTATTCAGCTGCAAAATATTTACATCGCTGCAAAGTAGCGATTATGCAGCGAAGCCGTTCAGTAAGAGAAATTATTGCAGCGATGGAAAATTATACATCGCTGCGTGGAACTGAACGCACCCAATAAATCAAATTTAAAAAATATGTATATTACTTCTACACTCAAATCTATTTACAAACTTTTGTACAATATTTCTCTCTATCTACTCGTATATAATATGTGTTATCTACATACATATATGTACAAGACATATGATACCGCATTTACCATTATTTCTTTTTCAAATTTCTATTCAAATTTATTCAATTGAGAAACATTTGTATATCATTAATTTAATATTGTAGATTGTAGTTTAAATACACATATGTAAAATTTACAATTGCATTGAATGAACATAATGGAAAAAAAAGGGGGAAACAGAATGGAAAATGACACATAAAATTTACAAAATGAACAACAATACATATTAATATTTCCTTGAATTGCATTGTTGTAAAGTAATAGATTTCCTTATCTTTATATTGTAATATAAATTTACATATACATATGATGAGAACGATTATGTTGCTTTTGCTTCTTAAACGATACACATATTTTCATCTTGAAAATATTATATGTTATATCATTTAAGGACGAATATATTTTCAATATTAATATAATATTATCAAAATAATGTAACAAATGGTTTATACAAGTTAATTCTATGTATATAATATGTACTTAAAGAGAATATTTTTTTGTTTTTCGTCTGTTTAATATAATTTTGTAAAATAAAATGTAATCATGTAGAGTCTTGAATAAATTCAGTGATAGTGAAATAAAGAAAGAGAATAATTTATAAATTTTTATAATAAAAAAAAATTGTTCAGAACATAAATATTTCATAAATAAATTAAAATAACATGTGACGATCATATTGGCCTTTATAATAAATTATCCTAAATTAAAATGTAATGAATATTAAATTTTATCCGTTTATATATTTGTATTGGGTACGATTACATATTACCATATAATCATACTATACCTAATTATTGAACTTTTTTATGTGAGTTTTTTGAGATTTTAAATTCGTCTAAAAATTTCAATAATTTAAATTTACAAACACTGAGAGCAGAGAGAGAAGAAGTTCGACTAGACGGCGGTCTTTGAGTGTAATGAACAGTCCTGTCTGAGTGCTCATCAGGTTCGCCAGCAAGCGTCCTCCCTTACCGTAAACCATAACAATAACCATAAAATCTATAAAGTACTATAGGCGAATATTTATTCCTTGAAAAACTCAATTATTATGTCAGAAGCATCATTATCATTTATGTGAATATTTTTAAATATTTCAGATATACGTATACATTGTATAGTAACGAGAATGCTGGTACAGAATTGTTATATTTAGTCCAAAAAGTTATCTTTGAGAATTTCGTTAATCATTTTTGTTTAAAATGCAGATGGGATAACTTTCACTTGATATTCACATAATGCTACTAATAACTATTGTGAAATTTATGTTAATTAAAAATGCAATGCAGTAAAATACTCAGATTTATTCCAGTAAAACCAAGTTAACGCAAGTAAAAATTTCGTAGCATATATTATCATGTAATTATACATATGTATCCTGTAATGTCTCTGTATGTATTTTAAATTTTAATATTCATTATCTCTCTCTTTACATTTTCTTTTCAATAGCATTTACATATTTAAATTCATATAAATTTTACAATGATCTAAATTATAATTAAAACCTACTATAAATATATGTACTACAAAGACACATTAAAACACAAAGCTACAATGTGGATGTATTATAACTGCACTCAATATGTGATATATAATATTGTATAATCGTACAATATTTTTTAATATCAATCATTTACATTTTTAATCCATAAAATCACTATAAATACGAGTAGGTATGTATTTTAATATCATTTTTAGTGAAATTCATTTATTTTTGATGTTTTTAAATCTGAATATTATCATAGGATCAAAGAAAAAAAAAAGTTTTTTAACACATATACATAAACACATTTGTATATATAATATTTAATAAAATTTAAATATTTTTATTTATATAAATATTTTGAATACTTAAATGAATTTATAATCATGAAAAGACTTTATGTAAGTATATATGATTGGAAAATATTTTTTTCTATGCAAAAGTATATATTTGTATGTGTGTACGAATATAAAAGCTAAGCGAAAGATATTGATATTATTATTTTTCGATTTCTCTTATATTTCATATCATTTTTCATTTAAAATGAAAAAAACACAACAAAAAGTGCTAAAAATGTACAAAATGTCAAAAGGAATTTGTTTCATTTCTGAAATATATTTTTTTAAATTTTAATATATTTAAAAATCTGAAAAAAAAATACAATAATTTTTTGAATAAAAAAAAAAATCAATGAAGAGTATGAACTGTACATTTTTCAAATTAAATTCTATTTTTTTTCTTCTTCCTTTTGTTTTTTTTTTTTTGTTCTTGTTACTTCAAAGCAAAACACTACAGTACGTTAAATCAAATACAATCGAAAACATTCATTTTTGATAATTACGTGATAAGACTATCTCACATTTACATAGAAATAAAAAAACAAAACAAAGATAAAACAAATGAATAAATAAAGAAAAATATAGAAAAAAAAATATCTATAACAAAAAATAGTATAATAAAAGAGAAACAAACAAAATTCAATATTCTATTTTGTTACTTTTTCCTTTTATATTACAAAAATTAATTTTATATGATACAGCTATTTTTAGATGTCATTTTTATTTTTCTGTCTGTTTGGTTTTTATATTTTTATTTTTATTTTTATTTTTATATTTCTATGAATATAATACATAATATTTACATAATACTTACTCTGTAAAATATTATATTAGTACATACTGACATGTTCAAGTATGTAGTGTACATATTTACAATTCGAGCAGAAAGTTTTAGATTTCTAGAATTTCTTTCATTTTCTCATTACCATTAATTACACATTACTAATCTTCTTTATTTATCAAACTAAGTACTTGTAAATATTTATTTGTTTTTATTTTATTTTATTTTTTGTTTTGATTTAATTTAATTTTTTTTCTTTCTTGCTTATTATATAGATACAAATACATATTTGATAAAAATTGTTAAAATATAAACAAATTAATTTTCTATGTATGTATGTAGCAATTTGTTATTTTACGAGTATGTATAATAATTATTCAGAAAATAAAATACGCATACTTTAACAAAAATATGTATTCAAGCAATTAGAAAATATTTGGTGTACCATATGTATGTACGTACATGATTATACGAGTAATAATTATGGTAATGTTTAAGGTTTAACTTCACTTCATACTGTATACTCTCTTTAATTATATTATTTTTTTTTTTATTAGATACTGGAATAGTTTCGAATATAATGCATGTATTTGTCATACGTTACGTACATATGTGTAGAAGTACAAGTATCTAAATATTTGACCGAGAATTTCTTTAATTTGAATGTTATTTAAGACGATGGTCAATGGTTCATTATTCATTTATTTGTGAGAATTTTTTTCTAAAAAAAAACTAAAGCACGATATACACTTTCATTTATGAGAATAATTTATTTTTTTTAATACTTGCTCTACATTACACACCATAAACACCATATGGAATATAAAACAGGAAGAGACAGCGAGGAAATAGGAAGAGACATAGCAAGTAGTTGCAATGAGATAATTGGCATTTCGCATTTGGTACTTTGGATATCGTGTAATCGTATTTTCATTCATGAGGAAAATTTTATTTTCTTTATATATATGTATGTACTTGTTCTGTACTGTATACCATAAGATGTATACAAGAAACTGAAAAAGAAAGTAAGGAGTAGCTATGAGATTATTTTATTTTTCATCACAATGAACTTATGAACGTAGCTCAAATATTTATGGTGAACATTTTGCTTAAAAAATATAAAACAAAAATTTCAGAGAAAATTAAAATAAAACTGATTGTTTGTTTGAAAACGGATCTAAATACGCACATATAATTTAATTAAAATAATTAGCAAATCTATAGATGATATGTTATAAAATTTAGTGTAATTTATATTATATTTGATTTGTATATACATACCCATGTAAATATGTACATTATTTAAGTATATTAAGCCACAAAAATAACATGAAATGATGATATTATTTATTATTGGTATAATAACTAATAGAAAATGAAATTTAATTGAAGGACATACAATTTCGCATAAGTCGATGCATGTTTATTATACACGCAGTTTATAATTAATAGATTTAAATTGCAATATAAAATTTATATTATACATATACATATATACTTACATACATATGTGTGAATGTGAATGTAAATGCTATAATTTATTTCTGTATGTGGTATAATCATATCCTGCTGATATCATATCATCGAATATGTACGCACACATATAAAAGTACATTTCAAATTTCAACATGTATACCCGGTTCTTTTATAGGTTGAAATGGTTCACTAAAACCGTGCACTAACTCTATAGAACTTGAATAAGGACAAAGTGAAAGTCACATATCCGTTTTTGAAAAATGATTTTATAAAACACAGTAAACACAATATTCATAATAAATATATGAAGCAAAATATTTATGGTTCACAACTTACTAAGAAAAAGTGTGCCTTAAAAAGTTTAAATATGAAAATATCGGTAAAAACATTGATCAGTTTTTTTTGTTTACATGATCTAGTTTCAATTTGAAATTCTTCTTCGTATATGGTTACTATAGTGTAATATATAATGTAAACAAGAAAAGGAGAAGAAAAACTACTATACACGTATATTTTTACTTTTATTTCTAGTTCTAGTTTGTAATGTGAGGGTACTGTAATGAACAACCTGTACTTAGTACTAGGTTGAGTACCCTGCATTAGTATATATCTATTAACATATACATTAAACCGTTTTGTCATATTTACCATCTGTTGCATTGTAATGCGGTTATGTATAACGCATTACAATACTATTTCTTCTTCTTACTCATACACGCGCATTCAAACATATATATTATAGCATTGCTATATTATACATATGTATGCATCGGATGATGCAGTTGCATGTTTCTGGTATGTGAGGTAGAAATTCCAGAAATTTCTACGCTTCACCAATATTTTCCCCAAATAATTACTCAAAAGCACGATAGTTGTAGCCGATCGTTAATCCATGTTCGGCTACTCGCTCAATTTTCACATATACATGTAGAACTTCTGTCACATTTATGTAACTATACTCACCTTTACTAATTTCCGTGTTACCATTTATCATTTTTCTTATTAGTACATTTTTTTTATATGTACTTTCTTTACCCACCACAATTTTAAAATTTTAAAAAATTTCTGAAATAAATTAAAATATCTGAAAAAAACATATTTATCTAAAAGGGGGCATGCATAATCTTTAAAATTAAATAAATTTTAACTTCGATAGGTTTCAGGAATTTCAATTTTCCTTAAAAAAATAAGTACCTATTGTATTGGTACTACACCATTTTTAAATTTTTATAAAATTTCACTCTCTTTAGTGAAAATTATTAAAATTTCATAAAATTACCCCCACCAAATTCTCCGACTTTTCACTTTCATATAAATACGCGGTGCGTATCGGCATCGAAAAAGTCTTTTGGGTATTGTGGTATGGGCAACCTCTGCCCGAGTGAATGTAATTTTTTTTGCCGGTCGATTTTTTTTTAAAAGATTTTTATTTAATGGTGGTCAAGGGCAATCTCTGCCCGAGTATATTTTTGGAATACTTGGTTTTAATAGTTAATAGTTTTCTCGTTAAATTAATAGAAAACAATAAAATAAAATATAATTTCAATAGAAAAGTAGAAGAGTAAATATAAAGAATTACTTTTTAAATTTTATTTAAAAAAATTTCAATTTTAAATTTTAATCTAATTCAATAAATATCGAAAAAAAAAAATGTAAAATATTATGTTTTGCAATTACATAGTTATTTTTTTTTTTGCATTTCATTTTAACGAAGGGTGTATCTTGCATTTCTAATAAATAAAAACAAAAAAAATTGAATTCTATATAAAATTTTCTACTACTGCAATGTGTTCATTTTATTAATTCATGAAAACTAATGAAAATTATTTTCTGATGAAACAAAAAGTTTATAAATTATTGAATAAAAGATTTTTTTTAGTATTGAGTGGTGAATTCAATTTTTTTTTATGAAATAATAGTAAAAGGAGACGGAAAAAAAAAATAAACAAGAAAAAATTGATATTGAACATTTTTGTTTTGCGAAAATATTTATTTATACAACAAAAAAAGAAAAATTTATTATTAATAATTACATATAATATTTAACTAATAAATAGATTTAAATAAATAGAAAATAATAAATAATAAAAAAAAACAAAAAAAAATTTTTGTTAATTTACGATTATAGTGTGTACATAATAGAAATAAAGAGAAAATTTTAAATTACATTTAAAATTGAATACTAATTACTAGTAATAATAAAAAATATAAAACGAATTATAATTGTAATAACTATATAGTAAACTAAAAATTATTTAAAAAAAATTTCAACAAAACAGAATAAAAAAAAAGTGAAAAAAAAAACGAAATAATATTTCTTTTTTTTTATGTGATGAATTCTCATGTTCATGACGTGTAGTGTGGCTTTGGATTATGTAATATATTTATATAAATATAGATAATAATAAACTGAAATCAACATCTTTAGGATCTTAAAATAGTAAACAAAAATAAAAAAAAAAAAAAAAAAAAAAACTATTCAGTATAAATATTTAATTGTAAATTAAAATACAAAATACATATAAGTGCATATAGTATAATATTTTATAGTATAATATACATATTTAAATGAAAGAAAAAAAAATAGTATAATAATATAATATAAAATCGTGTTTTAATCACCTACATATACATATTAATATAGATACATAATAATAAAAACGATAAATAAAATATAAGTTTATAAAAAAAATTAAAAATAAATAAAAAAAAAAAAATTCTAGAAAAATTTAAATATCTGCATATACTTATATAAAACTATCTTCACATTAGAAACTCATTTATTTATTTCGATTTATACAGTTATTTTTTTTTAATTTGATAATGGTTTTTCATTTAATAAAATTTAAAATTAAAATTTTATATAATACTCTTATTTTTACAATATGTATGTAAGATACGATCCAGAGCTAGACAGAATTAAGAAAATTATATTAAATTAATAGTTAAATAAATGAAGATGAAATTAAATAATATAGTATAAGTATATATAATAATAATTAAAAAAGAAATAAAACATAAACAAAAAAAAATAAAAAAATTTAAATTTAGTAAATAAGATAACGACTTAAAGTAAAATAAATGAGTACATATCGTCATATTAATTAAAAATAAATAAATAAATAAAATAATATAAAATATATTTTAAGTATAAAACTGAAAAAAAAATTTAAATTTAGTAAATAAGATAACGACTTAAAGTAAAAATAACTGAGTACATAACGTCATATAAATTAAAATATATAGATAAATAAATAAATAATAATATATACGAATAAATTTTAATACATAAATATAATTAAAATCAATAAATAAAAAAAAAATAAACAAACAAAAAAAAAAGAAAAGTAATAATAAAATGGATCAAGAGAGCCTCGAGAAGCTTCGAGCTCTGAGATTTGAGGTTTTAGTAAAAAGGGTGCCAGTTGAGATGCGATTTCGACAGATTAATAGGGTTATTGCGTCGTTAGATTCGCCTCAGCTACCCTCATCATCGGCAACACCATCAACAACAACACCATCAGCAACATCAACGGCAACCACCAACATCGACAACAACAATTCATCACAAACACAGCATCGTCAATAACTGGTAAGCGCGCCAACGAATTTTGATTTTACTTTAACAATTTTTTTTTTATATACTATATCCTATTTTGTAAAATGAAAAAGGGGCCCCAGAATATATATAATATGAGAAAATAATAAAATTATAATAAAACAAAAAAAAAAGAAAAAAAAAAAAAAACTTTAATTAAGAGGAAACTGAATTTTTTTTTAGCCAATGAAGGAAATCTTCGATATATAAAACAGAAAAAAAAAGGAAAGAAAAAATAATAAACAAATTTTTTTTATTGTTAAAAGAATAATTATATGTATATTTCATAGTTTGTTTATATTTTGTTTTTTTCTTTTTTTTGTCTTCCTCTATAAAATTGAAATTTGTTTGTAAATATTATTGTTAAGAAATAAAATTTTTTTTTCAAAGCAAGATTTATAAGATATAATCAAATATAAGTGTTATGTTATATAAAATAGTTTAACAACTTTTTACATAAATTCACAACATAAACAAAATGTTATCACAGTCATAATTATGTATATACATATGTATGCATGTATGCAGATGTGTAATAGATGTAAAATAATTGGTGGAATTGTCACCAGTATAAAATGTTATAATCATACAAATTAGTTGATGAATCATATAGCATATAATAATGATATCTGAGAAATATTTTGTTAAAGTATCTAATTGAATTGATAAAGTAGATTTTTTTTAAAAAAGAAAAAAAAAAAAAAAAAACTTAACGATTTTTATAATGTATATTGAATTTGGGTTTCGGCTTTTTGCACTTAAATAAAATGTATAAAATGTAGAACTGAACATCTTTGGCTTTTGTTTAAATTCCTACCCCTTAAAGGAAATGACTTCAACAATGTAATTGCTATATTTTTCTTCTAGATTTTTTTTTTGTTGGTTGGGAACATAGTTTTATTTTAAAACAGCAACTATGTTTAATAGAGGTGGGTAAGTACCTATCATCGTTGGGACGAGGCATTCTTTTTTCAAGTTTTTTTTTCAGCACAACGATGGTAGAAGCTGTTTCTGGGCCAGAGCGGGGCCACATTTAGTTTCAGATCTACGGTGTGGGTGAAGTTATTTTTTTTATTTATGTTGAAGCATTCTGGGTAGAAGGATTTCACAACCTTCTACCGCTTCAGGCTACGGTAAACAAAAGGGATATGGAGCAGTGGCATACTCACGCCCCATCCGGCGAGCTAGTTCGTGCTAGCCAACATGCGTAGCCGCCACCACCACCCTCCATACTCCCATGAGTAAGTATGACGTAATAAGTGTTGGTACTAGAACTTCAATTTCAGTAGCCGGCCCTGTACATCAAGTATGAATACTCGTTGTACTAATGTAAATGTTTATTAATTATGTTTTATGCTTATGTGTGTTTGGGTCGTATGATATCACAGTGGGCTTCCATCTCTCATTAGGATGGAAGATACTGCTGTGACGTCATACGATTTGAACACTCATATAAATAAAACGATTTTTTTGTATTTTGAATTTCAATTTTATTTTCAGATAAAAATTTATGTGGTAGTGTGGACTACACATAAAGTTATATTATGTTGATTGTATTTACATACAGTACAACACTGTGATATTACGTACATATTATTTACAAAATGGCGCCCAAGTTGTGTGGCTTTGGCTACACATGCGGATGCCATTGCGTAATGAATTACTTACAAAATTGGCGCCCAAGACGGTTATTTTGGTGACACGGATTGTAGATGTGTACGAATTGTCCAAACTGGACGCGCCATTTCTTACAAAATGGCGCCCAAATTTTGGTTTTTCGTGGACACAGTTTTACGGAACTGTGTCACATTTAGTCCTTCACGGACAAACTTAGGTGGTACTTCGTACATTCGTATGAATGTACAAATTTCACTTTGTTGTTTATTTCAACACTTCGTTCCTTTACGGAAATAATTCTTTATACACCCTTGTTAGCTTAGGCTAACACTTAATGTCCTTCACGGACTATACACCGTCTTTACTTCAATCTACATTCTGTTTTGGAAATTTGGGTTGGGTAACCTTGAAGTTGTTTTGGTTACTCATCAACCTGATTGGCTAACCACTTTGCAGTCTTCGAGCTGCAATGTTGGGTACCAGGTTGTTGAGTGGTCGAAGCTTCTTTGAGGTTATACAACCCAAAAGTTTCCAAGTATTGGGTGGAAATGACTTCATGTTCGTGTGGTGGTGTTTGATTGATGGGATTACTGTTGATACCATATGAATAGTTTTCGAACTGTTCACTTGGGTTCCAGTAATCGTGTCAATCATATACCATCACAACGGTCATAGTCTGGGACGTTGAGGTTGGGAGTCAATTCTGATGGGCATACCACTTTGTGGTTTCAAACTACAATGTTGGGGACCAGAATTGGATCTCATACCTCGATATCCCATTGTGAAGTTCAGACAGTGACGCATTCATGAGTCATTTCAACCCATAAAAATTTTGTTGTTGTCCGCTCTACATGTAAAGTAGTTTAACTTTTATTATAGCCTCGTTTTTTTTTTACATAACAAAATTTTTTTTCCATGGTCTGAAGTTCTGAAAGGGGGGAAGTCTAAAACAAAAGCCAAATTTTATGTAATTATATTATTATTTTGATTTTTTTTTTTTTCTTTTTTTGAAGCACCATTTAACTCCGATTAATTTTTTTTAATTTTTTTTTTGAAAACTTTTTGAAGTCGTCAATCATATATAACTTCGAATTTTTGTATGTATGAAAATTTATGAACGCGTGTGGTACGAGCCTAAGCAAATCTGAAGTCTACGTTGTTTCGTTATATCTTTCTTGCAAAATTTTTTTTTGAAAACATTTTTGGTCTTAAAACTCTGCATATCAATTTATAATTTATAATCCCTGATTTGTCGTTATACCTGGCCTTGTCTTTTCTCTGACGTACATCATTTATATTGTCTTATGTTTTACTTATGATTTAACGTTGACGCGCGCGTGAAGTTTTGCTGCTTTTACATTGTGTATACAGCAAAGCCGTATTTTACACGTTTTATATATAACTTGAATGTAGTATATGGTGATATAGTACCCTGTTGGGACATATCATACAGTCATCGACAAAAATACAGGTCCACCTAATTTTAATAAAGGACATTTAAATTTTGATGTTGTTTCATTTGATTTTTTTTTATTATATATAAAATCTCATCGAACATTTTTTTTACGCGACCGTGTATTTACAATTTAAATTATATATAATTAAATAATTTTCTTTTTCCAGCAGTGTAAATTAATGAAGTATATACAGTGAATAACATAAATATATGGTGAATTTTTTTTCTACAGTGAACTACAAAAATATTTGGACACATCGATTGATTTTAAATTTTAGATTTGATTTTTTTTTAAAATTTTTTTTTTTTGATTTTTTTTGCGATACGCGTCGATTGTGGAATTCGGTATATGTTAAATTAAATTAATAATTTTTTTTTATTTTGAAACATAATTAAATTCGCGTTTACGGTAATTAAATTTAATTACGAATGTTTAATTAATTAATGTAATTTTAAATATAATGTATGCTATTGTCGATTTTTTTTTGTATACATTTCGTGTTATATTACAGTCAGCAACATAATTTACGGTCCACTATAAAATTTTTTTTTATTATTTTTTTTTGAAAGTATCGTACAGTGCATGTTAATTATATTGATCCATCGGTTATTAAATTGTTTTTAACAATTTTTTTTTATAATATATGAATAAATAGCGGTCGCATATTTAATTAATTTTCAGAAATTTGGATTAGTGAATTTTTTTTTTCGGATTTATCAAAAGTATTAGTCGGTTGAACAATTTTTTTTAAATTATTTCGGTTATGTCATGTTACAGTCGGCGTCGTAATTAACGTCCCATCTACTTAATTTTTTTTACAACTGTTAAATATATAATTTTTTTTATTCGTCTTTTTTTATAAATATTCGGTTATACAAAATTTGTTTTTTTTTTCCTTTCGAATCTAGATAAATATAGTCTTTTGCATGTTTCTTTTGAATTAAATTTTTTTTTGCTTCCTGATTCTTTTGTAAACAATTTATTAAAATAAAAATTTTATAAACTTTTGACAGGTAACGTAGTTTTAATTATTTTCTCCTTATTTTTTTTTCATCTTTACACACATTGTTGATAAATTTTATTTCTTTAATTATCCCATTGGATTACCTTGTATTTTTTTTATCCCTTAAATAAAGCGTAGTGATTATTCTCATCCTTATATACTATTAAATGTCTGCACCAAGAAAGGTGAATAAACCAATTATTATTCAACAGCGAGTGACGAGCGGTAAAATTAAATCAAATACAACAATGTCGTCTCAAACCACGAGAGAGTCAACGATTTCAGAAGGAGTCATAGGATCTGGGGAATCGATGGTCTCACCATCTATGTCAATACCATCTACAGTTCCAGAGGTGTACCCTCCAAGTCATATCATGGATTCCGGATTAGCATCCAGTGGTGCTACAGATTTCCAATTCAGTACTGGTTATGGCGAATTCCGTCCGTTGCAGCACTCTCCACCACCTATAACATCCAGTAGTGGAGCAGTGCCCAAGGAAAAGAACTCTAGAGTGGCCTTACAACCTGAGATGAGCAATGAAGAGTTTTTAAATAATGTGGCTGGGGCTGTCAACTCTGATTATCAACATCCCGTCTCTGTTACCTATACAGTTCGTCCTTCATCGTTAACTCAGCCTATCTATTCATCAGTATGGCAAAATAATTTTGCATCAGATTTCAGAAATATCCCAATTAGAACATCTATCAATTCAATCACTACACACACTAATCCAAATTACATCATGTCTTCTGGACTTAATCACCAATTGCTTTCAAGTAAACTGTCTACACCCCGTAAACTGCAACCAAATCGAATTCAAACTACAAACGCGTCAAATAATGTTCAACAACCGGAACAACGCAATCCGAATACGCCTGGTGGAAACAATAGTGAACGCTTTCGTAGTTCTGGATATGTCCCAAAACTACCCCACAAATCATCTATGTTAACATGGGGTTTAACGTATTCTGGATTTTCAGATCCATTGCCCTGTGACGAATTCATCTTCAGAGTTGAGACTTTAGCAGACAAATATGGTATTTCATCTGGTGAACTATGTGCTAATATTCATCTATTATTAAAAGATCGTGCCTCTGATTGGTATTGGACACAGTTTTGTAGAGATGCCCGAAACTTTACGTGGCATTCCTTTAGGAATGAGTTTATACGATATCATCAGCGTCTTACATCCGATTATGAGATTGTAAGCGCCATGATGAATACGCGTCAAGGTAACGAAAGTTTCGATGATTATGTTCAAAGATTAATAGTGCTCCGTAATCAGATGCGATCTCCAATGTCCGAATTTGACTTCATTAATATAATTCGAGACAATTTAAATTCTAGATTAGCCGCAATGGTTTATATGTTGCCAGTCTCAACTCTGCCACAACTTCGTGAGCAATGTAGAAAAGCCGAGCGTTACATCGCTGTACAAACAAATAGAATACGACAAACGTATCGACCTAGAATTAACGAGATTAATACAAATTTTTCATGGAATCCTCAGGATGCATACTTTGATTTTGAACCTGAACCAGAGGTTCCAGTTCCAAATGTTCACTATGTTGAATCCAGACAGGAGGAGCCTGTGAGGGTTGATGAGGTGGCCAATGGCAAAGTGCGAGCGATTTGTTGGAATTGCCGTCGAAGTGGCCATTATTTTCAAGACTGTCCCGAAGAGCAAAGAAATTTGTTCTGTTTTAAATGTGGTAATCCTGGCACAACGTCACCTAAGTGTCAAAAGTGTTCGGGAAACAGGACAACGAGTGGCCCTCGCCACGGGACGAACCACTCGACGACGATTCCCGCGAATCAGCCCATACGCTCATTGAACCAGACTCATCAATCCCCATCGACTCACCTTCCGAAATAAAAATATTACCAAGATCTGTTATGTCCGAATCACCAAACACCGAATGTCCCAGATTAACGCCAATTATACCTTGGCATGTCCGCTGGTCCAATTACTCGCAAGTTCGCGATAGAATTTTTAGTCCCACCTTCGTGTCTGAAGTGAATTGTCATAAGCGTGCAGTAAGACTTCGAAAATTTCGTCAAATACATAGAGAACTGAGGAAGAGTAGACATCTTATACACCTTGCTGGTCTAATCAGACATCCGTGCGACGATCGCCCTTACGCGAAAGTCAAAGTCGCAAATGTTGAAGTCATCGGATTGTTAGATAGTGGGGCAAGCATTTCATGTTTAGGCCGAAATGCCTTAAAACTAATTGATAAAATTAATGTTGATGTCATACCTCGTTCTCAAACAGTCATGACCGCTGATGGCAAGGATCAACAGATACAAGGTTATATCGAAGTTCCAATTACCTTTATGGGTTATACACATCTAATGAAGTTGAGCATAGTGCCGTCATTGAGACAAGAGTTATATCTTGGTGTAGATTTCTGGAAAAGGTTTAAGATCGCACCAGAGGTAATTTCTGAAATGTCAATTAAAGATATGAATCCCAAATGTGAGATCAATGTAATGCATGAGTTGACTAATGCACAAAATTATCGGTTAGAAATTGTGAAATCTAAATTTCCGTCTTTCACAAAAATGGGCCTTGGCAAAACCGACTTGGAGGAACACGTGATTGACACCGGAGATGTAGCCCCGATAAAACAAAAACACTATCCGGTCTCGCCAGCCGTACAAAAATTAATGTATGAAGAGCTTGACCGGATGCTCTCTCTTGGTGTCATCGAAGAATCCAATAGTCCGTGGAATTCTCCAGTCGTGCTAGTTAGAAAGCCAGGCAAAGTCCGATTATGTTTAGATTCGAGAAAAGTAAATGAAGTCACTAAGAAAGATGCATATCCTTTACCTCACATTTCTGGATTGTTGAGCAGGTTACAGGACACCAAATTTATATCTAGTATTGACTTGAAAGATGCCTTCTGGCAGATCCCTTTAGAGAAATATTCGCGAGAAAAAACAGCATTTACTGTACCAGGTAGACCTCTTTATCAATTTACAGTTATGCCTTTTGGTTTATGTAATGCTCCTCAAAGGATGTGTAGACTCATGGATAAAGTGATTCCTGGTAGGTTACGAGAGAAAGTTTTCGTGTACTTAGATGATTTATTGGTAGTTTCCCCTGATTTTGACAGTCACCTTACATTGTTAGAAGAAGTAGCATGGCACCTACGAAAATCGGGTCTAACAATTAATGTTGAAAAAAGTAGATTCTGTGTTAAAGAAGTTAAATATCTCGGATTTATTGTTGGTGATGGCACTTTGAAGACCGATCCTTCAAAGATAGAAGCCATACGTGATTTTCCATTACCGAAAACAGCCAAACAGTTACGTAGATTTCTAGGAATGACCGGATGGTACCAGCGATTCGTCGCTAATTATGCTAGCGTAGCCGCTCCGTTGACGGATGCGCTCAAGACTTGTAAGTCGGGATTTTGTATTTCTTCTGAAGCTGTGGAGTCCTTTGAAAAATTAAAGTCGGCACTCTGTGAAGCACCAGTTTTGGCCAATCCAGAGTTTGATCGACACTTTTACATCCAATGCGATGCCTCCACAACCGGAGTTGGTGGTGTTCTATTCCAGAAACACGACGACGGTTCCGAAAGGCCCATCGCATATTTTTCAAAGAAGCTAAATCCGGCACAGAAGAATTACAGCATCACCGAACTAGAGTGCTACGCTGCAGTTCTAAGCGTTAAAAAGTTTCGCGCGTACGTAGAAGGTCATCCTTTCACTATTATTACAGATCACTCTAGTCTACGTTGGCTGATGAACCAAAATGATTTAAGCGGTAGATTGGCGAGATGGAGCCTGAAACTGCAAGGTTTTGACTTCACGATAGAACATCGCAAAGGAAGTCTGAATGTGGTGCCAGACGCTTTATCACGGGTATACTCGGAGGAGTTAGGTCTGATGGTCTCGAATGTGGCGGAAGTTGACCTTAGTTCTCCATATTTTACTGCAGGAAAATATGAAGAGCTGAAGTCAACTATCCTGAACAATCAAGACAGACTACCAGACCTATGTGTCTCCGAGGGATATGTGTATAAGCGTATGGAACCACGTTCAGGTGACCCAGATGTAGACGACCTTACCTGGAAACTTTGGGTTCCAGATGAATTATCGGGAAGTCTGATCGAGCAGGCTCATGCTCCACCCCAATGTGCACATGGTGGCTTTCATAAGACCCTACAACGCGTCCGACAATACTATTATTGGCCCGGAATGGTATCTCAAATTCGTGAGTATGTGAATAATTGCCAAACATGTAAGGAGACTAAAGACCCAAATCAAATTTTAAGACCTCAAATGGGAGATGCTTTTAAATCATCTAGACCCTTTCAATTTTTGTACATTGATTTCCTCGGACCCTACCCCAGGACTAAACTTGGTAATGTAGCTATTTTGACTGTTCTTGATGCTTTTAGTAAATTTGTATTCCTAGAGCCCCTTAAAGCAGAAAAGGCCATTAATGTTTGCAAATTCTTAGAGGACGAGATATTTTGTACGTTTGGTGTACCTGAGACTATTTTTACTGATAATGGAAAACAGTTTGTTTCGAAAACTTTTCAAGATTTATTAAATGTTTATGGGATCAAACACATCAAGACTGCAGTGCATTCTCCACATCCTAATGCGGCGGAAAGGGTGAACAGGTCTGTACTGGCAGCCCTGAGGGCGTATATTAAGGATGACCATAGTGCATGGGACATCTATCTCCCCAAGATAGCTTGCGCCCTACGCACTTCTTACCACCAGTCCATCGGTGTGAACCCATACTATGTGCTCTTTGGGCAATATATGGCTCAGCATGGGTCTGTCTACCCTCTCTTGAGGAATTTAGGCGGAGATGTGGAGATCGTACCGTCTGATGATAAACTGAAAATGATCCGAAAACGTGTTCTAGAAAAATTGTCTCAGTCGCATCAACGTCACGCTAATGTTTACAATATCCGTAGTCGTCCAGTTAGATTCATACCAGGTCAAGAAGTTTACCGTAGAGTGTTCACCCTCAGTAATATGGCCCAAGGTAGAAATGCAAAACTGGACAACAGATTTGCAAAGGCTCGCGTCGTTAAAGCTATAGGCAACAGTCAATACGAACTGGAGGACTTGAAAGGTCGTTCCATCGGTATATACCACGCAAAAGACATTCGGCAATAATGATAATAATTTTTTTTTGAAAATATAAAGGTGTGCGTCGAAGAATTTGGAAATGGGGAGTTGAATCAGTGTATCTAACTACATCTTGACAGTTTCATTTTTCTTTTCTTCATTCATTTTGTTCAAATGTACAATGCCCCTTTAAGTCAGTTCCTTTTATTCGAACTGAACTTAATAGTTTATCATAATTCCTTTCTTTACATGATTTGATCTTGTGGTCATTTTAACCTATGGTTACATTGAATATAAAGTGTGGATGGGAGTTATATGAAATATGTAGTGTAATGCATCATCCATACCCTTAACACGATACTTCAAAGTACTACTTCCTTAAAGTTTTTTTTTCTCTTCTGAGCTTACTGCAGGTACGAATGGCAGTATGCTCTAGCAAACTCAGTTAAGGGTATCCAATTCGTTTCAAGTTTTCTCCTTTTGTGCTAGACACACCAAATTTTCTTCGTGGTATCAAATTTTATTTGTGCGCGTAGCCCGACTAGCCCAATCCTTCTTAACTTTCCATTTTTTTTTGAGACTCTTAATCTCAGGGTCATGGGGCTTCCCCACGTTGGGCACTTATTCATTCATGGACATACATAGCAGCCTCACCTCTTCAGCCTCATTCTTCAGGCAAGCCCTCTAATGAGCCTGTTATGTAATGTGAGGGTACTGTAATGAACAACCTGTACTTAGTACTAGGTTGAGTACCCTGCATTAGTATATATCTATTAACATATACATTAAACCGTTTTGTCATATTTACCATCTGTTGCATTGTAATGCGGTTATGTATAACGCATTACAATACTATTTCTTCTTCTTACTCATACACGCGCATTCAAACATATATATTATAGCATTGCTATATTATACATATGTATGCATCGGATGATGCAGTTGCATGTTTCTGGTATGTGAGGTAGAAATTCCAGAAATTTCTACGCTTCACCAATATTTTCCCCAAATAATTACTCAAAAGCACGATAGTTGTAGCCGATCGTTAATCCATGTTCGGCTACTCGCTCAATTTTCACATATACATGTAGAACTTCTGTCACATTTATGTAACTATACTCACCTTTACTAATTTCCGTGTTACCATTTATCATTTTTCTTATTAGTACATTTTTTTTATATGTACTTTCTTTACCCACCACAATTTTAAAATTTTAAAAAATTTCTGAAATAAATTAAAATATCTGAAAAAAACATATTTATCTAAAAGGGGGCATGCATAATCTTTAAAATTAAATAAATTTTAACTTCGATAGGTTTCAGGAATTTCAATTTTCCTTAAAAAAATAAGTACCTATTGTATTGGTACTACACCATTTTTAAATTTTTATAAAATTTCACTCTCTTTAGTGAAAATTATTAAAATTTCATAAAATTACCCCCACCAAATTCTCCGACTTTTCACTTTCATATAAATACGCGGTGCGTATCGGCATCGAAAAAGTCTTTTGGGTATTGTGGTATGGGCAACCTCTGCCCGAGTGAATGTAATTTTTTTTGCCGGTCGATTTTTTTTTAAAAGATTTTTATTTAATGGTGGTCAAGGGCAATCTCTGCCCGAGTATATTTTTGGAATACTTGGTTTTAATAGTTAATAGTTTTCTCGTTAAATTAATAGAAAACAATAAAATAAAATATAATTTCAATAGAAAAGTAGAAGAGTAAATATAAAGAATTACTTTTTAAATTTTATTTAAAAAAATTTCAATTTTAAATTTTAATCTAATTCAATAAATATCGAAAAAAAAAAATGTAAAATATTATGTTTTGCAATTACATAGTTATTTTTTTTTTTGCATTTCATTTTAACGAAGGGTGTATCTTGCATTTCTAATAAATAAAAACAAAAAAAATTGAATTCTATATAAAATTTTCTACTACTGCAATGTGTTCATTTTATTAATTCATGAAAACTAATGAAAATTATTTTCTGATGAAACAAAAAGTTTATAAATTATTGAATAAAAGATTTTTTTTAGTATTGAGTGGTGAATTCAATTTTTTTTTATGAAATAATAGTAAAAGGAGACGGAAAAAAAAAATAAACAAGAAAAAATTGATATTGAACATTTTTGTTTTGCGAAAATATTTATTTATACAACAAAAAAAGAAAAATTTATTATTAATAATTACATATAATATTTAACTAATAAATAGATTTAAATAAATAGAAAATAATAAATAATAAAAAAAAACAAAAAAAAATTTTTGTTAATTTACGATTATAGTGTGTACATAATAGAAATAAAGAGAAAATTTTAAATTACATTTAAAATTGAATACTAATTACTAGTAATAATAAAAAATATAAAACGAATTATAATTGTAATAACTATATAGTAAACTAAAAATTATTTAAAAAAAATTTCAACAAAACAGAATAAAAAAAAAGTGAAAAAAAAAACGAAATAATATTTCTTTTTTTTTATGTGATGAATTCTCATGTTCATGACGTGTAGTGTGGCTTTGGATTATGTAATATATTTATATAAATATAGATAATAATAAACTGAAATCAACATCTTTAGGATCTTAAAATAGTAAACAAAAATAAAAAAAAAAAAAAAAAAAAAAACTATTCAGTATAAATATTTAATTGTAAATTAAAATACAAAATACATATAAGTGCATATAGTATAATATTTTATAGTATAATATACATATTTAAATGAAAGAAAAAAAAATAGTATAATAATATAATATAAAATCGTGTTTTAATCACCTACATATACATATTAATATAGATACATAATAATAAAAACGATAAATAAAATATAAGTTTATAAAAAAAATTAAAAATAAATAAAAAAAAAAAAATTCTAGAAAAATTTAAATATCTGCATATACTTATATAAAACTATCTTCACATTAGAAACTCATTTATTTATTTCGATTTATACAGTTATTTTTTTTTAATTTGATAATGGTTTTTCATTTAATAAAATTTAAAATTAAAATTTTATATAATACTCTTATTTTTACAATATGTATGTAAGATACGATCCAGAGCTAGACAGAATTAAGAAAATTATATTAAATTAATAGTTAAATAAATGAAGATGAAATTAAATAATATAGTATAAGTATATATAATAATAATTAAAAAAGAAATAAAACATAAACAAAAAAAAATAAAAAAATTTAAATTTAGTAAATAAGATAACGACTTAAAGTAAAATAAATGAGTACATATCGTCATATTAATTAAAAATAAATAAATAAATAAAATAATATAAAATATATTTTAAGTATAAAACTGAAAAAAAAATTTAAATTTAGTAAATAAGATAACGACTTAAAGTAAAAATAACTGAGTACATAACGTCATATAAATTAAAATATATAGATAAATAAATAAATAATAATATATACGAATAAATTTTAATACATAAATATAATTAAAATCAATAAATAAAAAAAAAATAAACAAACAAAAAAAAAAGAAAAGTAATAATAAAATGGATCAAGAGAGCCTCGAGAAGCTTCGAGCTCTGAGATTTGAGGTTTTAGTAAAAAGGGTGCCAGTTGAGATGCGATTTCGACAGATTAATAGGGTTATTGCGTCGTTAGATTCGCCTCAGCTACCCTCATCATCGGCAACACCATCAACAACAACACCATCAGCAACATCAACGGCAACCACCAACATCGACAACAACAATTCATCACAAACACAGCATCGTCAATAACTGGTAAGCGCGCCAACGAATTTTGATTTTACTTTAACAATTTTTTTTTTATATACTATATCCTATTTTGTAAAATGAAAAAGGGGCCCCAGAATATATATAATATGAGAAAATAATAAAATTATAATAAAACAAAAAAAAAAGAAAAAAAAAAAAAAACTTTAATTAAGAGGAAACTGAATTTTTTTTTAGCCAATGAAGGAAATCTTCGATATATAAAACAGAAAAAAAAAGGAAAGAAAAAATAATAAACAAATTTTTTTTATTGTTAAAAGAATAATTATATGTATATTTCATAGTTTGTTTATATTTTGTTTTTTTCTTTTTTTTGTCTTCCTCTATAAAATTGAAATTTGTTTGTAAATATTATTGTTAAGAAATAAAATTTTTTTTTCAAAGCAAGATTTATAAGATATAATCAAATATAAGTGTTATGTTATATAAAATAGTTTAACAACTTTTTACATAAATTCACAACATAAACAAAATGTTATCACAGTCATAATTATGTATATACATATGTATGCATGTATGCAGATGTGTAATAGATGTAAAATAATTGGTGGAATTGTCACCAGTATAAAATGTTATAATCATACAAATTAGTTGATGAATCATATAGCATATAATAATGATATCTGAGAAATATTTTGTTAAAGTATCTAATTGAATTGATAAAGTAGATTTTTTTTAAAAAAGAAAAAAAAAAAAAAAAAACTTAACGATTTTTATAATGTATATTGAATTTGGGTTTCGGCTTTTTGCACTTAAATAAAATGTATAAAATGTAGAACTGAACATCTTTGGCTTTTGTTTAAATTCCTACCCCTTAAAGGAAATGACTTCAACAATGTAATTGCTATATTTTTCTTCTAGATTTTTTTTTTGTTGGTTGGGAACATAGTTTTATTTTAAAACAGCAACTATGTTTAATAGAGGTGGGTAAGTACCTATCATCGTTGGGACGAGGCATTCTTTTTTCAAGTTTTTTTTTCAGCACAACGATGGTAGAAGCTGTTTCTGGGCCAGAGCGGGGCCACATTTAGTTTCAGATCTACGGTGTGGGTGAAGTTATTTTTTTTATTTATGTTGAAGCATTCTGGGTAGAAGGATTTCACAACCTTCTACCGCTTCAGGCTACGGTAAACAAAAGGGATATGGAGCAGTGGCATACTCACGCCCCATCCGGCGAGCTAGTTCGTGCTAGCCAACATGCGTAGCCGCCACCACCACCCTCCATACTCCCATGAGTAAGTATGACGTAATAAGTGTTGGTACTAGAACTTCAATTTCAGTAGCCGGCCCTGTACATCAAGTATGAATACTCGTTGTACTAATGTAAATGTTTATTAATTATGTTTTATGCTTATGTGTGTTTGGGTCGTATGATATCACAGTGGGCTTCCATCTCTCATTAGGATGGAAGATACTGCTGTGACGTCATACGATTTGAACACTCATATAAATAAAACGATTTTTTTGTATTTTGAATTTCAATTTTATTTTCAGATAAAAATTTATGTGGTAGTGTGGACTACACATAAAGTTATATTATGTTGATTGTATTTACATACAGTACAACACTGTGATATTACGTACATATTATTTACAAAATGGCGCCCAAGTTGTGTGGCTTTGGCTACACATGCGGATGCCATTGCGTAATGAATTACTTACAAGTTCTACAACTCAAATATCAAGAGTACAACGAACATGATTGTTTACACATGAAAATATATAGATCAAATCAATTATCGGATTTTCTTGTCTATACGGATCTAGTTTTAATTTGAAATTTTTCTTCTTACACGCCTACTACACTGCAGTAAATAATACACGCAAAAAAATAAGAATAAAAACTAGATTCGTGTGTATAACAAAAACCGATAAATGTTTTGAACTATATTTTCATGTGTAAACAAAAATGATCATCGAACTCTTGAGTATGTGAGAAATAGAAAATGAAAACATTTATCGGTTTTTCATGTGTTTCAACCTAAAGGACGAAAAAAAAGTGCACCGGACGCCCAAGACGCTAAAGCTGGCACTGTCAACATGTGATGTTATATGCATTCGAATGAATACGTTATACACCAATAATGTTACAGATTCGTTTTTTTTTTTTTTTGCTTTGGTTCCTTAAAAATTTATGACTTTATTTAAACATGAAAACGAATAAAAATCTATTTAGAATTTCAAGGGAAGATATAATTTATAAATATAATATAAATTGCGCAATTTATTAAAACAAAAAAATAGCACATAATCGTAAAACTATAATCTATGATAAGTTATCCATTTCAAGGAAAAATGACATCGTATTTTATGACAACAATTAAAAATAAGAATTGGAGTGTATCGATATCGATAGCATTATAAGGTCTATTTGAGACATACGAGTATATAGTCATTTCATCGCTGCATGAAGATGAAAATTGTTAAAGTTCACACTAGTATTCTGACATAAAACTATAAACTTAAATAAATTGTGGAATCAAAACGTGTAGGTGTATTATGATAATACTGGAAATGTAGTTATAATGATGTAATTGTAGTTAATAATGATGCAGTTTAATTAATAGAATGCGGTGATAATAGCAATAATGTTTGATAATAATCAAACTCAAACTTCTTTATTGGATGTAAAACTGATAAAAGATTTTCTCATAAAATTTTCTTTATAATTTTAGAAAAATTAATTTGAAAAATTTGTGTACGTGATTATGAGAAAAATATTCATATAGAAAAAAAATTTTATAAAATCTAAATTCTGTCAATATCAAAATAATAATAATAATAATACGTTTCTAGAATTTCTTTAGAATATAAAAAAGGTGAAGAAAATACTAGAGAGGAATATCCTCATACATATTAGAAACATTAATTATCCTAGAAAATGTATTCTATGTTATATTTTTAATATACACATTATTAAAAGGAAATTACAAATTTCCACAAAGGAAATACATATCTACATACTCTCGTATTATATGCATCATGTGTATATATAACATCATATTAGTTATATATTGAAAATTATAAATAAAATTTCCGTTTGTATATAATTATTCAATTACTCGACGTGACATATTATAATGTGAGTGACTTACGTATGTAATACATTCTTGAAAATCATTTAATGTCAATTTAATTTTTATCACAAAAAACAAATATGAAAACGAAATTGAAATGTTACAATTATCTTTACGTTGTACTAAAAATAATTAAAAATATAAGACTAAAGAAACATGGATAAAATAAAATCAATCAAAAATTGTCAGGTACTCTTGTTCCATTACTTGAATTAAGAGCTGTATATTTTGAATGTGGAACAATTTCAACTCTTTAAAAAAATAAATAAAATGATGAGGCATAAAATTTAATGTCTTTTATGTGCCTCTTTATCGACATTTACAAGAGCGAAATTCAAGTTATAATAAATTATTTAGATTCAAAATGTTACATAAAAGAAAAATACAAAAATATTAAAAAAAAAAAGAAAGAATAACATTGAAATTGAAATATGGACGTGCATGAACTTAATTCACATTCAAAATAAATTTTTCATAAGCATAAATTAGTATGTGGATGTATTAATTTGCACATAAATTTATTCTTTTGTTTTTTAGAACACATATGCATTATTATCACAAAAAAATAGCAATTCATTTATACTTACATACTACACGTTAATGTGTATACATGATCGATATGTGAAGCTGTATGTATCAATCATTTTGTTCAAGGATTATTATCAATCAATTTATACAAATTATTAAAATAAAATGATAAAACCATTTACCTATATAAAACTATCAGAAAAATGAATTCAGAATAAATGTAAATCTTCAAAAAATGAAATCCAGAAGATTATCATGATTTTCGGCATTATACTTATTATCTAATAAAATGATTTCCTATTTCATTTTACAGATTTTACGTAGTTTGTTTATAATATCGAAAATTTGTCCAAAATCTCTTTACAAATTACGACTGATCTGATACACAGATAAAATTATACAGAAACATGAAAATAACTAAAAAAAAATTGAAATACTTTTCAGTCTTGTATTTGTAAATCTTTTAAATGAATCTTAATGGTATATAGATGGTACACATACTTGTAAATATAGTTAATGATTCTTAAGACATTTTGTTATTTTTTAAACAACATCATCTTATTAAATTATTTCTGAGGAAGGAAATTATTCGTCCGAATTACTTGAAATTTTTGATCTCGTTTTTTTTTTTTGTTTTTTCTTGTGTACAGTAAATTTATATGTACGAGTAGATGTGCAAATAAAAATTATTTAAACATCATTTCGGTTTCCTGTTTGAATTATTCACGCGCAAATATAAAATTATGAGGTTTTCTTTTACTCAAAAATTTATTCATATTTTTGATGGGATTTATAAATTTAATATATCTACCTTTTAATATTTTATTTGCAAAAATAATTGCTTAAACCTTCCATCAATTTCTTTTGCCTATAATTTAGAAAAAAGATGTAGTATACTTTATGGAAATTAAATTATTTCCAATTAAATAAATACCAGAAATTTATTTTTTGAAATACCTAAAGTAAATTGAAAATTTTTGATTCAATTATTATTACACCTCATATTTCTTTCTGTAGATACGATATTAATAAATGTGACAGTTGCATCAATGTTTAACCTTCATACTTTTTTATATCTAATTTTATTTTCATTTTTAAAAACACAAGTTTTAAATTTTGTTCCAAAAAATTGAATTAATACATACAATTATTTTTCTATTTATGTATATTCTTTTAAACTGAAATATTTATGCATTCTCAACCGATATTCGAAAAAAGCATACCCGTAACATAAATGCTTATATCCAATAAAGTATATTTTTATAAATTTTCATGAAAAATTATTATATCCTAAAGCAGCAAAATCATGAATGGATATGAATATAATAGTTCTAGGTTCCATACTACTTACATAAAAAAATAAATTTAGAACACATAAAAAATAATGAAAAGACATTGAACGATATCATATTGAATAAATTTATATCGTATCGTAGTGCATTTTATGGTTTCAAACACGCATATTGAAATGTATTAGTACTAAGTAGTGTACGAGTATGTACATATTATATACAACCATAATAATGCATCTAATAACCTCATTTTAAAAATGACATTTACAGAAAAACTTTTTATCATTTTACATTTAACGTTAATAAATTACTTTTCCTATATATGTATCTAAATACTATATATGGTACATGCTCGTAAATATATTACATATTTCATTTTAAATTCGAATTTTGTGTACACTCCTTTTTCTGGTACTGCTTGTATATTTTCAATAAAAATTTGCATTCGTTTTTTTTTTTTTCTTATGTTTTAAATGATATAGGTTTATGTATCTAATAAGTAATGTGTGGATGTGGAATGAGTACAAATGTAAGTACTATTATTTCAATTTTTATACATTACATAAAATGTATGTGAATATGTACATTACATATATGTAGCTATTTCATTTCATTTTATTAATGGACTTTGTATAAAATATTTTACGTACGTATTGACATGGCTATATTTGAGCTTGAGGGATTAATATTGATCTCGCAATAAACAAAAGTATAAATAAACCTGATAAACAGATAAAAAAATAAATGAGATAAATGATTTTAAAATCAAATAAATATATTGTACCAGTACCATTATACCTATTATACTACAGCATAAATATATTCGTATTTTTAAAACGATACGTATATGTAATCAAATGTATCATGTATAATTTCTGTATACGATTATCTGCACAAAAAAAGAATATATCATATTTTCATCTCTCGAAAAATTAAAACTCCAATGTACATATATATAACTATACATTAAAAAATTAAAAAGAAATTTTATAATTATCTCGGAGATTATAATCATTTCATCACCACACCACACTTACTAAAAATATCACAGATGTAGTCTTAAAACTCATCTGTTTATTTCTAAGAAATTATAAACATAATAAATTACAATCAAATTCTATAAAAATAATAATATAAACGATAAAATAATATTTATACGTTTTTATATTACATATTTGTATTTCAATTATGTAATTATGTATAGTACATAGTACATATACGAATACATACATATGAATAACATTCACACAATACACACACGTGACACGTAAGTAATTTAATGTCAAATACACACATTTCCAGCTAATATCATATAAGCTCTAATTAATTTTCTTTTTCAATTAAATGTAACTTTACAATAAAACGCTTTCATATTATATGAGGGAGTAGTGATACATATAAATATAATGTACATACCATTCCTATTGTATAGACGAGAAATTTTCTTGGTGTGTGTGTGTTTGTGTTAATTAAATTAATGTTGAATTTTCTTCATTTTATTTTCTGCTCTTTTCAGATATATGTATATGCATGTACATATTTTGTATGTAAACATAAAATACATTAGTCCATAATATAATTAATCCGAAGCTCAAAATACTTCTTTGAACTATGTATAAATTTTTCATTCACATCATACAGAATAATACCTCATATTGTGATTAAATTAATTTTTTACATACATTACAACAGTTAAAATGGAAATATGTATTACATATACTCATATATATAGGTACATTTTTAACATTTAATATTTTTTTGAATTGTTTTAGGTACATATATACATAAATTTGCATTGTCTAGACACAATTCTTTTCATCCACATCCTTTATCATCATCCATTTATCACATAATTAAATTAAATACAAAATTATTTTTATTCATTTTATTTCGTTTCGCGTAATTAATTACAAAAAAAAAAAAAAAAAACAAACTAATTTGTAAATTATTCGAATTAATTATGTTTTTTGGTTTGAGAGATTCATAAACCATTTTGGGATAAATGTGCTTGCTTTACATCATGTGTATAAGAAGTATACGTATATGTACCTCAATCTCCTAATCAAAGAATAATCAATTTGAAAATTTCATGTTTATGTCTAAAACAGCGTTGTCTTAATCTATTCAATCAATTCGAATAAACAAATATACAAATGAATTAAATTACTTAAAAGAAAAATAAACAAAAACTTCATTCACAATAAACACATGAATTTTTATTAATATCCTCGTACGTCTTTATTATAGTCTCCCTTCTCAAGGATATTATATATACTAAAACACGATATCTCATTTACATACATACTCTACTCATACGATGTCTCTATATACACGATGTCTCTTGGACTCTATTTTCGTCTAGATTCGTATTTTCGACACACAGACACATTGTCAGTTTCAGTAGAATCAAAGACCAATACAACTAAGTTAGTTTTTAGTTATATTGGTCTTTGGTAGTATATCGTTTATAACATTAATTAATTTTTATGTTGATGTAAAATTAATTAAATCAAATTGTATTAACTGATAACCATCTGTTAAACACTTCGTTTTTCTACATGATTTTGCGTAAGGAAGGAGAACAACAAATTATTTTCAACTAAAAAAAGTTAAAAAAAAAAATGGAAAAGGATAGAAGGTTAAAAATAAAAATCATACACACAAAACTTTTTTCATTTTTACATATTGTTTTGTTATGTTCATGGCACGGGTACATATGTATATGTAGTATATACATACTATATAGTGATTAATTAATCTTTATTTAATTGAACACGTATTTCAATTAGGATCTGTATTTAAAACATTATAAACATAAAAATCATTTATCTTACTATTTTGATCCTTGGAAATTTTTGTACGAACATTTTCATGAGCATATGTAATGAGCCTTTATCACTACATGACTAAAAACTCAAAAATATTATTCAAGAGGGAACATTCTTCATAAAATTTTAAATTGAATTGAATGCAACTTTATGAACTATTTTCTTCACATATACTCGTACATAGTTTTAATTATATTTAATTTTTGATTACATTTTAAACTTCCAATTTATAGTTTTTTACATGTATAATTAAAACTTGAACCTTAGCATCAGAGTTGATAAGTCGTATATGTTGTAAATTTTGAAAAAAAATATAAAGAAAAATAAGTTCAAAAATTAAACAGAAAATTCTACTGTACGCAGGCAAAAAAAAAAAAAATCTCATTAACTGTATGAAGTATTTCTTTTTCCATTTAATTTAATATTATGTCAGGAAATAAAGGAATTTAATAAAAATAATTATTTATTTGGAATATTCATAGATGGTTATACATATAGTTTGTGTTTTTATTTGACGTAAAATTTGAGTCTGAAATTAATTTACATTTAATATAGATTAAGAGAAATTCCTTTATGTGTACAAGTATACTTGTAATACATTCGCAAATATGTATGTATGTAAGTTGAATAAAAATGTTCATTATCATTTTCATAAAATTTGAAAAACAAGAAAAAAAAAAAAAGATTTTGTGATGGAAAATTTGAAATTCTAAGTTCAATTTACATTTTTTAACAATTTAATTTTAGTTCAACTTAAAATTTTCATTACACCGACAAAAAAACAAAAATAAAATAAAAGAAAATCCTTCAAAATTTAAAATATGCATCCTAAGAGTTTTAACAATAATTTTATTTAATACTTAATGCCAATCCAAATGAAACAAAGGATCAAAATAATTTAAATATTTTTTCAAAAGGCAGATATTATGTACATATACATATATAATATATGCGTATTAGATGGTATTTATTTACATATGTATTGACATTGAGAATTCTATAGATATAGAAGAATAAATTTAATTTTTTCAGCAAGATGTCAAAAAAAAAGTCATTGAACGCATATTGAACGCATGAATATAAGACGCAGTAGAGCTAAATATTATAAATACATAGAATATTATATGTTTACGAGTACTCTTATTCTTTACTTTATTTTAACAGTAAAATATCGATGTTGACAAACTGAAATATTGAAGTTGTACTCTTTAAAAAATATTTGCTGTATAGATATTGCATTTATCTATTTGATTTTTTTGTTCCTTTTCTACTTCATAATGACTGTTACAAGGACTATAAAAATAAGAAATATAAAATGTTATGTTGTCGTTTTTAAATCGACTGAGAATAAATGTTCAATGGATTGCAATATATTTTATATTTGTTCATTTTTTGTACATTATCTTCCCATACATACATACATATATACAATACGATGCATCCATTATGTGTATACGAATATTTACACGCATACACTGTTCACACACAATGAATATTTTTGAATCACTTATAAATTTTATAAATTATCAACATTGTGTACCACATTGAAAATCTTCTACAAAAAATTTTTTTAAACATTTTCCTTTGAACATTATATAGCAAACTTAAAAACAAAATTACCGCATAGTGCATACGTATTTCCGCAGTATTTGTGAGTATGCTTCAATATTTTCATTTTGAATCTTTATTATACTTGCATATTATGTTATGTGTACGCAATCGTATATACCGTATGCACTATATCTTTTTTACATTTAAAATTTTTAAAATTTATTGTTCTTTTTTATAGTAAATTTTGTATAGACATAAAGAAAATTTTCACAAAGTGTGTACCCATAATATTATTTATGTATCATAGTAACAATACTTAAGTGTGCTATTTTTATTCTTGCTTTTAAGATAAAATCATTTTCTTTTCTTTAGTTGTTTTTTTTTTTTTTTTAATTTAATTAAGCAATGAAATAATATTCTTTATATAAAATTATTATAAAACATATTTTAATGAAGGAAAAATTTAATGTATAATATTTACTTTGTGTTTATAGTTTCAATGTATGGATACACAGTTTCATATTAAATAAACAGAATTTAAAGTGCACATATACCCGTAGCCCTGTATACATATCATACGAGATACGAAAAGCATAAGAATATAAAAAATTTTTGTATATTCTTGTAATTACGTTCGAGAGCATCAAAAGTCATTTTTAAATATTTAAATATAATTTTTCATATCATTTATGACGATGATGTACTCCGACTCAGATATTATTTTTCATTCATGTAAGTATATAATATCAGTAACATGTTGACATGTAAATGTATGGGAATGTATGCATATGAAATGCAATTTTATGTATTATAAACAAGGATCGTGAATTTTCATGAATATACTTTTCTGAATTTATAATGAATAACATAAGATATACAGTGTCGTATTTATACTCGTACAAACATTATGTTAATAAATTTGTAGATACCGCATGCACATTATTATACGAATGACATATAAAAAAGTAAAGGGAAAAACAAAAAAGAAAATGAAAAAAAAAATAATATCTAAAAGAAGATAACAATCCTTAATATATACGTATATATTTTTTTTGATAATGAACACAATTTATTTGAAAAGTTCATTATTGCGTTGTTAACAAAATAATCAGTCTTTTCCATCTCATATACTTGTATATTATTTCCTTTTATATGGCAAGTTATTTCCTTTCATTTTACTTCGTGTGCCATTTTTAATAAAAATGTTTCAATTTTCCTTCAAATACATTATTTAATAAAATAAAAGAAAAACAAAAACCAAACACACATTATAATTGTTCATACAACTGATTTCTAATCATTTTAATATCTATACACAATTTCAATTTAATTTTTTTGAAAGAAAAAAACCGCAAATAAAATAAAATATATATTAATAACACAACTATATAAACCACACAATTTTTCCTTGTATTAAATAAAATAATTAATTCTCTTTTCAATATAAAATGTCCTATATTCTTTGTTCTTCTGTAGTTCCTCAGTTTCTTTCTTTTTTATATTATTATATTGTTATTTTTATTCTTTTTGCAAATTAATCAGAAAATAGGATTTTAAAATATCATTAATTTGTTTGGTCGTCAATAATATGAAAACACAAAATTGTAATACATAATATAGTAATAACACAATCATTCATGCTCTTATAATATAACAGTGTGCAAATGTGTTTAGTCTTATCACGTCTTATTTACCTTTTGATAGAAATACATATATATATATGTATATATATCAATCAATAAGAAGTTACATGTACACGTGTAAAACATTTTTTTTTTCCCTTTAAAATTAATGGTTTTTTCTTTACTCGGTTTCTTGGTGTTTTGTAGTTTTTTTTCCGTAATCATACACGCAATATTCTTAACAACTATAATATAATACGATATTCTTAAAGTTATTATGATTTCTTTTTTCTCTATGAAAAAAAAATATAGAGAAAACACAAAAATATATGTGATTGTGAATAGGTATGTATTTATGTAGAAATCAATTTTTTCGTGATTAACTGATACCTGATACACACGTTAACAATGCTGTTAATAACCTTTTTAAGTATCAATATACTTTCTCAACTTATAATAATTATATGTAAGTATTTTATTAAATGTTATAGTTATCATGAACTACTACAAAATAAATTAAGTTTAGTTCATAGTTCAAAGAACTAATAAAATATTAGTTGTAGAAAAAAAAATTTTTTACAAAAATAAAATTTCACAGCTTATACAATTTCATTAAGTTTTCCGTTCGTCATATCCTTATTATTGAATTAATAATGGTATCAAAATAATTGTTGCTTTCCTATTTAGTTTCGCATATAATATTTACTTTCATGGACATATATAGTAAATATACTTCATACTTGTGTGTATATGCAAGCAGCAAAAATTATTTTATGAACTTTGATGATATTGTTTATAACTCAATTAAAACACTCAATAAATAAATGATCATTAAAATCATTTTAACAGTTTCAATTTAATACCTTATGATGTTGATGTCATCATCATAAGCATTTTAGAAAGAAAAAAATATATTGTTGGCAAAATATTTATTAGTTTTTTATTTGTCTGAAAATATTTATTTTGTTTGCGGATGGAATATTATTTTGAAATTTATATGAAATTTTATTTTATTTCGCACCATAAATATGAATTTTTTCTTATTAATTTGATTACTAAATTATCATGAAATTTAATTTAATTATTTTTTTTTTTTTATTTTTATATAAAAATTATTTTTTAAGAAATCCTTCTAAATTTCGCACATAGTTAATGTATAGCTATATCTATAAGGAAAGGATTTTTTTGAAATTTTAATTTAGGAAATTAATTGAATGGCAGCTTAAATAAATTATAACTTTCTTTAAATTAATTTTGATTTACTAACTCTATATTGATATTCAATAATTATTGTTTTTGTGACATTTACTATCATCAAATTTATAACATTTTCAGTTATATCAGTTGATACATTTTAACTTTATAACATAAGAAGTTAGTCAATATTTTATTGTATTTTATTTCATTTTTTTTTTTCTTCAAATTCGCATTTTCATATTTTAAGTAAAAATTTCAAAGGCTAAAAATTATCTGTAATTGACAATATGAAAATATTAAAATGAATACATACATCGAAAAACTTTCCAAATCATTTGTCGCGTTATACTATACACCTATATATAACGTACACGTAAAAGAGTCAAGAGTATAAAACATCAAAATTGATAAAATGTTCGTGCTATCAGTATCAGAAACAAATTAAATATAATAAAATTTATTATTTTAAAGGTCAACAAAAGTATATCATCACGATAGGTACACGTACACCTACACGTATTCAAAATTTTTTCAATAAAGCAAAATAATTTCGTTTTTAAGTAGAACAAATGAATATACCACTCATGAACAGGTAATATCCTCTTTTCTGCATTTGATTGAAATAAAATTTAATAGTAAACTTTTATGTTTTTGGCTGTTTTGTTTTTCAAAAAAAAAAAAAAAAATAAATAAATAAATAAAAATAAAAAAATAAATATTTTTATTTTCATTCTTTTAAATTTTCCTGGGCAAATTAGTTCTATATAATGTGTAAATATAAAATGCCTAAAGGAATTTATAAAATATGCCAAAAATTTGTATTACATAAATTTGAAATATGTTCAATCGCAGAACTATGTATAGAACATTTAATATTTTATGCACAATACGATGATTTGATATTCATTTCTCTTTAAAGGCTGTTTAAACGATAATGATTTCCAATATTCCAACAAAAATTTTTTTCCACATACAAAGTTGATATACAAATGTACGAGTAAGGTATATATTTACATACATATATACACGTATAATAATGTGAGATACCCTCGCTTTGTATAAAAATCACAGACATTAATGTGCAAATAATTAACGTTAATCACTTTACCAATAACATCCGTAATATCGATGTTAATTTAAATGAAATGGATGATTCGAATTTTTTGAGTTTTTTTTTTTTTTTGTAAACAAAAATGTGTATGAAAAAAAACTAAATAGTAAATTAATGTTAAATAAATCGGTGAAATTATTTAAAAAAAATAAATAAATAAATAAATTAATTATTTTGTTATTACGTAAGAGATTTATATTAATATACGCACATTTATATGTACAATGCAAAGGTGGTGCATGTGTTATATTATTTTTTTATTACGAAAAAACCAAAACAACGAATATAAAATCAGTCAATTAATTTAAAATATTTTGCAAATTATGCGATTTAAGTACAAGCATGCTACCTGTTAATTATGAAATTTTGTATGTAGGTTGCACAGTATTCGATAATAATAATTATCTATAAATATAATACTCGCAATAAAAATGAAACTGTCAATTTTATTTATTTTTTAATAATTGATGGAATTTTATAAAATTTTAACCACTCTTAAAAACAAAAAACTTAAATTTTTATCATATTGTCGTAAATAACTTTTCAGTATGAAAAATTAAATTTATATTTTGGCAAACTGTATACAAGAGAATCTTACCGTATAAATGTATGTGCGTCCTGATGTAATTCCTTTCTTTAAATTTTGTATGTATTACTACTTAAATCGTTATAATCTCTATCGATGAAACTATTGAACAAACAAATAATAATTAATCGTTTCTGGTTTCTGTGTAAAACTTCCTTATTTGTTGAATATTGTCGAAAATATTTTACAACAAATTTAAACCTCAAACACTTTTAAACACTTCCGATGCTAATAACTTTTAAAATATACTTAGCAATACAAAAAATATGAAACACATACATATATCTATGTACATATGTATAGAAATTCACGCACATAGAGTGGATTATAAGGATTCTTTAAAATATTTCATACTCTTTAATTTTATTATTAAAAAACCATTAAAAATTATTCAAATATTTTGGCCACTTGATTTGAAATTTATTCACTTACGTAATTTTCTAATAATAAAAATATAAATTTATGTTTAATAATGTAATAAAAATAAATACTATAGCAGTTCTTATAAATTTTATCACTTTTCAACAGATTATAATCAAAACGATAAACTTTATAATTAACGTATACTTGCGTATACTTATTAAATGTTCAAGGATTTTTAAAAATTTTCTCTGTCTTTAATAAATGCGAACAATTCAAAGTTTACTGAAGGACTAAATTACTGTATTCATCATTCATAGGATTTATATTTGAAGACAACTATTATGAAATACTGAAATACGAATACGAGTCGAGTATATAAATATACCATACGATGCCATGCCACATTACCACTTTTTGACGATTACGATACGATGTACAATCAACTTGTTATAAAGCTCTATAGAAAAGCTGTTCATTTTTTGGAGAAATTTTTCCTAAATCTTCAACATTTTTCATTATTTTATTTGATTTCAATTCGAATTCGAATAAAACTTGACAAACAGCAGATTGATTGTTTGGAAAAATGCCGGCATCATTTAATGTATAAGAAAGCTTTTCACCTTTCACGTATACATGTATCATATGGGTACATTTTGTTTACATCATTGTTTAGTTATATTGGTTTATTTCGTACTTTTTACATAAACATTTTGAAGAATTTATATGTATATATATTTAAAAAAAAAAGCTACGAAAATATATAGACAGGCAAAATTTATGAACAAATAGAATTTACAATCAGAATGTTACTAATTTAATACTACAAAATTTAAATCGCATGTAACGTACACATTACACATGCAAGTACTTCAAAGTACTTCTAGTTGTGTTGTGATATTTCAAATTCACTTAGAAAGGATTTATTGTTAATCTGCTAATTATATTTATTTCTTTGCAAACATTCATTTTGTAGATTGTATAGTATATAGTTAAACCACTATATGTAAATTATATCGAAATTGTATTATGTAAACGTTTAAATTTTGCAGATAGTTTCACATCTTAATACCTGTACATTTTTAAATGAAACACACAAATTCGTTTGTTACCTTAATCTTGTTTCATAACTAGAAATTTTGTGTAGATATACTACTCGAATCAATTACATCAAAGATCAAAGCTATACATACATATATTCCACTAAATGCTTTATAAGACATCATTATCATTTGAATTAAATACCTATACTACAAAGGAAAATACAAATTTTCAAAATAGTACACAGATTTACAGTTTTACGGTTTTACTATAGATTTTACTAAAAATAATTTTAATGATTTCTCATCATTTTCTCTTCGATATTTTCTTTCTTCTGCAATCCGATTAAAATTTAAATTACCAACAAAACTATTTAAATATGTAATTCGGATATTTTTCTTTTTTGAAATACCAATCGTTATTACCGCGATACAATGACAAAGGACAAAAATTTACGACATTTATTTTATATATTTTTTTTTGTTTTTTCGTTCAAACTTTTCTTTTTATTTATTTACATTCACGTTTATCTTGCCAACAGTTATCTACTATACAACGTGCTACAACTAAATCTACATCAAAAATTATATTACGAGTATACACACATACACAACCATATCCATCCATACAGTAGAGATTTATAAGAATTTTCGAATATTGATTTAAGTACCTATACATATCTATTTTTTATACATACGAGAATATTGTTTTTTAAGTTTTAATCTGAAGATAATTTTTTGTATAATTAAATTTTTTTTGCCATCAGTTATAAATTTCCACGAAAATTAATGATACAAAAGCAGTTACATAAAACTTTCAAACATTAATAAGTATTTGTATTTTATTTCTTTTTCCTCTTATAATATAAAAATAAATAAATGCAAAATAATGTGTTTATTACATGGTTTTTATATTGAATAGTTGCGTATAATAACAAACTGAGACCAAATAAAATGCTTAATTAAATTACTCAAGTATCAAGCCGAATAAAAAAAAATGAATGAAAGAAAATGCATATACTATGAGTATATACATAAGGAGAAATCTCATGGAGTTTTATAGCCAAACACAGTATAGTATTTAATTTGAAATAAAAAATTTTCCTTATCATCGTACTCATATATATATACATACATATATGCGTATATAATTAATTAGATTTCGTATCTGATATTCTCTTGATATCGATGCAATAGGATATACTGAGTACATACATATACACACTTTATGGACATTTTGTACGTGATTATTAGATAAGTTAAATTGGTTAAATACAACTTTTTATAGTCCTTTTATGTACAAGTATTTCATTTTGTTATTATTTTCTTTTGAATAATATTTTACCGCAATTAAAAATATAAAAAAGGATATACTTTTTGATAAATTTCATTCAAAGGATGACCATAATATGTCACACGGTATAAATCGAATGAAAGAAAAAGGAGTGGTTTTAAGACTAACATACTATATCGTATTCGTATTTTCATTTCAAAAAATATTCTGTGATGTATTCAAGATACTGTGTATTTTTATCTAGAAAAATATACGTATAGGTACATGTGTATTATTTTAATTCCATTATGTTTAGCGATTTAATTTAATTTTTATTATTATGCAAAAATTAACCACACCTTAAAAGAGATATTCCTTACCTTATAAACATGAAGCGTGTAATACTTATATACACCGTATAATAGATAAAGCACAAGGTGTTGTTACTAACAAGAGTTACTACCTATCAATTATAGCTAAAAGCTAAACACAAAGTATACGCAGAAATATTTAAAAAAAATAATAATAATTAATTGAATATCGTTAAGGTTATTGTGCCATGCAACATGTGTATACAATGACAATAATAATAGTAATAATAATAATGTGTCATTAAGAAAAATAATAAAAACTAAAACAAACAAAAATATATGTATACCTATACGTATATCTAAAAATTTCATTTAAATTAAATCCGCAATGTCCTTTAAATATATTGCTGTAATTAATTTATCAGTTTCATGTATACAAACAACTTTATTTATGTATATCTTATTAAATTAAATACTATGCATAATAGTAGTTATTACTCAGTTCGGTTTTTGTATATAATTTTTCAAATTACTTTATTCAGTCGATAGAAATGCAAGGACACAAAAAAATTCAAAGCATAAAATTTTTCATAATTAAAATGTTATACTAAAATTATCATGATACGAGATATGCAAGAAATATTATACCAATTACCATACATTCTGATATCCATTTATGTGTTCTGAAATTTTCAGCCTATTATACTTCACTTTAATTCCAATGAATTATCTGATTTTTTTGGATTGTGCCATTAAGTCACAAACACCTTATATTCTATGTTTACTTCAATGTTCAAGAATATTTAAAGAATATTTTCAAAAAATGCATATTTTTTTATCTGAATATCTCTATACAAATCCGCAAACTGGTTTCTAGACTCTATAATTTCAAACTGAATAAATTTCTAATAAATAAATATAGTAGTTTATTTACTTATAAATTTTTATTTTACAAAACAAAAAAAAAAATAAATAAATAAAAATTGTTAGAATTTATTACATCTACATATATGTAAATATAAATTATTTAAATTATGTAATAATATGATTGAGTAGCATAGCACATAGTTATAGTTAATATATTGTAAACTTTCGAAAATTTATGATGCATAATTATTATTAAAAGCAACATAACAATACAATGTACGCGATTACTTTACTGTCTATAGTTAAATGAATAAAAATAACAAAAAAAATTTTTATATAAACTTGGAAATGAAGAAAACTAATCAAATAATTTTGATTAATGTGATCAAAATTTATGTTTGATTTTAATTATTTTCATCAAAAATTAATGTTTGCGTTATTATTTTTAACGATTTAACTAAATTATAAATTATACCCGGTCATTATGTTTTCATTCATTACATTCCATTATAATACCAGCGAAAGTTAAATACATATTCACGAACGCTTTCAATTATTTATTAACACGAACAAAAATAAATGCTATTTTTATATTGAAACTCTGAAATGGTCAATTTTCATATTATATAGACTCGAACTCGACCTCAAATGCTTTATAAACTTAACCTTGAAAAATTGATGAAAAGTGGAAAATTGAATTAATTGAATGTTGGTAAAAAAAAAAAAACCGTAAAATATAGTAAGTAAAAGTGTGTGCAAGATAAGTTCACTGCTGAAACATACAGTTTATAATAAAGTACCTATATACACATGTTATGTGTTATTTTTTTGTAAAAAAAATGTTTACTTTGCATCACCCTTATTGTGTGATTATAAAATGTAATCGTAATGTATATTATCAGAAGGGGCGTTAAAATATAGAAGAGACACGTTTTTTTTTTCATTTTTTATTTTTATACTCATTTCACTATATTGTTTTATTTATCATTAAGTATTTATATTTAATTCAAACGAAAATCAATGTCATTATAATATCGTATTAGCACGTGCCATTCCTCCAGTGAAATCACATTCAAAAATATTTTATCTTTGATGTATGTATTTGATTCAAATCAATAGAGAGAGTCACGAATGTTTAAATTTTCTTGCCAATCATTGAATTTAATTTATCCATCAAGATATACACACGATATATAAGTATGTATATTTTATATTTTAAGATTTAAGTAAGTATATGTTGATGCTACATGGATATGTATCGATATGTAAATAAAATTAGGATCATCTTCTTTTGATTTAAGAAATATTCAAAACGCATAATTTATCACTATATCATTTTCGATAAAATTTTCCATTGAGAATGTAATAAAACATTTCATTATTTTTTTTTGCATGAAAAACAAAAAAAAAAAAAAATTAAAAACTGTTGTGCCTATAGTTCTGGAATTCCTCTTATAATTGAATATTAATTTATAATTTTTTTCAGTATAATAATTTAATATGGGTTCTATTCAATTATTATTTAATTTAAAAATTATTTATTTCTCAAATTAAATATAACAAATCAAATGTTGTATATACACGAGCATACGAATAATCATATGTACGGGTATGTTATGGTTGGAAAATTTTAATAATTATCTTCTGAAGCAATACGCGTACAGTAGTACTGGTAGCACACATACCTACATATGTATATTAAAATATGAAATATAGTTCAGTTTTGTTTTAATTATAATATAGTAAATATTTTGATTCTTTTTTTTTTTCATCATTTTTTTTAAACTTTTTTAATTTATTTTTTCTAAGTATGCATATAGAATGCTAGTTTTTTTTTGATGTGTTATTATTTTTCCAATCGATTTATGGTTTATTTATCAAGCGAAGATCACTATCTAGATAGTTTAGATATTAGATACAGATAGATAGATATGTATATTGTATATATGTATATGAAGTAACAAGAATAATTAACAACTGAATTTGTTTACTCGCATTTCACAACACTTTACAATAAATGAACATAAGAGTATGTATGTTTGTATGTGATACATTTAGAATGAAATTTAGCATGTAAAGTATTATAGTTTTTTACATACGATATATAAAATGTATATAAATCTAATGATCTTATATTGACATATATGTATAATATTTATCTGTGAAAAATCAATTGTAAACGATTTAGACAGTGTGTAAATTAAAATTGTATGAAAAAAAAATATATACAAACTAAGTATATGTACATACATAAATGCAAAATTCATTCGTTCATGAAAATATGTTTTGACACTATTATATTATATACATTACAAACATATGAGATATACATATGTATATACAAGCAGATAGATACAGTGCGTTTCACTTGAATAGGGCCACCTTAATTAATGACTCCTTATCATCAAACTGTTTGCCACCTTCGTACACTTTTCTTACTTCCCTCCTTTATATTAATTTTTATGGTGGCCTTATTCAAGTGAAGCAAGCAAAAATGTGCTTTTTTCTAAGTACCAGACAATAAACAGTAAAAATTAACGTTAAACATATAAAACCAGTTATTTTTTTCGTTTTGAAATTCAAGAATGAAGTTGTACTTTAGTTTTGAATTAAAAAAAAAAATCAATTATCGAGAAAAAAAAATACGAAGAAATCATAAAACTTCATTGAAAAAAGGTGGCCCTATTCAAGTGAAACGCACTGTATATACAAGTACGAATATACGTATACAATACGCTATATGCACACACAAGTATTCATGCATATGATAAATGTTTTTCAAACTGGAAAATTCTTATACTGACTGATCGTTATTATGATTTACTATATAGTATAGTGGAATATATTATTATAAAATTTTAAAATTGATTAGCATATATGGCATAAAATACATATATACATATGCACACAGTAGATACATGTATACCTGTTATATATACTCGTAAGTATGGTGTATGGTATAAGTAATGTAATGTGTAATATATTCACGATGTTATTATCATTTTCGCATAATATTATACATGGTATGGTGTTCATTTCGTATAATATAATAAATTTATAATGATAAATTTTATATTAATAACGACAATGTGACTGATGGCTCTGCATATATTTATATACATAATATGCATTTAAAATTAAAATAATAAAAAAAATAAGTTATTTATTGATATTCATATTATATGTTTATTTTAAAATGCACTTTTTTATCTAACATTTTTTTTTATCATTTAAATCTGATAATAATGAAAATTACATTTTAAAACGAACATTATTTTATTTTTAAATATTTGCATTAATTCAAAAAACAATAATATTAATTTGCATTGTATACACTTATTTAATATACGAAAATGCGAATATTTGTGTGTGCGCGCGCGTGTGTTTGTATGATACCAAACCATTTTACAAATTATATTACATAACTATATTATAAATTGTGCTAATTGCTGGTTATAATAATGGAAATAACTTATAATAATTGAAATATATACATATATAGGAATTTCAATTTAAATTATTTCTCATGGATGTGTACGAGACGAGTAAAAAAATACGTTTTTGTGTGCAAAAAATTTTTGTTTTTGTTAATGAATACTGATGTTTATATAAAAGAAAAATATATGAGCGAATTAATTGAAAAAAAAAATATATTATTATATAATCATTGTTATAAACATATTTTTTCAAGTGATACAAACCAATAAATACAAAAAAAAAAAAAAAAAAAATTAATAATAATAACATAGTCATGTTCCACACTTTTGAATTAATTTAAATTAAATTCAAATATTTATTTTTAATTGTAATTATTTTTTAATTATGTACTAAAATTATGTTTAATTTTTTTTTTCTCTTTTAAATTTTTTTAAAAACACTATTCATCAGAATACTGAATATAATAAGTAATACAATTTCGTTTATAACATCTTCAAATATCAAATCAATCTTATGAAGCATACAATAATAAATTATATAAGTATAATTGTACATGTAATATATAGTCTTTAAATAATAATTTGAAATTATTTCTTCCTTCAACATTCGCATGAATTCATATAGTAATTTGCTTTAAAGATAAAATATCAAATATTTTACAAATGAAAAATTTAAAATTTAAAATTACTTATCTATAGTATATCTCTTTTTAAATTCATATATCTTACAAAAAATAAATAATTATGATTATGAACATGATATAATATACTCATATTCATATCATTATAATCATTTAAAATCAAAAATTAATTTTTACCTTAATAAAGTTACAAATATGAAAATTATAATCCTATTTAAAGATTTTCTTTTAATTGCATATTATAAGATAATTTATTATGTCTTCTTGTATGTACATTCATTTTATTATTTTCCTTTTACTAGATTATTATACATACGCATAATACTGTCTATATTATGTATGGTTTTATAGTGATGCAATAAGTAAAAGCAGTTCATAAATATTGGTATTATACTTCAAATATGTAACTTATACATCTACTTCTACATTAATATTGTATAACTATATTAATCTCTATTCAAAGGATTTTATATATTTCTAACTGGTAGTAATGATCACAAGTAATATGAGCACACTTATTGATAATTTTGTTCTCTTTTTTCTTTTACTTGTCTCAGTATTGTAAGACGATTTTCATTCCAAATTATTTTATAAACACAATAAAAATAAAACTGAAAAAACACTTTTTTCCAAATACATACTAAAATTAAAAAAAAAAAAATCTTTATAATTGAAAATTATTCACTAAAATTTCACAATAATCTAACATTTTAAATTGTAACATATGATCTTATATGAATGTGATCCTGAAAATCTAACAAAATAATATTATGTAGATGTATTAATTCACTATTATGTATTTAAGTAATTTTAAAATATTCACGACACAATTATATACAATCGTATGTATAAGAAGTAACTTATATGCACATAACTTCAAGCGCACGCTAAAATTAAAACTGAACAATTAATATAAAATTTAAATAAGTATAATATCAATTAATATACTTATGTAGTTTCAACAAAAGTTTAAAAATTTGTTTTCAGCTTTTCATTATTATTACTTATTACAAATGAATGGTGTATAATAAAACATAAGACATGATGGAATCAATAAGCTTATATATGTACATATGTATGTGTACGTAGGTAATAAATCGTAACTGGTACTGGGAAAAGCTCAAAGTAAAATTTATTTAGTATAGTGTATGGGGTATAGTATAGTAATTTTTATCTTTTTAATTATTTTTAATTCAATATCAAATTCAGATTCTTCTTCAATAGCATTACATTTCTATGTGAGCCAGAGCTTTCACCGAAATGATTTCTACACTTATTACAAAAATAATGTAGTGCTTCTCAACAATTCAGTGAATTTGGAAAATTTTTCCAAAAAGGACACATCCACATCCTTATTACTATCATGGATACACCTACACAGTTTAACGTGAATTTACAAATTAGCCGTTTTTAATTTGAAATTTTGATAAAAAAAATATTTCTTTAACTTCTCTACTCATAACATATATATAGATTTTTGTGATTTTTAATCGATATTTATTTCGAGTAAAATTATGATCTCTTGTAATATGACACACATAATCTTATATAATATTATAATGAACAAAAATGTGCACTTTCATTTAATACAAACATAAAACAAATCAAACACAAAAGAACAGTCAAAAAATGTATACTTTTACCCATATCACAGAAAATATATTTATATACCTTTTATTTTTATGACATAAATTTTAACACATACATATGTACGTACATACATACATATATAGTTCTTTCAATTCATAATAATATTCAAATAAAATATCTAAATAATTGATTTCTTTTAATTTTTCATTTACAGATATAAAATTTAGTAAACTTTACATTCCCGGTCCTCGTTTAATAATTATTCGAATACTCTAAAATTTGAATTAAAATTTTAAATTTCATTTACCTTTAATTTATCATTCTATAATAATATATCTACGAGTATTACTATTTCTTTAATAATTTACATACATTACATTCAATTTTCGAAACTACAAAATTTTTGTTACTCTTATCATAGATTAATTTATGCCGTCCTACATACAACACACAACGTACCAGTACAAAATATTAGTCAGATATTTACATATATTTATAATAGAAATCAAAACATAAATCATTTATATACAGGATTTTTAGAGTGCTGTGCTGACATAATATTCTCTACATACCTATAAATTTATAAATTATTATGAAATTATTTTTGTGCATTGCAATCTGAGTAAAGTATGTAATATATGTACGTATTACCATTGAACTACAGAATATAGGAGAATAGTATAGTATAATAGAATCTATCTATACCTCTGTTAATTTCACAATATTTGTTATTGATGAGATACTGGATTTTATTTAAATTATTTTTCATTAATTTCAAATATTTATAAATAATAGATTTTCTGAATAATTCTAAATGATTTCTCTATGATTTTCTATTTGATTGCGCATACACAACAAAAATAATAATGAAAATTCAGCAAAAATAATTGAACTTAAATTATTATTTCTTTCTAGTTGACATTTATGTTTAGATTACATTCACATGCATTAATGCAATAGAGCCACATATAAAAAAAACTGTCTTTATGTTTGTACAAATATCTATGTATTTTCATAATTATTTATTGATTGAATATACATACAATACACACACATGATGTAAATACTTACATAAATGGTATAAACATGCATGGATATGCATTAGCTTTCATTCTGTTCATTTTTATTTAATAATAATTTTTTTTTTTAAATAAAATTATCATTATTTTTTAAGGTCTATTTTGTTTTCTGTTAAATATAAAATCCATTTTATTTGTATGTACTTGTATGTGTATGTATAGAAAAATTATGCAAGTCAACAATTTTATCCCAAAAAATATACATATATATAAAAAGGAATTGTATAACATTTGATTAGAATGAATGTCCATCATAAATTCAGGATATTTCAGTTCAATTAAATTCAATTTTATAGTTGTATAGAAAAATATGTTTTTTATATACTTTCCTAATGATACAGAAAATTTTCTCGGTTATTATGCGTGAACAAGTAGATAGCCTATAAAGTAAAAAAAAAAACTGCAAATTTTATTTATCGCTCACAATTATGATTAACTCAAATACAAATTTTGATTCTGTAATCTAAGTATAATTCAAATTCAAATCAAATTCTTATTTATTGCTCTAAAATATTGCTCAATAAAGTCACATTTAATAATAACTGCTCTTCATTATCCTTTAATTCTAATTTAATATATTTAATTAAATTTAAAAATAATATTTTAATTTTTTCAAATTTTAAATACCTTATATCTTCTTCTTCTTCTTCTTCTTCTTCTTCAATAGCACTATACAGCTGTAGGTGAACCAGGGCTTTTACTAAAGTGATGTTTGGACTCATTATTGTATATACGTGATAATTTATTTATTTTTAGCAAAAATATTAGGATCATCGGTTAAGGGTGTAGGATCGAATTATTCATGTCTGATACTTATGTACACATATTTCGAGTACAATGAATAGCCCTGTCTGAGTAAGTGCTCAGGTTTCATAGGCAAACGTCTTCCTCCACCGTAAACAATACTTATGTACATATATGTAAATACATGTATCTTGTTGAGGATAATGAAATTTTTCAACACAAAACATGAAATATGTATTTTTTTTTTTTTCTGTATTTCATATTATGGAACAATGAACGTAAACAAAAAATGTTATCTTTTATTTTCTGCTGCATCTAATATAATAAAAGTTTGTCTTCTTAATATGAACAATATTATGTGAAAACAAAAATTTTTTTCTGAATGAAACAAAAATGTAAAGGGACATGTACAATGTACATGCATTGTATATACACAACAAATACTCCTAATATGTACGTAATACTTGAAAAAAAAAGAAGAGGCAAAAGGGTAAAAGAAAAACGAAAAAAAAAAATCAAATATATTTTTATGGCTTTTGTACATGCATATATGCATATGCATGCATAATCTTGCATAATCTTATTTGAAACTTTAAAGCTAAAGCTTAATAAATAATTCTTGTATGTCTAAATATGGTAATATGTGATATGTATTTTTACGTATTTAATGTATTTAACATGAAAATTCTGATACTTATTATATCCCTTTTTCATACGTTATTTCCTGAATAATTTATACAATTTATTTACATTTATATACGTACATACATATGTAAGAGTATAAAAATGTATACATTTAACATACGAGTATGATAATGAATCGTTCATTATTCTTTTCAACGTTTCAAATTTTGAAATTCGTATGTGATGAATTGAGAAAAAATTAATTCAAAAGAAAATTTAAATTTTAAATACGATTCAAAACATCAGATGTACAATATCTAACCCATTTTGTTTATTAATTTGATAAATTAAAGTTTAAATTTCATTTAAAACTGTCCATATTTTATGATATCGTTTACTTTATAATTTAAATAGTTCGTGCGTTTCAGATATGTCGGGTCAAAATCGTATAATTTTATTTCCGAAAAATTCTAACAACTTTTCATTTTAATACGTATTCCTTTTCCTGTAAGAAATAATTTCTTTTTCGTAAAATAGCATCAAATAAACACTTTAAATTTAATACCAAAAGTATGAAATTCTCAAACCAACCACCAACTGATGTACATATATATAAGTATACAAGCGCAGAGACACTGTAACCAACACTATATCATAATTTATAATGAAATTGACGAACTAAAATTAATTTACGTTCTACGTTGTATTCGAAAGTTATAATTTTCGTGCAACAATGATGTCTGATTATATTATTCATATAGCAGTATAGCTGATGATTTACATGCACTGAAATATAATATGCAAGTACATAGAAATTATATATTCACAGACATGTGTGTACATTCATCATTACATCAATGTTTCATTTAATTAACTCTTAAATTTTTGTAATTATCTCGTTTTTGTTTAAAGAATTTTGTCGTGATCGAGCAGGCTGCAGTGATTTTATTGTATACTGATAATAATAATACATGGTATAATAAAAGTTACGTTAATTATTTTTCTTATCCTTTGAAGTTTGTTTCATTAAAATGTCAATGATCTTCATACGACTACAGCATTATGGTGAAACTTTTATATTATACGAGCAATAATAATAGTAATTTAAATTTTTAATAAACGATAAATCCTTTAAAGAAAATTTAGTTTAAAGTCTACATGTAGAAATGTATTCTATTCTGAAATGAATTCATGCAAAAAAAAATTAAAAGATTATAAAATATTCCAGTCAATGAATTGAATTTTACACAATATGTACCCGAGACAGGTCTGAAACTCTGTATTTTGAAATTCACATTAAAAATGCATGAATGTGCATAATACATAATAGAGAATAAGTAGCAGATATCATTTTCATCCAGAGTCGTCTAGAAAAATATTCTAGATCAGATAAAAATTCACATAGGATTGCACCTAGTTGTAATAAATTGATTGATGTACTGAATTTCTTTCAAAGTAAAACAAATTCAAAAGATACAAACACAATTTAATATTTATTTTTTTCTTATATAAATTCTTGTTTCCTTTATTATTTTTGTTTCTTAAATTTTTGTATGTAATATATAAATATTTATTTTTCATATTTATTATTATTATTATTATTATTATTTAATTTAATTTAATGATTACGAATATTAATGTTTTTTTTTTGTTATTTATATTTATTTTTTTCAATTTTTTTTTGTATTTTATTTTTATTTTTTTTTTTTTTCATATTTTATATTACTACTATATAATATTATATATGTATATGTATAATCGTTATATGTATGTATTTGTTATAATAATTTATACGCTTATTATCATAAAGTTTACTTATGTATGTTTTTTTTAATTTCTTCGTTTTTTTTTCTGCTTTTTCTAAAAAAAAAGTCGTTGCAAATTTTTTTTTTTCAAATTTTTAATTTTAAAATTTGTCTTCTTTCATTTCATTTTTTTTTTAATTTTCTTTTTGAATTTTTTTTTTTTTTTTTTTTTTCCTTTAAAATATAATAGTGCAGTTATAATACTTTAGAATTAAATTAAATATTTTTCGAAATTGATTAAATATTATATAATATAAGTAATATATTATTTATAATAAGTAATTATGTAATATCAGAATTAATTTTTTTTTTTTTTTTTAAAAAAGGGTAATAGAAGTAAAGATTGAGATAAGTGAAAAAAACAAATATCGTACATACGAGTAATTAAGAAAATACAATCTAAAAATAAGAATTAAAACTGATTTTGTTTTTCAAAAAAAAAAAAAAAAAAAAATACTTATAAAATTTAATTGGTTTTATTATAATTTTTTTCATTTTAATTATTTCTATTTTACTATTTATTTTATTTATTTAATCAGTACTTTATTAAATCTATATAATGTGTATGTGTAATATTAAATATTATTTATCTTTGGGTATATGGAAGAAAATAAAAAAAAAAAAAAAAACGAAATTATTTTATTTTAATTTCAGATTAGGTATTATGATTATTTTCGTTTCATTTATTTCAAATTTTCTCATTATTATATATTTTTTCCAATAAACAGTTTACGATTGTTTGTATTTTTTTAATAATTTTTTGTTTTTTATTTTCTTACATTTTTTCTTTTTTATTTATTTAAATTTAGTTTTGTTCTTTTATCTATGTTAGATTTTTTTTTTTTTTTTGCATTGTATTTTGATTATGTATTATTACAATATTTTCATGTTAAAATGAATAAATATATTTTTTTTTTTTAATTTCATTTCAATTTTCTTTATTGCAAATATTTATATGTAATTTAAAATATTGTGTACCTACATATATAATAGAATTATAGAATTAAAATAAAAGAATAATTAAAATAAAATAATAGAATTAAAATTTATGTAACTCATTTATAAAAGAAATTGATGCACATACTATTGCGATATTTGTAGCTGTGACCTGTGACACTACCGAAAAGAATACAATGCACCACAACAATTAATACAACACTTATCGTACATTTTTTTTTTTATTTTTTTTTTTTTTCAAAATTTATCTTACTTCAACAACAAACAGCAGCTTCATTATTCAATCCCAGTAAATCTGAATATTAATATCATCACAATTTTTTCGTACATGTACATTGAATAATTTATCGTATTTATTCGTAATTGATTACAAAAAATGTAATTTTCGTTCGAATGTAATGTGTACTTTTGTGACTCATTTTGTTCGCAAACAATCACAGATATATGTATGTAGATTGTGTGACAATCAATTCTGAAGCAGTGACTATTTTCTCAGGTGTATTCTTTTGTATTCAAAGCATTTTGTCATGCAACAAATTTCACTATCGTGTGTACATCGATTCTTATATAACTATAATATTTCGAATTAAAAAAAATATATATGTAATATAAATAAATAAAAAATAAAAAGAGCAAAAACATTTCAATACTACTCTTTTTATATTCTTGTCTTCTTGTCTTTTTATTTGCTTAATTTCATTTCATTTTTTTTATTGTGATTGTTTTTTTGATTTCTATTTCTTTTAAACGACTAGCATAATTAAATCATTTTGTTTGTTTGTTTTCTATGAGCTTATAAAATTTCTGTATCGTAAATTCATTTATAATTCTATATATATTTTTATATTTTTTTAGTTTTTTTTTCCTAGTTTTTTAATGGTCAAATGTGATTAAAAAAGAAAATGATATTCCTTTTTTGTTTGTTTGTTTTGCTTTCTATTACTTATTATGTTATAAATGGCTATATATAATCGCAGCTACTGTGTGTATATATGTATGTATGTACCTTTATTATTATTTTTTTTTTTTGTATAATTTATAATGAGAATAATTATTTATTACAATATTTTTATATATATGTATGTATATGTTTTATATATTCATTTATTTTATTTTGATTTTATTATTATGAATTTTTCATTTGAATTTTATTTCATTTTATTTTAAATTTTTTGTTTTATTTTTTTAATTGCATATTTCATTAAAAAATGACAATATTTTCATTATTTTTTTTATTTTTTTTTTTTTTAAATAAAATTAAAATGCTGAATAAGATGATAGACAAAGATTAATATTTTTATATTTATATACTATTTACGAGTATATTATGTATATATATATATATATATATTTATATATGTATGTATGTATTTCTGGTATATACATACTACACTACATAATATTTGTGTATGTATATTATAATATAAAAAACGTTGTATAAAGTGCATTTATTTATTTATAATACGGATACAATTTTATATTTATATAGTTGTTTTTTACTTTATTTTAGTTGTTTATTTTATTTTTCGTTTATTTTTTTTTACTTGTTTTTTTTTTTAATTTATTTTTAAATTAATTATAAATACAATCTTAATTTGGCTAATCATTTTCTTTCTTCATTCTTTAATGTTTTTTAAATGTTTTTTTTTTGTTTGTTTTTGTGTGGTTTTTTTTTTTATTTGTTATTTTATCATTTCTTAGTTCATTCATTCATTCAATTTTTTTTTTCATTTCATCGTATTCATTTTCAATTTCAGTTTTTAATTTTTAGTTTGTATTTTATTTTTCATTTTATTATTTTTTTTTTTACTTTTTTTATTGTTTGTAAAATATTAATGTATTAATTTATCATGTTATGTATACATATGTGTATGTATGTATATGTATATGTACGAGTATTAATTATGTAATACATACATCGTAATATGTTTTTGATATGCGAAAATCTATTTAATTTGAATTAATAATTTTATTGCAATATTCTGATACTGATACCGATTTCATTATTTTATTATTATTTTTTGTTTTGTTTTATTTATTTATATTTTTTAATTTAATTTTATTTTATTATAATTATGTTGTAGTTTTAGTATTGTATTATTTTTAATAAGATGTAGGTATCTATATAAATATTTATACATGTATGTATATGTTTTTTTTTTTCTATATATAAATTAAGAGTTGATTAATCAATTTGATTATTTGATTTGTCAATAATGATTTATTGATTGTTTATCTATCAATTCGTAAAATACAATAAATACATTGAGTAAAAAAAAAATTGAAAAAAATAAAATAATAAAAATTATTTAAATAAATTAATTAAAAAGTTACAAACTATACACACAATGTATTTTAATCTTGTAAATTATTATAATGACAACACTAATAAATGACTATGTATAAAATCGTTCCGGAACGAATATGATGATGATTTTTATATATTTTTATTTTTATTTTTTATTACATATACTTATGTGTATTTATTTATTTTTATTACAATTATTTTTGTTGTTTTAAATTTGATTTGTTTTGATTTTAAATTAAAATGACATCTTAATGAAAATTTTATTTTAAAATAAGAAAAAAAAATTTACAATATTTATTTATTTTTTTTTAACTCTAAATTTAAAGAAGAAGAGTTCTATAAGAAATTTTGAAAAAAAAAAATTATTTTGTTTATTCTATTTTAAAAAAAAAAAAAATTCTAATCAAATTAAATTGCACAATTTCAACTAAATACTTATTATTACAATTTATTTTTATTTCAAGGAGGTAATTATTATTACAATAAATTATTTTTAAAAACAAATGGAACTTAAATTAACTTACAATTTTTAATGTCATTATATACTTCAGAATTTATTGTTTTTGTCGTTATTGGAATTAATTAATGGTTAGTAGAGCAATTTTTTTTATTTTTTTTTTTTTTTTCAAATACAATTAAAAATTTAGTAGTCATTAGAGAAACGAAAGAATATTTAGACGTTCAACTGGAAATAAAATGAAGGAAAATAAAACAATTTTTTTTTGTTATTTTTTATACCAAATTAATCATCATAATCAGCCACCGAATATACTGTTGTTAATAATAAAAGGATACATTTACTTATCCAAACAGTCTTTAAATATTTTTAAAAAGTGAAAAATTTTCAAAAAGTCAAAAACCACAAAATCAAATATGTACGACACTTTCATTCACAAAAAAATACATAATTTTTATACATATGTACATGCTGTGTAGAGTGTATACGAAATGCGGCTATATACCTCATACATTTTTTACCTTACGATACGATAAAAAATTCCTAAATCAATTCATAGTTCATTTGCAGCAATAAACTTAGTAATCTTAGTCTACACAACATTATTTTTCTCGAACATTTACAATCACATTCTACAATATTCTCGAATATTTTAAAATACACTCTGAAACATTATCAGAAATTCTAAAATATTTTTTATAACATTATTTTAAAACATTTTATTCATAATTATGAAATATTTTAGAACATTTTTCATTTTTGAGCGTCCTACAATGTTCTGGAACATTTTCAAGTATTGCAGAACATTTACGAACATATACAATGTTCTGCAACATATTTTAAATGTTCTAGAACATTTTCAAACATTCTTAAACATTCCGGATGGATATTTTTTAATTTAACATAATCAAATCCATTCAATTAGTCAAATTACATCCTCACTTTCGAACAACTCTCAAACAAACTCAATAATTCAGCCGTATTTAGTCGCATTTCGCACTCACCCTAAAAATAATATGTAATTGTATTTTCATTCTTTAATTAGCCAATTAGTGAGTATATTTAAGATTTTAGAATTTTTTTTTTTTTTTTTAGAATACTTTCTTATTTTATCTGCTTTCTCTAAAAATACATCTTCTTACATGCAATAAAAATTTTTATTTATTTATTTATTTTTTTTTTTTTTATTAATTTATAATTATTAATTTTATTTAAGGCGAACTTAAGCTAATTAAGCTATTATTACAATATGTACTTGTGTATGTAATGATTTGAAGCTTAAATCTAAGAAATAGTAAATTGAAAAATAAAAAAAAATGTACAATATGTATATAATTAATAGAATAAATATAAATGTAGCTATATATCTAAGAAAGAAAAAAATAAGAACAAACAAACAAACAACACACAAACGATATGAAAATAAATAAAAACGATTTCGTCGTTATATGTATACGTATGTATGAATGAGCAAATGATTTATGTATGAAAGAATATCATGATTAATAGTATTATTTACATACAATAGGATACATACATACATTAAAATTCAAAAATAAATTACATTTATTAAGAAAAAATATTATATTTTCTTTTTAAAAAGTTTCAATTTTTTTACTTTGTAATTAATACCTAAACGTTTAGAAAACTTGGCGTTTTTTTTTTTTTTAAAAATAAACAATTTATTTAAATGCTACTAAAAAGAATGTTTTTTTTAGCATAAATGCAATTTTGTTCATGAATTTAAAAAAAAAATAAAATAAAATAAAACATAAAAAGATAAATGTAATATGCAATAATGATCATTTTTAATACAATTTTAATAGACAGTAAAATATTCTCGTTATCATTTTTATCTAAAAAAAAAAAAAAATATACACAGTATACGCATAATCATTTGGTTTGAAAAACAATACATACTTTGCTGCAATTTTTTGAAATAAATTTTAAATATGAATGTATTTATTCTGATGCTTTTCTTATTACATATTTAACACATAAAAATTCTAAAAGGATATTATACCAATTTTAAATTTAAATATCAGACTCGACATTTTTAATTTTAGTTAAGAAAACAAAATATTTTTCTCAAAATACATATCTACACAAATTACGAAAAAAAAAAAAACAAAAAAAAAACAAAAAAGAAAACAAACAGAAACCAAAAAAAAAAAAAACAAATAAAACAAAATCCATTGAGCTTCATTATAATTATTAGTATGCCAAAGATTATTTATGTCGATGAGTAAGAGAGTCAAAATTTTGTTTTATTTTTCTTTTTTTTTTTGTTTAATTTTCAATTTTCAAAACACATATCACAGATAAAGAATTTTTAATTTTCGATTTCCTGTTTTCAATTTTAATTTTTTTTATTTTCTTTAATTTTTTTTTTAAATTTTTCTTTTCAATTTATCAAAAATAAATACGTATTTTTTTTTTTTTAGTTTAATTTAATTAGATTTTTTAGATTTTTAGTTTTCGTGTTTCAATTTTATTATACCACACATAATTCATTTGAAAAATGTTTAAAAAAAACGCAAATAAAAAGAAATTTAATGAAAATAAAAAAAGGAAAAATAACGAAATGATAACTAACAGAAAATAAAGAATGGTCGAGTGAAAATTTATAGTATTTTATACAATGTATGATTTTATGAATTAATTTTAATGTATTTTTAGTAATCTTTAAATTTAAAATTATAATTATGTATTCGAATAATTCATTAAATAAAAAATTATTCATATCTGTTTAAATATAAATATTTTTTTTTCTGACTAGATTTTAAAAAAAAAATAAAAATAAACAAAATTGTGAAAAAAAAAAAATAAAATAAAATAAAAAAAAAAATCATAAATGATAAATATCAAAACGCAATATACTCGAATTTTTAACGTATCTCAGCTTAACGTTAAAACAAATTTCACGTAACGCTAGAGCTGGTTAGTCCAGCTTTTTTAATTGTTTCAAATTTATTTTTTATTTCACTAAAAAAAAAAATTATATTTTTAACAAGAAATTATTTTTAAATAAAATTTTTTTTATCATCACTTTATCTGTGTAATGCATTCGAAATTTGTTTCAATGACTGTCCAACTTCTGATATTAATTTTTCATTATCCTGGATATTTTTACTTCCAGCTGAACGTAAATAACGTGATTGTGTTTCGACACGTGTTACCAATTCCCGAAAATGAAATTTCGAATGTGGTGGCATAGTTTCATTATCAGCAAATATTACACATGAATTCTGTAATATATTCAATTTATCACTTAACTGAAGCCATTGCGATGCCGATATCGAATTAACTGGCATTTTGAGACTACCCTCTAATAAACTAACTAATTCCAAAATACCTTCACGACTAATTGTTGCCGTTGTTGTTGTTTGCTGCGATATTGAATTCAAATTTAAATTATTCTGATTCTGATTGGTGAATATTTCTGATGCTGCTGTTGTTGTCGTCGTTATTGTTGATGGCGGTGTTATTGTTGTGTTCGATGACGTTAACTTTTGTCCGATCGGTGTTGCGTAAATTGTTAATTTTGTCGGTTTTAAAGGAAGTGCTGGCTTATTTTTATTATTTGAAATTTGATCTTCGATTGTTGTCGTTGAGCTTGCCATTACTGTATCATTATTACTATTACTAATGTTTGTTTCTTCATTTGATGATGATGACGATGATGATGATGATGAACCTAAAGTCTTATTAATTTGTTTTGAACCTAATTTCGGTGATAATTGAGTTGAGAGTTGTTCGTTTGGTCCTACAGCTACAGCTTCTTTAGCTTCCCATAATTTTTTTAAACTACTAATACTTCCAGTGCTACGTCTTTTATTATTGTCTTCTTCCGTCGTCGTTACTTGTTCAGATTTTATTGATGAACTACCATCAGAATTTTCTCGTCTATTATTTAACGTCGTATTTTTTTCGTCTATTTGATGCTGTTGTTGTTGTTGAATGTCAATTTTAATTTCAGTCTTTTTAGTTTCTTGATTATTTGATCCAATTATTTTCTTTTTGTTATCAACACCGCTATCAGTTTTATTGTCATTATTTAAGATTTTATTATCATTTTTGCAATTTTCATCTGCGCCACTACCACTGTTATTACTCTGTTGATTTAGATTTTCGTTATTATTCTCAACTTTGCGCAATCTTGATTTAAAATCTATGATCGTATTTGATTCATTGGTCTGCGGTGTTGACACCTTTTTCAATTCAACTTTTTTCAATTGAGCTTTGAATGTGTTTGTCCCAGTACCAGTACAATTTGTTGAATCTAAATTTGACGGAGCTTTCGGAGGAGGAATCATTGACGTTATCTTTTTGTTGTTCAGTATATGATCTTGTTTCGATAAATTCATACTTTCTGCCAATTCGGTCACTAACTGTGATACAGGATCTACAGAATTTCCATTTTCTTTATTTGGATCGCCGCAATTTTTTTGCAACGAGTGTAAATGTTCATTCTTATGCTTTTCTGTACGTTCTTTTATTTCAGCCAACAATTTCATTTCAAGTTTTTCTTTTACATTACCACCACTTTCATGATGATGATAATGATGATAGTGTTGATGATTATGAGACTGTTGGTGATGATTATTATCTGGCGGGCTTCCTAGTGAACTGCACGAGTCGGTTGATGGCTCGCGCTTCCTTAAACTAACTCCAAATCGTGAACTTGCTTCTTCTACACTTGGTGCTGTATTTGAAACGTCGTTGTTGCATGGTGTCGGTGGTGGTATAGGAATAATGGGCGGAACATCGGACATTTTTAAGGGCATTTCATGCTCTAAGCCCATTTCAAATTCTTCCGGAGGCGGCGGTAAATCTAACGGTGGCGGAGGGAATTCTAAATCTGCTAAACTTGGCTGTTGATTTCTCTTTGGGCTGCCACTAGTACCACGGAATGATGAAAACGTCATCATTGTTCCGTCAGTTGTAGTTCGATGACGTTGTAATTTATTTAAGCTTGCTGAAGCACTATTTGCCATTGTAACTCCACTTGACGAATTACTACGTATCATTTGCGGTTGAGATTTGAAAACATTTGTGTTCCGTGGTAGAATTCCATTACTTCCTATAATAGGCGGTGGTGGAATATCCTGTTGGATACTTGTATTAATAACAGTACTACAACTATCTGCAACAGAGTCTTGTTGTTCTAAGCTCTCTAGATAAGCTCCGATTCTTGCCACTTTCGGTAGTGTGCCGTAACGATTTATGGCGCGTTTAACATTCATGACTTCTAAAGCTCCAACAGTTACTTGTTGAGGATGATGTTGCTGGCCTAAATTACTGCCACCATTTCCGCTAAGTACAAGAGCAGGAATGTGGTGATGATGATGATCACTGCTACTACTATTCGACTTATGAGGTAGATGCTGTGATCTTTTATTGTTTCGTGTTTCTAAGCCACGATTTCCCATTATTGGTGCTGCTCGTTTGAAAGAACTATGCTGAGATTTATTATGCTGATGACCTAATGAATGCTGCATTTTATTATGTTCCAGACTATCATTATCAGTATCTGGGGTGATTTCATTCTCTGAATCACCTCGATTCACAAAGCCAGCAATATCGCGTGTCAGACCTGTGAAAAAAGAAAAAATAATATTACATTACAAATAACTAGTGTAAAATAGAAAATTTTTATGGCATTTAATAAATATGTACTTTAAAAAAGTTTGTATCATTGCACATGCAAATTAAATTTCAAATTCGGTTAACGAGGTAGTTGTGTTATGTACAAGGTGCAAGGTACATTAATGTGAGAGATATTTTCATTTCATTGTAAAAAATTAGTATGTAATGCTTAAAATTTATTTTTAATTAAAAACACATAAATTTACGGTTATATCTTAGTCAAATTGAAAATTTATATACATTCAAAGAAACAACAGAAAATCATTTAATTTCTCACTGCTTTTATATAACAACAAATACCTCGAAACAGAAAATTGATAATAAAATTACTGCAAAAAGATGATTTTGCTAAAATACCATTTGTATTCGGATCTTCCATATTTTTGCAATCATCATCACGATATGTTGAATCTCTGCTTGATGATAATAAACTGAACAAATTTTGGGGAAGAAAAGAAAGAAAATGGAACATTGTTTAAATGCATTTCTCAAATTCAGATCAGATTTAAACGAAATATGTACCTTGTTCTTTTCGGTGGAGCCGGAGCTTGTTTTCCTTGTTTATTTGTTGTTCGTCGCATTTGCACATTACTTTTATTTTGACCAGAAAATGTACTCAATTTTGTTGAAGAAGATCCAGTTTCTTTAAAATTAGATAAGAATAAAAAATTCAAAAAATTAACATTTAATTCTAATCAACAATTTAAATATTTATAAATTCATACCTGATAACGGTGTATTTGCCTGTTCATGATGTGATTGAGTTCCTATCTGTGATTTTTTACCCATTTGTGGTGTAAGATTTGAAGACTGAGAAGCACTTAATTGTTTTTCCACAGCTTCCGTAATCGATGACTCCTACATCAGTAGTAGTACAAATTAAAAAAGGCACAAAATATAAATTCCAAGGAATTACTTTCATTCTATAATTCATTTTCATATCCTACCTGAAACATATGCTCAAGAGCATGATGAATACTCTTAAATGTTGGTCTATCTTGTGCGTTCCATTGCCAACATTGTCTCATTAAATCGTATACTTCTGGTGGACAGCCAGGCGGACGTTCCATTCTATAGCCTTTTTCCAATTTATGAAATACATCAGTTAAATCAATACCAGGATACGGTGACATTCCATATGTTGCAATTTCCCATAAAAGTACACCGAATGCCCAAACATCTGATTTTGTACTAAACTTATTATATGCTAAACCTTCAGGCGCTGTCCATTTAATTGGAAATTTTGCTCCAGCATGTGCTGTATACGTATCGTCACGCATTAATCGTGCCAATCCAAAATCTGCAACCTTAACTAATTTATTATCACCGACTAAACAATTCCTTGCTGCCAAATCTCTGTGTATATAATTTCGAGATTCTAAATAACTCATTCCTGATGCGATTTGTGTTGCCATGTACAGCAAAGCAACTGCATCTAAAGTTTCTCGTCCAGCTGATCTCAGGAAATCTAATAAATTTCCATGACTCATAAATTCAGTTATTATATAAAACGGTGGTTCGCGTGTACAGACACCTATTAGTTGAACTAGATTCGGATGTTTCATTTCTTTCATGATTGCAGCCTCCTCGAGAAAGTCTTTAAGTGCCATTGTATCTTCCTTAAGTGTTTTAACTGCAACCGTATTACCATATCTTTTCCATATGGCTTCATATACTTCACCATATTGCCCACCCCCCAATTTATGCTTCATCACAATATCTGTTCGACATATCTCCCACTCATCCGGTTCCGGACTAAGTGGAAATACTGTTGGTTTATTTTGTTTCGGTGCTGGATACAAAAGTGGAGTAATTAATCCGTGACCTTCATGTGGTACACTATGATGATGCACCAATTCAGCTAATGTATTGAATTTAGCCTCCGCAGTTACATACACCTTGCCATCAGAATCTTCTGATATTCGATAATGATACACACGACCTTCATATCTAAATTTCAAAGGAAATTTTAATTTAAAAAAATTATCTTTTAAAATACTACTCAAATTAGGACGTGATTTCAAATCGAAAATTTAAATTTACCTTAGACTAATACTACGTTGTCCTGGAGAACTTTCACTTTCACGTACTAAGAAGCTACCATTTATACCAGAACTAAGTAAATATTCAGCAGCATTACGGCATATTGGTCCGTGATACCATGAATGTTTCTCCAATGAATTTAATGGTGTTACATAATTGGATGGTACCCATCCAACATTACCGGAATTAGAATGTGCTTCACACCATTCTCCAGATTTATTGTATGATAATATTCGAACTTGTTCACCCTTTTTCAAACTCAATTGATTCTCTCCACCAGCCGTAAAATCATACAGTGCAACAAATAATTGTGGATCATCTTCCTCAGGACCTGGAGCCAAAAGATTTTCTTTCGATGTCCATCGATTCGCTGTTTCGAAGCCGGCAACACCACCACCACCACCACCACTTAAACTTGCACCACTCGTTCCGGCTGTAGCACTGGACAGATTTGAAGAACCCTGTCCTAATTGTTGTGTTAAAGAAGTATGAATTGAATTATCTTGTCCTTGAGATAAAATATCTGTATCGAGTATTGATTGTGCTGTACCAGGTGGAATATGTGGAAGAGGCCTTGATTGTAAAAGAGCTTCTGAAAGCAAATAACAAACGCTCATAAGTAGAGAAATGAAAAATCTTACGATAAATAGGTTTGAAAAGAAGCATTTTTTTTTAAAATTTTTCTTTTTGTTGGATAAACTTTATTTTAAGATTTCAGAAAAATATTTGAATTTTTAATTCCCTGAATTAAGTATTAGTGTAATTATTTTTTCAAAATTTTTTTTAAAAAGTTTTAATATTTACAATGAAAAGTTTCAAAATCTTGGCTCAATTTTATGTGTCAATCAAACTGTAAAAATTACTAAATTGGTTTTGCATGAATAAATCAATGAATTTTAATTAAAAATTGATTTTTTTTTAATTAGTACTGGCACTGGCTTTCAATTATTTGAAACGAAAGATACAATATGTAACTATTAGAAGAAATATGTACAAACGTAGGTAATAATTTGTATTATCACTTTCACAAATAAATACCAAAATTATCGAAATAGCTACAAATGTACATAAAATCTGAAAATTATTAAACATATTGTCTACAAATTTAACACGTTTTTTTTTCCACTTCCCATTGATGGAACAATATGTGTATATTTTCTATAACTAGAATAGTGTATTGGATAAGTGGAACTCTAATTAAATAAAATTAACTCAAAATCATGAAATGGGGAAAAAAAATCAGTCTGTAAATAAAAGAAAAAGTTAATTTTTTCAAGCCTAATTTTAGAAAAAATCATTCAATTTTTAGTCAGTCTCTAAAGTAGATCAGTGTTGATAGTTCTTTATGAAACCCAAAGCAAGTACATACGAGTACATATGTACATATGTATATATACTATAGCAGCATAGCTATAATAACCGACTGATAATAAATATAATAAAAACGCATAATATAATAGCGACCTAGCTTTTTTTTAACCACGTACGAACGTGTATATCAGTTAGTATAGCAATGATATGGAGCGAAAATAGACAGGGTGATTCTTTTAAGGTATCAAATCTCTCATTTAGGGAATATAACTACATATAAAACGGTATATAAGTGTCTACAAATAATAACTAATAAGGTTTCTTAGATTTTTAAATACAGAAATACATGCCCGCATACTTTCTTACTAGATAGGAATGGGAATGTTAACAACATTCTTTCGTATATTTGTATTTGTATTTGCATTTTGTTTTAGTTGTTCTTCTTCAGATAATTTTAAAACTTCTGTATCTTGATTCTTGTATATTAATCAGGAAAATTAAAATTAAAACTACTATAATTCTATTTAATTTTCTCTGTCTGAATTGAAGAATGTTAATAATTTAGTTTACATACATATAAAATCTATTGCAGTTACAGATTTAAAGATTTCATTTCGAAATATTGATCACCCCGTGAACATTTTATCTACCTAGCTGCAATTTAACTCAATGAATGAATGAAAATTTAAACTACTACTCGTATTTATTTTATAACAAATTTTATGATATTATTTCCTATGGCATACATTGTCTCTTTTAATTTTTTTTTTTTTCATTTATTACGTACAAGTACAATATGTACATACATATAGATGTACTTTTTTTTTGGAATCTATTTTTGCGGCCAATCGTTCTTATTTTCCAATAAGTTTAATTGGAATTTTCTAATTTTTATTTGTGTGTTAGAAAGTTTTGTTGTTTTATAGATTATAGGGAATTAATTAGGCATTAAAATGATATCAGTCTAAATATAATATTTAACTAGATAGGTACTAAGTACATATATATAATTAATAAGAAGAAAATAGGAATGGGATGGGTATGAATGAATG